>CM041628.1:45354026-45470561 GCA_023333625.1 Bothriochloa decipiens | reverse complement strand
CGCCACTATCTTGATGAGTCATAATACATATCCTAATATTATGTTATCATATCTCTAAATACGCCAGCTTCCTACACCTTCCTTTGGCACATCTATCTCGAGCATTAGTCTAGTTGTATCGTAAAAATCATGCAATTATACCTTTAGTAATGCACAGTTGATTTTGTGCCTTGTCCTTGTGATGTAGTCATGTTTTCCATGTTGTGCATCCAATCCAGGCAATGGTAACTATTGTGCCATTGGGATCACACTTAACTGAGCATGGCCACCACATATCATATATCACAGGGAAGAGGCATTAGGGAGGAAAATGAGGGGAACAGAGAATTTGTTGGACATGTGTTATGATTTGTCCTTCCCATTTTATCCCACTACAAAGTAGGAAAGTTTTTAGTTTTAAATTTCTTCTTATTGGCATTTGGTTGATTATAGGGGTTGACACATCAATGCTCATGTTTATGGGTAATGGAAAGGTGAATGAGGCAACTTTTGACATCTTTGATTTATTGGAATTTGGAGTGGTGGAATTTCACATGAATTTACAAGGTATTTATGGTCCTTTTTACTTTTTTTGATAAAAATATATTGCTAATGTCCTTATGCTTGAACCAAAAAGGACAAAGAACTTTATAAATATGCACTACTAAAAAAGTCCACATCCATGACAATTTAGGGATGATGATTTCAATAAAATCCACATCCATGATGATTTGGGGATGACGATTTCAATTTTGGTCATTAAAAAGGGTCTAATGATGAAATTATGTAGATCATCATGAACGATTTGTTTAGCTGTCAACCCCTTTTTGTTCATTGGTGATGAATTGGAGAAAAACGTCATATAAATGCTCTGAGCTTTGTCATAGATGTGAGTCATAGATGTGAAACTCAATAGTTCCACGTGTCAGATGAATTTTTCATCAGAAATGTGGAAATTGTAAAAAATAAAATGTGTGCTTCCTGCTTATCGAACCCAGCACCTGTTGCTCTAAAGCCAAGTTGCCTTACCATAAGAACACAACTTCGGTTATGTTATGAGATGGGAAAGTTTTTTCTTACTCAACTATCTAATCACTTTCTTGAAACCCAAACCCACTCCACTCGTGCTTAGGTGCTTCGACGGATCCAAATCGAATCAGGCTTTGGTCAAATGGAGGTGCTCCAGCGACAGACTCTGGGCTTGTTTGGATTGCAGCATGGGAAAGCTGCCTGGGCCATGCATCACTCCTAGGCGTCCGATTTCGATCGCTTGGGGTCGGATGCACATGCCTGGCGGGTGCTCCCAGGCCAGGGCGGCATCCAAACACGCCCTCTATGTCGGGCATCTACGATGAGCCTCTCCAGCGTCTAGCTCTGGCAGATGGATCTAGTGACCTAGCCGCTCCAGTGGTGAATTGCTACGAAATGCACTGGCGGGCAGCTGCTAAGGCAGCGTAGCGCACTGCTTTGGTAGGATAGCTGCTATGCAGCATAGTGCGCTGCTCCGGCAGGGCACTTCGGTGGGTAGCTCCTTGGCGAGCAACTGCTATAGCTTCTCTGCTCTGTTGGGTAGCTCCTTTCATGGGCACCTGTTGTTGCCTGCTCCCCGACTGCCAGCTTCAGTTGCGTCGGTGGCCATGTGTGGGTGCATGCTAAGGTGACTACTTCAGCTACTTAGCCATGTGTAGGTGGCTTCTATTGATAGCATTGCATAACTATTTGTACAATGCTAAGTAAAGGAACTTTTTGCATTAAGTGGATGGACAGAAGGTGGATTCATGCTACTTGGTTCAACAGTGACTTCAACAATGGTGTTGATCAGTTCATGGCTTTTTTTGAGATAGATTCAATGTGAATGATGTTATACCATGTCCCCGCCGCAATTGTCTGAATCAGTCTTCATTGAGTTAGAAAGACATGCATAACCATGTCTATTTCCATGGATGGTCAGCTATGTATACTCAGTGGATACACTATGGAGAGCCTTTTCATGTTGAGATTGTGAAACATATAGATACTACAGATGAACCTGAGCATCTAGGTGATGTGTTGGATGTGGATGAGCCTGACGATGAAGATGATTAGGGTACGACAGAGATGCTTGTAGACTTGTACACAACTGTAGAAAAGATAGAGAACAACCTATGTTTGTGAAAGTTCTTGAAGGTGCAAAACATGCTCTTTGTTTGGGTTCTACTCAGCCTAGGTTCTCTTTTCTAGTTAGGATTCTCCATATCAAATCCTTCTATAGGATTTAGTGCAATATTGAAGTCACTGTTAGGGTCATTCCCTAATACAGGTCTTCTAGATTCATATGAGAAAGCAAATAAGTATCTCAAAGAATTGGGCCTTGGATATGAGTCAATGAGTGTTTGTGGCAATGATTGTGTGTTGTTTCGCAAAGAACTTGAGAAACATGACATCTTCCCAAATGCAAGGAATCTTGGCGGGTAGATGGAGATGCTACCAAGCGACTTCCAAAGAAGGTTTTTTGAGGTATTTTCCTATTATACCTAATGAAGTTGGTTACATTCACTTGAGAACTTGGTTACATTTGCTTAAGAACTTGTTTGTGAACTGGCGAACCAATGATGTGTTTAAACTTGTGGTTCCCATGTGTTTAGGTAATTTGGTTGTATGAACACTAAGTTTGTGATGTATGAACCTACCTTTGTGCTTATTCTATGAACTTTTGTTGGATGTGTGAAAATATTTTTTGTTTCTTGAATGTTTTGCTGAGGCTAGGCATGAATGGTACAACTAATGCTTTTTTGGGAATTGGTCATTTTTATGACAAAAAATGTCATCACTCATGTGCTACCAGGTCATCGCTCACGTGCTGTCATGGAAATGCACAACTGTGAGCCATGTGTCAACAAGACAGTAGGCCACGTGTCAAAACAACAATAACAAATGTGTCGTCCAAGGAGAGACACATGTGTCACCCTAAGAATAACACATGTGTCACCCTGACAGAGACACACATGTCGATCTCACAGATATACACATGTCGACTGCACAGCTGCACATGTGTCAATGTCCTACGGTACACTTGTCGACCTCGCAGAGATACGCGTGTCAACATGTCCATCATACACATGTACCCTGGAAGACCACCTGAATTAGGTCAATGACAGTGTCAAAATTGTCATGGATGTAACGTTATCCATGACCAAATTTATGAAATCATCACCATGCAACAATTATAACACTACAAATATGATGAACAAAATTTCATCATAAATTCATCACAGATATATTTCCATGAAATTTTTGGCCTTTACTATGAGAAAAATAAAATGTCTTGGATGAGTAATTTTTTAGTAGTGATGCTTAAAACTTGGATGGCTATATACGTATTCATACATGCACTTGTAAAAAGTATATCATCGTAATATAGAGTGGTGGTACCATAGGGCTAAAAGTGGAAGGTATAAATTGAGTGAGCCTTATGGAGAAGCTTTTTTCTCTTATCATAGAAAAACTTGATGGAGTTTTAACTGCCAGATCTTTCTACTCACCACGTTGATCATAACCCCTAAATTTTAACCTTGTCACCAACCTCATCGGCATGATTTTGTCTATTCAAAATATGTATCTTGTTACATTATCATATCTTCTCATAAATGTGCCCCACATATTATATGTTCAATTTGTCACCTCTGTGATGCACTCCCACATACTATACATTCCACTTGGCACATCTACCACACACGTCACCTTATATTTGGCACCTATTTACACAACTAACTCATCCATGGTCTCTGTATATGTATTTAAGTTAGTCATGAATTTTGTATCCTACATGCAACCACTACTACGTAGTTGGTTCGTAACCCCCAGCAATGATAGATTTCCTCCTCAGCAGTAAATGATCAATGGTGATAGTCTAGGTCATCATAGTCGATTCACAACCCACTATGATAGACACAAATAAACAACGCGGCATTGGTCAACAACCGGTCTGTGTACTAGTCAAGATCACTATCCTTTGCACTATGACCCGACTGTGTGTAGTGCGGTTTCATTATTGCTTTGATGTCCGGTGCTTCTATGTCAAGGTGAACATCACCATCACATGGGTGTATGAATCATTTGTGTACTAGAAATCATCACTAAGTTCTTGCATCGTGACTTGACTCTATGCGATACATGTTCACCATCGCTTTGATATCCAACGTTAACATGCCTATGTCAAGGTGAACATCACCATCACATTGGGTGTATAAACTATCCATTTAGAGATTATAGTGATCATTAACTTGCAGTACGATATGCCTTTAATGATCCTACAGTCGCTGTCTAGTTACTAAATGATTTGTTGGCAAATGTATTTTGATCTCTGTCACATGATACATATTGTGGTGGTGGTGATGACAAAACAATCAACGATGCTTATATTCGACGATAAAACTGCACCCAATTTTCGCAACATGTTGTGCCTTAATAGCTTATTACTAAACACATAACATATAGATATAATCAATATATCCATATATCATGTCTAAAAACAAGAGTACTTTTAAAATAACAGTGGACACTAACATTACTTCTTTGTGAACTGATGTTGCATAAGAAAGTTACTGATCTCTGTAGACTTACATAATGAAAATGAGGTAGTTGTGCTCCTATTTAATTAGCACTCCTACTTGCAAGGCAAAGTATAACTAGGGTTTCCTTGAGATTGGTATCCAATAATACACCATGGAACCCCTCTTCTCCTCCTCCCTTTGCTATTGCATGAAAATTGTTCAAAAGCACTCACACAAAGGGGAAAATTAATAATATTCAACATTATTTTTGTTACTAAGCAAAAATTAGGCTATACAACAATGAAAAGGCCTCCATACTTGAAAAAAGACATGTCGTAACAACAATGAAATACAACGAATGCACCTTTACTATTATGCTAATGATGACTCCATAACAAGGGAACTAAGGAAGATAGTAAGTTCTATTGATACAAAGACTCTGCAGTTCTAGGACAGCGGATGACCCAGGCAGGGATGACATGAAATTTTCTGTGGTTCATGTCATATACAATTAGTGTTCTGTCCTCCCTAATAAGGAAATTGAATTCCATTCTAGGTGAAGAAATAAAATCACTCTGTAGTCCACATCACAAACCTTAGAACCAATTTCATTATTGTTCTATCTGAATAGCTCCAACTTAGTCACCATATGCTTCAATGTCCATTTATTAGTACTAATCTTTGAGGATCCAGATTAATAAATACAACTAACCCTGAGTCAAGGATAGAGATTGCATCACCATGTGGCCTATGAATTTCCCTCCATATATTAACCAAAACTATCTAGGAAAACTCTAGCTAGTGCATGAAACCATTAATGATGACAGCGCTCTCATCTAGTTCCCAGTAGCTCCCGCTCCTGCACCCTACCACTTCCACTACCACTATCTAGTAAGAATCAAGGGTGTTAGTTTGGTGGGGTAGCTTATTTGTTGGCTCCCGCTCTCAGATTTGGAGGAGCTCGCTCGTACTCTTGCTTCCTCATCATCCATGACAATAACACTGAGTAAGAGGGTATGGTGGTGGACGTGGAGGCAAAGAAGGTTATAGAGCAAGGAGTGTCGTGGCAGAGGAGGGTGCGACATGGAGGAGAATGGCACGTCAATAGTGGGGGAGGAGGACACATCCATGGCGGTCGAGGGCATGAAGAGTAGGTCATGAAAGAGATGGGAATGGTTGGCAAGGAGCGAGGTCATGCACATGAAAGATGAGGGAGTGGCACAGAGTGGTAGGGAGCAGGTTGTTTTCACTCCCTATCTGACATGCAACTTTGAGGGAGCAGTGGGATCTCTTCCTGAGCAAAGCGATGTGGAGCTAAGTCATTTGGCAATGCTATGATGATTCACGTGGGGAACGGAATGGTGAGAGCACTGCCAAGGCGCCCAAAGAAACACACTTCTTGCATATCTGGATCCACACCATCATTGCCCCTTTCAGATTACTTCCCATTCGGTGAGAACAGTGCTAGATGAGTAGATCGATGTTCACACCTATGGACTCACCGTGCCCTTCACTTCCCATATTGAATTACTAGAATTGAGAGAATATTATCAGATTAGAACCTAAATGAGCTTGACAAAAAGGATGGATGTTATCTGGTAGTAGCATCCATTTCTTAGTCACTAGATTGTAGACAACATAGCGAAAACCAATGCACCAGCAAAGAATAAGGCCATTACAACAATCTAAGATGACTACATCCTGAATGGGGAACTAAAAAAAGAATAATGATGCTAGTGAAGTGGCTTTCACCAATGATGCTGGTGGAGTGGTGTTTGCCTTTTTAGCTTGGATAGAAGAATCCAATGATAATCTAGGGGTGAAGTGGCATTTGCCTTTAGATGGTCTGACAAGTGCCATGCCAGTATCCAACGGTTTCCAACCTAGTTAGCTAAGTCATTGTTGATGCCAATTTCATCATTCTTTTGTATACTCAAAACCATCAAGAAAACATCACTTTCAGAAGGAAATAAGTAACATAGTAATGAATTTTGTACAAATAACATGGTTCCAATTGTCCACGTAGGGGATTGACCGACCACACACTAGTACCCCCCCACAACCTATCAATCCTTCTCAAACCAAGAAACACGCCTCTATATGCATTCCTAGTCATTGGATGGATGTTGTTCACACCAAAAATGGCACACATAATAGACAACAACTCATGGTCATCAATGTAGGTTTCACTCCAGAGTATTACGAGGTATTGAATTCCATGAGCAATGTGAAATGATCTTAACAAAGAACTAAATTTGTGCAAAGATGACTTGTACTTCACACTTTTCCCCTCTTAAATCTAGGAATGTTTTTTGGTGTTGATTTTTTATTTATCATCGCTATTGGTATTCATGTGCTTATGGGGTTTAACACGTCGTCTATGATCTGTTCTGGGAATATCTATCATGAAAAGATGAAGAAGGCATTTTATTCATCATTATTATTGGAGTTTGGAGTGAGAGGTGAATGTATGTGATTTTTTTCTTGTATTATTTACATGTTCTTTTAGTAGAACTAAAAATATGTATGAAAGTCAAATGGCTCTTATGTGTTTATATGGAAACTATAAAAGTATTTGGTTAAAAGTAAAATAGAAATTGGAGGTAGAACTAGAAGATGTAGATTGTGTAACTCCTAAGTAACTCGGGAATGCATTTTATTTCCTTTATTTAGAATGGTTGATTTGTAGAAATTAGATATTCTCTTTCACCCCTTGAATTTCCTTTATTTAGAATGGTTGATTTGTAGCAATTAGATATTCTCTTTCACCCCTTGAACCCTAGATATCACATGTTTGCCTCGCTAACCAACCTAGCGGCTGCCTCTATCTTGCTGATTCAAAATACATATCTTGATGCCACATTGTCGTATCTCTTTATAAATACTCTTGGATCCTATACCTTCCTTTGGCACATCTATCTAGAGCGGTTTCACTAGTTGTATCATCAAAATCACACAATGATACCTTTTGTAATGCATCGTTAACTTTGCGTTTGGTCCTAGTGAGGTAGTCATATTTTCCATAGTATGCATCCAATTGTGGCATCAATAAGGGTTGTGCCATTGGGATCACACTTATAATGCACATGGCTACCGCCCACCACATCACATATTGTGAAGAGATATTATCTAGGAAAATGAGGGAACAAAGAATTTATGGGACAAGTGTCTTCTATTTGGCACCTTTATGATACACTTGCATACCACATGAGTGCATGGTTGCTTGATATACAATTGAAATCCCACTCTGATACCATCAATAATGCACAACTAACTCACGCATGGTCTGTGCATTTAAGTTAGTCATGCATTTTGTATCCTACACATAACTCAAGCATACTTAACCTTTATGCAACTAGGATCACACATGTAACGATGATCTAGTTGCATATATTTTTCTTAATCATATCATCATTAAAATATTCTAATTAAAAAAACATACTCCACATCGTGTAGTCTCTCATAAATTGCCTAGATAATCAGGTGACATCATATAGACTCCTTGTTAACCCATTTTCAATCGTTGCATAAGCAAAATACAAGTTGTCCATCCCTAGCATGATCTACGAAAGCTATGATGAAGGCACTATTGCCCATCAATACTACTAGTTTGTAGCTACCAAACCGTACATCCTTCCTCGATCCATCTCTACATAGAAAAATATTTCTACTTTTCATGTCATATAAAAACAGGTAGTGTAATTATAGGAAAATAAATTGTGGAGCCTTCATGAACAACATTTGTAGCTCAAAATACTAGGTTGCTAAGTGTCCTATGGATGTGCTCATCAAAATTGAAATTGGTAACCCTATTGAAAAACCACCATACCATTTGCTGGGAATCAAAATGGGTTCCTGAATATCCTTTTGGAAGATAGATTCACCACAACTGTATTTTATTCCTAAAGATCCAATTGAAAATTGATCTCTAAAATAGATAAATAACTAGAATGAGAATCAAGAAATCTAGAGTGGATGCTTGCTTGTTACTTAATCTTAATGCAAGAAGACAATGCCCATGCTTGAAAAGCCCAGACCTTGGTTGAGCATTTTGGTGAAGAACAACCACAAAAATGGAGGGAGTGGGGAGAACTCAATGCTTCTAGATGAGTGTGCTTGACATGGGAGAGGGGGAGCTTGGTGGACTTTTGTACGGTGGTCTTTTGCTGTTGGTTAAGGCTAGATACTGGTAGTGACACCAGAATGCCACTGTTAGTTTAGTTTAAATTAACTAGCAGTGCTGGAACAACTAGCCATCAACTGGCAATACCACTGTCAGTTCTGGGCACCAACCTATAGTGATGTAGGCCATCGCTACTAGTTTTTTGGACCCCCAATCATTTTATGACTTTGAATCTAAGAACCGACAATAAAGAGTTATCACTATCAAGCACTGAAAGTCACATTGTTGTAGTGTCAACAAATGTTTTTTCTAGAGGTAGCTCAACTTACATCTACCTCTATAAATCAGTCTGAACTGAGCCACTGTAAGGTCCTAGATGGCTAGAGGGGGTGAATAGCCTATAAAAATGTCTACAAGATACTAGGCAAACTTGATTAGTAAAACAAATGGCATAATCATGGGTTTTGTCTGGCCTAGATGGTAAGCAAGTCTCCTATTGACAATTCTAAATATGTTATGATCTCTATATCACACAAATGCTAAGTTGCTACTTTCTACACTATTAAGCTAGCAAGAAAACTAATTCTACATGAGCTACACAATATATACTAGAAAGTAAATATAAGATATGATGGTGATTCTTACACCGTCGGTGGAGAGAAAATGTTGCCAACTACCAAGATGATAACCAGTCAAACATAATGGCAACAATCATAATATGAAGACCAATCACCGGGAGACAAATGATGACACAATGATTTTTGTTCACTCGATGTTCACTTGTTCACCAACAAGCTACATCACCGGTTGTGTCGACCAACACCTAGATGGTTCCTCGGTGTGAGCCTCAAGTCACTTGCCCCACAAGTCACTCCTCTTCAAGACACCACTCTAAAGTAAGGTAACTCAATGACATGAGTAATGTATTAGAGTTGCTTTTGGTGCTCCGTCAAGGACAAGCACAAGAACCTCTTACAAGTCAACTGGAGGTGGGTAAGAACAATCACCAACTCTTCCTAATACCTCCAACAAACCTCCAAGCCGGCTAGGAGCGATACTCTCCAAGAGTAACAAGAAATCCACCGGCCAAATGACTCACAAGTGCCACTAGATGTATCACCACATGCAAATACACTTCGATCACTCAATCTCACTCAAGATTAGCAATCAAGTAAGAGAGATGAGTAAGAGGGCTATTTTTTAGCTCACAAGAATGATGAGAGAGTCAAAGAGTCAAGAGACATGGCCAATCCCCGACCAACCTCTATTTATAACCCCTCACATCAAAACTAGCCGTTGTAGCCACGAGCAGGAGGATTCGGGACCGTCGGACGCGTCCGATGCCTGGTGTCGGACGCGTCCAAAGCACACAAAACCATCACACCAAAGTTCATCAAAGAACACACGTTACAGCCACCGTCGGATGCGTCCGACGCTCTCATGAATTTCGCGCACTAACTTGCAATTCAAAGCTAGCCGTTGGCTGGCCTTCAGACGCCTGGACCTGCATTCGATGCTCACCCTCGGACGCATCCGATGGGCCAGCCAAGAACATGGACAGCTCTTAGTAGCGTCCGGCGCTCGTCAGATGTGTCTGACGCCCGGACCACTCCAGTGTCTGACGCTCACTATTCTGAGCCACTTCGCCAGGTTAGAAAAACAACGGGTCGGACACTCTGCCCAGCGTCCGACGCTCAACACCTCAGCGTCCGATACTTGTAATTCCTCAATTTCAAGCCGTCATCGAACGCTATCTTCTCCACCTTTGTAAATGTGCCAACACCATCAAGTGTACACCTTCATGTGCTTGTGTGTTAGCATTTTTATAATCATTTCAAAGGATTTTTATTCGCACACTAGATCCTAATGCATCAACATGAATGATATACCTAGTGGCACTCATGAACCGAATTATCGAAGATCTCCTCTCTTCATGGTTTGGCTATCAATCCTAAACCACTCACACCCTCTATGGTGTCTTGAGTAAAACACAAAATGGCCCTATAGGTTATACCTTTGCCTTGAGCCCATTTTGCTTTTCCATCAACTGCCAAGTCTCTGAATGACATGATCCACTCCATGGCATCATGTAACCCTCTTGATCCATCGATCCTTAACCTTACTTCATCCTTCACCGTCGCACGGTCCTTCGCTTCAAAGCCTCGATTTACCCTTCATACTTCCAACCGGTCCTTCGAGCTAAGCCTTGTTTCGATCTTAACCATCTTGGTTACATGACCTCATGTCATGAGTCATTCAAAATGAGTTCACCACTTGGCAAGGATGACCTTATCTAAATCAACCACTTAGATCAAATGTTAGTCCTTAGGTTTCATCAATTAGCCAAAACCAAACTAGGGACTTTCAGCCACCTCTACATATATACTTTTTGCCGCCTCTACAAATGCCCCTATTTTTATAGTCTATTTTCAGCCACCTCAAAAGTTGATGTCTAGAGATGGATGAAAATAGAGTTGTCTCTAAAACTAGAAGTTGTAGAGTAAAAATTGAGATTTTCAAATAACCTTAGATGAAGAAAAAAAACCAAAACTAAAGTTTTAGTCTCAAAGAGTTATAAAAATTTATAGTTGATTACTTTTCCATTTGACGAAATTATCTAAGAAAAATATTGTTTGAATTTCTCATACTTTAAATTTAGAATTTTCAAGCGACCTTAGACAGAGAAACGATCAAAACCAAAGTTATAGACTTCAAATTTATACGACTTTGTATTTGACAACTTTTTTATTTAAATTTGTTTAGAGTCTCAAATGCTCATATCAAATAAGAATATCTCAAATGAACACAAGTGAGTTATCATTGGTGGAGTGATCATGAGAGACGCGCATGAGGCCTGAGGTCACGAGTTCGTATTCTTCACATGAAAATTCGCATGACTTGTGTGTTGGTCATTGTTCTCAATACCAGCTGAAAATCTGCTAGCCGGTATTAGATAATATTTGAAAATTTTAATTAAAGTTTGTTCAAAGTTTGATCGGTATTAGTGAAGTTCCGGCCAAAAATCGGCCTACCGGTCTTACTGGCCCCTTTGAGATTTTTGCTTAGATCGAAATACAAAACTATGGTCTTGGTAGGGTTTTCCTAGATTAATTAATTAATTTTCTTTCTAACTTTCTATCTAGATTTGTGATTTCTAGACAATGATTGTGAGGGGGCTCCGGTTCTCGGTCGACTCTATAAATCCAATTTACAGAGGTGGTTCACAACATGTTGACCCAAACGCCTATGTAAAGCTTTGGTTTAGTAGTTATTGTTCGCTCAAATTCGTTACAGGCTTTTTTAAAAATGTTCTCCACTGAGTAATATTAATAATTTGTTGAGGCGGTTGGCCTAGTGGTCTCTATAGAGCTTCTCTGTGGTATTGTTCTTCGCTTCAATTTATTTTAGATTCTTTATGTTTTCCACTGAATAATATTAATATAGAAATTATAAACGTGTAGTAGTCTAGAATCTAGAACAGCTAAAAAGACGGAAGGGTCAAAACAATAGGCAACAGCAAATTAGCCTAGTGACTTGAACCCTCACAACAGCAAATTAGCGTCTAACGCTCAAGCTAAACCCATTACCACTATCACTCTGCAGAGCCTAAACGCAATCTCTTCGCCGGTCGCGCTGGCGACGACGTACTCCTATATGGCTGCTGCTCGCGTGCACTCCGCGCGCGCGAAATCTCGACCATGTTGTGCATGGCCGGAGTCGCGTACGGCCGGCGTCCACCACCTCTGCATCCACGACCCCCACGACACGAGTATGGTCGCTGCACTGCCACCGACAAGGCGCGCTGCTGCCTGTGTGAGCTCATGCCGGCCAGCATGACTGCGCGGCCCGTCTGCTCGTATTGCGACGGGTCCGCCACGCGGGTGCGGAGGTCGCTCAGCTCGTCCTCCAGCGCAGCGCACGTCGGGTCGTTGACCATCCCTGGCGCCGACCGCCGCAGGGCCTCCATGCCGTTCTCGAGTATGCGCGCCGCCTCAGTGTGATCTCTGCGCTCGGCTGCCGCCCGTGCCGCTGCCATGTCCTCGGTCACGGCCACGCGGACGCGCTCCCGCTCCACTTCCATGGATAGTTCCATGTCTCCGTCGGTAACTTCGTCCGGCCTCAGCACCACGATGTCGTCGCCGGCGACGCTTTCCAAGCACCCTGTCAGAGTGTCTTTATACGAGCATCTCACTTTGATCAACCGGATGATCTCTTCCGTAGCTTCCGCTGCCTGCACGCGCACGAACAGCAAGAAGCGCCTCTCCTCATCGGCGTAGAGCTCGCCGACGTCCACAGAGGCAGCACGGCGGTCCGCGTCTACGCGGCTCACGTAGCGGCCTGACTTTACACCAAGTACGCGCACGCCCGGATGCACGCACGCAACGTCAATTCTCAGGCCCTGCACGGCGACCGAGAGGAGCCCGGCGATGCACTGTGCGAACGAGTCCTGGATGGCGGCCTGGTTCTCCACGAAGGAGAACGTGCCGCCCGTCTTCTCCGCGACGGCGTGCATCACGGCGGCGGCATGGTCGGTGCCGAAGCCGAACGTGTGAATGGGCGCTGCTGCCCTGTTGCCGGCGGCCGTGAACGAACTTGGTACAAGATCGACGTGCCGATGTCGTACGATCCCGTCCCGCCCATCAGAGAGGAGGATGACGCTGGTCACGGCGTTCCTTTGCCGGCGGCCGTTGAGGACCTTGGCGGCCACAAGGAGACCCCCGCCGATGTTCGTGCCGCCACGCGCGACGAGGGAGTGCACGGCGCGCTTCACCGAGGCCTTCCCGTCAGCCGTCATGCGCGCGAGACGGAGCACGCGGGTCGCGTCGTTCGAGAAGGAGACGACGCTGAGGCGGTCCGCCGGTCCGAGAGCGTCGATGACGAAGGACACGGCCTGCATGACCAGACACAGCTTCTGCCCACGCATGCTGCCGCTTATGTCGATCACCGTCACGAGGTCGAGCGGCGCTCGCTTCTCGCCGCCGGCCTGTCAGCGGACCCAGCTCCGCCAAGGCTAACGCCGGGCATGCAGGATCTCAACAACCGCAACTGCCCAGCGTTCTCGCCGCGTCCGCAGTGGCCGCGCCCACGCCGCGCCCAAGACTCGCGCCTCGCACGGTTGCGTTCCCGGTCTTCGCGCTCCTGTACTCACGCTCGCCCGTTCACGCCTGAACAGCCATGGCCAATGGCCTCTGTTGTATCGCTATATATGTACATTCATGAGATCAATACAAGCATCCAGTTGTACAATCTTATTCTACATGGTATCAGCCTCTTCCACGATCCTCACCAACCCATTTGCCTCCAATTCCTCTCCTATGGCGCCCTCCTCCGTCCAGTCCGACTCCTCCGACGCCGGTTTCTCCGTCGCCCCTGCTTTCGCTTCGCAAATCCAAGGAATCTCCATCCGCCACCATGTTCCCATCCTCCTCGACATGGACGAAGGCAACTTCGGCCAGTGGCGTCACTTCTTCGACTCTGCCCTCGGCAAGTTCGGGCTGCAGCACCACGTCCTCACCACCACCCCGACCGACGAGCGCGATCATGAGTGGCGCATGATTGACTCCTGCGTCGTCAACTGGATCCTCATGACCGTCTCCAAGGGCGTCTACGACATCGTGTGCCACGATCGCCACGATGCCTTCACCCTCTGGCATGCCATCGAGGGACTCTTCCAGGACAACGAGCTCCAGCGTGCGGTGTACTTGGAGACCGAGCTCCGGACCCTGCAACAAGGCGACATGTCCATCAATGCCTACTGCACCAAGCTGAAGCGGATCGCGGATCAACTGCGCGACATCGGCCACCCCGTCTCCGAGCCGAGCCAAGTGCTCAACCTCCTTCGCGGCCTCAACCCGCGATATCGCTACGTCAAGCCGGTGATTACATCCAAGTACCCGCCGCACACCTTCCAGAGCGCCCGCTCCTTCCTCATCCTCGAGGAGCTCAGCCTGCAGCACGACTCCAACGCCAAGGCGGGCCAGGCACTCACCGCGTCCCACGGTGACCACTCCGGCAACTCCTCGGCTTCCTCCGGCACCAAGGACAGCTCCACCGCCTCCCACGCCGCGCGCTCCAACAACAACAACCACAACGGCGGCGGTGGCGGCGGATCGCGCTCCAACAACAACAACCGCTCCGATCGCCGCCGGAACAACGGCCGGAACACCGGCGGCGGCGGCGGTGACGGCAACCAGTTGCGCTCCAATGCCAACTCCAATGCCTCCAACACTCAGTCCGTGGCTTGGGCCGTGGGCTACAACCCTTGGCAAGGCATGGTGCAGGCCTGGCCCATGCCTTTCCGTGCACCAGGCGCAGGCGTTCTGGGCCCCCGTCCACCGTTCCAACGGCAGCAGGCGATGACGGCCCTCTCCAACTCGAACAACGTCTTCGACACCGGCGCCCTCTACGCGGCGCTGCCCAACTCCGGCGTCCCACCTCACCCACCGAGCGCCCCCGAGTGGTACTTCGACACCGGGGCTACGTCACACATGTCCTCATCTCCTAGTAATCTTATCACATCTACTCTCCGGCCATCTACCTCCTCCATAACAGTAGGGAATGGTGCTCATATACCTGTTTCATATCAAGCACAAACATTTATCCCTACTGCCACCTCTCCTCTTCGATTAAATGATGTTCTAGTCTCACCGTCTCTCATCAAGAATTTGATCTCAGTTCGTTGTTTAATCCATGATAACAATATTTCAATTGAATTTGACCCTTCTGGTTTCTCCATTAAGGATCTTCTAACCAAGGCGGAGATGCTCCGATGTGAAAGCAGCGGTGATCTTTACCCTCTACGCCTCCCACATCATCAAGCTCTTCATGCGTCCTCGACAACGTCCCTGTGGCATCAGCGGCTAGGACATCCTGGCCACCCAATTACTTCACAAATTTTGCACAATTTTCCCTTTCATTGTAATAAAGCTGATGTTCACTCTTGTTCCTCTTGTCGGCTGGGCAAACATACTCGTCTTCCGTTTGCAGATTCCACTTCTCAAATATTTTTTTCCTTTTCAATTAGTGCATACAGATGTTTGGACATCACCTGTGCTCAGTTTTTCGGGTTATAAATATTATGTTGTTTTCCTTGATGATTACACTCATTACATTTGGACAGCGCCTCTCTGAAACAAATCTGATGTTTTGTCTACTGTTCATGCATTCATCTCTTATGTCCACACACAATTCCGTCTGCCTATTCTCGCCTTTCAGACCGATAATGGCCGGGAGTATGATTCCACCGCCATGCGCCTTCTCCTCTCCTCCATCGGCACACAGCTCAGGCTCTCGTGCCCCTACACATCACAGCAAAACAGGAAGGCAGAGCGAGTCCTTCGCACTACTAATGATTGTTTGCGCACCATAATGCTTCACAGTGCAGTTCCCCTGGAGTTTTGGGCCGAGGCGCTCGCCACGGCCACGCACCTGATCAACCGGCGTCCCTGCCGGGCCACGGGTACCATGACACCGTACGCCCTGCTCTTCGGCGTGCCTCTTCGCGTCTTCGGCTGCCGCTGCTACCCCAACACGACCGCCACGGTGAAACACAAGCTCGCCGCGCGATCCACGACGTGCGTCTTCATCGGCTACCCGGCAGATCACCGTGGCTATCGCTGCTACGACCTCGCCACGGGCCGGGTCCTCACCTCGCGACATGTCATCTTCGACGAGGCGACGTTCCCATTCCGTGACAGGGTCACGCCTGCTGCCACCGCTCCGCACACTGCTCCGCTCTAGGACGACGATGATGCTCCGCCGACGCGCCACGGCGTGGTCACCGCGGCGCCGACCACAACGCGCCGTGCCCGTGCTCGTGGGGACAGCCCATCTGGGCCTCTCCCCGCACCTCCGGTCCTCGGCTCCACACCACCATCGACTCCGTCGACAACCAACCTGGTCGTCTCCGGCTCTACTACATCGTGCCACACCAGCGACATGACGTCAACACCAGCAGCCTCCACGCCGGCGACGCCACAAGCGCCACACGCTGTGGCGCCCACGCAGACGACCACCGCGGCTCTGGGGCACCCGATGATCACCCGTGGGCGTGCCAGGATTCATAAGCCCAAACCCAAGTACGCCATGACGGCCTCCACCATCTCGCCGATCCCACGGAGCATCCGCACTGCCATCAAGGACCCCCACTGGTATGACGCCATGAAATTGGAGTTTAATGCATTACAGGCAAACAAGACATGGACCCTTGTTCCTCGACCTCCAGGCGCTCGCGTCATCATGGGTAAATGGGTGTTCAAGCACAAGTTGAATCCGGATGGCACCCTCGAACGATACAAAGCTCGTTGGGTCGTTCGGGGATTCAACCAGCGTCCCGGCATCGACTTCGGCGAGACCTTCTCACCGGTGGTGAAGCCGGCCACCATCCGCACCGTCCTCACGCTGGTGGCCACCTTCAACTGGCCGACACATCAGCTCGACGTCTCCAACGCCTTCATGCATGGCAACCTACAGGAGAAGGTGTACAGCCAGCAGCCGACCGGTTTCGTCGACCCTCGCCGCCCCGACGACGTCTGCCTCCTGTCACGGTCCCTCTACGGCCTTCGCCAAGCACCCCGAGCATGGTTCGACCGCTTTGTCACCCACGTCACGACCCTCGGCTTCGTACAGTCCAAGGCCGACTCGTCCCTCTTCGTGTACAACCGTCACGGCGCGACGGCATACCTGCTCCTGTACGTCGACGACATGATCATCTCGTCGTCCACACCTGCTCTTCTTCGACATGTCATCGCCCGACTACACGATGCCTTCGCCGTCAAGGACATGGGGCCCGTTCGACACTTCCTCGGCATCAACATCCAGCGGACTGCGGCAAGATTCTTCCTCTTGCAATCCTCCTACGCTGAAGAAATCTTGGAGCGTGCCGGTATGGCCAACTGCAAAGCAGTTGCCACACCAGCAGACACCAAGTCCAAGGCCTCGACGGGGGAAGGCCAGCCGATCGACGACGTCACAAGCTACCGCAGCATCGCCGGCGCGCTGCAGTACTTGACGATCACGCGCCCGGACATCGCCTACGCCGTACAACAAGTCTGTCTTCACATGCAGGCGCCTCGTGACGTCCACCTGACGATGCTCAAGCGCATCCTGCGGTACATCAAGGGCACGACGCGACTTGGCATCCAACTACGTTCCGCCTCGATGCCGACGATCATCGCCTACTCCGACGCCGACTGGGCAGGTTGCCCAGACACGCGGCGCTTCACGTCCGGTTTCTGCGTCTTCCTCGGCGACTCACTCATCTCGTGGTCCTCCAAGCGGCAAAACACCGTGTCGCGGTCCAGCGCCGAAGCGGAGTACCAAGCCATCGCCAATGCCGTCGCCGAGTGCTCCTGGCTGCGACACCTACTCGGCGAGCTTCTCTGCAAGGTCACCTCGGTGACCGTGGTATTCTGCGACAACATTTCCTCTATATACATGTCCAGGAACCCTGTCCATCATCGGCGCACCAAGCACATCGAGCTTGACATCCACTTCGTCCGGGAGAAGGTCGCCATTGGGGAGCTCCGTGTCACGCACATTCCCAGTGCGCGGCAACTGGCCGACGTCTTCACCAAAGGGTTACCCTCGGCGCTCTTCTTCGACTTCCGAGACAGTCTCTCCATCACTGCCAGCGACGTCGAGACTACGGGGGTGTCAGCGGACCCAGCTCCGCCAAGGCTAACGCCGGGCATGCAGGATCTCAACAACCGCAACTGCCCAGCGTTCTCGCCGCGTCCGCAGTGGCCGTGCCCACGTCGCGCCCAAGACTCGCGCCTCGCACGGTTGCGTTCCCGGTCTTCGCGCTCCTGTACTCACGCTCGCCCGTTCACGCCTGAACGGCCATGGCCAATGGCCTCTGTTGTATCGCTATATATGTACATTCATGAGATCAATACAAGCATCCAGTTGTACAGTCTTATTCTACACGGCCAAAGCCGCGGCCGCCGCCCCGGGTGCCCTGGCGTGCACGAGCACCGCCAAGCTGCCCTTGGACGCGCCCCTGGCCAGGGCCGTGAGCTCGCAGTGCGTCTTGAGCACGACAACGTCGGCGCCGTCCGCCCGGTCCAGGTCGTCGAAGCTATGCTCCACCGCAACCGGTTCGTCGTCGTTGTACAGGCCAGGGGGAGGAGGCCTCGCGGGAGGATCATTACGACGGACCGGGACTGGCGCCCTCGCGGGAGGAGGACGATGAACGCGGCCACAGACGGCGGGCAGGTCACGCCACGTGGACTTACAGAGCGGGCAATCGCGGTGGCCGTGGGCGACGCTGTCGGAGATGCAGCGGTGGTGGAAGACGTGGGAGCACTCGGCCGTGAAGATGGCCTGGCCGCGGCCGGTGTCGCCGAGGCAGATGGCGCATGGGGCGACGGCGTCCTCGCTCTCCATCACGATGCACCTGCGCCCTAGAAATCGATTTGATTACGCGTCCTAGCGCCGCCTCTGGTCCAATATAGGCGAAGGATTTGGGTGGCTGACGACGTGCCATGCCGTAGGCTGTAGCGGGTTCTGTTCCCGGTTGCATCCGATCTCCGGGGCCCGGGGACCCGCTCGCTCGGCCGGGCTTAATGACCGGGTACGATGGGCCGTATGTCCGCGACCACGAGTAAAGTTTTTTTTCAAGATCGGACATATATGCTGTTTTTTCTCCACGAGTAAAGTTATTTGCATCGTTTATATTTGTGGATCGGTTAAATACAAAAACCATGCTTAAGAGAAGACACTTAAATGTCCAGGATGGGATTACTTGCGTCATGGGTGTCATTTAAGAACACGAAACCATCGATCATCTGTTTTTTCGTTTGCCCCTTTGCACAGGAATGGTGGGCAACTATCGATATCACTTGGGATGTCTCGTTGGAGCTAATGGACAGATTTGAACAAGCAAGAAGTGAACATAACACTTCCTTCTTTCATTGAAGTAGTGTTGACATGGGAGCTGTGGAAAATGAGCAATGAAAAGGTCTTCAATCGTCATGATCCGAGCCCCACCATGTGGTTATCCGAATTTAAAAAACAATGTTACCTTCCCTCACTTAGGTTTAAAGATGACTTCACTTATTCTTTTGTGTTTGGCTTGATGCCTCCAGTTAATTTCATTTTGTACGTACACTTAACCCTTTATTTAATGAACAATCGTAGATGTAGGGATAGTCTTTTGCAGTAAAAAAGGGTACAAATAGCTTTACATGACAAGATATCTTCAGCCTTTATTTTTATATTAAAAATACACAAAGTAAATAGATACGTTGAAAAGAAACACACAATAAAAACTACTACTACATGACAATCCTTTTGCTTTCACCGTATATGTTATTGATTTCCCTTATATAAATCAATAGTAATTTGGAAGTCACGTGAAGTATATGGTAATTGAACGTTATAGATAGGGTCATGCTCTGCACTGCTCCTTACCAAGAGTTCCCAAAACCCAATTCCAATCAAGATTTTTTAGAAATTAGATAAAACTGTCTCAAATCCCAATCTTTCCATACTTAGGAAAATTGATCCAACGCTTATCGACCTGACAATCTGGAAGTGAAGGATGTTGGAAGAATAAAGAGTAGGAAAGGTTTCTAACGTAAATGTAAAAAAGTATAAAAGTGGTTAGGGCTAGTTTAGAAATAGTTTAAGGCTTGAAGCTACAAAATGATGTTTATTTGTATGATTTTAATGTTTTCACTAAAATGCACGCATATATATTTACTGCATTATTAAAAACTTTCCTCAGCAAGAAATAATTTCATAGTGAGTACTGTAGAGAAACACTGACATAACTGAAACTGAAGCAGCCTAATTTGATTTGTCTCTAAAATTATTAATACTATAGCACTTAGCTAACCGAAAGAGCATAGCAACTCAACCATCCAGACTTCAAATTAACCAAACCATAAACCAACTAATTATCTGGACTTAAAATTAACTAAGCAAACCATCTACTAATTATCCAAAGCACGTCACCACCAGCTCGTTGTTGTGTTCCCCAAAACCTCGAGTATTTCAGAGCAACTGCCCTCCGACCAGTGCATGGCCTTCACTTTGAGCCGCCACGCTTCCTCTTGGGCGGAGGCGGCGAAGGAGACTGCTTCTCACGTGACTTCTGCGACTTTTTCAGCATGCTCTCCATCGCCGAAGTCATGTACGCCCGCGGCGCGCCGTCGCGTTCGCGCTCGCGGTCACGGCCTCCATACGAGGCGCGTTGCTGCGCGTGCGAGCAAATACGTTCGAGCACGCGCGCGCGCCCCGTTTCCTCGTAGTCATTCTCCTCCGCCATGAAATCCACCATCTCGTCCAGCTCGTCATCCAGCGCCAAGCACACCTTGTCCCCGGCCAGCGCCGGAGCCGATATCCGGAGGCAATCGCGCTGGCGTTGGAGTATCATTCCAGCCTCGCTGAAAGCGCCTCGCTCCGCTGCCGCCCGTGCAGCGGCCATCTCCTCCGCCGCGCCAACGCGGACGCGTTCCCGCTCGACTTCCATGGACAGTTCGGGGTTTGACACCTCAACCGGCCTTTGGACCACGGCGTCGTCGCTGACAACGACGTCGGCCGTTCCCCCGGTGGGGACGTTGCGGTATGTGCATCTCACCCTGACCAGCTGGGTGACATCCTCTGCGGCTTCGGCTCTGGGCACGTCCACGAACAGCAAGAAGCGCCTATCCTCCTCGGCGTAGAGCTCGCCGACGTCCACCGAGGCGGCGCGGCCCTCGCCGTCTACGCTGCTCTCGTACCGCCCGGACTTGACCTGCCGGATGCGCACGCCCGGGTGCAAGCACTCGACGGCGATCCGCGCGTTCTGCACCACGACCGAGAGAAGCCCGCCGATGCACTGCGCGAACGAGTCCTGGATGACCGCCAGGTTCTCGATGAAGGAAAACGTGCCATGCGCTACCTCCGCGATGGCGTGCATCGCCGCCGCGTCGTGGTCGGCGCCGAAACCGAACGTGTGAATTGATCCCGGCCTGTTGCTGGCGTCCCTGAACGAAGGCGGCACGAGATTCTGGTGGTTCCTGCCAACATCAGATAGATTGTCCTGGCCGTCGGAGAGAAGGATGACGCTGGTCACGGCGTTCCGGTACCGGCGGTCGGCAAGCACCTCGGATGCCACGAGGAGGCCCATGGAGATGTTCGTGCCGCCATCAGCAACCAGGGACTCCACGGCTTCCTTTGCCGCGGCCTTACCTTCGCCCGACATACGCGTGAGCCGGATCTCGCGGCTTGCGTCGTCCGAGAAGGAAACGATACTGAGGCGGTCGACGGGGCCGAGGTTGTCGATGACGAATCCCATGGCTTGCTTTAGCAGCTCCAGCTTGCTGCCAAACATGCTGCCGCTGACGTCGAGCACCGTCACGAGGTCGAGAGGCGCGCGCGCGGCGTCGGTAGCCGCGGCAGCGGCCTCCGGCGCCCTGACGTGCACGAGCACGGCGAAGTTGTCGTCGTGCGCGTCCCTCGCGACGGCCGGGAACTCGCAGTGCGTCTTCAGCGCCATCTCTCCAGCGTCGGCCGCCCCGCCGGCGGCGTCCGCGTCCGCGTCCGCCTGGACAACACCCTGCGCCACCGTTTCCTCATCGTCGGCGTACTTCCGGACGGGCGGCGGCGGCGGGACGGGGTCGACGGCCGGGACGTCGCGCCACGTGGCCTTGCAGAGCGGGCAGTCGCGGTTCCCGTGCACGACGTTGTCGGAGATGCAGCGGTGGTGGAAGCTGTGGGAGCACTCGGCCACGAACACGGCCTGCCCGCGGAGGATGTCGCCGAGGCAGATAGCGCACCGGTCGGCGCTCACTCTCGCCATGGAAGCCGCCAAAAGAAAGATGGGTTTTCGCTTTGTTGGTTGCTGCTAACGCGAAGGATTTTCCTGCACAATAGTAATCGGCAGTGGCGGCTTTATATCGCGGGAGATGACTAGGGATTTTCATGCAGCGCCGTCCGGATGGCCGCCCCGTGTGGCCGACGGTCTCAGATCCTTTCGATCGAACCGACTTGGTGCTTGTGCGGCCGCGTTTATCGAAGCCCACAGAAACAAGCCGTCGCAGCCCCAGCCCAAAACCAAGGGGTTAGTTAGGGTCATCGGTGCCTCGGTGGCCCAAAGCACGAGTCCATAGCCACATGGGCCTTGACACCACGACGTCCTAGTCCCTGCCGCCTCTATTGCTGTTTGGTAACAGTTTGGTACAGCTTATAACTTGTGAGGTGTTTTATTGTCAAATACCATTTTTTAAAACAGTTTATCAGGTAAAGTTATTTTTTCCCCCTTTTCACACGGAGATAGGACGTGAGAGAGCCAAAATTAGTAGCTTATAACAGCTTCACCTGACACAGGTGGGTCCCACCGTTCCTAAAAGACCTCTGTGTGCCCCTCGATCTGCGAACTGGGAAGAACGTCCCCCGCACCAGGTCGCTCTCGCAGGCACCGCCGGTGGGGCTAGGACGGCGGGACGCGGCCGCTGGTGGGGCTCGGGCGGCGGGTCGCGGCCAGCGGTGGGGCTCGGGGCGGCGGGTCACGGCCGGCGGTGGGGTGTTGGCTGCCATTGCCGAGGAGTAGGGGCGCAGCCAGCCTCGGCACCGGAGCGCGGCCGACGGGGAGCCGTGGTCCGCTCACCGTGGGGAGGGGCGGGTTGCCGCTGCCCGCTGGGGATCTTGGGGCGATGTCGCCGGGGACGCCAGGCCGCTCGCGGCTGCCGTCGTGGGGGAGGGCGGGACCACCCAGGGCCGGGGCGTTGAGGGCGCGGTCAACGGGGAAGCTTCTGGTGCGGCCATGGTGCGAGGCGGCGGGCGGCGCCCGCAGATGAGCATTGGCCGAGCGCAGTACGCCGTGCGATCGTGGGGTGGGGGTGGTGGACGCGAGCGGGAGGAGTGCCGCCGTGGGGGCGCAGGAAGCCGGGAGAGGCGCCGCCACGCGGGGGGTGTGGGGCAGGCCGCCGCCGTGGTGGTTCGCGCGCTCGCTGGCGCCCGGTCACGAAGGAAATAGAGGAAGGAGACGAAGAAAAAGAACGAAAAAAATGCTAAGGGTATTTTAGTAAATTTTTCTGAGGAAGCTGTTTTGGTCTCTAATATCAAGTTTTTTTTGCCAAACAAGTTTCTAAAAACAATTTGGCTTCTCATAGAGAGATGCTCAGAAAGCCATTTTGTAAAAAAAAAAACAGCTTCAATGACGAAGCTGAGCCCTCCCAACTCACTATACCACGGAATAAAGTGTTTTGTCTCTTCTTTGTATGTAGTATATAATAAAGTGTTTTGTCTCTTCTTTCTATGTACATCTATGTTATACTGCCGATTCTAAAAAAAATCTATGTTGGGTTCTAATCCTATTAGGGATAGTATTCGTACCAATGTTCTTGTTGCCAATGATTTGGCACTAAGTTCTGAATAATGGAGATCTTTTCATGTTTAAACAAAACAACCAAAATGATGTATATGCTTTGATGATTTTGAAAAATCATCGATTACACATTATAATATTAAAATAAACAAACATGATTCTGATAACAACCTGACATACGAAATAAAGATTACTTGCATGACAACAATAATATCAGAATATAGTGGACACATACACTGTTCTCATGACAGCAAAGATATATAGATAATTAACTTTAGAAAAAATAAATTGAAAGTGTCACTAAAACTATAGCAAAAGAGTAATACTCCCTCCATTCCAAATTATAAGTCATTTTGACTTTTTGGATCACTCACTTTACTATGTTAGATAGAGTTTTATGTCTAGATATATAGCAAAGTGAGTGAACTAAAAAGATCAAAGTGACTTATAATTTAAAACGGAGGGAGTACAAATTAAAGCTTGCAATGGAAGAGAAATACCATGTATCTATCTCATATCTCCCTAGTTCGATCTTGGCGATATTTTCACCTTTGTGGATTCTTCATGTTCACGTAAGCTAGCTGCATCAAGTTCCTCTCATGTCTTTGATAACGCTACGACAGCATCTATCAATGCAAATCAAACAACTAGCAAATATTTTTTTACTAATCAAACATAGATTGAGAAAATATTTATAACTCATGCAAAAACCAATTCAAACATTTTTCTCAACAAAAAAACAATCTGACGGATTACCAATGAAACCAGATATCAAATGATATCAACAAGCTAAGTGTAGAACTAGAACACGAAAAGCAAGGACCAGTGGGTACCCTGACCCCTGTTGCCACCGCCATATGATGACTGCACACTGTGGATACAAATTCGCCTAGGAGCAAGTTCAATTCAAATCCAGGCCATGCTTCTCATTTTTATTTCACTGTACTTATATTATATCCATGCTATAACGAAAGTTTGTTGGCAAGGATATATTCAGCATTACAATACTTGAGTCGAATGAAAAGGATGTACATATAAGGAAGAGACAAACACGTTATTCCTTCGTATGTTACTAAAGGGATTGTCTCTTCCTTATATGTACATCTATGTCTACATATATCCATATATTATTTCTATCTCATATCAATTTTTATATTATAATATATCCATACCTATCTATAATATAATATTAAAAGAGATAAATTTCTTTTTTTATAGCTGCCCTTGCTCTCACCCCTCTTAGTATGTCTCGCTCCTACTCTTCTCACTTTCATATATAGAATCATTTTCGGAAATGCTGTGTCGGACGTCTAAGCGTCGGATGGATCCTCGCACCCATCGCTAGCTCTAGCCTGCTGCATATTAAAAAAAGAAATTATCTTGGTCCACACATATGTTGCGTGTGTTTCAATGTTCCACCCTTTTTAAAGAAAATATTCTCACTTTTATAGATGGAAAACATTACCACTTCCACAGGTGGTAAATATACACGATAGAAGCTAGGTTCAGTGGCAAACGAAGCCCCATGGCACAAGGGTGAGGTCGACTAGATTGTATCGTCATTCTGGAATGAATACAGTGTCGGTTACTAGTTGAAGCTACAAAATGATGTTTCTCGATACGGTTTTAATTCACTATAAAATGCACACACATATGCGTTAATAAAAACTTTTCTGCAACAAATAATTTCATAGATTTGTCTCTAAACTCGTATTAATACTATAGTACTAGTAGCTAAACAAAAGAACATAGCATCTCCAGACTCCAAAAAAAAAAAAGCAAACCATAAATCAACTAATTACCTAGACCTCAAACTAATTAAGCAAACCATCTACTAATTATCCTAAGCATTTCATCATCAGGCGCCAGAGCTCCTTGCTGTGTTCCACAAAACCTCCAGTAAGGCCTCCGACCAGTGGACGCCGTCTTCACTTTGGGCCGCCACGCTTCCTCTTCGGAGCAGCCGGCGACAACTGCTCCTCACGCGACTTCATTGACTTTTTCACCATGCTCTCCATCGCCGTAGTCCTGTACGGCTGCGCCGCCGCGCCCGGCGGCGCGCAAGCATAAGAGGTGCGTTGCTGCGTGTGCGAGCACAAACGTTGGAGCACGTGCCCACGTCCCTTTATCTTGTAGCGTTCCCCGTCCACCATGCATTCCTCAAGCTGTACCAGATCGCTCACCAGCCCCAGGCACACCGTGTCCCCAGCCATCGCCGGGGCCGATCTCCGCAGGACACCGCGCTGGCGTTGGAGTATCCTTCCAGCCTCGCTGAAAGCGCCTCGCTCCGCTGCCGCCCGTGCAGCGGCCATCTCCTCCGCCGCGGCCACGCGGACGCGTTCCCGCTCAACTTCCATGGACAGTTCGGGGTTTGACACCTCAACAGGCCTCTGCACCACGGCGTCGTCGCTGACAACGACGTCGTCGGCCGTCCGCCCTGTCGCGACGTTGCGGTATGTGCATCTCACCCTGACCAGCTGGGTCACATCTTCTGTGGCTTCGGCTCTCGGCACGTCCACGAACAGCAAGAAGCGCCTCTCCTCCTCGGCGTAGAGCTCGCCGACGTCGACCGAGGCGGCGCGGCCCTCGGCGTCGACTCTGCTCTCGTAGCGACCGGATTTGACCTGCCGGACACGCACGCCCGGGTGCACGCACTCGACGGCGATCCGCGCGTTCTGCACCACGACCGAGAGGAGCCCGCCGATGCACTGCGCGAACGAGTCCTGGATGACCGCCAGGTTCTCAATGAAGGAAAACGTGCCCCGTGCCACCTCGGCGATGGTGTGCATCGCCGCCGCGTCATGATCGGTGCCGAAGCCGAACGTGTGAATCGATCCCGGCCTGCTGTCAGCGTCCCTGAACGAAGGCGGCACGAGGTTCTGGTGGTTCCTACCAACATAAGACAGATTGTCCTGCCCATCGGAGAGAAGGATGACGCTAGTCACGGCGTTCCGATACCGGCGGTCGGCGAGCACCTCGGATGCCACGAGGAGGCCCTTGGAGATGTTCGTGCCGCCAGCAGCAACCAGGGACTCCACAGCTTCCTTTGCCGCGGCCTTCCCGTCGGCGGACATACGCGTGAGCCGGATCTTGCGGCTAGCGTTGCTGGAGAAGGACACGATACTGAGACGGTCGGCGGGGCCAAGGTTGTCGATGGCGAATCCCATGGCCTGCTTCAGCAGCGCCAGCTTGCCGCCACACATGCTGCCGCTGACGTCGAGCACCGTCACGAGGTCGAGCGGGGCGCGCGCGGCGTCGGCAGCCGCGGCAGCGGCCTCTGGCGCTCTGAGGTGCAGGAGCACGGCGAAGTTTTCGTGGTGCGCGTCCCTCGCGTTGGCCGGGAACTCGCAGTGCGTCTTCAGCGCCATCTCTCCCGCTTCGGCAACCACGCCGGCGGCGTCCGCATCCGCCTGGACAACACCCTGCGCCACCGTTTCCTCATCGTCGGCGTACTCCCGGGCGGGCGGCGGCGGCGGGACGGGGTCGACGGCCGGCACGTCGCACCACGTGGCCTTGCAGAGCGGGCAGTCGCGGTTCCCGTGCACGACGCTGTCGGAGCAGGGGTGGTGGAAACTGTGGGAGCACTCGGCCACGAACACGGCCTGCCCGCGGAGGATGTCGCCGAGGCAGATGGCGGACCGGTCGACGGCGGCGGCAGTGCGCTCCATGGAAGCAGTTGACCTAGATGGATCTCGACGGCGTTTCACAATTGCTAGCCCCGTTTGTATTTGCGAACTTGCGGTTGTTCATGAGACGACGTGTGTATTTTTTATATATAGTAGCAGGACAAAAGAGATTTAGGGGGTGTTTGACACTGCTCTGCTCCCGTTTTTCCAGCTCTGCTTCACGAACTCCACTATGGAGTAGCTCCACCATAAAGTTTGTGCAGCAGGTGGTACTGTTTGGCACACAACTCTACTCCAGCTGTCAGAATGGATTGCTTTTATGCAAATGATCCATTATGCCCTGATTAAAATTATACTTGATAAAATAATAATAGAGGCCATAATTTGAATACAAATAATTGTTCCATAAATTGTAAATGATAGAAAATTACTTGAAATGATTATCAAGACCTTTTTTGTACATTTATATTGTTCAATTCAAATAAGCTTAAAAAACTGAGATCGACACGGAGCAATATCTGGAGAGATAGATGGATACCGGCACATTTCGATGCCAGACCTATAACTCCAGAAGAAGGGCAGATGGTTACTGTTGTGTCTGACCTCATGACTGAAGAAGGAGAGTGGAACGAAGAGCTTATCCGCTCAATCTTTGTTCCGGTGGACGCAAATGATATACTCCGGATACCGATCAGACAGCAAGATGAGGATCGCTGGGCTTGGGAGCCTGAGAAGTATGGTGTATACTCAGCCAAGTCAGCCTACAGAAAGCTTTATGAAGCGAGAGGCAGACAGAATGAGATGGCACCAGAAGGATCAGGCGATTAGTCATGGAAGAGAATTTGGAAGCTGACAGTCCCTCCAAAGGTTAAAGTGTTTTGGTGGAGAGTGTTGCATGAGTTTCTCCCAGCAAAAGATGTTCTCCATCGAAGACACATTGAACCGACGCGTTTCTGTGAATGCTGCGGAGCAGATGTGGAGTCCATCAGGCATGTACTTCAGTACCTGTGGACTGTACAGTGGCGAAGCGTTTCTGGATAGAGGTCAAGTCCTTAACTGAAACAAAGTTGCCGGTGCTACACCCTAACACATGGGCAAAGGACTTGCTATTATCTGAGGTCTGCAATGACAGATATCGAAGCATTTACATCATTGGTATGTACGCACTCTGGATGCATCGGAACCAGCGTCGGCATGGTGAGCTAGGAAAACCGATCGGCGTCATAGTCCGGTGGTGCTTCGATACGGCCTTCGACCTGTGGAACTTGCAGGTCACCACACGACCTCTGAAAAACAAGCAGCCTCTGAAGCAGTGGAGGCGACCACCGGATGGTTGGCTCAAATGTAACACTGACGGTGCATTCAACCCTGACAAGGGAGAAGGAGCAACTGGAGCAGTCCTTCGTAATGCTGCAGGTGAGTTTATAGGTGCCAGAGCAAAGTGGTACCCTCATGGCCTTGACGCTTTGACTTTGGAGGCGCTAGCTTGTCAGGATGGTGCTCTCCTTGCTCGAGATCATGGGATCACGAACATCATCATGGAAACATATTGCCAAGTGTTTGTGAAGCTCTGGGAAGACATTGCCAACCAGCGTTCACACATCGCATCGATCATCAGAGAAACTAGGCTGCTTAGTTCAGGTTTTGCTAATTTCTCTGTAATGTACACGAGCCGCAATTGTAATCGAGTCGCTCATACGTTAGCACATCAAGTCTCAGGTGATAGTAGGGTGGGTGAGTGGCTAGTAGCCCCAGCCTCTATAGCACACCTGTTGATTTCGGATTGTAAACCTGACTGATCAATGAACGATAAACCCCCGTCACAAAAAAAAAAAAAGACACGGAGCGATCTAGCGTCACGTAAGTTCACGCAGCCATGCACCGTGCAACGGCAGGAGAGCGCAGTGCCAGACCAAGCTGCACATTAATGAGTGGCAAAAATAGGTAATTATCCCTCAACTCCATGTGAGAGTACAAAATTTTAAAAACTGAAGTACCCTTGAGGTGCTTTAAAAAAAACGTGGAGTTAGCCTCCAGCTTCATCTTTTTTACGAAGCTGAACATATTTAGTAACATGGAGCCGGAGTAGAAACAGGAGCGGAGCAGTTCCAAACACCCCCTTACCGCCTTAGCAATGTGCCTAGTATATAGTCGGCGCATAAATGGCAATGCAAAGAGTTCTCCCTCCGTACGCTGTTTTTTTTTCCTTTTCTTTTCTTTCCGTATTTTCTCTGCCCGTTTTTTTTTTCACATCTACTTTTTTTTCTCAGTTTTCTTTTGCCGCTGTATGTCTCGGTATTATTATACGTATTTTCTCGGTCATTTCCCTCGTGCGGGACGTTCTTTTCCCTCATGTAGGGCGCTGCATTTGATCCCCTCCAATTGCATCACGTTATCACAACCTCTCCCCCGGCTTGTCTAAAAAAAGAACTCTCCCCCGGCAATAATTCTCAAAAAAGAAAAAAAAAACTCTCCCGGAATCGCAGGATTCAGAGAGGGAAATTGACAAGCTCGGCGATACACTATCCTTCGCAACATTTATGGAATTGGCGGCAGGAACTGTATCGGCGTATCCTTTGCAGCATTCATGGAATCGGTGGGTACCCCTACTGCAATGAATTTAGCGTTCTATAGCGATGAAAATTTACTTGTGTCCCACAACCAATCAGTGTTCCACGTCTAAATTATCCTTGCAATAAAACAGGCATGGTTCACCAATTCAGTTCCTTGATCACGTGTCCAATACCAGCGGTAAGCTCGGGAAGATGATTATTATACTAGCAGTCGAGTAAAACAAGCTTTTAGACCACAGGCACTACTCAAGTGCGGAGGAAATGCTTGTCGGACAACTTCATCTGCTTGAAACACATAACAATGTCAGACAGCCTTGACATTGTTTGCATCCATGCTATATGGGACATCATCACACTTTTGGTGAACCGTGTAGTTAACCCAACCAGTAATATCCTATCCACGAGCATCAATCTATAATCAGCATGTCATTTACGCACGTCGAAAAGGAGAGGAAAACAAAAACCAAGATGAAACAAAAAGGAGCTAGAATTTCACAATTCTGACAATATAACGTTTACTTTTCAGCTACTGAAATGATACCTTGATGCCAACAAACACATAAGCAACAAACACATAAGCTACAGAGCTTACAACACTCTGAATAATCAACTATCGAACTGTACAATGTCATGGTACATACTTAATTTCAATTTCCAACATGAAAACCAACTTGTATTCAACAGTTAGATGTTTAAAGTCCGACCTGAGTTTTCCAGCTGTTTCCCGAATTCAGGTAAAACAGAGTCAGCAGCATCTACCACTACATTAGCAAGTAACGAACACAGCTAGACAATTTTCCACACAAAAGAAGTCCAATAAAAGAAGGATGCACGCTGTCATGAATAACCTCTGATTGTTAATGATTAAAGCAGCCTTGGGTTCTTGTAGATAAGTGTAAGGAACAATAGAGATTGATGTGAATCCAGAAGCCTTCGACTCTATTCTTTGGTTTGTGGTACTACAACAGATGCAGGATCATCCTTTACAATCTTGAGGACCAATTGAAAAATTGCCTAATAAGGAGACAGTAATTTCTCCTCAAGTTCACGGAAACCACGGTAGACATTCTCCGTTTGGTTATGTGGAAGGTTTAATCGCCTCACCTCAGTCATGTACCTGAAATTGTAATACAATGTAAGAAGATGGTATAATAAATGTGTGAGGTGGTAGCAAGGTTAACATAGCAAAATATGTCAAGTAGTGGAACAATGTGATGAATTTTAAGGATTTAACAGAATTCAAACAATTGATAAGAGCACATTTGTACGAAACAGTAGTAGTCCAGATGAAAGAGAACCATAAATGTAAATGCGATCAACGTTTAAACTTACCTGTTTGCCAAACTAATTATTTTATCTCGAGCACCTTGATTTGCAGTCGCTGTTTGGTTTAGTGAGAATGTTCCATCAAGAAAGAAAGACGCCCCAGCACTTGTGGTGCCTAGCCTATGTGCAACTACAGATATCCCCCACTCACGGAGGATCACAAGAACTGATCGCAGCAGGCGCAACTTCAGATTTAGTGAGGGTACAATTGCACCGTTAGATAACAGTTGATCATACACAGCAAGTACAGGTTCAGGAAGACCTTTACAGGCACCAAGAAGAGCTCTTGCAACATCATCATCACCAACTAATTCTTCTCCTGAACTTAATCTATCCTGTAGATAAGAGCAGGATCATATGAGTACCACAGTGGAATGCTCTCACAGTTAGTCTCATGCATGTAAGAAAATACAGAATATGCACATTACCAATGCAGCCTTCTCAAGATGAAGGCATATTATATCTAAAGGTAAACAAGCTCCATCTGCAGGATCCAGTTTCGAGCCTACTCTTTTCACCACAGAACATGCTTCTGCAACACCACCTTTTCGAAGTGCCTGATCAAGGAGTCTAGCCCAAATTTCTCGAACAATTTTGCTATCAGCATATCCAGAGTAATTAGCAAAGCTCAGCATTTCCAGGCAAACCTAACAAAAAATATTCCAAGTCTTTTTAAAAGAAATCATTTGCTAATAACCCAAGATGCAAGATTTGGTAGATACAGGGAACTCCGTACCAATGGCAACAAACAAACAAATACTGTCTAAAACTTAGATGCAGGAGATCAATTATGTTGAGAATTCATATCCTGACCCCAGTTATGATTCTAACTGTGTAGAGTTAATCTATAAACCTTCTGTCCTAACTGTGTAGAGTTACATGTAAACAGGGTTTGATGCACCCAATACTATAATAATTAAGGACAAGAATACATACTAGGTGCCTAAGTCCCCCAGCTACGGAAATCCTTTCGAAATTAAGTTCATCGAAGGACAGAGAAGTTAGCTTCTACCAGTTCCCAGAGTACCACCAATCCCAACTCACAGAATCTCCCTATTGATTTTCTGTCAAGCTCAGTATCCTGCTGCCTCCTAGGCGGAGTGCTTATTCCTGTTGTTTCAAGTTTCATCTGACTCTTATATCTCTTATTTCCACAATATTTTAAAAATGTTGCATGTCCATAAGCTTTGTTATTATGCAAAGTAGTAGGGGTTTTATGGAAGAGCTTAATACATCGTTTGAGAATATAAGAATCATTGAGACGCAGCAAAGCATATTAAATTGACAAAAGCAAGACCAAGTAAGTTATATGAAACGAAACAAAGAAAAAACATACCTCCCAGAGACCAAATGGAACAGCATAATCATTATACAGTTGAGTGATACTCTTGAGATTCAATGATAGTTCATTTGCCTTATCCTTAGCAGCCTTAGCAGTCTCTGCATCAGCAAGGATGTTGTCATGAGGGAACTGAACACTAGGTGATTCAGAACTGCTTGGAATATTTTCAACCCGTGCAACCATGAGCTCCAATTCTTGTTTGATTTGCATTTGGAAACGTAGCACGGAAAGTTTGCCTTCAAGCGAATCCACTGTGCTACTATCAATAGGATTTCTAGACGAGTCAGCAGCAATGCCTGCAGTTTTGGCCTGAAGCACGGCATCTCTGAGATATTCATACCTGGATTCCAAAAGTAAATGTATACTGTTAGTCCATACAAATGATGACTAAAAATTATGAAATTTATAGAAGTAAACAAAACAAGGGTTAAAAATCCAGAGACCTCTTGTCAAGAGTTGAAGCTTGTTCAGAATTGGAGCACTGTCGCTCTGCCAATATTAACAAAATCCTAGCAGCAGCAATATGTTCCCCCTTGCGAACATAGTACCTAGCTAGGAGCTCAAGATACTTTGTCTGACTAGTTGAGATAGCTGCACCTAAATCATGCAACTTAGCACCTCCAGATGTGACTGAAGAAATTGATAGAACCTTATATACAGGTAAAAATAGATAGTCAGGAATAACATCCTGGTCTCAGACAACATGATGAAGACTAAAAATGATGAATGAACAATAATGACTTGGAAAGATATAGTGACATGAAAGGTATTATGTAATCATATGGCCACTATCTAGGAAGCACTTCTCAGATATTTGTGGCAAAATAACTCGCCTATCAGCTAAGAACCAGTAAATGGTATTCATATTCAGATCAGCAGAGTTTTGATAGGCACACTATAGGCAAACCTGATCAAATCCAGCAACACTTTTGGTTACGTGAAAAAAGAAACATGAAAACATACTAATAGTTTTGTTTCTGTATTGTCAAGATGCATGAACTATGGGATCATGTGTTCTGGTAATAAGCATATAAAGTTACTAGGTTAAGATAAAGAAGTAGCAGTATAGCACATAAAATCAATGCCAACTACATGAGAAATGATGGTAATTTTCAACAAGAGCACACCATGATCAAATTATGGCAGGTGCTTAGGATTCCTCTGGGACAACAGAATTAAATCAACCAACAGCCCAAATTATTTATTGCATGTCAATGGGCAAAACCCAAAATAGGATAATATTACCAATACAGCGACAAGCCAGATAAGGTTTCGTTTTTTATGAAAATACGAATCATGTATTCATAGTCCCAACTTTGGTAGGAAAACAAGGATTATGGCACACCTCTTCTTGATGCTTATGACCAGCACTCTGCAGAAAAGAAACCAAATCAGAACCACCATACTCCAAAAGCTCATTTTCTAGACCAAGCTCGATAAGTGTCCTGTATAGATGCTCATGGAAAACTGTGTCCGGCCATTGAACACCAAGTTGGATAATTTGTTTGATGTACTTGCTTCGAGAAGCTGGATCAACAGCAGTTGCTAGACCAGAGGAGTTGTCTGCACTTTGCATTCGACTATGCCCGACACCCTTGAGAGTCCGCAGAGCATTCATAACAATCTCATAGCATTGTTCACGCTGCAACATTATGGTATCATGATGCCTTGGATCAATTTGACCATTGATAACATCAGCATTGGAGTCAAGTGCTTGAGCTTTCTGCAGAGGCAACCGGACTACAGCCTCGTAAAATCTAAACCCACAACCAACAAAAAATATACTATACATCAGCTGACAGATGTAAAAATAAATAAAGTTATCAAGATTGATAGATTTTAGGTTGCAAAACAATACAGTACTTCCACTCCTGTCACAAATACAAGCCATCTAGTTTCGTCCTAAGTGTAATATTTTCTACTGTAAAAAAATATATTCTCTTGAATGAAAAGAGACATAGATTCTGAAAGTGTTCTTCATAGAGTTAATGACCAGATACAGTATAAGTCCATCTAGTAAAGTCTACCTCTTTTCAATCCATATAGAAGTTCAGATACTGATGATCAAAGTTAAACATGTTTGACTGACCAGATATAGTATTTGTTATCAGAGGAAGTCACTAACCTTAGGTTCTCAAATCTCTTGCATATGGCACTCAAATCAGCAGAGTCTGGAATTTTAGTCAAGAGGTTGAGAGCATCTCTAGCAAGAATTTCTCTCTCATCGGGGTTGTTAGTCATAGATGCTCTCTCAAGGCATTCCACTGCCAAGTAATATTTGTAGTCTGACTCATTGAAGTAACTAGGGCAACCCTCCCTCAATTTAGTACTTATTTCTTCAACAGTTCCTCTACCCTCTGGGCCAATATAGTACTGAAAAAAATCATATTAAAAAATTACTGACATAAACTGAAACAGTTGAGAATTCTGAATGTGCATTTTGCACTTGCGATTTCTCTGCTTTCATATTGGCAGAAAGCAACATAAGGGTGACGGTATTACCTCCATGAGTGCAGATATAAGACACATTGCAAGCTGATCACCATCCTCCGAACATACCAATTGATGAAATGTTAACTGAGCTAGTTTGTTGCGTAAATCATTGCCCAGTGTTTGAGCCAAACGGGTAACATTATGCTGGCAAATAAGTTGAAGCAGAAAGAGTGCTTCACCAGATCTCCTAAGCAACCGCCTAAGACACTCCATTGCCCTCACCTGTTAATTCAATGTGTTCAGATGGGAAAAAAAAAGAATTAAACTGTGCTATAATTCTGCTGGGTAATTCCTAACACTTACCTCCATAGCAGCTAGCTCTGCTGATGTATAAAGTAGCCTTGGATTTTTATTTGATGCAGATTTGTCTGCAGGATTCATGTCTCGAATTTGGGAGTTGTGCAGAGTCCTGCCATTACTATGCCCTCCAAGACCAATAATTGGCCCTGTTTTGTAGAGTATGGAACCAGAATCGCCCAGACCAGCAACATAACCATAAAGGCCCCTTCTCTTGTTCCTTCTAGATCTTAAAAATGTTTCCAAAGAATGAATCTTACTCTCAAGAATTTTCATGGCCCCAGCTGAAAGCCTGCAAACAATTACGCCATCCTCAGGTTTATTAGTACCAGCAGGTCCTCGAATCACCATAATAGGGAGCTCCCATATGGGATAAAGTAGTCTTGACGAGCACAAACAAAGGCCTTCATATGCACCAGAAAACAAAGGTTCCGCTTCTTGAACAACTTGGCCCATACTAAAGCCTCCAGCCTGAGTTCGTGTATTAGATAAAGCAGTGGTGCCATCAATTTGAGGCATCCCAACAAGCCCGGGGTCCTCAAATGCCTCAGCAGCTTTCTCAGAAACAGCATTGCTTATCAGACTATCTTCAGCATAAAGTAACTTCGCAGCTAGCATTAAGCACATAGCTGCAGCCTCTCCCGCACCAAAGCGATTAAAGAATTCTTCAATTTGTGATCTCAGGGTGTTCCCATCAAACAATTTCCTTAGAATATCAACAGGCCTGTTAAAAATTACCTCCATCAAACCCATAGTGTTGAATACAACAACCCTCCTCCGAGGCAAGATATGCTGGGTAGGAAGATCTCCTTTTGCCCACAGTTTTATACATGCCTTCTCAGAAGGTTTTCTGAAACCTGTGAAGCATTCCACATCAGCATACAAAGACTGCATCGTGTAAGCAGCATCAGGAAGTGGCAAGACATCAGAGGCACAAAGCATTCGACCCTCAACAGGCAAAGCAGAGACTGTTTCTCGTAGAGCTCGGGAGGTTCTAGAAGCTGTTCCGAAGGTACTGGGAAGGGATAGCTGCGCAGCTGAATCTTTCTGCACAGCTAGAAGAGATGACATGGCTGTAGCAGATGAATCTGACATTATAAGAGCACCAGCAGAATAGAAAGCAGACTCAACTTTCAAAGCTAGATCCTCAGGATGAGCTCTGCCAGCTGCAGAAACAGCACCAAATGTAAGCCCACCACCAACCCCCAGAGGTGGGGACGGCCTAGTAGCAGCAATTTTTAAACAGGTTGGCCTCTGCAGACCACTGTTCAATCCAACTGAAGAACCACTTCCACCTGATGTAGTGAGGAATAATCTCTTCCCATCTGATAAAACAGCAACAGCATGGAGCCATTTTGATTCCATAGCAGACAGAGGTGAGATGCAAACAATTGATGGTTTTGGTGATCGTGCAGCTCTTCGTGCATTAGGCCTCCGGCCACCATAGGATGCATCCCGTGGATCAACAATGTTCTTTTCTTCAGCAATTTTTGTCAAAGGGCCATCGCCATTAGCTCCTAGATCAAATAATTGCAATTTCATGCCCTCGGTACGCGCATAGATAGTGTGCCTCTCCTCATCCATGACCATATCAACAATTGGATCAACGGTTGAGAATTTGAATGCATTTGGCAGTACCCACCTGAAAATCATGATGATTGAATAAGCAGGTGGCCACATATATAGAGATAAGCAAAGCATCACAGTTCTGGTCAGCAGTAGTTACCTAGAAAGAAGGCTGCCAATACCAGTAGTAAGACAAACTTTACGGCAGCGTTTACGCCAACCTGAACCAGTTGTATACTGCAATTCATATATATGGCCATCACGACCAGCTAGAAATATTTGGCCCTTGTCTGTACATGTGATGCATGTCACTGTGACACCATCAGTGCCAATCATGTACTCAGGTAAAGGTTGTAATGAAAGCTCAGCATATGGGTCCGTTCCATCAGCACTTGCAGAACAACAAACTCCAACAAGTATCAGCTGGCACAACAGATGTAAGTCAATGTACATATAATTGCAGAGCCAAATTGGGAAAGGGCTTCTTGATAAGGAATAATGTTTCTATGATGTTTGTGGATGTCACAATTGAGTAGGAAGCTTTTCTAAGATACATACAAGCAATTTTAGCACCGAAGATATGATGCTCCACTAAATAAACTAGCTACATGCCTTCATCATGTTCATCCAGCATTTACTGACTGTCCTTGCTGAAGTAGCAGCCAACTAGCTAATATTCTGCTGGTCTCAAAGAAATTCAAAGCATGGCCATCTGATGTAAATAAATCAATATAACCGTTGCTGAATATTTCTATTGAACAAAAGATAACTTTTCATAAATGCTACACAAAACCTAAGAGCAAGGCTAATAATACAGCCGGCCCATGCATTTATCAAAGATCTTGTGCTTGTACTTTTACCAATATTTTAGAGCATCTCCAACATCGACCCTAAACAGGGCCCCTGCTCTACTTTTTGGTGCCAACAAAAAAATAAAAACAACAGGGCCCCTACTCAAATCCCTACTTAATGGAGGCCCCCCAAATCTTCCCCTCAGCCCCATCCCCCAAGGGTGTGTTTGGAGCTCCCAGGTGCTCCTCCCCTCCTCTTACCCCCCATAGCTCAGTCCCCCACCAGGCCACCACCACTAGCTCAGTCAATTGGAACGACGATGGGTGTGCCCGAATGACGAGTGGGTCCCATATGACAGTGTCTACTGGAATGGACTTGAGGGCTCCTTTATTAGGGAAAAAACTCAAGAGTAAGGGAGCCCTCAAATCAAAAGTAGGGGCCCTGATTTGAGGTCTCTTGATTGAGATGCTATCAAAATCTAATGATTATCTCGTTAAATTGGAAGCATAAGCAAAACTATTAGGAACAGCTTCAATGTCATAGTAGACAAAGTGCGCGCTTGGCGCTTGCAGTAGCCAAGACCTTACCCAGCAAGATTGGCAGGTAAGAAATGAATTTGATTATTTTGACTCATACCCAGCCACTACTGAGACAGGTCAAGCAAGGCAAAGAAACTAAGTGTGTCATGAAAGGATCCAATGGTCCAGTCTTCCTTGCAGAGTTGAACACTTGACCAGTCATATCACTATGAAAATCTAAAACTACAGATAACTCCAGGTTACAATTTGATTCAGCGTCATGTAAATTTTAGTCCTGGTGTGCTAGGTATAAGGACCAGAAAATGGATACTGTGAAGAGTAATTTTGTTGAGAATTTGTGTCAATTGCAGGCAATGTATATTACTGTAGGTTTTGCTCGTCTTCACATATCAATTGGATAAGCAAGTGTCATTCAAGGTATGCATGTGCGTTGCAATTCCAAGAGAAATCATAATCATCCTTACCTCAACAGGAGTTGCTAAAACTAAAAGGTATTGAATGGCTTCAATGAAAATCCCAGGCTTTGCCCTAGCAAGGCCAACAGCACAAATTGCTTGCTCATCGACATTATGCTCTTGGCACTGCGCATCCCTGGGAGATAGAAAAAATAAAACAATTATATAAGCAATAAGGATGGCATGTCTCCATTGAGGAAAAGGTATCATTAGACCACTTAAGAGAAAGTAGAATCACTTGTAAACTGCTATTGAACCTAACTCTTTTGTTTATATCTAATAAACTCAAATTAATGATGTTATCTTCAGACCTACTAGACGCTGACCAAATGCACTACATGTTAAAAGGGGAGTCACTTCATGACAATAATAAGCTTGACAGGGGTAACTGGGTGCTAAGGCAACCCCTGCTTCCATGCACCACAAAATATTCTCACTGTACAGTTTGACAAATAATTTTAACATGGCCAAAAGTTCAGAAGTAATACATTATAGACCATACAATCATTTTATTCAAAACAAATATGAAAATAGACAATGGAAGGGGATATAATAATGGCCTTGTACAAACAATTTTGCAAAACAACAGAGCTGTGACTAACTAACACGCCCACAGAAACAACAAATTGAGAACGAGATAAATCTGAGTACCAAGTAAGAATCAAGTTCGAAAAGGGTATTCCCTTTTAACTGTTTATAAGACCAATCACACATATAAAAAGGAAAAAGAAAACAAATATTAGTGGTTTACCATTTATCAAACCGCCAGACGAAAAAAGAATTGTCAACTGTTGCCCAGGCCCGATGTATGTCAGAAAAAATCCCGCAAAGAGCTGTTCCTTCACCGGCAGCTGTGCTATATCTTTCAATCAACATAGGAGGGAGTTGACGAGTTTCTGCAACTTCCACCAAAGAAGGCCACTGGCAAGACAATATGTGTATTACGAGGACATAAAAGTGCATTTCCAAAGTATTTGTGGAATAACTATATTATTAACTCCAAACATAACTTAGAATAAAAACATATGGTAGAGAAGAGTAGGTCCAGCAATGCATTTCTGAGAACATGCAACATGACCATTATGTCCAATGTCATTAAAACTTCTGATTTAAAGAAAAATTTCCAGCATTCAAGACAAAGAGTTCCAACATGCACCAATGTGTTCACAGTGTTTCATCCTAACAGCCTAAGAACTAAAACTTAAAACATGAACTATTTCATAAATCCAACAAACAGAAAATGCAAAGCAAAACCAAAAACAACTATCTACTTTAAAAGTGTGAAGACTGAACACTATAACCCATGCTCAACCAACCAAAGAAAACAAAATGTCCAGGTCCTACCTCCTCAATTCAATTAGCAATACTATAAGAATCTGTCCCTTGAATGAATGATGTAACCAATCCAAAAGATGAACATAAAGCTACTTTTGGTTTAACTTTACAGTGTTTTCCCTTCAATAAGGATGTAAAGTGCCAACTTACTTCAACCATGTATTGAGCTCAACATCATCACTGCTGATCTCATATAAGCCAAGGTTGAGCCTGCCAATTTAAAATAGGAACCTTCCCGAATGCTTTTTGTTGCAAAACTAGCATTGCTTGGTTATGCTAATTTCACCTGTTTGCCCCCAATTTCCAAGTTTGCCCATAACCTAAAAGACCAAAAACTCTTTCACCATTTTCTAATGTCAGATTCAGGACTCACATTCTGCTAGGGAATCATGTGTATCAGCGTATGCCACAAGAATGTAAATTGCTCCCGTGTTACACAGTACTTTTGTCCTGTAGTCTCATTCCCGAAATTTGCCCCAAAACTACTCGTATTATAACACAATATATGAGCCCAAATTTCTACTGCAGGTCTGCAGCAACAACAAAAAACTTCACCAGAATTTATGTGGCTTGAAATAAACAGATAAAACCTCTGCTCGCCATGTCTTCTGCCATCTTCATTTTTCGATTTCTCACCACACCATCCCACTACGAAAACAATGACACGAATCCCCCAGGATAATTGCTGTCAAACCTCAAATACAACGGTAACATTCGCCCGAAAGGGACGCTGACACAGATCAACGACTCAAGCGTGCCCGTCTAGCAGTACACACGCAGTAGACGGCAGGCCACGTGGGGAGCTTACCTCCTTGGGACGCGAGGAGTAGGGGTGGGACGCGTAGCGTGAGGCTTCAAGGGCCTCCTCCAGGTCAGGCTGCGCGGCGGCGTCGCGGCCGATCAGCTCCGAGACGTGGAGACCCGCCGAGGCCACGTCGGGGCCGATGGCCTCGTCCTCCCCCCACGCCATGGTCGGAGCGTGGCGGCACAAAGCGGAAGTGGTGGGGAGCGGGAGAGCGGTGAAAAACCCTAGAGCGCGAGGGAGGCCGGAGGCGGGGGGCGCGGGAGAGTGGATTTTTCGCACCCCTGTGCTGTGTGGCCGCACGGCTTATCTGGGCCGTTCGTACACAAATAATCGTGCTCTGGCCTGACGCCGCGGCCGCGCGCTACCGTCGGGGGCTGCTGTGATGGGGCGGCGCCGGCAGGAGCTGTAGGTGGCGAGGTGAGCGGCAGCAACAGCCGGAGCTGGAGGTGCCGAGCTGAGGTGGGCGGCGCGACGGTCGGAGCTGGAGGTGCTGGGGTGCGGGGCGATGCCGGCAGGGGCTGCAGGCGTCGGGGTGCGGGCTGCCGCCGGCCGGACCTGTAGCTGACGGGGTAGGGTAGGGGCGGTGCCGACCGGAGCTGCAGGTGCTGGGGTGGAGAGCAGCGGCGGCGGCCGGGGGGTTAGGAAGAGATGGGCTGCGGCGGCGGCGACGCATCAAGATTGGTGCTGCCGAGAAGGTGAATGGCTCAGATAGCATCTGTGGGGGCGCGGCGGGGTTGGGAGCTTTGGTTGATTTTTGATTTTTGATTCAAGAATTTTCGTGGGCGGGTTCCGGATTTTTCGTGGGAGCTCGGCTCATTTTCCTTGCCAATAGTGTGTGCACATACGACGTGTTTGGGAGGGTGGCTTTATACATGGTTCATCGTCCTGGTTGTGGCCAACTAGATGGCTTCTTTGGTATATCCGTATTAGTTTGGTTCATTGGCCTGAATAAAGCCTGGTCGATTTAAGATCGGTGTTTGGTTCTGATCTCATATGGATATGGTTACACTGTACTGGAATTGCTCTCTAGCTAGCTAGACGGAATCTTTGGTATACCCTCATGTGTTTGATTCACTTGCCCAAACAAGCCTAGTCGAATTGAGATCGGTGTTTGGTTCTGAGCCCAGATCGATATGGTTACACTAGAATTCTGGTAGCATTACCACCATGCTTCACCATTTAGTCTTCGTTCACATCTCATCAAGCATATGAGGGGCGCCCCTAGTTTGTTCTCCAATCGCAGCATCAACGTCAATTTCAACAGCAACAAGAAGATGAAGAGGACAACGAATGCCATTGTTTGTAGTTGCAGCTCAATCACGTCGCCAGCAAGAAGATGAAGGAAGTGTCGACGCCTCCTTCACCTCGTCTCCTCCACTGAGGTCGCGTCGCGAGCTCGCTGTCGCGATGGCCGCGCTGCCGTGTCCCGCTTCTCCTCCTCCAGGTGGCGCCTGAGCTCCGCAGCCTCCTCGTGCTTGCCCTTGCGAGCTCGTCACGGCGACGAGCAGAGAACACCGCGGTGGCTTGGCATGGGCGCGGCCCTGTCGGCTGCGACCGAGGGCGAGCAGGGGCGGGGAAGACGACGGGAGACCTGGAGCGTGTTCGTGCACCGCCACGCACGGTCCATGTCCCTGCTCCGCACGTCGTCCTCATCCTCATCCTCCTCCACGTCGTCGTCATCCTCGTTGGGTACGGCGTCGTCCTCCTCCTCCGTGCTCCGCATGGAGTCTCCTGCCCGGACGGCGTCGCGGCCGCAACCACGGAGGACTAGGCGGCGGTAGGGGAGGACGCGGCGAGGGCGGCCTCGAGCATGAACACCGTCGCGGTCGGCGCTCCCCAACGCAGCAACGCCACTGCCCGGACGGTACCATCGTGGCCCGGAGGAGCGTGCCCGCGGCCCCTGCAGCGAGGAGGATGTGCACCCGTGTGACGGTCGCGAGGGTGGCGGCAGCGGACGAGGGCGCTGCCATGGAGTCTATCAGAGATGCGATGGCACGAGCTCCGGCCGGAGAAGACCGCGTGAAGGAGGAGCTGCAGCGGCGAGGAAGAAGGCAGCACACGCGAGGATGAAGAAGGGGCGGTGTCGTTGACTCAGCGGTGGGTGAGAGACAAGCAGTCGGGAGGTGAAGCTATCTCCCTCGCAAGAGCCCACGAGCACTCAAGCCAGTCGAGCCCAATTGCTACGCCACTTTCTCACGTACGAGTGGAGCATGGCTACGGGCTGCTTTAAGGCTTGTGCGAGACAGGCCTAGAGACGATGAAAATGACCCCAAACAAAAAATTGAGCCCCCAAGAGCGCAGCCGAGCCCATGGACCACCCCATCAAACACGCCCATAATATTTTAGAACGGGCCAGCAAACCCTCGATTAACGGTTTTCTTAGTCCACACGATCGAATTGTTTTTTTAATAAACCATATCTGCATTACTCAGGTAAGGAAAATGTGTACAAGCGCATACATGTACAGACAGTCCTCTGTGTACAGATACCGTAGCAAAGGATATAGAGACAGCTGTCTGAAAGCATATAGGCCCGGTCGTGGATGAACACCGCCACCGTCCACTTTCCGGCGCCGGGAGCCCCCACCCGCCCAAATTCGGAATGTCCATTGCGCGAGGCTTTGAAGAGCCGCAATAGTCGCCCGACGGCGAGGTCGGTACATATCCACCGATGTTGAAGCGTCGGTCGGGGACTCACCCCAAGTTCCTCCGAACATGAATCGGAGCTCACAGTCGACTCGCGCCGAAGAGAATCTGAGCTCGATCCATCCTCCTGCATACCGCCTCACCCACAACCATGTTCATACCCTTGACGAGCGTTGCCGGCTTCGCCACACCGAGGCGACAAGAAGCCAGCCAACGCGGACTCCTATACACGAGCCAACGAAGTCGGACTCCACCTCCATGTGCTCATCGACAGTGCCAGAGCAGAGCACCATCGCGGCGGGGAGGAGCACGAGAGGACTTTATTCCATGGTGCCGCCGTAGCCTCGACGCCGTCGTCGGACACGAAAACCTAAAACCGCACAGGTTACCACCGCCGACCGGGGAGAGTCCAACCGTCTCCGCCACCTCGCGAAGCCTAGAGGGCCATCGGAGGCAAGGAAGACCGCCGGCGTCCCGACGGGGACCAGTGCGCTCGTTTTTGCCTCTCGCAACTGTAGCACTGAGAGACTTCGAGATGCGACGCAAGTGGGTTTCCCACCCGATCGAATTGTTGGTATATATGGTTAATAGAGTAGTAGAAGGGTGAGTTTCTTAACCTATAGGTTACGACTTTGATTCCTCCCGGTACGTGTTTTCCTTTCTATTTCTCCAATTTGTCTTTTGTATATGCACAACCTCCTCACTAATTTATTTCCTGCAACTTATCATTCGAACCTCCTTACTATTATATTTCCTCTATTTTATCCTACATGTGCACAATCTATATAGGTCAGACTTCAATTCTAAGGATAAACATGGCAGAGCAACTTCAGCAGGGACAATCCAAATTTGGGCCTCTACCTTTTTTTCATGTGCCCCTACTTTTGTAGGCCTAGTTTTCTTACTTCTACTCTAATAGCACCACCAAAATTTAGAAAAAAAAACCAGTTCCATTCATGTAGATACCAACAAAAGGAACATGTTTATCATTTTGTACCCTCTATCAACTAATCTATACGCATGAGGAAGTCCACACGACGCGAAGACAGAAGAGCATGCAACCGAGGTGAAGTCCTCGTGGGTCGTCGAGGCATTGAGGAAGTAGGAAGCGGGAAAGCGGTAGGGCAAGCGAGGTGAAGTCTTCATGGCGAAGAGGCGAAACTCAGCTCATTGAGGTGTCAGGGAAGCAGGGAAGCAAGGTGGAGCTACGCTAATCAGGGCATCGAGGAAGCAGCAAGGTAGAGGCTGCGACTCGAGGCCATGGGGATTGGAGGAGTTGCCGGAAGGCTTGATGCGTGCCTATGGATGGCCACGCGTCGTGCATGCCATGTGTCGCCGCATTTGCGAAATCACGTTATCTCTTCCCCCTCTTTCCCACACATTATTAGTAAAAATCATGTGTGGTACTACATGAAACATAGTATGAGATCGCTGACATGTACCAATGTTCTTTCCCTAACTAGTGAGAAGAAGAGCATGAACCTAGAATTGAAAGAGGTGACTCTTAAAGGAAAGGAACTTATTATGACTTATGAGGTGGTTGTTAACTTATAACACAAATAACGGGGCCATAGTAAGTTGAATAAAGAAGGTATCCTATAGGCAATTATTTGAGAAATTGGAAGACCATGGTTACCATTCTGTGCAAACAGCAACAAGTCACCAATAAGGTCTAAAATATTGTGGCAGCAAGGTTCATCCTTAAACCGCAGTGGCGGATTCAGCCAACCATGCTGTCAAATTACCAAACAAGCAGTACACGATTATCTGGTATAGTTGAGAGAAAATACATAATCCAAAGTTTCAAACAATGCAACAGTTTCATTCCCAGTCCATAAGTCGCAACATCGTCAAGGCACAAAGGTTTGAAAGGAAGGAATAAGAGAAAGCAATAGTTCAGAGTGTTTATACTAGATTATTAATTATTCGATAAAAAAGAATAAATATTGAGTTATTGACGATATACATATTTTAATCACAAATTTCATCAAGGTTAGCCAAAGATATTTAAGAAACTATATGATACTCCGCGCGTTGTTGCATTATAATGCTTAATTTGTTTCTTCATGATTGTAGCTCCAAATATTAATGAAAAACAATGATTCATCAATAAAGCGTAACAAAACACGTGTTTTAATCTCTTGTCAATCAAATACTGAAATACATACTTGATAAATAAAATACACGTATATACATATGTATGTGTATATCATTATATGATAACAGATGAAGGCATCTATCATCTATGTACTCACGTGTAACCTGTGTAAAATACCTGTTGCATATAAATATAAAATACCTATTGCATACCTTTTGAATGTTCTTCGTTCAATATTCTAAAAATACAATAGTATATAAAACTGTTTGCTAGCACCTAACAGAAAGAGCTTCAATTCGTGCGTACTCGGAATATCTAAAAGCTCAGACTCATTTTTAACAAATTCTTTAAACAAACCATCTACCTCATAATAAACCGACCTACAATAATTATTTGACCTATATATATGCCCATAAGCATTTCACAAGCTCGAAGCGCAACCCCCATCTACAGCCTTGATCTGGCCATCATATTATTCGTAACGCTCATCACTAAATGCCACCGCTGCTCCCTGATCCTTTCCTCTTCTTCGGCGGCGGCGGCGCCGCTGACTGCTGCTCACGCGACTTCTTCGCCTTGCTCCTCGTTGTCATCGACGTCGCCGGCTGCCATTGCTGCTGCTGCCGCTGCGCACACGACTTCACCACCATTTTCCTCGCCCTATAGGTCGTGTACTGCGGCGCCGATTTTCGCGCTTTTTGGAACGTTCGTGCGCATTTTGTCTGCGTCGCCAGCAAGGTGCCGCGCTGCTGCGCGTGTGTGCTTATGCCTGTCAGCATGCACGCGCGCCCCGTCCTCCCGTACTCAGCCCGGTCCTCCACGCGGGCGCTGAAGTCTTGCAGCTCCTCCGCAAGCGCCTCGAATGCCCCGGCCCTGCCGGGCGCCGACTGCAGCACGGCCTGCCGCCGTCGCTGGAGGATCCGCGCGGCCTTCGCGTGCTCTCCGCGCTCCGCTGCCGCCCTTGCCACCGCAATGTCCTCGGCGGCGGCCACGCGGACACGCTCCCGCTCCACTTCCATAGACGCTTCTGCGTTGGTCACCTCGACCGGCCTCTGAACAATGGCGTCTTCGCCGGCGACGTCCACCGCACGCCAGTCACGGTGTCCCGGTAGGTGCAGCTCACTTTGATCAAGCGAGCAGCCTCTTCTGCAGCTTCCGCCCTTGGCACGTCCAGGAACAGCAAGAAGCGCCTCTCCTCGTCGGCGTACAGCTCGCCGACATCCACCGAGGCGGTACGGCCGTCCTCGGCCATGAGGTTCCGGTAGCGGCCGGACTTGACCTCCCGGACACGCACGCCGGGGTGCACACACGTCACGGCAAGGCGAGCGTCCTGCACGGCCACCGAGAGGAGCCCGCCGATGCACTGCGCGAACGAGTCCTGGATCACCTCCTGAGTCTCGACGAAGGCGAACGTGCCGCACGCCACCTCCGCGATGGTGTGCATAGCTACCGCGTCGTGGTCGGTGCCGAAGCCGAAGGTGTGAATCGGCCCCGGCCTGCTGTCGGCGTCCCTGAACAAAGGTGGCACGAGGTACTGGTGGTTCGTACCGACACCGGACTTGTTGTCCCGCCCATCGGAGAGAAGGATGACGCTGGTCATGGCGTTCCGGTACCGGCGGTGAGCAAGCACCTCGGATGCGACAAGGAGGCCCTTGGAGATGTTCGTGCAGCCCCTAGCAACCAGGGACTCCACGGCGCGCTTCGCTGCGGCCTTCCCGTCGCTTGACATACGCGTGAACCGGATCTTGCGGCTTGCTTCGTCCGAAAACGATATGACGCTGAGGCAATCGGCGGGGCCGAGGTCGTCGATGACAAATCCCATGTGATAGATCATAAACAACATAGGATCGATTAGCAGTGGAGTCTAGACGGTTCATTTCATCATGTAGTGTAATAATCCATGTCCTACTCGATCTAAGAGAGAGACAGAGAGATCCGAGAGGGAGAGGGAGAGGGGAGTGAGATGCATACCGAAGCCCTCAGTGGATGGCGCAGTTGGTGGCGCAGTCAGTGTCGCGTTGGGTGGCACCGAGGACCCCATCACGTTCGTTGGTGGAGTCTGCACACGGGCAGCGATGGTTGGTGAAGATATGGCGGGCGCGGCGTCCTTGGCGATGGCACGCACGTCGAGGTGGTGTTGCCGGCGTTGGTGGTGCTTTCCGTCGCTGGCAGTGCCCTCTCTCAGATCGAACTGGGGAGTAGGATGTAGGTGGGGGAACTGGCGGCTCAGGTGAACCTCGTACTTAGTGCCCCGGCCCCCACCTTCCTTTTATATTGCGTTGGGCGACGGGGGCCCACCAACCAGTTAGGGTTGGTCGCCTCCAATCAGGGCACGAGACCAAGGCCCAAATGGCCGTTGGGCTGGATTTGGTGGGAGATTAACATAATATTCTCCCCCTTGATCTCTCATCATTCTTAAAGTTCTTCTATTTCTTCCTTCGTCATTCTTATTGTTCTTATCTTTTCTTTCTTCATCATTCTTATCTTTTCTTTCTTAATTTTGTTCCATCTCATTACGAATTAGCATATCGAGCGTGTCTCATCGTCACAGCAATTAGTGCCATTAGACTAACAGCCACGACATACTTCTCCATTTTGAAATGAAACTGTTTTCTAGGCCCTTCTTATTCGGGAATCATAGGCTTTCCCTTAAACCCAAGCCGGCTAAGTGTCCTCTGAACACATTAGGTGGTAAGCGTTTTGTGAGCGGATCCGCTAGCATTCTCTCTATTCTTATATGCTCAAGACTTATTACATGATCCTGAATTTTATCTTTCACAACATAGTATTTTATGTCAATGTGTTTGGCAGCTCCACTTGACCTATTATTGTGAGCATATTCTACCGTCGGGTTGTTATCACAATACAACCTCATTGGTTTATGTATATCTTCTAATAATTTTAGTTCGGATACGAATTTCTTTAGCCAATTCACCTGCCCTGAGGCCTCATAGCATGCCACAAACTCGGCATACATCGTTGAGTTCATAGTTACTGTTTGTTTGGAGCTTTTCCATGATATAGCTCCTCCCGCGAGAGTAAATATGTATCCTAACGTGGACTTTCTTTCATCTCCTGCATAATCAGAATCTGAATACCCCTCTATCTGTAGGGAATCAGATCTTCTGTATGTCAACATGAGACCTTTCGTTCCTTGCAAATAACGCAAGACTTTCTTCACTAATTTCCAATGTTCAATTCGTGGATTCTTTTGGTATCTCCAAGTAACCGGTTACAAAGGCTAAGTCAGGGCGAGTACATGTTTGAGCATATTGCAAACTTCCAACAGCTGAAGCATATGGTACCACTTTCATTTGATCAATTTCATATTGGTTCTTGGGACACTGATGTTCCCCATATCTATCGCCCTTGACTATAGGAGCAGGTGGGGGACTACACGCATGCATACAAAATTTCTTCAGAGTCTTCTCTATGTATGCCTGCTACGAATACTAAGACCCCCTTTCTTCTATCTCGGTGAATTCTAATTCCTAAAATGAACGAGGCCTCACCGAGATCTTTCATATCAAAGTTTGAGGACAAGAATTTCTTAGTCAACATTAGTAGATTGACTCCACTACTAGCAAGTAAGATATCATCTACATACAGAATCAAAAATATGTATTTTCCATTCTTGAACTTTGCATAAACGCAATTGTCCTCAATATTCTCTTTAGACCCAAAACTCTTAATTGTTCTAACAAACTTCAAGTACCATTATCTTGAAGCTTGTTTCAATCTGTAAATTGATCTTTTCAGGCGACATCCCATCTTTTCTTTTCCTTCTATGACAAAACCTTTCGATTGTGCCATATAAACATTTTCTTCTAAATCCTCGTTAAGGAATGCTGTCTTCATATCCATTTGGTGCAATTCTAAATCATAGTGAGCTACAAGTGCCATTATAATTCTAAAAGAATCCTTACAAGAGACTGGAGAAAAGGTCTCATTATAGTCAATCCTTTGTGTAAATCCTTTTTCCACAAGTCGTGGTTTATATCTTTCAATATTCCCTTGGGAGTCACATTTTGTTTTGTAGACCTATTTACATTCTACCGTTTTGGCTCCTTTAGGAATAGGTTCTAAGTCCCAAACTTTATTGGTACTTATTGATTTCATTTTATCCTTCATAGCTTCTAACCACTTCGATGAGTGGGCGCTTCTCATGGTGTCAGTGTTCGGACTCCGGGGGTCCTAAACCAACTAGTGATCGTGTACTGCATGCTCCCTAATTCGGATGGTGATGCAAGAAGAACACAAGGATTTATTCTGGTTTGGGAAAAGAAGGCCCTATGCCCAGCGGGTGGAGGAGATTAGTATTATCTTGCACCGAAGTGCTTGTATAGGGGAGATACAAGCGAGCGAGTATGAACCAAGGGGGTTGAGTACAAGGCCTAAGCTGGAGAGCGCTATGCCTACGCCTTGCTAACTATGAGCTCGAAAGCCGCTAAGTGTTGTCTGGTGTGTTTGAGTGTTTGACTCAGGTTTGGATCCCCTAAACTAGTCCTCGGCGTCCCCTTTTATAGGCCAAGGAGAGGCACGGGTGTACAGGATCCCTAATGCTGTCGTAGGCGATGACGTCGAGGGGTCGATGCCGATCGTGTCATGGTTGCTGTAGAGGCGTGCACCGAGCATGGCTTGCCCTGTAGTGACGTGCTCGGAGACGACGACCGTCCTTCTGAAGTGTCATGGTGACACCCGCAGTCGGTCGATGAAAGACCCGAGCTCCTGTGGAGGGCGTGCAAGTCACTGTTGACATCGCGTCGGGAGTTGTTGGGGCGTTGACCGAAGGCGTCGAGGCTCGACTCGAGGGGTGGCTTGATGTCATTCGAGGCCCAGTCGAGGGGCAGCCACGGGAGCCAGGGTCGGGTGGATAAGATCGAACCCTGGCTATCCGAGGCTGGCTGCTGTCGCATAGCGTGTCGAGGGGGCGTCGGAGGTGGAACAATGCTCGGTAATGTGCAGCAGTATCGGGCAAATCACCCCACATCTTAGGGATGGGCGGTAAAGCAGGATTTGACCGCTGCACTTGATCACTGTAACACTATTGTAGCCATACGATTAGGTGGAAGTTGGTGGGATGCATTAAATGTGCTGTCTCCTGTACGGCGAGTAGGTGGATCAAGGGGTAGTATCACTCGATGGGGGGGTCATCCGCTCCGGCGGACTTCCGTCATTTGGGGCTCCCCGTCGAGTAGGAGGTGTTCTTGTCTCGGACGGTGTCATCCGTGGGCCGGCCTAGCGTAACTCGATGTAGCTGGTGGACCTGTATATCTGTTCGTGGGCTTCTTTGGCGATTTCAGGGTGTGATTGCTCAGAGATTAAGGTTCCTGGAGGTCGGAGGTTTAGGGTACTCCCTTATCCAGGTACCCGATAGTAGCCCCCGAGTCTCGGCATGAGTGCTGGCACTCGTGCAGAGGCTCAGGAACTGGATTTGTGGTGATGTCCCCTCCAGGGGGTGCGCGCGAGCGCACCTGCCGGGTGTAGCCCCCGAGGCCTCGGGGGAGTAGGATACTCCTCCGAGGGCTTTATGTCTTTCATGTCGAGGTGTGCTTGGCTGGTTGAGCCCTCGGACGGTTGGTTCCTCTTTCGTCGAGGCCGTCCGGTCACGAACAAGCCCCCGAGCATCTTTTGTCGAGGTCGATCAAGAACATGCCCATCTTTTTATTTCGACCCTCACGATCCCTTTCGTTGGGAGGAGGGGTGAGAAGCGCCGTGCTACCCCTATTTGGGCGAGCTCCGACGTCTAGGGTGAGCCGCTATCGGGAAATTCAAGTAAGAGCTCGTGCCCCGTTCGATAGGGGTCGACTTGTTGCCCGGAGGTGCTCTTATCGAAGCAAATCAATGGGTCCCATGGATGCCGACCCCTTTCGATCAGGTTAGGAGGCTCGATGCCTCCCTTCGAGGGGATTCCGGAGTGGACCCTCGGTTTTGCCTTGAATATGTCCAAGGGGGCCTCGAGAGTTCATTCTCGAGCAAGGGACCCGTGTCGGCCCCCTCGGTCATCCCTAACTCTGGTACTCAAGGGCGGCTATAGAACCTTGCTCGAGGGCCAGCCTTCACTCCCTTGAGATTTTCAAGGGGCCTGGGCTCGCGTTCCTTACCGTGGGAGGCTCCATCCATGGATAACTCCTCCTGTTCATTGAGCGTGTATTTTTAGGCAGAAGTTAGAGTGGCACGGTCATGGGGGGCCGTGCAACGGCTAGAGCCCGTGTAATTGACGCATGTTTCGAGGAAGATATTGCCGCGGATCATTTCTCCACCCGTTGAGCACGTCTTTTGAGGAGGGAGTCGAAGCAGCGCGGTCATGGAGGGGCTGGAGCAACGACTAGAGTCCACATAATCGACGCGTGTCCCTGTACCCGAGAATCGAGGGGGAGGTAGGTAGGTGCAATAAATGCGGGGTTTTACCTGTCCCTCGGCCAGATCCGCCCGTTGGTCATTGTTGCCTATAAATTCGGGGGCTAGGGCTTCATTTGCTCCTCACCCTGCCTTCCTTCTCTCGTCATCGCTGCCACTGGAGAGCCTAGCCGTCCTGCCTGTTAGCACTTAGAGAGAAAGAGAGCAAAAGATTGGGAACCTTCCCTCCTGTCCATCCGCCGAGCAAATCCATGCGATTGCCATGGCGCCGGAGTTTCTCCCCCAGAGGATTGGCTCCCATCGACCGTGACGGAGGAGGAACTTGACGGGTTGGTGGAGGATGGGCTCCTCCACCCCGTCATCTTGGAGGACCGACCCAAGTGGATGGTGCCGCCGGAGGAGGACCGGGAGTTGAACCCACCGGAGGGGTACGTGGTCAGCTTCGTCAAGTACCAACGGATGGGGTTCGGGTCTTCGCCGAGCTGGTTCATGCGGGCACTCACCCACTTCTACAGGGTCGAGCTACAGCACTTCTCCCCCAACGCCTTCTCCAACGCGGCGATCTTCGCCGCCGTCTGCGAGGGGGCTGCAACTTGTCACTGAAGCGGCCGGAGCTGTTCATCTCGATGGGGCTTGTCGGTGTTCTGACCCTCGAGGGGTTAACACCAACGAGTAATATTGTATCCGCGTGCTCCCTAATCCGGTGGGTGATGCAAGAAGGACACAATGATTTATCCTAGTTCGGGCAAAGAAGGCCCTACGTCCAGCGGGGGGAGGATGATTCGTGTTATCTTGCACCGAAGTGCTGGTACAGGGGAAAATACAAGCAGGTGTGAGGAATGTGAGGTGGAGTTTGGGCGTTCGAATGCCTTGCTCTCAACCTTACACAGGCTCACGGTGTCGCTCTGTGATCTAAAGCTTTAATGTTTCTATGCTCTAGATTCTCTCGGTTTTTTTCCGGTCCCTCTCTCTAACGCCCTGGCACCTCCTTTTATAGACGAAGGAGGGGCACAGGTGTACATGTATTTCGAGTTCGCATGATGCTGATGATGTACGACGTTGAGGCCGATCACGTCAGTGCCGCTGTAGCGATGTACGTCGGTATGGGAGGCCCTGCAGCCGTCGCGTTGGGAGTTGTTGAAGTTCAGCTCGAGGGTTCGCTCGGTGAAGTCGAGGGGCGATGGTCGAGGGTCTTGGTCGGAGCCGAGGGGGTCGTGCCGAGGGGGTCGAGCTTCGCTGGATAAGACCGAATCCTAGAAAACACGGAAAACACGTTAGTTTATACGTCTCGAGGCGGTGCGGGTCGCGGCACAGCGCTCGGTATGGCGTAACAGCGTAATATGACTTGCAGGATTCCAGGGTATGGGCGGTAAAAGTAGATTTGACTGCCATGCCTGTAACTGTTACTGTAACTGTGGCCATGCGGTTAGGCAGGGATAGATAGATCGCATTAAATGCGCTCGGATCCGTACGGGGGAGTCGGTAAAACGAGGGGTGTACTCTCATCGAGGGCCACCCATTCGCCCGGGTGAAGTTTCGTCCTCGAGGGGAGGCTCGCTCGTCGGGCAAAGTTACATTCTCGAGGGCAGGCTCGTTCGGAGGATGAAGTTCCATCCTCGAGGGGTTGCTCGAATTGTACCCTCGCGGGTACAGTACTAGTCCGTTCGGTAGCCTCTCGGGTGTACCGTACTAGTCCGTTCGGTAGTTTCTCGAGTGGGCTTTGGCTTTGGGCCGTCGTCGTCCGTGGGTCGGTCTGAAGTGTCTCAGCCTGCGAGACTTTGTACGTTCACGCGGGAGGTCACAGGAGGGGTCGAGTTATCGTTTTTGCGGGGTTTAATTCGGTAAACCTGGGGTTTTGGGGTACCCATTTCCTCGGTAACGACAGTAGCCCCCGAGCCCCTGCTCGAGTGATGGCATTCGGGTAGGGGGTCAGGAATTTGGAAATGGGACGTGATTCAGATTTTCTCATGGGGGGCGCATGAGCGACCCCCGCGGGGGTAGCCCCCGAGGCCTCGTAGGAGTCGAAAGACTCCTGTGAGGGCTTTATTTATTTTTAGTTAAAGGGTGCTTGTCCAGTCGGATACAGGCCTGAACTGGAGTCGTAGCGCTTTACCGAGGGGAGCCCCCGGAGGATTTTTGACCCTCTTTCATCGAGGGGCGCCAGGCACAGACGAGCCCCCGAGCCTCGTGCGGCTAGGGCGTTGCTGGCCTCGGCATTCTTCCCATGAGTCCTTTCGATCGGATGTGAGGCGAGAAGCATCGGACTACCCCCGATAGGGCGAGCCGCGAAGTTCTCAATGAGCTGGTAACGGGAAAATCCAAGCGAGAGCCTGTTCCTCGTTCGATAGAGGTCGGCAGGAGGCCCGGAGGCGGTCTCATTAAAGCAAAGCGCAATGGTCCTACGGATACCGATTCCATTCGATAGGTCTCGACGGCTCGATGCCTCCCTTCAGGGGGATTCCATAAAGTCCATAGCATTTCGCCTTGGATGCGTCCAAAGGGGTCTCGAGAGTTCATTTTGAGCAGGGCCTCGTGTTGGCTCCCCCTTGGTCACCCCTGACTCGGGTGCTCGAGGGCGGCTGTCGAACCCTGTTCGTGGGGTCAGCCTTCGCTCCTTCGAGACTTAGGGCCGAAGCCCGATTTTTGGTGCTCAAGGGCGGCCGTTAAGACCTCACTCGAGGACCGGCCTTTGCTCCCTTGAGACTTCAAGGCGGGGTAGAAGCCCGCTCTTTTGTGGTGCTCAAGGGCGACCGTTAAGCCCTCACTCGAGGATCGGCCTTCGCTCCCTCGAGACTTCGAGGCGGGGTTGGAGCCCGCTCTTTTGTGGTGCTCAAGGGAGGCCGTTAAGCCCTCACTCGAGGATCGGCCTTTGCTCCCTCGAGACTTCAAGGTGGGGTCGGAGACCGCTCTTTTATGGTGCTCAAGGGCGGCCGTTAAGCCCTCACTCGAGGACTGGCCTTCGCTCCCTCGAGACTTCGAGGCGGGGTCGGAGCCCGCTCTTTTGTGTTGCTCAAGGGCGGCCGTTAAGCCCTCACTCGAGGACCGGCCTTCGCTCCCTCGAGACTTCGAGGCGGGGTCAGAGCCCGCTCTTTTGTGGTGCTCAAGGGCGGCCGTTAAGCCCTCACTCAAGGACCGGCCTTCGCTCCCTCGAGACTTCGAGGCGGGGTCGGAGCCCGCTCTTTTGTGGTGCTCAAGGGCGGCCGTTAAGCCCTCACTCGAGGACCGGCCTTCGCTCCCTCGAGACTTCGAGGCGGGGTCGGAGCGTTTTACCTTATGTAGAAAACCCCGTTAGCGAGTGACGGTTCTTTTTTCTTACCGTTGGGCACGCCTTTTGAGGAGAAGGGCTTAGCGGCGCGATCGTGGCGGGCCCGAGCAACGACTCTCTGTCAGAGATGTCACGCATGTGTCCGGTCGAGGGTCGAGGGGGGAACGGTCAGGCAAACGCATTAATTGCGGGAAGTTACCTTTTCCCTACCGCCGGGCTCCGCCCGTTGCTCTTCCCCAGTATAAAAACGGAGGGGGACAGGCGCTGTTCGCCCCTACTTTCGCCATTCTGCCGAGCTCCTGCTTTCCTGCGCGCGTGAGGATAAAAACTTAGAGCGAGAAGTCACGATTGGGAACCTTCCTGGTCGACCGTCCGCCGAGGAGATTCGTGCTGTTGTTGCCGCCGCCGCGTCCACTGAGCAGATCTGCGCTGCCGCTGCCGCCATGGCCCCCGTCCTCTAGCCCGCCGAGCCCTGGCGCCCATCGATCGTGACGCGGCAAAGGCTACTCGAGCTGGTGAGGGAAGGACTTCTCCGCCCCGTCACCGATTCGAATCGGCCGGAGTGGATTGTGCCGCCCAGGGACCACGAAGAGCCAAATCCGCCGGAGGGGTATGTGGTGAGCTTCCTCAAGTTCCATCGGCATGGGTTCGGTGTGCCCCCAAGCGAGTTCATGCGGGGGCTGACGAACTTCTATGGCGTCGAGCTCCACCATTTCTCCCCCAACGCCATCTCCAACGCCGCCATCTTCGTGGCCGTCTGCGAGGGCTATCTCGGAATGGAGCCACATTGGAAGCTATGGCTCCACCTCTACAAGGGGGAGTGGTTCGCTTCCCCGGTGTTGGCCGGAGTAAGGCGAATTGTCAGAGCAGGGTGCCTCAACTTCACGTTGAAGACCGGGAGGTCGGAGGAGCCACGTGAGTACATCCCCACCTGGTTGACGTCCAACCACTCCCGGTGGGACGAGCAGTGGTTCTATCTTCACAACGACGGCGGCTATCTCCCGTCGTATACCGGGTGGCTCATCGCCGAGCGTCCATACAATTGGCCGTTCAGTGTCGCGGGAGACCTTCAGCGTCGACTTCACCCCCTCATCATCGCGATGAGGACCCTTCGAGAAGCGGGCCTGACGGCGGGGATAGTCGTCTCGGCCTTTCACAGTCGACGGGTGCTCCCTCTGATGGAGCGCCCGTTGCGGTTGGACGAGATGCTCGCCTCGGCGACGCCCGAGCTTCTCAGGAGGTGCTGGATGTCTGGCGAGAGGCCGTCTGCCTCAGAAGTCATCGCGCGGGTAAAGGGGATGGTGGCTGGCTTGTTCAGGGTGGAAGACGTCAACCGCCTCCCCATGCGGCCGGAGGAGGGTTGCCTTGACCTGGTGAGTGCCCCGATTCGTGCCCTTCGAGTTCTCCCCCCGTTTTTTTTCTTGTCCCTATGACTAAACGTCTTTGCGTAGGGGAGAATCGACTACCGGAGATCGAGGCCTCCACTGAGGGAGGACGCTCCCAATCGTCAGGTAAGACGCTTCATCGCCCAGCAAGAGAAGCGGAGTAAGGACGAGGAGGAGAAAAAGAAAGCCAAGAAGCTCCGGGAGCGCGAAAGGCTCGCGAAGCGCCGCGCTGAGCAGAGGCGCGACGGGCTCCTGGAGGAGGAGTCTCCCTCTGATGGAGATGAAGATGATGATGATGACAGTGATGATGTCGTGGGGGTGGAGGGGCGCCTCGACCGCATCCTGTCGGATTCCTCCCATGCTGACCGCCCCTTCATGCAGGAGGAGGTGGCGGAGCAGCGCGCCCCTCATCCGGCGGCGTCAGCCTCGGAGCGCCGACGTGGAAAAAGGGGGGCCAAGGTCTCGCCTTGAGGGGGATCACCCCCCTCGCGTCGTACTCGAGGCGGGAGCCCACCCACTTCGATCCGGGAGACCCGGTCCCGGTCGTCGGCGCGGGCGGAGCAGAGGCGTGCCCGGGAGGCCCCGTCGAAGTAGGGAAGTGCGTCGACCCCACCGACGGCCCCAAGCAGCCCCAGCCCTACGAAGAGCTCGGCTTCAGGAGGGGTCTCGAAATCTGCGGGCAGTTCGAGGGGTACCCGAAAGGCCTCTATACCCTTCGGGTAAGTGTCGTTGTATCGTTTTCTTTTCGTTGCGTCTTCTTTGTGTGCTTTAATAAACTTTTTGCCATTCTGCTTTCCATTCAGGCCCAAGCGCCAGATCGAGGAGGCGTCTCTCACACCCACTAAGCGGCTCAAGATGGATGTAGCCGCAAAGATGGAGGCCCCGGCTACAGGTGCGTCGTCGAGGCCCTTGGCCCCGTGGGAAGCCAAGTGGTTGTGCTCAGCCCTTGGTGCTATGGCGCGCGGTAGGCTGACGGGCTCCACTCCTGCTGCAGGGTCGAGCGTCCCGGGGGCCGCGGCGGGTGGCGACTCCGAGCTGGGGAGGACGCATGAGGGAGGGAGCGCCTCCTTGACGTCGTCGCCTGTGGCCCTCGAGCTCCACCCGGTTCCAGGAGGCGGTGCTCCGATGTCGGGAGCTTCCGCTCCTGGCGGGTCGGAGGCCTCGATCCCCGCACCCAAGGCGGGAGCCCCCGAGGGCCACGAGCTGGGAGAGGAGGTCATCATCGTGGACCTCGAGGGTGAGGAGACCGTGGCCCTTCCCCCTCGACGGGAGAGCGGCGGCCCTGGCCGGCGGGGCTGCGCGAGCTCGAGGCCCGAAGGGAGCAGGAGCAGGGGGCCCTGCAAGAAGCGGAGCTGCCACGGCCGCAGCAGGAGGAGGAGAAGGAGCCGTCGGAGTGGCGGGGAGAGGGGGAAACTAGGGGCCCGCCCCAGCATCAGCAGGCGCAGCAGACGCCGCCGGGGGACGCGGCGCTGCTGGACCCGCCGGCGCAGCAACCGCCTGAAACGTCGGAGGCAGAAGCGACTTTCGGGCTGCCCAAACAATGGGTGTCCGTGATTACTTTGGACGAGTTGCTGGCCGCAGGAGAAGCGGCGTCGAAGACGTCGACGGTCCCGCGGCTGCTGGGGGCGCAACCGGAGGATGCCTCGGTACCGAGCCCGGCGGAAGACGCGCTGACAGTGGTCCCACCGGCGCTACAAGTCGTGGCGTTGGGCGAAACGACGGCCTCCACACCTCCGCTGCCCCCGACGGCGCCGGAAGCAGCACCGGATCAGGCGCCGCAACCGTCGATGGAGCAGCCGGAGGAGACGGCAGCTTCTGGCATGCTGAGGAGGTCGACGTCTGACCCCAGGCTGAGGAGTGCCCATGCCGCGTTGGAGTTCCACATCCCGGGGGAGTTGGCCGTGGGCTACGGCGTTCCGGGCGATGTGGTGGAGGAGATCGAGTCCTTGGCACGAGCCAAGGTTAAGATGGTCCTTCCGCATTGGGGCAAGGAGTGCATCGTGCTCCGGGAACTCGGCGATTCCAGTGCTCCGGGCATCGAGATGAACGACCCGGCGGAGGTCAAGTGCTGGGAGGAGACCGAGCGGTCACGGGCGTGGCTGCGGTACTTGCTGAAACTGGGCGTCGAGCTTGCCGAAGGCCTTGACCGGAACCTCGCGGTGAGTCACAGTGTTAAGCCGTATGTAGTTTTTTAAGTTCTTTCATATGGGATGCCTTAACCCTTGATTTCCTATCCCCAGGAGGTGCGGAGGCGGTCCTACTCCAAGTCAGACTTCCTCCACGAAATGCACAACAGCCAGGAGGAAGTGCTTCACCAACTCGAAGCCGGCCGCTCTGCGCAGGGCAGGGTGGCCGAGATCGAGGAGGAGCTGAAGCGCACGAGGGAGGAGGCCGCCAAGGCCAAAGAGGAGGCCGCCCGGGCGAGGGCGGACTCCGACGCCGCTCGAGGGAAAGCCGCCCGGCTCGAGGAGGAGCTCGAGCGTGCCAGGGAGGAGGCTGGCGTGGCAAAGGCCGAATTGGAGAAGGCCAGGGTCGAGAGCGTCCGAGCCCAGGAGCACGTCGAGCTGCTCATGGCGGTGGGTCAGAGCTCCGTGGAGCGCATCCGCTCGCTCGAGGCCAGCTTCGCTGAAGTCTCTGCTGTGCGCAACGCCCTCTCTGCCTTGGTCCAGGAGGAGAAGAGCTGTGCCGCCGGCCTGGAAACCCAGCTCGGGGCAATGAAGGCCACCCTCCAGGACAAGGAGCAGGCCATCATCCTAGCTGGTGGCGCCCTCGAGACCCTCCGCTTCGAGAAGACGGAGGTGACCCGAGCCTTCAAAGAGGCCCAGCGGGAGCGGGACAAGGCTCAGGGGGAGCGCGACGCCATGCTGGGGGATCGCAACGCCCTCGAGACTCGCTGTGCTGGTGAGCTCCTTAAAGGGTTTTTGATCTTTGTTTTTTTTCGTATGGTTTATCTAATTCTTGCTTTGTGTTTCAGGCCTCGAGTCTGAGCTGCTTGCAACCCAGACCACCACCAAGGCGCTACAGGAGAGCCTTGTGACGGAGGGGGCGCTTCTTGGTCGGCTCCGGGTTGCCCTCGACGGGCTCTGCGCCTCCTGGGAAGTCGGGCCCGTCAAGGGTGCCGAAGAAGACATCCCGGGTGCCGTGCTCATGGACCGGATCTACTACCTCGACGCCACCCTTCGCGATCGCGTGCGGGAGGCGCTCCATACCGGTGTGAAGCGGGCGCTTGCAGTGGTCTCCTCCGGCTTCGTCTTTGATATGAACGTGGTGGCCCAAGGCTTTGTTCCTGACATCTCAAAGACCGACGCCGAGAATGAGGAGCGCTGCCGAGGGCTCATCAACGACGCCGAGAGGCCGGGGGGAGAGCTGGCGAAGTTATTTGAGGACGATGTCCTCCCCCCCGTGGATGGAGGGTACCATGTCGAGGAGGGCGGTGATGGGGCAAGCCTGTAGGGCAAGACTGGGCGAGAGTGCCCATGTAATGAATTAGTTTTTTGTAACTTATATTCAATTGTGGCTTCGAAAGCCCTTTTTGAACATTGATACATCTATCGTAATGTGATGTGTCATTTTACTTTCGAACCTTTTCTGCTTTCTTCTCACCTAGACTTTGCTTTTTTGACTAAGTTTTTGACGCAAGCTCGTATCCCTCGAGGGGGGAGCGAGTGGAGGTACCGTAGCCCGGAGGCGTAGGAGAGCCCCGGCTCGACAGCCCTCGACCCCTAGGGAGTTCAAGGCGTTTTCTACTTAGTCGCGAAGCGTATCGAGGTGTGAGAAAGAAGAAGCGCTCGAGTTTTGCTCGCCTGACTTTTGTTTTCCGACTGAGCGTCCGACGCAAGCTCGTATCCCTCGAGGGGGAGCGAGTGGAGGTACCGTAGCCCGGAGGCGTAGGAGAGCTCCGGCTTGACAGCCCTCGACCCCTAGGGAGTTCGAGGCGTTGTCAACTTAGTTGGGAAGCGAAAAGGGAGGCGTGCAAAAAAATCGTTCGTATTTTTAGGAACTTAGGGGGTTCCCCCCGTTAGCCCCCGAGGGAGGCTCGACTCTGGTGAGACAGGGTCGAGGCTACCTCTTGCATGTACAATAACAAGTTTTGAACTTATAATCGAAAGTACTCCTTATATTTGTCATGCGGAAATGTACAAGACATGCGAGAATGTACAAGGGCGCTGGTGCCCTAAGGGTAGAAACGACGTAGCTGTTTGATGTTCCATACGTTGGTGAGGATTTCGCCTTTGTCGTTAGCGAGCTTGTACGTCCCGGGCTTTAGCACCTCAGCTACGGCGTATGGGCCTTCCCATGGCGGCATCAGCTTGTGACGTCCTTTGTTGCTCTGTCATCGACGTAGGACAAGGTCTCCAACTTGGAAGTCCCTCGGGCGCACGTGCTTGTCGTGGTAGCATCGAAGTTTTTGCTGATACCTCGCGGAGTGAAGTAGCGCCATGTCTCGAGCCTCCTCGACCTGGTCAACGGCGTTTGCGAGGGCTTCTTCATTGGTTTGCTCGTTGTACGCCTTTAGTCGAGGGGAACCATACTCGAGGTTAGTGGGGAGGACGGCCTTGGACCCATAGACCAAGAAGAATGGGGTGAACCCCGTGGCTCGACTAGGTGTTGTCCTTAAGCTCCATAGGACCGATGGCAACTCCGCGGCCTATTTTTTTCCGTGCTTGCTGAGGCGTTTGAGGATCCTTGGCTTGAGGCCCTGCAAAATCATGCCATTGGCGCGCTCGACCTGGCCGTTAGTTCGAGGATGTGCTACCGCGGACCAATTCACACGGATGTGATGGCGATCGCAGAAATCCAAGAACTTCTTGCCGGTGAACTGCGTGCCGTTGTCAGTGATGATGACGTTCGGGACCTCGAAGCGATGGATGATGTCGGTGAAGAACTCAACCGCCCGTTCAAAGCGGATGTTGCTGATGGGCCAGGCCTCGATCCATTTGGTAAACTTATCGATGGCAACGAGCAGGTGCATGTACCCTTTGGTCGTCCTCTTGAGAGGCCCCACAAGATTGAGCCCCCAGACCGCAAACGGCCAGGTGATGGGGATCATTTGTAGGGCGTGAGCTGGGAGGTGCGTCTGCTTGGCGTAGAATTGACACCCTTTGCATGAGCGGACGATGTTCGTGGCGTCGAGAACGGCGGTTGGCCAGTAGAAACCCTATCGAAAGGCATTGCCTACGAGGGTCCTTGGTGCTACGTGGTGGCCGCAGGCTCCCGAGTGTATGTCCTCGAGGAGCCTCCTGCCTTCCTCGATGGTAATGCAGCGCTGAAGAACGCCTGAGGGGCTTCGCCTGTAGACTTCCTTGCCGTCACCGTAGATGACGTAGGACTTGGCCCGTCGCGCGATCCGTCGAGCTTCGGTCTGGTCCTCCGAAAGTTCTCCCTGAATGAGTCAGTTGAGTAAAGGGGCTCGCCAATCCGGTGGCGGGTTCGACGGAGGAGATGTCTCCTGGATCTCCATAACATGGGCCCCGGTCGAGGGGGCCCCGATCGAGGTCATGGGGTGGAGCTTCGAGGGCGTAGTGCAAGCCCCCGAGCCCAAATCGACGGAGGGCTTGAAGAGGTCCCTCGAGAACACGTCCGGAGGGACTGTACCTCGAGTCGATGCGATTTTCGCGAGCTCATCCGCGGCTTCGTTGTATCGTTGAGCGATATGACTAAGCTCGAGGCCGTGGAATTTGTCTTCCAACTTGCGCACTTCGTTGCAGTATGCTTCCATCTTGGCATCGTGGCAACTCGAGGCCTTCATCACTTGGTCGATGATTAGCTGTGAGTCACCTCGAACGTCAAGGCGTCGGACCCCGAGTTCAAGGGCGATTCGTAATCCGGCGACAAGTGCTTCGTACACCGTGACGTTGTTAGAAGCGGCAAAGTGGATGCGAATGACGTAGCGCATGTGGACTCCGAGGGGTGAAATGAAGAGCAAGCCCACACCTGCTCCTGTCTTCATGAGCGACCCGTCGAAGTACATCGTCCACAGCTCGGCTTGAATTTGGACTGGTGGCAACTGAGTGTCGGTCCACTCGACGACGAAATCCGCCAGCACTTGAGACTTGATGGCCTTCCGTGGTGCGTAGGTGATGGTCTCGCCCATTAGCTCGACCAACCACTTGGCAATCCTTCCAGCGGCCTCCCGGTTATGGATGATCTCCCCCAAGGGGAATGAGGATACCATAGTAACCGGGTGGCTGAGGAAGTAGTGTTGGAGCTTGCGACGCATAAGGACGATGGCGTAGAGCAGCTTCTGCACCTGTGGGTAGCGGATTTTCGTTTCCAAAAGCACTTCACTGATGAAATAAACCGGCCGCTGGACTGGCAAGGCGCGTCCTTCCTCTTTCCTCTCCACCACTATGGCCGCGCTGACCACCTGGGTGGTTGCAGCGACATAGAGGAGGAGGGGCTCAGGTGGTTCAGTCGACGTTGCTGGTCGAGGAGGGATGAGGATCAGAGTGGATGTCAGCTTGGCTTTGAGTTCATCGAGGGCCCCCTCGGCCTCCGCGGTCCACGTGAATCGCTCGGATTTTTTCAAGAGATGGTACAGAGGCATGGCAGCTGAGGGCCACGAGACAGCCCGTGACCCTCTGCACGCCCTTGAGATCCTGAATCGGCCCCATTCGTGTGATGGCCACCACCTTCTCGGGGTTGGCCTCGATCCCACGCTGGGAGACGATGTATCCGAGGAGCATGCCCCGAGGCACTCCGAAGACACATTTCTCGGGGTTGAGTTTTATGTTTTTGGCTCGAAGGCACCCGAACGCGATTTCAAGGTCTCGGATGAGGTTGTCCGCTCTTTTGGACTTGACCACGATGTCATCGACATAGGCTTCTATCGTGTCGCCTATGTGTTCGCCGAAGACATGTAGCATACACCGTTGATACGTTGCCCCGGCATTTCGGAGGCCGAAGGGCATTGTCACGTAGCAGTACATGCCAAAAGGTGTGATGAAGGAAGTCGCGAGCTGGTCGGACTCTTTCATCTTAATTTGGTGGTAGCCGGAATAAGCATCGAGGAACGAGAGGGTTTCACACCCCGCGGTAGAGTCGACAATTTGATCAATGCGTGGTAAAGGAAACGGAACTTTGGGACATGCTTTGTTTAAACTAGTATAGTCAATACACATCCGTATCTTTCCATTCTTTTTCTTAACTAACACGGGATTAGCTAACCATTCGGGGTGATGAACTTCCTTGATGAATCCAGCTGCCAAAAGCTTGTGTACCTCCTCACCGATGATCCTGCGCTTCTCCTCGTCGAAGCGGCGCAGGCGTTGCTTCACCGGTCTGGACCCGGCCCGGATTTCCAAGGCGTGCTCGGCGACTTCCCTCGGTATGCCCGGCATATCCGAAGGACTCCACGCAAACATATCGGCGTTCGTGCGGAGAAAGTCGACGAGCACGACTTCCTATTTGTCCTCGAGGTCGGCGCTGATCGTTAGCACCTTCTCGCATGGGCAGCTTGGGTCGAGGGGGACTTTCTTGGTGTCTTGTGCTGGCTCGAAGTTGCTGGCGTGTCGCTTGGGATCTGGCATCTTGTCGGCGAGGTGCTCGAGGGTCGCGGCTATCATGGCATTTTGCTCGACGGCCTCCCCATATTCGACGCATTCGACATCGCAGTCGTACGCGTGCTCATAGGAGGAGGCGACAGTGATGACGCCTTTGGGTCCTGGCTTCTTGAGTTTGAGGTAGGTGTAGTTTGGGATCGCCATGAACTGCGCGTAGCCCGGTCGGCCGATGATGGCGTGATACGTTCCGTGAAACCCGACCACCTCGAAGGTGAGGGTCTCTTTCCTGAAGTTAGCAGGGGTGCTGTCGGTTACCGAGAGAAGGGATACCCTAAACCTTCCTTGATTTTGGTCGAACCCCGAGCTTGCCCTCAGATTAATCTCACGCGACCAGGCCACCGGGCCCATCGGCAAATACACACTAGGCCGGCCCACAACAGAGTACAGCCGCAACCCTCGATAGAATCACTGGCGTCACCATCTGACCCTCGACAAGACGCTGACGTCACCGGCTGATGATCGCTCGAGATGGGAGGATCCCGCGTTACGTGTCGAGGCCCCCGACGGGACGGGCGTCTCGATACTTGGAGGATCGAGCCCCCCCTCGATCGACCAACTCCCGGTGCGTTCGGTTGCGCATTTAATACAAAACTACCTAACCTCGTCAAATCGTATGGCCACAGTGTCCGCACAGTGGTCCGTACGGCGATCGAATCCTGCTTTACTGCCCATACTGAGGACCTGCATTGGTCTGCATGGCACTATTACGCCATACCCAGTGCTATTAGACAGCTCGAGGCCCCCTTCGACACGCTACGCGACAAACGACCGACATCGGATTCCCTCAATTCAATCTTATCCGCTCAACCACTACGCTCGAGGCTACCCCTCGACCAGGCCTCGAGTACGCATCGACGCCCTCTGGTCAACCTTCATCGACTTTGAAAGCTGCGCCAACAACTCCCGATACAACCCCAACAGTAACTCGCACGTCCTCTATAGGGGATCATGTCTTTCGACCGGTCAGCAACCATGACTCCGAAGGACGGCTGTCAACTCCGAGCCATGCAGCTACAGAACGAGCCATGCTCAGCGCACGTCCCTGCAGAGGCCTCGGGTTGACCACCACGACCCGCGACGTCATCACCGCGTCATCGAACCAGGATATTTGTACCCCTGTGCCTCCCCTTGGCCTATAAAAGGGGGCGCCAGGAGAACCAATAGAGAAGGACTCCAGACAACGATCTCTCGAACAACCGAACACATGCCTAGGCAGACTCCTAGACTGAGTAGCTCTTTCGATAGACACTCGACCCCCCCTCGAATTCTCTCTTTCGCTTGTATTCGCCCCTGTACAAGCACTTAGGTGCAAGATAATACAAATCTTCTCCCCCGCTGGACGTAGGGCCTTCTTTGCCCGAACCAGGATAAATCGCTGTGTCCTTCTTGCATCACCCATCCGGATGGGTTACACACACACGATTACTCGTTGGTTTAGGACACCCCCAGGTTCCTAACGCCGATAGTTGGCACGCCAGGTAGGGGGCCTGTGTGTCAAACCGTTTCGTTCGGATGGCGGACCTCGTACCATCGCTCCCTTTTGGCTCGGTGATCTGGTTTGGGAGTCTGGAGTTTATGTCACTCGGCATGAGCCTTGACATGGTCCTGCTCTCAATCGGACACCCGAGCGGGGGCGCTTCAGGGACTCCACGAGGAGCCCTGCGTCATCCTCATCATCACGCTTCCCAATCAAGAAGGAGACGTGGATCGTAGGGCGGGCGGCGCCGCCGTGCGACCACGGTCATCACATCATCTTCGTCTTCAGTGGATGACTTGAGCTCTCTGGCCCAGAGGCTCCTGCGACTACACGTTAGGCCCGACATGGGGCAGCGTTCGCCAGGGTTGAACGCTTCTCCCCAGGCGAATGCTCCCTTCACGTCTACGGCTCTCTTGCCCCATGAGCAGTTTGCCGTCCGACCGGCACTGCCATTTGGGCTCGACAATGCCGCTTCGGCATACTCCACTATCGTGCGCTCGGGTTTCGGAGCAGACAAGGAACGGACCGGACCCCCCCACGCACAGCAGCGCGCCGGGAGGAACCGGTACTGGCCCCCGAACGCCCGATTAACCCTCGCCCACGCTGCGCACGCCCTCGCGCGCTTCGAAGGTGGCTAGAGGTGGAACAATTTGCGCGGACCATCGTGCCTTGCCCGCTCTACTCCGACTCCGACTACGACTCCAGCTACTACGACCCCACGCGAGAGTGTTTCCACGTCGACATAGTCGCCGCGTCGGACGACGACGACGCCGGTCCTGCGGAGGCGTCCACACCACCGGTCGCAACAGGTGGGCCCCTCCTCCTGGCGGGACAGGAGGAAGGACCCCCTGCCGTGATCAACGATCCAGGCGATTCACAGGGCGCTCGCGTCGCCCAGCTCGCGCAGCTCCGGGAGCTTCGAGCCAAGCTCGATGAAGACAAAGAGCGACTGCGTCAGCTCGAGCGTGCCCTCGAGCAAGACAATCAGAACCCCCCACGCGGAGGAGCTTGGGCTTGAGCGCGGCAAGTGCAGCAGCAGATTGTGGGCGCGGATACGGTTGCACGTCCCGCCTTCAATCGAGCCAGCCAGAATGTCATCGCAGCAACCATGCTCCTTCGCAACATGCCGACCCCCTCGAATCCCGAAGCCTAGCGAGTCCAACAGGAGATCAAGGGCCTTCTCGAGGTGGCCGCCATTCAGCAGGCCGAAAGCTCTGCCTCGAGGCGTCGAGGTGCGGCCTTGGGGCAACACCACGAACCCTCACGGCATGAGAGACAGGCTTCGACCCAGCCGGTAGACTCCCCCGCTCGAAGGGGGCGGTCCCGGACCACGATCGCGTTCGCGACAACCGCGAGCCCCGCGATGCGCATCACGACATCAACGAACACCGCAGATGCAAGTGCGGTGACGCCGAGGCGCGAGGCTATAGCGCTCATCGGGGCGGACGCTACGACAGCGACGAGGACCGATGTCGATCCCCGGATCCACCGGGACCTCGAGTCTTCAGCCGTGCGATTCACAGCACGCCGCTGCCTAGCCCCTTCAGACCCCCGACAAGTCTCGTCAAATACGACGGTGAGACAAAACCTGAGCTCTGGCTTGCCAACTTCAAACTGGCGTGCCAGCTTGGTGGGGCCCACGACGACAGTGCCATCATTCGACAACTCCCACTCTTTCTCTCCGACACCGCACGACGGTGGCTCGAGAAGCTTCCCCCTAACCAAATCTGTGACTGGTCCGACCTGGTCAGGGTTTTCGAGGGGAACTTCAAGGGCACCTATGTGCGTTTGGGCAATAGGTGGGAACTCCGAGGCTGCAAACAGAAGCCCAGGGAATCTCTTCGCGACTTCACTCGACGTTTCTCCAAGCAGCGCACCGAGCTTCCCTACGTCACCGACGAAGAGGTGATCCTGGCTTTCATTGCCGGGACCACCTGCAAGGAACTGGTCCGGGAGCTCGGGCGCACCCCCCCGAAGACCGCCGACGAATTGATGGACATCGTGGCCAACTTTGCCGTCGGAGAAGAGGCCGTCGGTGCCTTCTTCGATGGTAGCAAAGGCCAGACGCAGGCCAAAGCGGCCAACCCCGAGGGTTCGAACCAGGGCGTCGAGAAAGGAGGCAAGAAGAAGAAGAAGAACCCACGAGGCAAGCGTGAAGACGCCCCTGACGACGACCTCGTGGTGGCTGTCGAGCGCAAGAAGCCTCGAGGCCCTCCCAAAAAGGGTCTCTTCGACGAGATGCTCAAGAAACCGTGCCCGTATCACAAGGGCCAGGCCAACCACACCCTCGAAAATTGCCAGATGATCAAAAGGCACTTTGGGGGTATGGTTCAAGGGAAGAAAGAGGAAAAGGAAGAGCCCGACGACAAGAATGATGACAAGAATGATGGGTTCCTTGAGGTTCAGGACTGCTTCATGATCTACGAGGGACCTACCACCCGGCTCACACCTCGACAGCGCAAGAGGGAGCATCGGGAGGTATTTTCCACTCAAGTCGCCACCCCTCGATTCTTGGACTGGTCTGAGACGGCTATCACATTCGACCGTGATGACCATCCGAACCACGTCCCGAACCCGGGGCTCTACCCGCTTGTTGTTGACCCTGTCATCGTCAACACTCGCTTCTCCAAAGTCTTGATGGACGGAGGCAGTAGCCTCAACATCATCTACTCCGAGACCCTTGACCTCCTCGAAATCCCAAGGGAAAAGCTGAAGCTCAGTGCTGGGGGCTTCCACGGCGTCGTGCCAGGCAAGAAGGCTATTCCCATCGGGTGCATCGACTTACCGGTGTATTTCGGTACTCCCTCGAACTTTCGAAAGGAGACCCTCACGTTCGAGGTAGTCCCGTTCCGAGGCACATACCATGCGATCATTGGGCGACCGGGCTATGCCAAGTTCATGGCAGTTCCCAACTACACCTACTCAAGCTCAAGATGCCGGGCCCCAACGGCATCATCACCGTTGGCCCCTCCTTCGAGCACGCATATGACTGTGACGTCGAATGCGTCGAACACGCGAAAGCCCTCGAGGAGACGGCAATGCTTGCAGCCACTCTCGAGGCCCTCGCCGATGATATCCCCGAACCCAAGCGACATGCCGGTAGCTTCGAGCCTGCCGAGGACACGAAGAAGATCACCCTCCACCCGAGTTGCTCCGAGGGGAAGGTGCTGCTCATCAGTGCCTCCCTCGACCCCAAATAGGAAGCAGTGCTCGTCGACTTTCTCCGCGTGAATGCCGACATGTTTGCGTGGAGTCCCTCGGATATGTCGGGCATACCGAGGGAAGTCGCCGAGCACGCCTTGGAGATCCGCCCCGGGTCTAAGCCGGTGAAGCAACGCCTGCGCCGCTTCGACGAGGAGAAGCGCAGGATCATCGGGGAAGAAGTCAATAAGCTCTTGGCGGCCGAATTTATCAAGGAGGTCCACCATCCCGAGTGGTTAGCTAACCCTGTAATAGTCAAAAAGAAAAATGGGAAATATAGGATGTGTGTAGATTACACCGGCTTGAATAAAGCATGTCCTAAAGTCCCATTTCCTTTGCCACGCATCGATCAAATTGTTGACTCGACGGCGGGATGCGAGACCCTCTCCTTTCTTGACGCCTATTCTGGCTACCATCAGATCCGGATGAAGGAGTCCGACCAGCTCGCGACTTCCTTTATCACCCCCTTCGGCATGTACTGCTATATTACTATGCCCTTCGGCCTTCGAAACGCCGGGGCAACGTACCAGCGGTGCATGCTCCACGTTTTCGGAGAACACATCGGCTCGACGGTCGAGGCCTATGTGGACGACATCATGGTCAAGACCAAAAAAGTCGAGGGTCTCGTCTCTGACCTCGATGCCGCGTTTAAATGCCTCCGGGCGAAGAGCATCAAGCTGAACCCCGAGAAGTGTGTCTTCGGCGTCCCCCGAGGCATGCTCTTAGGGTACATAGTCTCTCAGCGCGGAATCGAGGCCAACCCGGAGAAGATCTCAGCGATCGTCAAGATGGGGCCCATTCGAGACCTCAAAGGCGTTCAGAGGGTCACAGGATGCCTGGCGGCCCTGAGCCGCTTTATCTCCCGTCTCGGGGAAAAGGCGTTGCCCCTCTACCGCCTTTTGAAGAAATCAGAGCACTTCGAATGGACCCTCAAAGCTGAGGAGGCCCTCTCAAAACTCAAGTCTATGCTAGCCTCGCCCCCGATCCTCGTACCTCCTCATCCGACCGAGCCCCTCCTCCTCTATGTCGCCGCAACCCCCCAGGTGGTCAGTGTGGCCATAGTGGTCGAGAGGGCAGAAGAAGGGCACACCTTGCCCATTCAAAGGCCAGTCTACTTTGTCAGCGAAGTGCTCTCGGAGACTAAGGCCCGCTACCCTCAGATTCAGAAGCTGTTGTACGCTCTAATCCTGACGCGGTGAAAACTCCAACATTACTTCCAAAGCCACTCGATAACCGTGGTCTCGTCCTTCCCCCTCGGGGAGATAATCTAGAATCGGGAGGTCACAGGGAGAATCGCTAAGTGGGCAGTCGAGCTCATGGGCGAGACCCTCACTTTCACACCACCAAAGGCCATTAAGTCGCAGGTGCTGGCAGATTTCATGGCCGAATGGACCGACGCTCAACTACCGCCCGTACAGATCCAGGCCGAGCTATGGACCATGTACTTTGATGGGTCGATGATGAAAACAGGAGCGGGCGCGGGCCTGCTCTTCATCTCGCCCCTCAGGGTTCACATGCGTTACGTGATTCGACTCCACTTCGCAGCCTCAAATAATGTCACGGAGTACGAAGCCCTCGTGACCGGCCTACGCATCGCTATCGAGCTCGGGGTTCGACGCCTCCAAGCTCGGGGTGACTCGCAGTTAGTCATCGATCAAGTCATGAAGGCATCGAGCTGCCGTGAACCTAAAATGGAAGCGTACTATCAAGAGGTCCACAAACTGGAAGATAAATTCCACGGCCTCGAATTAACCCACATTGCTCGACGACACAACGAGGCCGCTGACGAGCTCACAAAGATCGCGTCAACCCGAGGCATCGTGCCTCCCGACGTCTTCGTAAAAGATCTCTACGAGCCGTCGGTTGACTTCGCGGGTGAACATGAACATCCGTCCAAGGGGGTTGAGCCTCAACCAACCCCGGCCCTCTCGATCGGGGCCGAGGTCATGGACCTCGAGGTATCATCCCCTCGAGCAAGCGACAAAGCCGATTGGCGTAAGCCCTTCCTCGAGTACCTTACTCAAGGAGAGCTGCCAGACGACCGGAACGAGGCTCGATGCATTGCGCGAAGGGCCAAAACCTACGTCCTCTTCGGTCCAGACAAGGAGCTCTACCGACGGAGCCCGACCGGAGTTTTGCAGCGTTGCATCACCATTGAGGAAGGCAAAAGGTTACTCAACGACCTACACTCGGGGGCTTGCGGTCATCATGCTGCGCCCAGGACCCTCGTCGAGAATGCTTTTCGACAAGGCTTTTACTGGCCGACCGCTGTCTCTGACGCCATCAGCCTCGTCCGATCATGTGAGGGGTGCCAATTCTATGCCAAGCAGATGCACCTCCCTGCGTATGCTTTGCAAACGATCCCCCTCACATGGCCGTTTGTCATATGGGGACTCGACCTCGGTGGTCCCCTCAAAAGGACAACTGGAGGCTTCACCCACCTGCTCGTTGCCATTGATAAGTTTACCAAGTGGATCGAGGCCCGGCCCATCGGGAATATCCACTCCGAGTGGGCGGTCGAGTTCTTCACCGACATCATCTATCGCTTCAGTGTCTCAAACGTCATCATCACTGACAACGGCACACAGTTCACTGGCAAGAAGTTTTTGGATTTCTGCGATCGCCATCACATTCGCGTGAACTGGTCCGCGGTTGCTCATCCTCGAACTAATGGCCAGGTCGAGCGCGCCAATGGCATGATTTTGCAGGGACTCAAGCCAAGAATCTTCAACCGCCTTAACAAGCACGGCAAGAAGTGGGCCATCGAGCTGCCCTCAGTCCTATGGAGCCTAAGGACAACACCTAGTCGAGCCACGGGGTTCACCCCATTCTTCTTGGTCTATGGGTCTGAGGCCGTCCTCCCCATTGACCTCAAGTATGGTTCCCCTCGACTAAAGGCGTACAACGAGCAAAGCAACAAGGAAGCCGCCGCAAACGCCGTCGACCAACTCGAAGAGGCTCGAAACATGGCCCTCGTCAACTCCGCAAGATACATGCAGAAGCTCCGACGCTACCACGACAAGCATGTGCGCAAAAGGGACCTTCGAGTGGGCGACCTCGTCCTACGAAGGCGACAGAGCAACAAGGGCCGGCACAAGTTAACCCCACCATGGGAAGGCCCCTTCATCATAGCTGAGGTGTTGAAGCCCAAAACCTACAAGCTCGCTAATGACAAAGGCGAAATTTTCAACAACGCATGGAACATCGACCAGCTACGTCGCTTCTATCCCTAGTCGATGCCTTCTTCTTACATTTTTGCATAACGAAATGCTTTTGATCACAAGCTTAATTTCCTTATACATGCAAGAGGTAGCCTCGACTCTGCTTCCTCAGAGTCGAACCTCCCTCGGGGGCTATAAAGGGGGGGAACCCCCGGAGTCCCCAAAAAGCTCGATTTTTCAAAACTCAAAAAGTCTTTTTTCTCCCACGCACCTCGATACGTTCTAATACTTAGTCGAAAATGCCACGCGAATGTCCTCAGCGTCGAGGGCTATCGAGCCAGGAGACCACCTATGCCCCAGGGCTATGGTACCTCCACTCGCTCTCCGATGGAGGGCACGAACATACGTCGAATTCACTAAGCAAGAAACGTCATCAGGAACGCGAGATGGTCCACTCTGCCTCGATATGCCTCGACATAGGTTAATACTAGGTCGAAGACGACACGAGATGGTCCGAAAGGTCGAGGGATGTCAGGTCGGGAGACCGCCAACGCCCCAGGGCTACGGCACCTCCACTCACTCCCCCTTTGAAGGGCGCGATCGTGTGATGAAATCGATAAAAGTAAAGACCCGATCAGGCAGTGGAGATAGAAAAGACTTAGAGCACATTTAGGCATATACGAACGAATATAAATCATCGTGACCTCGAGAACAAAAGTTCACAAAATTTCTTACAAAGGCCTCTTTGCCCAGATTTGGCTCACAGGCCATCATCCTCAGGAGGCGGAAGGACCTCATGCTCGAAGAGGCTCGCAAGACGACCGCCAGGGTCCTCGGCGGCCTCGACCAATCCCATGAAGATGGCCTCGTTCTCCTCGTCAGTATTCGAAGGGTCGCTGACGAAGCCGTGGGATACGACCTCCATGTCGTAGATGTAGCCGGAGCCGATGACCGCCATCGCCCGCTTCACGCCGACATGAAGGGTGCCCCGCACCTTCTCCTTAACCACGCGGCCGAGCTCGAACAGCCAGTCAAGGAGAGGGGCCCCATGGACGTCGTCCGTGGCCGATTCGGGATGAGGGACGCCGAGGCTGTCACAGACCATATCGAGCATACCGCCGAGCTCGCCGGTCAGCTTCACCTCGGCCGTGTACGACTTCTGAAGTAGGCCGAGGTCACGATGAGCCTGATTCAGCTCCTCCTCCAAGGCTAAAAATAAACAAATGGAGTCAGTAACGCTTAAGAAAGAAGACCAAGGCAGAAAACTCTTCGAGAAAAGAAGGAAGGCTCACCGACGACGTGGGTCTCGAGCTTCATGTGCATATCTTGAAGAATAAGATACTTGTTCGCAAGCGCCTCACCAGCGCGGACCATCGACGCCTTCTCCTCCTCGAGCTTCTCGAGGGCCTCGCCTGCCGAAATGGCATTCCGCCTTTGCTCTCGCCAGGCTTCGGAAATCCTAGCGTTTTTCGAGACCGCGACCTCGAGCTCCTTCCGCACCGCCTCGAGGGCCGCACCAACCCTTGCTAGCTCGTCGCTGGCCTCGGACCTCGCCCGTTCAAGGGCCCTCCCCGCTTCCTCCTTTGCCTTGGCCTCGACCTCCTTGGCTTGGGCGGCCACTTGTCGGGCCGAGGCGGTCTCGGACTTTGCCTTCTCAAGCTCACTCCGAGCAGCAGCGGCCTCGACCCAGGCAGACTCGAGCGCTGCTTCTAGCTCGGGGATCTGGTTCCACTTATCCTTGGTGCTGTGGATAAGATGGGACTTGATGTTCGAGCGCCTTCTCAGATCCTAAGAGCAACAAGGACAAAGGACATCATCGATAAAGAAAACACACCCCGAGTTCCGTAACTTCGAAGGATGCTTACCCCGAGGCGCTGGTGGAGGTTGTTGCTGATGAGGCCAAACATTGCCTTCAGCGAGCTCTGAAGGCAAGAACGCTCCTCTTTGATGGCCCTCCAGCACTCGAGCTCGGCGGGGTCATCCACCTCCCGCGAGGGAGCGTCGTGACTCGTGGTGTCGTGGACGTGGATAGGCTCCGAGCCCCATCCCGAATCTCCGCCTCGGAGTACCGCCGCGCCGCCTCGGCTCTGGCACCCTCTGCATCGACGGCCGCGCCTACCGCAGGACGGTGTTCGGGAACCGCGGGGGGAGACGGACCCTCCCACGGCACGAGAGCCAGCAAACCGGCCTGCGTCTCCTCCCGCTCGACAAAAGGATCCGCCGGGGCAGGCATGGCGACACTCACCTCCCCGCCTGACGGGGCCTCCTCGGCACCCCCGGACTCGACGACCCCCGACCTCGATGGCGACAGGGGGGCGCGGCGTCCTTCTCCTTCCCACCATCGACGGAGGCCTCGCCCTCCTCGGCCTCAAGGACGATGGGCGCCGCCTGTGAAAACCCCAGCCGCGAGTCATCCGAGGGACGCTCCGGCATGCTGCCCGGCGCCTCAACGGCCATCCCGGCTCGGGGGCTCGACGCCACAACCACCGCAGGCTCGGTGGCCGCTTCGCCGATAACCGAATCGACTCCCCGGGCCAACGCCGTGTGTGCGTCCTTGACCCAAGCGATGACCCCCTCGTTCAAAATCGACGGGGGAGTCGAGGCGGCGCTCGTCGCCAAAAGAACTGGGCCCATGGCCGGACCCGCCGCGACCGCCGTCGCCTCTGTCACAGCCTCCGTCCGAAGGCGCTTGGCCGGAGCGGGCCTCGCCGGTGTCCGCCCGCGCTTGATCCTGTGAGGAAAGAAAAATTAGACGCGTGGAATCGAGACGCGAAATATAAAACTGCCCTAGAATAAAGAACTTACCCCACTAGGAACCTTCCTGGTGTTCGTGAGGCCCCCGTTGACGACCGCGTCCCGGCACCCGGAAGGCTCAAAGTCGCTGCCGGTGGCGTCACGCCGTGAGGCCCCACAGCCCCACGAGCAGAGGCCACCGTCGATGCGGCCAAGGCCAGCGCCACCGTCCCGGCTTCGAGGGCCAAGTGACTTTCACGGGGCCCCTCCATGGACCCCTCAGAACCAGCGGCGCCCTGCGTCGAAGGGGCGTCAGCCGCGACCCTCCGAGTTGAGAGATGCTCCTCTTTTCCGCTCCACTCCTCCCCTGATTCCTCAGAGGAGGACCTTCCGAGGGCCTCGCCTCTCGTCTTTGCTTAGCCAAGCGCTGCTCACCCACAGAGAGATCAAGGCTATGCATCCGCCTCTTCTTGCTCTCCTCCTCCTTCATCTTCTTTGCCGACGAGGCGCCGCGAAGCCCCGTCGGACGAGCCCCGAAATCTTCCCTAACGGGGGGCAGCGACAACTCGTAGTCGAGCTCCCCCTATGCGCGAAGCCCAAAAAATGTAAGGTAAAAAGAAACAAAAAGAAGGGCTCGACGAAGTAATACACTCACCAGTTCGGGGTAACCGGGATCCGATCGCATCGGGATGCAGTTGACGTCCTGCGCCGTGAAGGGGCCCGACACCGTGCCTCGAACCCTCTTGGCGACGCTCTCCGGCGTAATAGCCCTGGCAACCATGCGGCTCCCCCTGAGCTTCGCTCCAACGAACATCTGGCTCATGCGAAGCGAGCGCCGCATCAGGGGGAGCACCCGTCGATGGTGGAAGGCTGAGACAACGACCCCGGCAGTCAACCCCTACCCTCGAAGGGTCGCCAGGGCATCGAGGAGGTCTTCGAGCCTCCCTTGGTGGTCTCACACAGGGGCGCCCCAGTTGTGGGGACGCGACTCGATGACGCGCCCCGTGTACTGAGGCAGCAGCCCCTCATCATTCCTGATGTAGAACCACTTCGAGGGCCAGGGGCCGTGGCTCGAAGTCAGGCCAATGGGGATGAAGTCGTCGGCCTTCCTCATGGCGAAGTTGCAGCATCCAGCCCGCACCAACCTCCGCACCCCCGCCGACGCGCTCTTGGAGAAGTACTCCGCCCGAAAGAGGTGAAGCCAGAGCTCCCACTGCGCCTCCACCCCGAGGTAACTGTCGGTGTTCCGACCCTCAAGGGGTTAACACCAATGAGTAATATCGTATCCGCGTGCTCCCTAATCCGGTGGGTGATGCAAGAATGACACAGTGATTTATCCTGGTTCGGGCAAAGAAGGCCCTACGTCCAGCGGGGGGAGGATGTTTCGTGTTATCTTGCACCGAAGTGCTAGTACAGGGGAAAATACAAGCTGGTGTGAGGAGTGAAAGGTGGAGTTGGGGCGTGCGGACGCCTTGCTCTCGACCTCACACAGGCTCACGGTGTCGTTCAGTGATCTAGGGCCTTAATGTTTCTATGCTCTAGATCCTCTCGGTCTGAGTCCGGTCCCTTTCTCTAACGCCCTGGCGCCTCCTTTTATAGATGGAGGAGGGGCACAGGTGTACATGTATTTCGAGCTCTCGTGACGCTGATGACGTACGACGTTGAGGCCGATCATGTCGATGCCGCTGTAGTGATGTACGTCGGTATGGGAGCCCTTGCTGCCGTCGCATCGGGAGTTGTTGAAGTTCAGCTCGAGGGTTCGCTCGGTGAAGCCGAGGGGCGACGGTCGAGGGTCCTGGTCGGAGCCGAGGGGGTCGAGCTGAGGAGGTCGAGCTTCGCTGGATAAGATCGAATCCCAGAAAACACGGTAAACATGTTAGTTTATACGTCTCGAGGCGGTGCGGGTCGTGGCACAGCGCTCGGTATGGCGCAACAGCGTAATATGACTTGCGGGATTCCAGGGCATGGGCAGTAAAAGTAGATTTGACTGCCACGCCTGTGACTGTTACCGTAACTGTGGCCATGCGGTTAGGCGGGGGTAGATAGATCGCATTAAATGCGTGCGGATTCGTACGGGGGAGTTGGTGGCCGAGGGGTGCACTGTCCTCGAGGGCCGACCATTCGCCCAGGCGAAGTTTCGTCCTCGAGGGGGGCTCGTTTGCTGGGCGAAGTTACGTCCTCGAGGGCCGGCTCGTTCGCTGGACGAAGTTCCGTCCTCGAGGGGTAGCTCGAATCGTACCCTCGCGTATACAGTACTTGTCCGTTCAGTATCCTCTCTGATGAACAGCACTGGTCCGTTCGGTAACCTCTCGAGCGAGCGTTGGTTTCGGGCCGTCGTTGTTCGTTCGCGGGCCAGTCCGATACGTCTCAGCCTTTGGGCCTTCGTACGTTAGCGCGGGAGATTATCGGAGGGTTTTAGACGCTGATTTTGCGGGGCTTTAGTTTGTTAAGCAAGGGGTCTGGGATACCTGTTTCTAGGGTATCGACAGTAGCCCCCGAGCCCCTGCGCGAGTGATGTCACTCGGGGAGGGGGTCAGGAATTTTAGGAAAGCGACGTGATTCGGATTTTTTCGCGGGGGGCGCGCGAGCGACCCCCGTGGGGGTAGCCCCCGAGGCCTCGTAGGAGTCGAAAGACTCCTGTGAGGGCTTTATTTTATATTTAGTTAAGGGTGCTCGTCCAGTCGGGTATAGGCCTGAACTGGAGTCGTAGCGTTTTACCGAGGGGAGCCCCCGGGGAATTTTTCGACCCTCTTTCGTCGAGGGGCGCTGGACACAGGCGAGCCCCCGAGCCTCGTGCGGCTGGGGCGTTGCTGGCCTCAGCATTCTTCTCACGAGTCCTTTCGATCGGATGTGAGGCGAGAAGCATCAGACTACCCCCGATAGGGCGAGCCACGAAGATCTCAGTGAGCTGGTAACGGGAAAATCCAAGCGAGAGCCCGTTCCTCGTTCGATAGAGGTCGGCAGGTGGCCCGGAGGTGGTCTCATTAAAGCAAAACACAATGGTCCTATGGATTCCGATTCCATTCGATAGGTCTCGGCGGCTCGATGCCTCCCTTCGGGGGATTCCATAAAGTCCGTAGCGTTTCGCCTTGGATGCGTCCAAAGGGGTCTCGAGAGTTCGTTCTCGAGCAGGGCCTCGTGTTGGCTCCCCCTTGGTCACCCCTGACTCGGGTGCTCGAGGGCGGCTGTCGAACCTCGTTTGTGGGGTCAGCCTTCGCTCCTTCGAGACTTAGGGCCGGAGCCCAATTTTGATGCTCAAGGGCGGTCGTTAAGCCCTCACACGAGGACCGGCCTTCGCTCCCTCGAGACTTTGAGATAGGGTCAGACCTCGTTTCTCCTCTCGCGGAAATCTCTGTCGACGAGTAATCATTCTCTTTCGGCGCTCAAGGGCGGTCGTTAAGCCCTCACCCGAGGGCCGGCCTTCGCTCCCTCGAGACTTCGAGGCGGGGTCGGAGCCCGCTCTTTTACGGTGCTCAAGGGCGGTCGTTAAGCCCTCACACGAGGACCGGCCTTCGCTCCCTCGAGACTTCAAGGCGTGGTCGGAGCCCGCTCTTTTACGGTGCTCAAGGGCGGCCGTTAAGCCCTCACACGAGGACCGGCCTTCGCTCCCTCGAGACTTCGAGGTGCGTTTTACCTTATGTAGAAAACTCCGTTAGCGAGTAACGGTCCTTTTTTGTTACCATTGGGCACGCCTTTTGAGGAGAAGGGCCTACCAGAGCGATCGTGGCGGGCCCGAGCAACAGCTCTCTGCCAGAGATAGGACGCGTGCGTCCGGTCGAGGGTCGAGGGGGGAACGGTCAGGTAAATGCATTAATTGCGGGAAGTTACCTTTTCCCTGCCGCCGGACTCCGCCCGTTGCTCTTCCCGAGTATAAAAACGGAGGGGGGAAGGCGTTCGCTCCCACCTTTGCCATTCTGCCGAGCTCCCGCTTTCCTGCGCGCGTGAGGATAAAAACTTAGAGCGAGAAGTCGCGATTGGGAACCTTCCTGGTTGTCCGTCTGCTAAGGAGATTCGTGCTGTTGCTGCCGCCACCGCAACCACCGAGCAGATCTGCGCCGCCGCCGCCGCCATGGCCCCAGTTCTCCAGCCCGCCGAGCCCTGGCGCCCGTCGACCGTGACGCTGCAGAGGCTAACCGAGCTGGTGAGGGAAGGGCTTCTGCGCCCCATCACGGATTCGAATCGGCCGGAGTGGATCGCACCGCCCAGGGACCACGAAGAGCCAAACCCGCCGGAGGGGTACGTGGTGAGCTTCCTGAAGTTCCATCGGCACGGGTTCGGCGTTCCCCCAAGCGAGTTCATGCGGGGGCTGACGAACTACTATGGCGTCGAGCTCCACCATTTCTCCCCCAACGCCATCTCCAACGCTGCCATCTTCGCGGCCGTCTGCGAGGGCTATCTCGGAATGGAGCCACATTGGGAGCTATGGCTCCACCTCTACAAGGGGGAGTGGTTCGCCTCCCCGGTGTCGGTCGGAGTAAGGCGAATCGTCAGAGCGGGATGCCTTAACTTCGCGTTGAAGACCGGGAGGTCGGAGGAGCCACGCGAGTACATCCCCACCGGGTTGGCAACTAACCACTCTCGGTGGGACGAGCAGTGGTTCTATCTGCGCAACGACGGCGGCTATCTCCCGCCGTACACCGGGCGGCTCATCGCCGAGCGTCCATACAATTGGCCGTTCGGTGTCGCGGGAGACCTTCAGCGTCGACTTCACCCCCTCGTCGTCGCGCTGAGGACCCTTCGAGAAGCGGGCCTGACGGCGGGGATGGTCGCCTCGGCCTTTCACAGTCGACGGGTGCTCCCTCTGATGGAGCGCCCGCTGCGGTTGGACGAGATGCTCCCCTCGGCGGCGCCCGAGCTTCTCAGGAGGTGCCGGATGTCCGAGGGAGATGAAGACGATGATGATGACAGTGATGACGTCGAGGGGGTGGAGGGGCACCTCGACCGCGCCCTGCCGGAATCCACCCATGCTGACCGCCCCTTCGTGCAGGAGGAGGTGGTGGAGCAGCGCGTCCCTCAGCCAGCGGCGTCGGCCTCGGAGCGCCGACGTGGAAAAAGGGGGGCCGAGGCCTTGCCTCGAGGGGGGTCACCTACCTCGCGTCGTACTCGAGGCGGGAGCCCACCCACTTCGATCCGGGAGACCCGATCCCGGTCGTCGACGCACGCGGAGCAGAGGCGTGCCCAGGAGGCCCCGTCGAAGCAGGGAAGCGCGGCGACCCCACCGACGGCCCCGAGCAGCCCCAGCCCTGTGAAGGGCTCGGCTTCGGGAAGGGTCTCGAAATCTGCGGGCAGTTCGAGGGGTGCCCGAAAGGCCTCTATACCCTTCGGGTAAGTGTCGTTGAATCGTTTTCTTTTCGTTGCATCGTCTTTGTGCGTTTCAATAAACCTTTTGCCGTTCTGCTTTCCATTCAGGCCCAAGCGCCAGATCGAGGAGGCGTCTCTCGCGCCGGCCAAGCGGCTCAAGATGGATGCAGCCTCGAAGACGGAGGCCCCGGCTACAGGTGCGTCATCGAGGCCCTTGGCCTCGTGGGAAGCCAAGTGGTTGTCCTCCGCCCTTGGTGCTATGGCACGCGGTAGGCTGACGGGTTCCACTCCTGCTGCAGGGTCGAGCGTCCCGGGGGCCGCGGCGGGTGGTGACTCCGTGCTTGGGAGGATGCACGAGGGAGGGAGCGCCTCCTTGACATCACCGCCCATGACCCTCGAGCTCGACCCGGCACCAGGAGGCGGCGCCCCGACGTCGGGGGCTTCCGTTTCTGGTGGTCCGGAGGCTTCGATCCCCGCACCCGAGGCGGGAGCCCCCGAGGGCCACGAGCCGGGAGAGGGGGCCATCATCATGGACCTCGAGGGTGAGGAGGCCTCGACCCTTCCCCCCTCGACCGGAGAGCGGCGGCCCTGGCCGACGGGTCTGCGCGAGCTCGAGGCCCGGAGGGAGCAGGAGCAGGGGGCCCTGTAAGAAGCGGAGCTGCCACGGCCGTAGCAGGAGGAGGAGGAAACTGGGGACCAGCCCTAGCATCAGCAAGCGTAGCAGACGCCGCCAGGGGATGCGGCGCCGCTGGACCCGTCAGCGCAGCAACCGGCCGAGACGTCTGAGGCGGAAGTGACTTCCGGACTGCCCAAACAATGGGTGTCCGTGATCACTTTGAACGAGTTGCTGTCCAAACAAGAAGCGGCGTCGAAGGCGTCGACGGTCCCGCGGCTGCCAGGGGCGCAACTGGAGGATGCCTCGGTACCGAGCCCGGCAGAAGACGCGCCGGCGGTGGTCCCACCGGCGCCACAAGTCGTGGCGTTGGGTGAAGCTTCGGCCTCCACACCTTCGCTGCTTTCGACGGCGCCGGACGCAGCACCGGATCAGGCGCCGCAACCGTCGACGAAGCAGCCGGAGGAGACGACGGCTGTCGGTGTGCTGAGGAGGTCGACGTCCGACCCCGGGCTGAGGGGTGCCCGCGCCGCGTCGGAGTTCCACATCCCGGGAGAGTTGGCCGTGGGTTACGGCGTTCCAGGCGATGTGGTGGAGGAGATCGATTCCTTGGCGCGAGCCAAGGTCAAGACGGTCCTTCCAGATTGGGGCAAGGAGCGCATCATGCTCCGGGAACTCGGCGATCCCAGCGCTCCGGGGATCGAGATGAACGACCCGGCGGAGGTCGAGTGCTGGGAGGAAGCCGAGCGGTCCCGGGCGTGGCTGCGGCACTTGCTGAAACTGGGCGCCGAGCTCGCCGAAGGCCTTGACCGGAATCTCGGGGTGAGTCGCTGTGTTAGGCCGTATGTATATTTTTTGTTAAGTTCTTTCGTATGGGATGCCTTAACCCTCGATTTCCTGTCCCCAGGTGGCGCGGAGGCGGTCCTACTTGAAGTCAGTCTTCCTCCACGAAACGCACAACAGCCGGGAGGAAGTGCTTCGCCAACTCGAGGCCGGCGGTTCTGCGCAGAGCAGGGTGGCCGAGCTCGAGGAGGAGCTGAAGCAGACGAGGGAGGAGGCCGCCAAGGCCAAAGAGGAAGCCGCCCGGGCAAAGGCGGACTCCGACGCCGCTCGAGGGGAAGCCGCCCGCCTCGAGGGGGAGCTCGAGCGTGCCAGGGAGGAGGCTGACGCGGCGAAGGCCGAATCGGAGAAGGCCAGGGTCGAGAGCGTCCGAGCCCAGGAGCGCGTCGAGCTACTCATGGCGGAGGCTCAGAGTTCCATGGCGCGCATCCGCTCGCTCGAGGCCAGCTTCGCTGAAGTCTCCGCCACGCGCAACGCCCTCTCCGCCCTGGTCCAGGAGGAGAAGAGCCGTGCCACTGACCTGGAAACCCAGCTCGGGGCAATGAAGGCCACCCTCCAGGACAAGGAGCAGGCCATCATCCTGGCTGGTGGCGCCCTCGAGACCCTCCGCTTCGAGAAGACGGAGGTGACCCGAGCCTTCAAAGAGGCCCAGCGGGAGCGGGACGAGGCTCGGGGGGAGCGCGACGCCGTGCTGGGGGATCGCAACGCCCTCGAGACTCGCTATGCTGGTGAGTTCCTCAAAGGGTTTTTGATCTCTGTTCTTTCCGTATGGTTTATCAAATTCTTGCTTTGTGCTTCAGGCATCGAGTCCGAGCTGCTTGCGACCCAAGACGCCGCCAAGGTGCTGCAGGAGAGCCTTGCGGCGGAGGGGGCACTTCTTGGTCGTCTCCGGGTTGCCCTCGACGGGCTCTGCGCCCTGTGGGAGGTCGGGCCCGTCAAGGGTGCCGAAGAAGACATCCCCGGTGCTGCGCTCGTGGACCGGATCTACTACCTCGACGCCACCCTTCGAGATCGCGTGCGGGAGGCGCTTCACACTGGCGTGAAGCGGGCGCTTGCGGTGGTCTCCTCCGGCTTCGTTTTTGATATGAACGTGGTGGCCCAAGGCTTTGTTCCTGACATCTCGAAGACCGACGCCGAGAATGAGGAACGCTGCCGAGGGCTCATCAACGACGCCGAGAGGCCGGGGGGAGAGCTGGCGAAGCTATTCGAGGACGAAGTCCTCCCCCCGGCGGATGTAGGGTACCATGTCGAGGGGGGCGGCGACGGGGCAAGACTGGGCGAGGGTGCCCATGTAACGAATTAATTTTTTGTAAATTATATTCAATGTGGCTTCGAAAGCCCTTTTTGACATGAATGCATCTATCGTAATGCGATTTGTCATTTTACTCTCGAACCTTTTCTGCTTTCTACTCACCTAGACTTCGCTTTTTTGACTAAGTTTTTGACGCAAGCTCGTATCCCTCGAGGGGGGAGCGAGTGGAGGTACCTTAGCCCGGAGGCGTAGGAGAGCTCCAGCTCGACAGCCCTCGACCCCAAGGGAGTTTGAGGCGCTTTCTGCTTAGTCGCGGAGCGTGTCGAGGTGTGGGAAAGAAGAAGCGCTCAAGTTCTGCTCGCCTCACTTTTGTTTTCCGACTGAGCATTCAACGTGAACTCGTATCCCTCGAGGGGGGAGCGAGTGGAGGTACCATAGCCCGGAAGTGTAGGAGAGCTCCGGCTCGACAGCCCTCGACCTCAAAGGAGTTCGAGGCGTTGTCAACTTAGTTGGGAAGCAAAAAGAGGGGAGCGTGCGAAAAAATCGTTCGTATTTTTAGGAACTTAGGGGGTTCCCCCCGTTAGCCCCCGAGGGAGGCTCGACTCTGGTAAGACAGGGTCGAGGCTACCTCTTGCATGTATAATAATGAGTTTGAACTTATAATCGAAAGTAGTCCTTATATTTGTCATGCGGGAATGTACAAGACATGCGAGAATGTACAAGGGCACCAGTGCCCTAAGGGTAGAAACGACGTAGCTGTTCGATGTTCCACGCGTTGGTGAGGGTTTCGCCTTTGTCGTTAGCGAGCTTGTACGTCCCGGGCTTTAGCACCTCAGCTATGGCGAATGGACCTTCCCATGGCGGCGTCAGCTTGTGACGTCCTTTGTTGTTCTGTCGTCGTCGTAGGACGAGGTCTCCAACTTGGAGGTCTCTCGGGCGCAGGTGCTTGTCGTGGTAGCGTCGAAGTTTTTGCTGATACCTCGCGGAGTGAAGCAGCGCCATGTCTCGAGCTTCCTCAACCTGGTCGACGGCGTTTGCGAGGGCTTCTTCGTTGGTTTGCTCGTTGTACGCCTTTAGTCGAGGGGAACCATACTCGAGGTCAGTGGGGAGGACGGCCTCGGACCCATAGACCAAGAAGAATGGGGTGAACCCCGTGACTCGACTAGGTGTTGTCCTTAAGCTCCATAGGACCGACGGCAACTCCGCGGCCCATTTTTTTCCGTGCTTGCCGAGGCGTTTGAGGATCCTTGGCTTGAGGTCCTGCAAAATCATGCCGTTGGCGCGCTCGACCTGGCCATTAGTTCGAGGGTGTGCAACTACGGACCAATTCACACGGATGTGATGGCGATCGCAAAAATCCAAGAACTTCTTGCCGGTGAATTGCGTGCCGTTGTCGGTGATGATGACGTTCGGGACCCCGAAGCGATGGATGATGTTGGTGAAGAACTCGATCGCCCGTTCGGAGCGGATGTTGCCGATGGGCCAGGCCTCGATCCATTTGGTAAACTTATCGATGGCAACGAGCAGGTGCGTGTACCCTTTGGTTGTCCTCTTGAGAGGCCCCACAAGATCGAGCCCCCAGACCACAAACGGCCAGGTGATGGGGATCATTTGTAGGGCGTGAGCTGGGAGGTGCGTCTGCTTAGCGTAGAATTGACACCCTTTGCACGAGCGGACGATGTTCGTGGCGTCGAAAACGGTGGTCGGCCAGTAGAAACCCTGTCGAAAAGCATTGCCTACGAGGGTCCTTGGTGCTGCGTGGTGGCCGCAGGCTCCTGAGTGTATGTCCTCGAGGAGCCTCCTGCCTTCCTCGATGGTGATGCAGCGCTGAAGGACGCCCAAAGGGCTTCGCCTGTAGAGTTCCTTGCCGTCACCGTAGATGACGTAGGACTTGGCCCGTCGCGCGATCCGTCGTGCTTCGGTTCGGTCCTCCGGAAGTTCTCCCCGAATGAGGCAGTCGAGTAAAGGGGCTCGCCAATCCGGTGGCGGTTTCGACGGAGGGGATGTCTCCTGGATCTCCATAACCTGGGCCCCGGTCGAGGGGGCCCCGGTCGAGGTCATGGGGTTGGGCTACGAGGGTGTAGGGCAAGCCCCCGAGCCCAAATCGACGGAGGGCTCGAAGAGGTCCCTCGAGAACACGTCTGGAGGGACCGTACCTCGAGTCGACGCGATTTTTGCGAGTTCATCTGCGGCTTCGTTGTACCGTCGAGCGATATGGCTAAGCTCGAGGCCATGGAATTTGTCTTCCAACTTGCGCACTTCGTTGCAGTATGCTTCCATCTTGGCGTCGTGGCAGCTCGAGGCCTTCATCACTTGGTCGATGATTAGCTGTGAATCGCCTCGAATGTCAAGGCGTCGGACCCCGAGTTCGAGGGCGATTCGTAATCCGGCGACAAGTGCCTCATACTCTGCGACGTTGTTAGATGCGGCAAAGTGGATGCGAATGACGTAGCGCATGTGGAGTCCGAGGGGTGAAATGAAGAGCAAGCCCGCGCCTGCTCCTGTCTTCATGAGCGACCCGTCGAAGTACATTGTCCACAGCTCGGCTTGAATTTGGACTGGTGGCAACTGGATGTCGGTCCACTCGGCGACGAAATCTGCCAGCACTTGAGACTTGATAGCCTTCCGTGGTGCGTAGGTGACGGTCTCGCCCATCAGCTCGACGGACCACTTGGCAATCCTTCCAGCGGCCTCCCGGTTATGGATGATCTCCCCCAAGGGGAACGAGGATACCACAGTGACCGGGTGGCCGAGGAAGTAATGTTGGAGCTTGCGACGCGTAAGGACGATGGCGTAGAGCAGCTTCTGCACCAGTGGGTAGCGGATTTTTGTTTCCGAAAGCACCTCGCTGACGAAGTAAACCGGCCGCTGGACTGGCAAGGCGCGTCCCTCCTCTTGCCTCTCCACCACTATGGCCGCGCTGACCACCTGGGTGGTTGCGGCGACATAGAGGAGGAGGGGCTCGGGTGGTTCAGTCGCCATTGCGGGTCGAGGAGGGACGAGGATCGGAGTGGACATCAGCTTGGCTTTGAGTTCGTCGAGGGCCCCCTCGGCCTCTGCGGTCCACGTAAATCGCTCGGATTTTTTCAAGAGACGGTACAGAGGCATGGCCTTGTCCCCTAAACGTGAGATGAAGCGGCTGAGGGCCGCGAGGCAGCCTGTGACCCTCTGCACACCCTTGAGATCCTGAATCGGCCCCATTCGCGTGATGGCCGCCACCTTTTCGAGGTTGGCCTCGATCCCGTGCTGGGAGACGATGTATCCGAGGAGCATGCCCCGAGGCACTCCAAAAACACATTTCTCGGGATTGAGTTTTATGTTTTTGGCTCGAAGGCACCCGAACGCGATTTCGAGGTCTCGGATGAGGGTGTCTGCTTTTTTGGACTTGACCACGATGTCATCGACGTAGGCTTCGACCGTGTCACCTATGTGTTCGCCGAAGACATGGAGCATACACCGCTGATACGTTGCCCCGGTGTTTCGGAGGCCGAAGGGCATTGTCACGTAGTAGTACATGCCAAAAGGTGTGATGAAGGAAGTCGCGAGCTGGTCGGACTCTTTCATCTTAATTTGGTGGTAGCCGGAGTAAGCATCGAGGAACGAGAGGGTTTCACACCCCGCGGTAGAGTCGATGATTTGATCAATGCGTGGTAAAGGAAACGGAACTTTGGGACATGCTTTGTTTAAACTAGTATAGTCAATACACATCCGCATCTTTCCATTCTTTTTCTTAACTAACACGGGATTAGCTAACCATTCGGGGTGATGAACCTCCTTGATGAATCCAGCCACCAAAAGCTTGTGTACCTCCTCGCCGATGATCCTGCGCTTCTCCTCGTCGAAGCGGCGCAGGCGTTGCTTCACCGGTCTGGACCTGGCCCGGATTTCCAAGGCGTGCTCGGCGACTTTCCTCGGTATGCCCGGCATATCCGAGGGACTCTACGCAAACATATCGGCGTTCGCGCAGAGAAAGTCGACGAGCACGACTTCCTATTTGCCGTCGAGGTCGGCGCTGATCGTTAGCACCTTCTCGCATGGGCAGCTCGGGTCGAGGGGGACTTTCTTGGTGTCTTGTGCCGGCTCGAAGCTGCCGGCGTGTTGCTTGGGATCTGGCATCTCGTCGGCGAGGTGCTCGAGGGTCGCGGCTATCATGGCGTTTTCCTCGACGGCCTCCCCATATTTGACGCATTCGACATCGCAGTCGTATGCGTGCTCGTAGGAGGAGGCGACAGTGATGACGCCTTTGGGTCCTGGCATCTTGAGCTTGAGGTAGGTGTAGTTCGGGATCACCATGAACTGCGCGTAGCCCGGTCGGCCGATGATGGCATGATACGTTCCGTGAAACCCAACCACCTCGAAGGTGAGGGTCTCTTTCCTGAAGTTGGCAGGGGTGCCAAAACAAACAGGGAGTTCGATACGGCCGACGGGGAAAGCCTTCTTCCCTGGCACGACGCCATGGAACCCCCCGGCACTGGGTCGGAGTTGGTGCCTCCTGACCCCCAGGAGGTCGAGGGTCTCGAGGTAGATGACATTTAGGCTGCTGCCGCCGTCCATGAGGACCTTCGAAAGGCGGGTGTTGATGATGATTGGGTCGACGACGAGCGGATAGGCCCCGGGGTTGGGGACTCGATCCGGATGGTCATCGCGGTCGAACGTGATGGGCGCATCAGACCAATCGAGGTAGTGAGGTGTCACGACACGAGCTGAGAAGACCTCTCGACACTCCCGCTTACGCTGTCGGGACGTGAGCTGGGTCGAGGGCCCCCCGTAGATCATGTAGCAGTCATAGACTTCGGGGAATTTTCCATCTTCCCCGTTGTCTCCCTCACCGCCGCCTTGGTCTTTCTTGTCGTCACCTTTCTTCACACCCACTTGCTCGAAGTGCCTTCGAAGCATGCGGCAGTCCTTTAGCTTGTGCCTTGCCCCATCCTTGTGGTAAGGACAGGGCTCCTCGAGCATCTTGTCGAAGATGGCGCCCTCGGGGGGCGCGGGGGGACCTCGAGGTCTTTTGCGTTCGGTTGTAGCGACGAGATCATCTTCTGCAGCCTCCCGCTTGCCTTGTTGATTTTTCTTCTTCTTGTTATTTCTCTTCAAACCTTTGCTCGAGCCTCCGGCGTTGTCGGCTACCGGCGTTTTACCCTTGTCCTTCACGTCGCTGAAGAAGGCGCCGACGGCCTCCTCGCCAGCGGCGTAGTTGGCGACCACATCCATAAGCTCGTCGACGGTGTCGGGGCGGTTACGCCCTAACTCGCGCACTAGGTCCTTGCAGGTTGTACCCGCAACAAACGTTAGAACGACATCGAGGTCGGAGATGTGGGGCAGCTCGGTGTGGAGCTTGGAGAACCGTCGAGCAAAGTCGCGGAGAGACTCTCCTGGCTTTTGCTTGCAGTTGCGCAATTCCCAGGAGTTTCCGGGACGTACGTAGGTACCTTTGAAGTTCCCCTCGAAGATACGGACAAGGTCGGTCCAAGTGTGAATCTGGTCGGGGGGAAGCTCCTCGAGCCACCTACGCGTGGTGTCGGACAGGAACAGGGGAAGGTGACGTATGATGGCATGATCGTCGCGCGCCCCGCCCACCTGACAAGCCAACCGGAAGTCGGCTAGCCAGAGCTCGGGATTGGTTTCGCCGTTATATTTGACGAGGCTCGTGGGGGGTCGAAACTTGTCGGGCAGCTGGGCGCAGCGGATCCTCCTGCTGAAGACCCGGGGGCCCGGTGGCTCTGGGGCCTGTTGGTCTTCTTCGCTGTCGTAACGCCCACCTCGATGGGCGTTGTACCCTCGATCCTCGGCATCCCCGTGCTTGCGTCTGCGGTTCTCGACAATGTCGAGGCGTGCGTCGCGGGGAGCGCGGTCATCGTTGATAGGCTCTCGGGCTGGGTTCTTCTTCTGTCGGGGGGCCACCCCCTGATCGACCGAGCCTTCCCTCTCTGGCCGGGAAGGCTCGACCTGGGGCTCGGAGGCAGCTCCTCGACGCCTCGAGGCTGAGCTCTCGGCTTGTTGAGCAGCAGCGACTTGGAGGAGGCCCTCGACCTCGCGTTGTATCCGCTGAGCTTGCGAGTTGGAAGGTGCGGGCATATTGCGGAGGAGCATAGCCGCCACAACAACATTCTGGCTTGCTCGGGGATAACGGTGGATGGGTTGCTCGGGTGCTCCTTCCTCGATGATTTGCCGGTTGACCTCTCGGGCTCTGGCTCGGGCTCTACCGCCGAGCGGTCGCCGCTCTTGTTCGAGGGTCATCTCGAGTAAGCACAAGCGTTCCTGCTCATCGGCGAGCTTCGCCTGCAGCTCCCGAATCTGTGCCATCTGCGCGTCCTGCTCGCCAGGACGAGGGCACGCTTCTTGGGGTGCGTCTGGTTGTTGGTCCTCTACTCTGGGGGGAGCGTCTCTCGCCACGGCAGTAGACGCCGCGGCCGCTGGATCGATGGTTTCCTGATCGGAGTCGACGCCACCATCGATGTGGAGGCACTCTCGGGTAGGATCCCAGTGATCAGAGTCAGAGTCAGGATCGCCGCAGTAGAAGACGGGGAATTGCCCCGTGCCTCCTCCTGCAGCCGCCGTCGGAGTGTGCCGACGGTGTACCTCCGGGGGCCGGGCGCTCTTGCGAAAGCCAAACCCTCAGAGGCTGGAGTGACAATCCCTACGTCCGTCATCGCGCGGAGAAGGGTGTCTGGGCGGTCCTCCAACGCGCTGGTGACGGAGTGGGTTGCTGTCGTAGCTGTCGTCATGGGATTGTTGGAGTCGGTCGAAGACCATCGACGACGCTCGAACAGCCCGTGCGGAAGCGAGCTTGATCGAGCGGGGGTTTCGTTGCACTTTCCCGACGCGCGCATGGTGAGAGCGGAGTCAGGATTGTGCCGGGATCCTGCCGGCTTGCCCTCTGCCTCCAAACTCGGGTCAGATACGCCCTCAACAAGAGGTTTCTCATCTCCGGTCTAGGGCATGGAGAAAGCGGCGGGGACCCTTCTCGACTCGGGTTGATGATGATGACGGTGCCGACCGTGCCTCCTTCCGGATGTGGAAGCGTGGTCATGAGACTGGCGAGCGGCTCCCCATGAATGTGGGGGCGCACCGCGACCTTCGTTTGGGTCACTGATCGAGAGCAGGGTCATGTCGTAGCCCTGGCCGAGGGTCATGAACTCCAGGCTCCCGAACCAGATCACCGTAGCGTGCGGAAGTGGTGAAACGAAATCGCCCATCCGGAAAAATGGCGGGAAATCGTTAGTGACACGCGGTTCCCCTACCTGGCGCACCAACTGTCGGTGTTCCGACCCTCGAGGGGTTAACACCAACGAGTAATATCGTATCCGCGTGCTCCCTATTCCTGTGGGTGATGCAAGAATGACACAGTGATTTATCCTGGTTCGGGCAAAGAAGGCCCTACGTCCAGCGGGGGGAGGATGTTTCGTGTTATCTTGCACCGAAGTGCTAGTACAGGGGAAAATACAAGCTGGTGTGAGGAGTGAAAGGTGGAGTTGGGGCGTGCGGACGCCTTGCTCTCGACCTCACACAGGCTCACGGTGTCATTCAGTGATCTAGGGCCTTAATGTTTCTATGCTCTAGATCCTCTCGGTCTGAGTCCGGTCCCTTTCTCTAACGCCCTGGCGCCTCCTTTTATAGATGGAGGAGGGGCACAGGTGTACATGTATTTCAAGCTCTCGTGACGCTGATGACGTATGACGTTGAGGCCGATCATGTCGATGCCGCTGTAGTGATGTACGTCGGTATGGGAGCCCTTGCTGCCGTCGCATCGGGAGTTGTTGAAGTTCAGCTCGAGGGTTCGCTCGGTGAAGCCGAGGGGCGACGGTCGAGGGTCCTGGTCGGAGCCGAGGGGGTCGAGCTGAGGAGGTCGAGCTTCGCTGGATAAGATCGAATCCCGGAAAACACGGTAAACATGTTAGTTTATACGTCTCGAGGCGGTGCGGGTCGTGGCACAGCGCTCGGTATGGCGCAACAGCGTAATATGACTTGCGGGATTCTGAGGCATGGGCAGTAAAAGTAGATTTGACCACCACGCCTGTGACTGTTACCGTAACTATGGCCATGCGGTTAGGCGGGGGTAGATAGATCGCATTAAATGCGCACGGATTCGTACGGGGGAGTTGGTGGCCGAGGGGTGCACTGTCCTCGAGGGCCGACCATTCGCCCAGGCGAAGTTCCGTCCTCGAGGGGGGGCTCGTTTGCTGGGCAAAGTTACGTCCTCGAGGGCCGGCTCGTTCACTGGACGAAGTTCTGTCCTCGAGGGGTAGCTCGAATTGTACCCTCGCGTATACAGTACTTGTCCGTTCGGTATCCTCTCTGATGAACAGCACTGGTCCATTCGGTAACCTCTCGAGCGAGCGTTGGTTTCGGGCCGTCGTTGTTCGTTCGCGGGCCAGTCTGATACGTCTCAGCCTTTGGGCCTTCATACGTTAGCGCGGGAGATTATCAGAGGGTTTTAGACGCTGATTTTGCGGGGCTTTAGTTTGTTAAGCAAGGGGTCTAGGATACCTGTTTCCAGGGTATCGACAGTAACCCTCGCAGACCATGGTGAAGATGGCGGCGTAGGAAATCGCGTTGGGGGAAAGATGGCGGCGTAGGAAATCGCGTTAGGAAAAACGAGAACTGACAATTATCCTCCTCGAAATACGCTTCAAGTATAGGACTCACCCACTACCGCGCCGCTCCGGTTTCTATGCAAAAAGGCACGCGTGATGAAAAGGAGGAGTTATCCACAGACGGATCTTCCCACGACACGGGATACGGGCCCAGGCCCTCGAAATCTCCAGGGAGCGAAGGCTGGCCCTCGGAAAGGGTTCGACAGCCGCCCTCGAGTACCGTAGTTAGGGGTGACCGAGGGGGGCCGACGCGAGACCCTTGCTCGAGAACAAATTCTCGAGGCCCCCTCGGACACATTCAAGGCGAAACTAAGGGACCACGACGGAATCTCCTCGAGGGGAGGCATCGAGCCACCGGACCCGATTGAAAGGGTCTGGCATCCGCGGGACCCACTGTTTTGCTCGAATAAGAGCGCCTCAGGGCCACTAGTCGACCCCTATCGAACGGGGCACGAGCTCTTACTTGAATTTCCCGATAGTAGCTCACCTGAGACGTTGATGCTCGCTCGAGCATGGGTAGCACAACGCTTCTCCCCCTCTACCCGATCGAAAGGATTCATGAGGGTCGAACGAAAAAGTCGAGTTCGCACCTGACCGGCTTCGACGAAAGAAGCTAAGGAGCGGGCTCGCAACCGGGTGGCCTCGACGAAAGAGGGTCCAACCACCCGGGGGCTCGATCATTTGAGTACGCATCGACCAAACGCAAAATAAAAAAGACCTCGGGCGAGTATTCTACCCACCCGAGGCCTCGAGGGCTACACCCGAAGGGTGCGCTCATGCACACCCTTCGAAAAACAACCAACACTCCGAGTCCATTTGATTGAGCTTCCGTGTAAGTATCAACACTTACACGAAGCCTCGGGGGCTACTGTCAGTTACCGAGAGAAGGGATACCCTAAACCTTCCTTGATTTCGGTCGAACCCTGAGCTTGCCCTCAGATTAATCTCACGCGACCAGGCCACCGGGCCCATCGGCAAATACACACTAGGCCGGCCCACAACAGAGTACAGCCGCAACCCTCGACAGAATCACTGGTGTCACCATCTGAACCTCGACAAGACGCTGACGTCACCGGCTGATGATCGCTCGAGATGGGAGCATCCCGCGTTACGTGTCGAGGCCCCCGACGGGACGGGCGTCTCGATACTTCGAGGATCGAGCCCCCCCTCGATCGACCAACTCCCGGTGCGTCCGGTAGCGCATTTAATACAAAACTACCTAACCTCGTCAAATCGTATGGCCACAGTGTCCGCATAGTGGTCCGTACGGCGATCGAATCCTGCTTTACTGCCCATACTGAGGACGTGCATCGGTCTGCATGGCACTATTACGCCATACCCAGTGCTATTAGACAGCTCGAGGCCCCCTTCGACACGCTATGCGACAAACGACCGACATCGGATTCCCTCAATTCAATCTTATCCGCTCAACCACTACGCTCGAGGCTACCCCTCGACCGGGCCTCGAGTACGCATCGATGCCCTCTGGTCAACCTTCATCGACTTCGAAAGCTGCGCCAACAACTCCTGATATGACCCCAACAGGAACTCGCACGTCCTCTACAGGGGATCACATCTTTCGACCGGTCAGCAACCATGACTCCAAAGGACGGCTATCAACTCCGAGCCACGCCGCTACAGAACGAGCCATGCTCAGCGCACATCCCTGCAGAGGCCTTGGGTTGACCTCCACGACCCACGATGTCATCACCGCATCATCGAACCAGGATATTTGTACCCCTGTGCCTCCCCTTGGCCTATAAAAGGGGACGCCAGGAGACCCAATAGAGAAGGACTCCAGACAACGATCTCTCGAACGACCGAACACACGCCTAGGCAGACTCCTAGACTGAGTAGCTCTTTTGATAGACACTCGACCCCCCCTCGAATTCTCTCTTTCGCTTGTATTCGCCCCTGTACAAGCACTTAGGTGCAAGATAATACAAATCTTCTCCCCCCGCTGGACGTAGGGCCTTCTTTGCCCGAACCAGGATAAATCGCTGTGTCCTTCTTGCATCACCCATCCGGATGGGTTACACACACACGATTACTCGTTGGTTTAGGACACCCCCGGGTTCCTAACGCCGACAGGTGCCAAAACAGACAGGAAGTTCGATACGGCCGACGGGGAAAGCCTTCTTCCCTGGCACGACGCCATGGAACCCCCCGGCACTGGGTCAGAGTTGGTGCCTCCTGACTCCCAGGAGGTCGAGGGTCTCGAGGTAGATGACGTTTAGGCTGCTGCCGCCGTCCATGAGGACCTTTGAGAGGCGGGTGTTGATGATGATCGCGTCGACGACGAGCGAGTAGGCCCCGGGGTTGGGGACTCAATCCGGATGGTCATCGCAGTTGAACGTGATGGGCGCATCAGACCAGTCTAGGTAGTGAGGTGTCGCGACACGAGCGAAGAAGACCTCTCGACGCTCCCGCTTATGCTGTCGGGGCGTGAGCTGGGTCGAGGGACCCCCGTAGATCATGTAGCAGTCATAGACTTCGGGGAATTTTCCGTCTTCCCCGTTGTCTCCCTCACCACCGCCTTGGTCTTTCTTGTTGTCACCTTTCTTCATGCCCACTTGCTCGAAGTGCCTTCGAAGCATGCGGCAGTCCTTAAGCTTGTGCCTTGCCCCATCCTTGTGATAAGGACAGGGCTCCTCAAGCATCTTGTCGAAGATGGCGCCCTCGGGGGCGCGGGGGACCTCGAGGTCTTTTGCGTTCGGTTGCAGCGACGAGATCATCTTTTGCAGCCTCCCGCTTGCCTTGTTGATTTTTCTTCTTCTTGTTATTTCTCTTCGACCCTTTGCTCGAGCCTCCGGCGTTGTCGGCTACCAGCGTTTTTCCCTTGTCCTTCACGTCGCTGAAGAAGGCGTCGACGGCCTCTTCGCCAACCACGTAGTTGGCGACCACATCCATGAGCTCGTCGACGGTGTCAGGGCGGTTACGCCCTAACTCGCGAACTAGGTCCTTGCAGGTTGTACCCGCAACAAACACTAGAACGACGTCGAGATCGGAGATGTGGGGCAGCTCGGTGCAGAGCTTGGAGAATCGTCGAGCAAAGTCGCGGAGAGACTCCCCTGGCTTCTGCTTGTAATTGCGCAGCTCCCAGGAGTTCCCTGGACGCACGTAGGTACCTTTGAAATTCCCTTCGAAGATACGGACAAGGTCGGTCCAGCTACGAATCTGGTCGGGGGGAAGCTCCTCGAGCCACCTACGCGCGGTGTCGGACAGGAACAGGGGAAGGTGACGTATGATGGTGTGATCGTCGCGTGCCCCGCCCGCCTGACAAGCCAACCAGAAGTCGGCTAGCCAGAGCTCGGGATTGGTTTAACCGTTATATTTGATGAGGCTCGTGGGGGGTCGAAACTTGTCGGGCAGCTAGGAAGAGCGGATCCTCCTGCTGAAGACCCGGGGGCCCGGTGGCTCCGGGGCCTATTGGTCTTCTTCGTTGTCGTAACGCCCTCCACGATGGGCGCTGTACCCTCGATCCTCGGCATCCCAGTGCTTGCATCTGCGGTTCTCGACAATGTCGAGGCGCGCGTCGCGGGGAGCGCGGTCATCGTTGATAGGCTCTCGGGCCGGCTTCTTCTTCTGTCAGGGGGCCGCCCCCTGATCGACCGAGCCCTCCCTCTCGGGCCGGGAGGGCTCGACCTGAGGCTCGGAGGCAGCCCCTCGACGCCTTGAGGCTGAGCTCTCGGCTTGTTTGACAGCAGCAACTTGGAGGAGATCCTCGACCTCGTGTTGTATCCGCCGAGCTTGCGAGTTGGATGGCGCGGGCATATTGCGAAGGAGCATAGCTGCCGCAACAACGTTCTGGCTTGCTCGGGGATAACGGTGGGCGGGTTGCTCGGGTGCTCCTTCCTTGATGATCTGCCGGTTGACCTCTCGGGCCCTGGCTTGGGCTCTACCGCCGAGCGGTCGCCGCTCTTGTTCGAGGGTCAGCTCGAGTAAGCGCAAGCGTTCCTGCTCGTCGGCGAGCTTCGCCTGCAACTCCCGAATCTGTGCCAGCTGCGCGTCCTGCTCGCCAGGACGAGGGCACGCTTCTCGGGGTGCATCTGGTTGTTGGTCCTCTGCTCTGGGGGAGCGTCTCTCGCCACGGCGTTAGACGCCGCCGCCGCTGGATCGATGGTTTCCTGATCGGAGTCGACGCCACCGTCGATGTGGAGGCACTCACGGGTAGGATCCCAATGATCAGAGTCAGAGTCAGGGTCACCGCAGTAGAAGACGGGGAATTGCCCCCGCGCCTCCTCCTGCAGCCGCCGTCGGAGTATGCCGACGGTGTACCTCCGGGGGCTGGGCGCTCTTGCGAAGGCCAAACCCTTGGAGGCCGGTGTGACAGTCCCCACGTCCGTCATCGTGCGGAGAAGGGCATCTGGGCGGTCCTCCAATGTCCTCGTGTTGGAGTGGGTCGCTGCCATAATCATCGTCGTGGGATTGTTGAAGTCGGACGAAGGCCACCGACGGCGCTCGAACAGCCCGTGCGGAAGCGAGCTCGATCGAGCGGGGGTTTCGTCGCGCTTCCCCGATGAGCGCACGGTGAAAGTGGAGTCAGGGTTGTGCTGGGATCCTGCCGGTTTGCCCTCTGCCTCTAAACTCGGGTCAAATGCTCCCTCAACAAGAGGTTTCTCATCTCTGGTCAGGAGCATGGAGAAAGTGGCGGGGACCCTTCTTGACTTGGGTTGACGGCGATGACGGCGCTGACCGTGCCTCCTTCTGGATGTGGAAGCGTGGTCATGAGACTGGCGAGCGGCTCCCCATGAACGTGGGGGCGTACCGCGACCTTCGTTCGGGTCACTGGTCGAGAGCAAGGTCATGTCGTAGCCCTGGCCGAGGGTCATGAACTCCAGGCTCCCGAACCAGATCACCGTAGCGTGCGGAAGTGGTGAAACGAAATTGCCCATCCGGAAAAATGGTGGGAAATCGTTAGTGACACGCGGCTCCCCTACCTGGCGCGCCAACTGTCGGTGTTCTGACCCTCGAGGGGTTAACACCAACGAGTAATATTGTATCCGCGTGCTCCCTAATCCGGTGGGTGATGCAAGAAGGACACGATGATTTATCCTGGTTCGAGCAAAGAAGGCCCTACGTCCAGCGGGGGGAGGATGATTCGTGTTATCTTGCACCGAAGTGCTGGTACAGGGAAAAATACAAGCAGGTGTGAGGAATGTGAGGTGGAGTTTGGACGTTCGGATGCCTTGCTCTCGACCTTACACAGGCTCATGGTGTCGCTCTGTGATCTAAAGCTTTAATGTTTCTATGCTCTAGATTCTCTCAGTTTTTTTCCGGTCCCTCTCTCTAACGCCCTGGTGCCTCCTTTTATAGATGAAGGAGGGGCACAGGAGTACATGTATTTCGAGTTCGCATGACACTGATGACATACGACGTTGAGGCCGATCACGTCGGTGCCGCTGTAGTGATGTACGTCGGTATGGGAGGCCCTGCAGCCGTCGCGTCGGGAGTTGTTGAAGTTCAGCTCGAGGGTTCGCTCGGTGAAGTCGAGGGGCGACGGTCAAGGGTCTTGGCCGGAGCCGAGGGGGTCATGCCAAGGGGGTCGAGCTTCACTGGATAAGACCGAATCCCGAAAAACACGGAAAACACGTTAGTTTATATGTCTCGAGGCGGTGCGGGTCACGGCATAGCGCTCGGTATGGCGCAACAGCATAATATGACTTGCGGGATTCCGGGGTATGGGCGGTAAAAGCAGATTTGACCGCCACGCCTGTAACTGTTACCATAACTGTGGCCATGCGGTTAGGCGGGGGTAGATAGATCGCATTAAATGCGCTCGGATCCGTACGGGGGAGTCGGTAAAACGAGGGGTGTACTCTCATCGAGGGCCACCCATTCGCCCGGGTGAAGTTCCGTCCTCGAGGGGAGGCTCGCTCGCCGGGCAAAGTTACATTCTCGAGGGCAGGCTCATTCGGAGGATGAAGTTCCATCCTCGAGGGGTTGCTCGAATTGTACCCTCGTGGGTACAGTACTAGTCCGTTCGGTAGCCTCTCGGGTGTACAGTACTAGTCTGTTCGGTAGTTTCTCGAGTGGGCTTTGGCTTTGGGCCGTCGTCGTCTGTGGGTCGGCCCGAAGTGTCTCAGCCTGCGAGACTTTGTACGTTCACGCAGGAGGTCACAGGAGGGGTCGAGTTATCATTTTTGCGGGGTTTAATTCGATAAACCTGGGGTTTTGGGGTACCCATTTCCTCGGTAACGACAGGGCTGTCATCCAGCCACGGCGGGTGGCATGCCCGGTGGTTCTACGTCCGCAACGATGAGGGCCGACTGCCCCATTTGACCATATGTACCATCACGTCGTGCCCAGAACACTGGTCTCGCGCGTGATGATGGAGCAGTAGGGGAGGCTGAACTCCCTCCTTGACGCACTGAGGACCCTGTGGGAGTGAGGGCTAACCGTCGGAATCATCGTCTCGGCGTTCCATAGTCGGAGGGTCCTCCCCTTGATGCGGCATCCTCTACGCTTGGACCAGATGGTCCTCGGGGCACCGCTCGAGGGTCCAGATGTTGCCCGAGGCGGGTGTGGGGTGCGGTGGCCGGCTCTTTCACGCCGTATGAGGTCAACCATGTCCTGATGCAGCCCGACAACGACCACATCCAGCAGGTGAGTACGTTGTTATATTTTCCATTAGATTTCTTTCTTTCTTTCTTTCTTTCTTCATCTCCTCATGCTTTTTATCATGGGTTTGCACGCAGCCGGCCATTGACTTCAAGGCGTCGACGCCCCTGGTCAGGGAAGACCATGCCGACCGTCAGGCGAGGTGCTTCTCTGCCCAGCAGGAGAAGAAGACCAAGGACGAGGAGAAGAAGAAAAGGAAGAGGAGGAGCCTCGAGTGCTCAGCGCGTGAGCAGCATCGGGCGAACCAGAGGCGAGAGGGGGTCCCCGTAGAGGAGTCCCCCTTGGAGGAGGAGGAGGAAGAAGAGAAGGGCAGTGATGACGAGGGGGTGCTGGCGCGTCTTGACGCCTTGTTGCCCCAACTGGCCCCGGCTGAAGCCCCTTCCACATAGGGCACCGTCGAGGTTGAGCGGCATAGAGGAGAGCCTACGGAGGGCCTCCATGATACACAGGGAGCCGTCGGAGCCAGGTCATCGGTGCTATCCTCGACCGCGATCTCGGCGCCTGTTGAGGGCCGGGCGACGAGGGCCTCGAAGCAGCCTGGAGGGTAGGGCTCGAGTGAGCCCTCCACTCGGGCGAGGACGTCATCTCGCTGCCCATGTGGTGGGACACCTTCGACTCCCTCACAGTGGAGGTCAAGCACTCCGCCATCCTAGACCATGTTCTCGGCAGCCGCGGGCTATCTCAGAGCCGGTCGGTTCTGGAGAAGCGGGAGACGCCGAGGGCGTCATTGGTGGTAGCTTCAAGCAGCTTGGGCTTAGACAAGGGTCCATCGAAGGGGCTCGAAGCCCTTAAGGGGGTTGAAGAGGGCGTCCCTCCTTCCAATGGGGTAAGTCTTTGGCAACTTGGGTTATTTTCCGCCTTTATGTGATGATTTGGTCGCTCTCAGCATCTCTTGCTTCACGTGTGGTTCAGGTTCAAGCGGGCGCGGGAGTCAGTGGGTCCTTCCCCCGCTAAGTGCCTCAAGATCGTCATCACGGCGGGGGCGGCGGTGTCGGCTCCAGGTGTCACTTCGACGCCCCTGGCGGCGTCAGAGTTGGCCTGTGTCGAGAAGGCCCATGCGGCGATGACTCGAGGTGCTGCTTCCGTCATCGGTTCGGTCGCCCCAGAGATCACGGTGGAGAAGAGCATAGACCCTAGTGGGGAGTGAACCAATGCGGCTCTCGGTGTCGCCGCGCCCAGGGACCCCTCCGGCGGTCGGCAGCTGGGGTCAATGGAGGAGTCCCCGATCATCCTCAAGGGTGAGGAGGCAGATCCTTCTGCCGGGGACGCGAAGGAGACGGCTGCGATCCCTCTGCAGCAGTAGCTGGGGCCGGTGTGGCCTCAAGGGCTACACAAGCTGGAGGAGCAGCGAAAATTGGAGCTGCCGCAGCCGCAGGAGCAAGAAGAGTGGCCAGAACAGGGCCGGCTGTAGCCAGCAAAGCTGGCGACTGAGGAGGTCCCGGCGCGGGGGGAGGTCGAAGAGCCGACTGCGCAAACGGCCCCGACGAAAGCGTCAACTGGGGCGTTGAGCGATCGGGTGTCGAATGATCCCGGCCTCCCCGCCAAGGGGAAGCAGAAGGTAGAGAAGGCCGGGCCTTCGATGGTCGAGGAAAGGGCGGAGTCGCTGTTTCCCACGCTGGCCGACCGAGTGGTCCATTTCGGCGGCCCGACTGAGATGGGGGACGGCCTTATGTCAGTGGTGCTGGAGCGGGTCAAGGCAGAGCTCCCTGACTAGGGTCAGGAGGCCATCCTACACCAGGACTCGGTGGACCCTTATGCCCCCATGCTCGAAATGAACGACCCAGTGGAGGCCGAGAGATGGGCGCACATCGAGGAGTACCGGGCCTGGTTGTAGCATTCCCTGTGGCTGGCAGTCGACATTGTCTCCAATGACTTGTCATGATGCTTTGGGGTATGCAATCTCCCTTCATGGTGTGGGGGTCGATTTATTTGCTAGTCTGACTTTTACCCCTCTTTTTGTCATATTTCTTTTGTTCTCAGGCCCTGAAGAGGCGCTCCCAGTCTAAATCCTACTTCATCCATCAGGCGAGGGACAAGTTGGAGCAGGTCCCTGAGCTGCAAGCGGTGGTCGAGGCTGCCTGAGCTAAGGCGGAGAGGGCGAAGAAGGAAGCGGCCAAGGCCCGGGAGGAGGTGCAGAAGGCGAGGGAGGACGCCTCTTCAGCTCGAGGGGAGGTGACCCAGGCCAAGGAGGCGGGAGCCAAGGCTAGGGAGGAAGCGGAGAAGGCCAGGGCCGATGCCTCCAAGGCCCAGGAGGAAGCACAGAAGGCCCTCGAGGCCTTGTCTGCTAAGAATGCCCTGCTAAAGAAAACTCTCCAGGAGCAGAGGCAGGAGATCATATCGGTAGGCAAGGCATCGAGGACTTAGGGGTGGAGAGGACGGAGGTGCTCCACGCCCTGAAGGTGGCCAAGAAGGAGTACGTCGAGCTGCAGGAGGAGTTTATGACCCTTGAGACCCACGCTACCGGTGCATCTTCTTCTCTATCCTTTGGACTTTTGCCTCTGTTGTTGTTGTCATGGCTGACCCTTATCTTATGTTTTAGTCCTTGATGAGGAGCTGACCAAGACTCGGGACAGCGTCGAGATGCTTCGGGAGGCCTACTTGGCCAAGGTGAAGCTGGCCAATACCCTCGGCACCACGATTACCTTGATCTGTGACGGTTTTGAGGTTCCTCCTCAAGAGGAGGTCGAAGGAAACATTTGTGGGGGTTCCCTCATCATTCGACTATACGAGCTTAGCCGTGTCATGAGGGAGCAAGTCCGGAACGCACTCCACGTCGGTGTGAAGTGGGCGATGGTGGTCGTGTGCTTCGGCTTCATATACGACATGGAGGTGGTCTCCCATGGTTTCGTTACCAACCCCTCGAAGACCGATGCGGAGAACGAGGAGGTGCATATGGCCTTGGTCGAGGCTACCGAGGAGCCTGGCAATCGTCTGGCAAAGCTCTTCGAACCCGAGATCCTCCCATCGATCGAGGATGATGGCCCGTGATCCAATCTAGGCAAGAAGGCCTATGTAATAGAATAGCTTTTGTAAGTTATGATGGTGTGGCCTTAGGGGCCTCGAAACATTACGCATGTGAATATATATACATTTGTCGAATTTTAAGTCCTTTTCTTTCTTGCCTGCCCGACTGTATTTTTACTTAGCAAAATCGGTGCACAGTCGTGCCCCTCGAAGCAGGGGAGTGAGTGGAGGTACCGTAGCACTGAGGCATAGGTGATCTCATGGCTCGATAGCCCTCGACCCTCGGGACACTCCCGCTACATTTTTGGCTAAGTGTTAACACATATCGAGGTGTGTGAGAAAGAACAGGCGTCGAATTTCGAAAAAACATGCGAGTTTTTTGGGACTTGGGGGGTTCCCCCCTTGTAGCCACCGAGGGAGGCTCAACTCTAATGAAGCAGAGTCGAGGCTACCTTGTATATGTAAATAAAAAGTTTGAACTTATAAACGAAAGTACTTCTTATTCATTCATGATATGGGAAAATGTACAAGGCATCGCGGCCCTAAGGGTAGAAGTGACATAGTTGTTCGATATACCACATGTTGATGAATGTTTTGCCCTTGCTATTGGCTAGCTTGTAGGTTTCGGGCTTCAAAACCTCAGCTATGATGAAGGGGCCTTCCCATGGTGGAGTTAGCTTTGTGGAGGCCCTTGTTGCTCTGCCATCGATGCAAGACGAGGTCGCCGACCTGGAGGTCTCTCTTGCGCACGTGCTTGTTGTGGTAGCGGCGAAGCTTTTGCTGGTACCTCATGGAGTTGAGGAGAGCCACATCTTGAGCCTCCTCAAGTTGGTCGATGGCGTTGGCGAGTGCTTCCTCATTCGTCTGCTCATTGTATGCCTTTAGTCGAGGGGACCCGTACTCAAGGTCGGTGGGGAGGATGGCCTCAGACCCATAGACCATGAAGAACGGGGTGAACCCCGTGGCTCAACTTGGCATTGTCCTTAAGCTCCGTAGGACCAAGGGTAGCTCGGCGGCCCACTTATTCCCGTACTTCTTGAGGCAATTGTAGATCCTTGGCTTGAGTCCTTGGAGAATCATGCCGTTGGCACGCTCGACCTGGCCATTAGTTTGAGGGTGGGCAACCATGGACCAATTCACATGGATGTGATGATGGTCGCAGAAGTCCAAGAACTTCTTGCTGGTGAACTGCGTGTCGTTGTTAGTGATGATTACGTTGGGGACTCCAAAGCGGTGGATGATGTCGGTAAAGAACAGGACCGCCTGCTCAGAGCGGATGTTGGTGATGGGTCGAGCCTTGATCCACTTCGTGAACTTGTCGACAGCTACGAGCAAGTGGGTGTAGCCCCCGGTTGTCTTTTTCAGGGGCCCGACGAGATCGAGCCCCCATACGACAAAGGTCCATGTGATGGGGATCATCTGTAGAGCATGAGGGGGAGGTGCGTTTGTTTGGCGTAGAATTGGCAACCCTCACATGAGAGGACGAGATTGATGGCATCGGAGACAGCGGTCGGCCAATAGAAGCCTTGCCGAAAAGCGTTCCCGACAAGGGTCCTCAGAGCAGCGTGGTGGCCGCAAGCCCCCAGAGCAGGTCCTTGAGTAGCTTCTTTCCCTCCTCGATGGTGATGCAGCTGAAGGACCCCGGTGGGGCTTCATCGATAAAGCTCTTTGTCGTCGCCGAAGAGGACGTAGGTCTTAGCCCACCAAGCGATGCGGCAAGCCTCGGTTCGATCCTCTGGGAGTTCCCCTCAAACAAGATATTCGAGGAAGGGAGTACGCCAATCGGGATCGGGGGCTTGCCGAGGGGGCAACCCCTCGATCTCCATGACCTCGGCCCCGATCGAGGGAGCCTCGGTAGGAGGAGGGGGGTCGACCGCCTGTGTTGCAACTTCTTCCCCTGCACCTAGATCAACCAAGGGCTCGTACAGGTCCTTCGAGAAAACATCGGGTGGGACAGTACCTCAAGTCGACGCGATCCTTGCTAGCTCGTCCGCGGCCTCGTTGTACCGTCGAGCGATGTGGTTGAGCTCGAGGTCATAGAACTTGTCCTCCAACTTATGAACCTCCTCATAGTAGTCCTCCATCTTGGGGTCATGGCAGCTCAAGGCCTTCATGACTTGGTCGATCATGAGCTGTGAGTCACCACAAATGTCGAGGCGTCAAACCCCGAGCTTGACGGCAATGTGTAAGCCGTTGACGAGGGCCTCCTACTCTGCAACGTTGTTAGAGGCGACAAAGTGGAGTCAGATCACATAGCGTATGTGGATTCCGAGGGGTGAGATGAAGAGCAGGCCCGCGTCTGCACCCGTCTTCATCAGTGACCCGTCGAAGAACATCATCTAGAGCTCTGCTTGGATCTATGCGGGGAGAAGTTGCGTGTCGGTCCATTGATCGATGAAGTCTGCTAACACCTGGGAGTTGATGGCCTTCCGTGGCGCGTAAGCGAGGGTCTCACCCATGAGCTCGACTGCCCACTTGGTGATTCTCCCAGTGGCTTCCTAGTTCTGGACTATCTCCCCGAGGGGGAAAGACGAGACCACGGTCACTGGGTGCCCGAGGAACTAGTGCTAGAGCTTGCGTCGTGTAAGGATGATGGCGTAGAGCAACTTCTGGAGCTGTGGGTAGAGGTCCTTGGTTTCTGAGAGTACCTCGCTGATGAAGTACACGGGCCGTTGGACGAGCAAAGCGTGCCCTTCTTCGGCCCTCTCCACTACTATAGCCGCACTAACCACATGGGTGGTTGCGGCAACGTAGAGCAGGAGTGGCTCGGCTGGGTGTGGAGGTATGAGGATCGGAGGTGAGCTCAGGATGTTTTTGAGCTTGGCGAGGGCCTCCTTGGCTTCGGGGGTCCATTCGAAACACTCTGATTTCTTCAAGAGGCGATACAGAGGCAGCACTTTCTCTCCGAGTCGAGAAATAAAGCGACTGAGGGCCGCAAGGCAACCCGTGACCCTCTGGACACCCTTGAGGTCTCGAATAGGTCCCATCTTGGTGATTGCAGAGACCTTCTTGGGGTTGTCCTTGATACCGCGCTGAGAGACTATGTACCCTAAGAGCATGCCTCGAGGGACACCGAAGATGCACTTCTCGGGGTTGAGCTTGATGTTCTTCGCCTGGAGGCATTTGAACGCGATGTCGAGGTCACCGATGAGGTCGTCGGCCTTTCTTGTTTTGACTACAATGTCGTCGACATAGGCCTCGACTGTTGACCTGATGTGTTCACCAAAGACATGAAGCATGCACCGTTGGTACGTTGGCCCGGTGTTTCGAAGGCCAAAGGGCATGGTTACATAACAATACATGCCAAAGGGGGTGATAAAGGAAGTCACGAGCTGGTCGGACTCCTTCATCTTGATCTGGTGGTAGCCGGAATAAGTGTCGAGAAAGGAAAGAGTTTCACATCCCACGGTTGAATCAACAATTTGATTGATGTGTGGTAAAGGAAAGGGAACTTTAGGACATGCTTTATTCAAACTGGTGTAAGCTACACACATCCTATATTTCCTACTCTTTTTCCTAACTAGTATAGGATTAGCTAACCACTCGGGATGATGAACCTCCTTGATGAACCCGGCCACCAAAAGCTTGTTGACCTCCACGATGATCTTGTGCATCTCCTCGTTGAAGTGGCGCAAGCATTGCTTCACCGGTTTGGACCCGGCATGGATCTCCAAGGCATGCTCGGCAACTTCCCTCGGTATGCCCGGCATATCCGAAGGACTCCACGCAAACATGTCGGCGTTTGCGTGGAGAAAGTCGATGAGCACTGCTTCCTATTTGTCGCTGAGGGTGACACTAATGATCAGTGCCCTCTCATCGGAGTTGCTTGGGTCGAGGAGGATCTTCTTTGTGTCCTCAGCGGGCTCGAAGTTGCCGGCCTGGCACTAATGGTCGGGAAGCTCAGTAGCGAAAGCCTTGAGAGTCACCGCCAGCATCTCGGACTCCTCAACAGCCTCCTCATTCTCGATGCATTGGACATCGCAGTCATATGCGTGCTCGAAGGAGGGGCCGATGGTAATGACGCCTTTGGGTCCCGGCATCTTGAGCTTGAGGTAGGTATAGTTGGGGACCACCATGAACTTGGTGTAGCCGGGCCGGCCGATGATGGCGTGATATGTGCCGTGGAACCTGACCACCTCAAATGTGAGAGTCTCCTTCCTGAAGTTGGCCAGAGTGCCGAAGTAGATAGGCAGGTCGATGCGGCCGACGGGGAGAGCTTTCTTCCCCGGCACGATGCCATGGAAGCCCCTGGCACTCAGGCTGAGCTTTTTCCACGGGACTCCTATGAGGTTGAGGGTCTCCGTGTAGATGATGTTGAGGCTGCTGCCTTCATCCATGAGGACCTTGGAAAGGCGAGTGTTGATGATGACGGGGTCGACGATGAGTGGGTACACCCCAGCACAGGGACGTGGTCCGGGTGGTCTTCATGGTCGAACATGATGGCCGTATCGGACCAGTCAAGGTAGCGAGGGGTCGCGACCCGCATAGAGAAGACCTCTCGATATTCTCTTTTGCGCTGACGGGGGGTGAGCCTAGTCAAGGGCCCCCCGTAGATCATATAGCAATCGTAGACCTCAGGGAAGCCGTCATCCTTGTCGCCACCTTTGTCCTTAGGCTCTTCTTTCTTGTCATCCTTCCCAAGGCCCACGCTCTTGAAGTACTTCTTGATCATTCAACAGTCTTCGAGGTTGTGGTTGGCAGGCGCCTTGTGATAGGGATAGGGCTTTTTGAGCATCTTGTCGAAGAGGCCCTTCTTGGGGGGCCTCGAGGCTTCTTGCGCTCGGCGGCAGCCACGAAATCATCAGGGGCGTCCTCGCGCTTGCCCCGCTGGTTCTTCTTCTTCTTGCCACTCTTCTTGGCGCCCCGATTCGAGCTTTTGGGGTCGCCTGGCTTGGCCTCGCGCTTGCCCTGGGCGTCATCGAAGAAGATGCCAACTGCCTCCTCTCCGGCGGCATAGTTGGCGATGATGTCCATCAGCTCATCGGCGGTGCTGGGTGGGGTGCGCCCCAGCTCCTGTACCAGGTCCTTACAGGTGGCCCCGGCTATGAAAGCCAGGGTCACGTCTTCGTCGACGATGTGGGGAAGCTCGGTGCGCTGCTTGGAGAAGCGTCGGGCGAAGTCACGGAGAGACTCCTCGGGCTTCTGCTTGCATCTCCAGAGATCCCACCTGTTGCCGGGGCGCACGTAGGTCCCCTTGAAGTTCCCCTCGAATACCCTGACGAGGTCGGACCAGTCATGGATTTGGTCAGAGGGGAGCTCCTCGAGCCACCTTCGAGCGGTCTCCGGTAGAAAAAGGGGGAGTTGCCGGATGATGGCGTGGTCGTCGTGTGCTCCACCCAACTGGCATGCCAACCTGAAGTCGGCTAGCCATAGCTTGGGCTTAGTCTTGCCATTGTACTTGCGAGGCTCGTGGGGGCGCGAAAGGGACTCGACAGCAGTGTCCTCCGAATCATTCAGCTGAAGACTCGAGGGCCCGGAGGATCGGGGACCGGCGCTGGTCCTCATCACTGTCGTAACGCCCGCCCCTATGGGTGCTATAACCTCGAGCCTCGGCATCGCTGATCTTGCATCTACGGTTCTCATTGATGTCGTGGCATGCGTCTTGAGGTTCGTGGTTGTCGAGGATGCGCTCATGGACGATGATCGCCCTCTTCGGTTGAGGTGAATCTGCTTGTTGGACCGAGCCTTGCATCTCATGTCGGGAGGGCTCGGGGGGTTGCCTCGAGGCCGCCCCCTGACGTCTCGAGGCTGAGCTCTCGGCTTGCTGTGTGGCGGCTACCTCGAGGAGACCCTGGACCTCTTGCTAGACATGACGGGCCTCCGGATTCGAAGGGGCCGGCATGTTGCGAAGAAGTATAGTGGCCGTGACAACGTTCTGGCTGGCGCGATTGAAGACGGGGTGCTCGATCGCGTCCCCCCCTATAATTTGCCGATGGACTTGTCGGGCTCTGGCTCGAGCCCCTCCGCTAGGCAGATGTCCACGCTCTTCCTCAAGGGTTCACTCAAGCTAGCATAGACGCTCCTGGTCTTCATTGAGCTTGGCCCGCATCTCCTAGACTTGCGCGAGCTAGGCATTGTGGGCGTCCTGGGGCGCTTACGTGTCATTGGGTGCAGCTGGCGGGCGCCCTCCTGCCCGCCAGGACGAGGGCACTACCAGCTGTGGCTGTAGGTGCGGATGTGGCTGCGGGGTCGGCGATGTCGTCACTCGATGAAACGCCTTCATCGACGTGGAAGCACTCACGCGTGGGGTCATAGTAGTCGGAGTTGAAGTCAGGGCAGCCCAAGTAGAAGACGGGGAACTGCCCATGGCACTCCTCTAGTTGTCATCGCATCGTACCGAGGGTGTAGCACCTCAGGCCGGGATCCCTTGATGGCCTTGGACACTCCAGGATTGGTGTGGCAGTCTCCAAACGCAAGGTGGTGCACAGGAGGTGCCCGGGACGGTCCTTGTGGACGCCGAGATGAGAATGCACGGCGGTGGAGTACATTGCGGCGCTGTTGTCTAGGCTGAATGGGAACGAGGGACGAGCCATGGGACGAGCCATGAATAGCTCGTGAGGTAGCAAGTCGAGTGATGATGATGCCGCGCCGGCCGGGGAGGTCATACTCGACCTCCTCGACGAACGTGTCATGAAGAGGAAATCAGGGTCGCTGCTGAGGCCTCCAAACTCCTCCTCCGATCCCAGGCATAGGTCTGCCAGGTTCCCAACCAGGGACCCTGCGTCCTCAGCCAAAAACGAGGGGGCCGGAGTGGATGTCATCTCAGGGTGGCAATGATGGCCGCGCCGGCCATGCCTTCTCCTTAGCGGGGAAGTGTGGTGAAGAGACTGGCGAAGGGCTCATCGCAGAGACCCATGACTGTTTTCGCTCGGGTGTCCGATCGAGAGCAGGACCATGTTAAGGCCGTGGCCAAGCGACATGAACTCCAAACTCCCAAACCAGATCACCGTGGTGAATGGAAGCGGTGGTACGGAGTCTGCCATTCGAAAATTGCGGGAATCAGCTGTGACACGCAGATCCCCCTACCTGGTGCACCAATTGTCGATGTTTGAACCCCAGGGGTCCTAAACCAACTAGTGATCGTGTACTGCGTGCTCCCTAGTTTGGATTGTGATGCAAGAAGAACACAAGGATTTATCCTGGTTCGGGCAAAGAAGGTCCTACGTCCAGCGGGGGAAGGAGATTTGTATTATCTTGCACCGAAGTGTTTGTACATGGGAGATAGAAGCGAGCGAGTATGAACCGGGGGGGTCGAGTACAAGGCCTAAGCTGGAGAGCACTATGCCTATGCCTTGCTAACTATGAGCTCGGAAGCCGCTAAGTGTTGTCTGGTGTGTTCGATTGTTTGACTTGGGTTCGGATCCCCTAAACTAGTCCTCGGCATCCCCTTTTATAGGCCAAGGAGAGGCACGGGTGTACAGGATCCCTAATGCTGTCGTAGGCGATGACGTCAAGGGGTCGAAGCTATCGTGTCACGGTTGCTGTAGAGGCGTGCACCGGGCATGGCTTGCCCTGTAGCAACGTGCTCGGAGTCGACGACCATGCTTCTGAAGTGTCATGGTGACGCTCGCAGTCGGTCAGTGAAAGACCCGAGCTCCTGTGGAGGGCATGTGAGTCCCTGTTGATGTCACGTTGGGAGTAGTTGGAGCGTTGACCGAAGGCGTCGAGGCTCGACTCGAGGGGTGGCTTGATGTCGTTCGAGGCCTAGTCGAGGGGTGGCCATGGGAGCCGGGTCCGGGTGGATAAGATTGGACCCTGGCTATCCGAGGTTGGCTGCTGTCACGTAGTGTGTCAAGGGGGCGTTGGAGGTAGAACAGTGCTTGATAAGGTGTAGCAGTATCGGGCAAATCACCGCACGTCTTAGGGATGGGCGATAAAGCAGGACTATACCGCTGCACTTGATCTCTATAACGCTGTTGTAGCCATACGAGTAGGTAGGAGTTGGCAGTATGCATTAAATGTGTTGTCTCCTGTACGGAGAGTAGGTGGATCAAGGGATAGTATCACTCAACGGGGAGTTGTTCGCTCGGGCAGACTTCTGTCATTCGACAGGGGATCGTCCGCTTGGGCGGACTTCCGTCATTCGGGGCTCCCCGTCGAGTAGGAGGTGGTCTTGTCTCGGACGGTGTCGTTCATGGGCCGGCCCAGCGTAACTCGATGTAGCTGGTGGACCCATATATTTGTTCATGGGCTTCTTTGACGATTTCGGGGCATGATTGCTCAGAGATTAAGGTTCCTGGAGGTCGGAGGTTTAGGGTACCCCCTTATCCAGGTACCCGACACATGGCTTCTTCATAAGAGGTGGGATCACCCTCCTTATGAAATTCTTCTGTGTTATAAAGTTCATAATCATCAGGAATAACTTGCTTTCTTTCTCTTTGAGACCTCCTAGGGGCCTCTGGCACTTGTTCTACAATGGGTTATTGTTGCTCTTCCTCATGTGCGACGTTTGGTTCTATAGGCTCCTGAAGGACAGGTTCCTCACGTTCATTCATTGTTGGCATAGGAGAACTAACAACAGGTGTTGTCACTACAGTGTCGTGCACTATTGGTGCAACAGCAGCAGGTAGTATGAAAAATGGTTCTTCAACCATCGGAGTGGGCACGTGTACCCGTTTCTCCTCAAGGTCGATTTCTCGTGCTACCTTGCTCCCCCTGATCATGTCATCCTCTAAGAACACAGCATGTCTTGTTTCTACAAATTTCGTATGTCTATCAGGACAATAGAAGCGATATCCTTTCGATCTTTCTGGATAGCCAATGAAGTGGCAGCCGACTGTCTTGAGGTCTAACTTTCTAATGTTTGGGTTAAAAATCTTTGCCTCAGCTGGACATCCCCACACACGTAAGTGATTAAGTGAGGATTGTCTTCCTGTCCATAATTCATATGGTGTTTTAGACACAGACTTGCTTGATACTCGATTAAGTATGTGAATGGAGGTTTTCAACGCCTCCATCCATAAACTAACCAGTAATGTGGAGTAACTTATCATGCTTCTTACCATATCCATTAAGGTACGGTTTCTCCTTTCAGCCACTCCATTCTGCTAAGGCTCCCTCGACAAGGAGTACTCGGTGACTATGCTATTTTTCTGTAGGAACTTTGTAAAAGGTCCAGGAACTTGGCTATATGGAGTATGTCGCCCATAGTACTCTCCACCCTGGTCTGATCGCACTAGCTTGATCTTCTTATTGTGTTGACTTTCAACTTCAGCTTTAAATATCTTGGATTTATCCAATGCTTTCGATCTTTCTTTAATTGGATAAATATAGCCATAACGAGAGTAATCATCTATGAATGTTATAAATGAATCATAACCATCCACACTTTTCATAGGAAAAAACCCACAAATGTCTATGTGGATTATTTCCAAAATTCCTGTACTCTGTTTGGCATTCTTCTTTATTTTCTTAACATATTTTCCTTTAAAGCAATCAACACATTGTTCTAAGCGCGGGAGAATTGATTCTTTAACTAATCGTTCTATCCTCCCCCTTGAAATATGGCCTAAGCGACAATGCCATAACTTCGAAGATGCATTATCAATTCTCTTTCGCTTCTTACTTACATTCATAGATGGGGAATCATTCAATTCTCATTACATACATTGTTCACATTCTCAGCAAGAGATAATAAATAAAGTTTATCTTGTAGGAAGGCAAGACCAACACATTCATTATTAACGAGTATCTTACATTGGCCATTACCAAAATAGCAATCAAAATCATCATCATTAAGTTTCGAAACACTTATTAAATTTTTATGCAAAGAAGGAACATAGAGTACATCTTTAAGCCTAAGTACAAAATCATTCTTCGATTCTAAATTAAATTCTCCAATGGCTTCAACGTTGGCTTGCACTCCATTCACAACTTTAATTATTCTTTCCCCTCTTGGCACGATTCTCCTCCCATTTAATCCCTATAAAGAATTTGCAACATGAGTAGTTGCTCCAGAATCAATCCACCAAGTGGTTTTCGCATAATTCAAATACAGAGATTCATACAAATGTAATAAATTCCTCACCTTTCTTTAGCAGAGACTTCAGGTAGAGTGAGCAATCTCTCTTGTAGTGTCCCCTCTTCATGCGGTACTTGCATTGATCTTTTTCAGCACCATCATAGGGGTCATTTGGCTGATTCTGATAATTCATAGGGGCCTTTCCATGTGGCTTAAAAGAAGAAGAGGCATTATCCCACTGGGGTTTCCCCTGTGGTTTATTATTTTTAGTCTAGAAATGCTTTCTTTTGTTGTCCCTCACAAGGTTTGCAGTGTCACCTTGTAAGTTCATAATTCTTTCCTCCTCTTGAACACACATGCCAATGAGCTTTTCAAAGTCCCAATCTTCAAGCTACATGTTGTAGTTCACAACAAAGTTTTCATATTCTTTGGACAAGGAAGCAAAAACCAAATGCATCAGGAACTTATCAGTCATTCTCAAATCCATTGGTTGAAGCTTAGATGCCGTAGTTCGCATTTCATAGATGTGCTTCCTCATGCCACCACCACTGTATTTCGAAGTAAGTTTCTTGATCAGTGTACTTGTTGTGGCCTTGGTAGACCTGGTAAACTGATTCTTTACCTTTTCTAGGTATTCTTAAATAGTGGCACATTCTGGGATTGATCCCCTAATGGTTTCATCTATAGTTGCCTTGGCCACCAAGAGACACTTGTGGTTGGAGCCAGTCCAATTTCTATGCTCGAGTTGATATTTTATCACTTTATCTGCATGCTCACACTCACGAGTAGCGAAAGTAGCATCAGCTTCATCAGCTCCCCTCACCAGTGTCACTGGTTCAACAGGACACGGGTGACGGATTACCCTATCAACCTCACCCAAGGCAAGCTCCACTTCATACTTCTCCCGCCAAACTCGGTAGTTGGTCCCAATGAGCTTCAGGATGTTGTTGACGTTCATAAAGAATTTTCCTCCTGAAATTCATACCAAAGAGAGCGAGATATATTCATAAATAAAATTGCATGTCTTAACTCAACGTTGGTCAAATTTAAACATATACCAAAGTTCATCTACACAAAAATTCTACATCACCGTTGGGCAGAAGTAAAATTAATGCATAATTCTCATGAATCAAACATTATAATATTGTTATTAACAACATTGGTTAGAAAATAACAACACTATAATTCATCAACAAAATTACCACAAATTCATAACTTCTCTCAAAATTAAATTATCCCGTTGGTTTAAATTTAATATGAGATCAATAAATTCAATATTCGCAGCGAAAACATAAATAATCATTATCAATTTTCAGAAGCATTGTACTGTACATAACAATTCAAAAAAATTTAATTCTTTGTAAAATTTATCTCGTTGGTTCAAAATTTTACAGAAAAGTTAAACGTCAATTCATCAAATTTTCAATTCTTCAACAAATATATTAAAAATAGCTTCTAAAAAAATAATGAAATAAATTCATCATAATTCTATTTTCCAGAAACTCACAGAATTCTATTCTCTGGACAAAATATCATTGGACAAAATTGCAGAGAAAATATTGCATCAAATTAAATTCAAATTTCTATTCAAATATTCATCAAAGGCAATTTCTGCAAAATAAAAAAATCTGTTGTTCATATAGGGCCGAAGGCCAACCATTTGGCCCAGCAGCTAAAGTGGCCCAGCAGCCTGCTTCGCGGACGCGCGCGCCGCGCGGTCGATCAGCCGGCCCACGAGGGCCCAACTAGGGAGTCCGACCGACCCCACCCGTTCGATCACTATTGATGTGAATCCGACGGTCCAGAGCAATTTTCGGAGGGGGATAAAAACCCTGGCTGCCAGCACCCCTAACCCTAGGGCTTCATTTCTTTCCCTCCCTCGATTTCTCAGCAGCCACAGCAGAGCAGCAGCCGCTGCCGCAGACAGCCAAGTGCCCACGGCGGCCGGGGAGAGGAGGCCCCGCCGACGGCCCCCTCGCCGGTGTGCGCGCCCACCGAGAAGTGGACGCGCCGCCGTCGAACGGGCTAGCCGCGGTGCCCGTTCATGCGCCCGAGGCTGAGGCCACGGGAGCCGTGACCACGCCGTCCGGCGGGCGTGTTCTTCCCGCGCGGCGGCCACGGTGATGGCCAGCGTCGGTGACCGGGTGACCGAGACCCAGGAATGGAACTCCGTCGCTCCCCGATCAGTTCATTAGGGTTAGGGTTTCATTTGTTTCTATCCTGATCCGTTGCGGATCAATCATCTTCTTTTCAATTTCATTTCATTTTCATACCCCAGACCCTAAATCCACATACTAGTAGGCTCTACTGATACCATTGATAGATCATAAACAACATAGGATCAATTAGCAGTGGAGTCTAGACGGTTCATTTCATCATGTAGTGTAATAATCCATGTCCTATTCATGACCTACTCGATCTAAGAGAGAGACAGAGAGATCCGAGAGGGAGGGGGAGAGGGAAAGGGGAGTGAGATGCATACCGAAGCCCTCAGTGGGTGGCGCAGTCGGTGGCGCAGTCGGTGTCGCGTTGGGTGGCGCCGAGGACCCCATCACGTTCGTTGGTGGAGTCTGCGCACGGGCAGCGATGGTTGGTGAAGACATGGCGGGCGCGACGTCCTTGGCAACGGCGCACACGTCGAGGTGGTGATGGCGGCGTCGGTGGTGCTTTCCGTCGTTGGCAGCGCTCTCTCAGATCGGACTGGGGAGTAGGATGTAGGTGGGGGAACTGACGGCTCAGGTGAACCTCGTACTTAGTGCCCCAGCCGCAACCTTCCTTCTATATTGCACTGGGCGACAGGGGCCCACCAACCAGTTAGGGTTGGGCGCCCCTGATCAGGGTGCGAGACCAAGGCCCAAATGACCGTTGGGCTAGATCTGGTGGGAGATCAATCTAACACCATGGCCTCCTTCAGCAGCACGAGCTTGCGGCCCTCCATGCTGCTGCTGACGTCGAGCACCGTCGCGAAGTCGAGCGGGGCGCGCACCTCGTCGGCATCGCCGGCCTGATCAGGCGCCCAGACGTGCACGACCACCGCGAAGTTGTCGCGTGGCGCGTCCCACGCGACGGCCGGGAACTCGCAGTGCGTCTTCAGTGCCGTCGTCTCCGCAACGTCAGCCGCCACGCCGGTGGCGTCCGACTGGACAGCGGCCTGCGGCACCACTTCTTCGTCGTCGGCGTACTTCCGGGGCGGCGGCGGGACGGGGTCGACGGTGGCCGGCAAGTCGCGCCATTTAACCTTGCAGACCGGGTAGTCGTTTTTGCCGCGCGCGACGTTGCTGGAGATGCATCGGTGGTGGAAGGTGTGGGAGCACTCGGCCACGAACACGGCCTGCCCACGGCTAATGCCGTCGAGGCAGATGCCGCACGGATCGGCGCTCGCGCTCGCCATGGAAGCAGCCAAAACAAAGATAGGTTTTCGCTTTGTTTGGTTGCGGCTAATACGACGGATTTTACTGCACGACGAAGATAGGCGGCGGCGGCGACGAAGATAGCCAGAGATGGCTAAGGATTTTCATGCAGCACCGCCCGGATGGCCGGCACGTGTGCACGACAAATCTCAGATCCTTCCGATCGAACCGACCTTTTTTTTTTTCGGGGGGGCCCGCCGCCGGGGCGTGTTGCCGATCGAACCGACTTGTGCAGTTGTGCTTGACCCAGACCACTCTCGCCACGGCCTAAAGCCTCTACCAAACACGAGTCCATAGTCACTTGGGCCTTCTTGACACAGTAACGTGGCTATCGGCCGGCGTCAGCGCTCTCGCCGTCGACGTCGATGGCCAGCTCCGCCCCTTCTCGCACGCACACAGACTAGAGAAGAGTGAGGACGCTGGATCAGTGTCTAGCCGTCGGACTCGATGAGGACACAGAATAAGAATAATGAACTAAATAAACTGTACTGGTATCTTTTTTAGTCAAAATGTCAATAGATAACCATACACTAATCACACGACGAAGAGATTTTCGGAAGGACGATTGCCTACACCACACTCCTTTGCCTGCTTGGTCAAAACGTTCTCCTCCGCTCCTTCGTCTGCTGTTGCCATTGCTGCAGCTCACGCGACCTCCGCGATAGTCCCAGCATGTCCAGCATCGCCGGGGTCATGTAAGACGTCGTGCTGCCCGCCGTCGCCAACGCCTCACTGCGCTCCTCCTCCGCCAGTTTTTCGCCGCTCCGCGTCGCGTCCGCCACGCCACCGGACATCGTCATCTGCCGCGACGTGGCGCGCTACTGGGCGTGCGAGCTCAGCCCGGCGAGCACGTACGCGCGCCCAGACAGCTCGTACCGTCGCCGGCTCGCCACGCGCGCGTGCATCTCCCGCAGTTCGCGCGACAGAGCCAGGCACGTGGAGTCCCCGCCCGCGCCACGGACCGCTGGTGGTGCCGGAGGATCTCCACCGCCTCCGCGTGCGCGCCACGCTCCGCCGCCGCGTGGGCCGCCGCGATGCCGTCCGTCACCTCCAACCGGACGCGCTCACGCTCCACCTCCGCAGAGCGCTCCGAGGTCACCGGGCCCCAGGGCCTCCGCACCTTGGCGTCCTCCTCGCCTGCGACGTTCTTGCCCCGTCCGGTCGCCATGTCACGATAGGCGCAGGCCACTCTGACCAGGTGGTGTCGACGTCGTCGTCCGCGGGTCGGGCCCTCGGCACATGCAGGAAGAGCAAGAAGCGCCTCTCCTCGTCTACGTAGAGCTCGCCGACGTCGACGGACGCGGACCGGCCGTCCGCGTCGATGCGGCTTGCGTAGCTGCCGGACTTGACCGCGCGGAGGCGCACGCCCGGGTGCACGCACGCGATGTCAAGGCGCAGCTCCTGCACGGTGACCGAGAGGAGCCCGCCGATGCACTGCGCGAACACGTCCTGGATGGCGGCTTCGTCCTCGACGAAGGAGAAAGTCCCGCCCGTGGCCTCGGCGATGGTGTGCATTGCCGCCGCGTCGTGGTCCGTCCCGAACCTGAAGGTGTGGACCGGCGCGGACGGCCGGCCGCCATCGCCGGTGTAGGCGAAGGAAGGTGGCACGAGCGCGTCGTAGTTGGCGTGGTCGCGGTCGCCGCTGTAGCCCCCGCGCCTCGGCACGGTGTACGTGTCCTGGCCGTCCGAGAGGAGCACGACGCTAGCGACGGCGTTCCGGTGCATTCTCTCGTCGGTCACCTTGGCGGCCCTGCGAAGCGCCTCGCCGATGTTGGTGCCGCCGGCCGCGGCGATCGACTGCACGGCGCGCCTCGCCAGGGATTTCCCGGCGTCCAACATGCGCACGAGCCGCATCAGCCGGTTCGCGCCGGAGGAGAAGGACACGACGCAGAGTCGATGCCGGGGCCCAAGGTTGTCGATGACGAACCCCATGGCCTGCTTCAGCAGCTCTAGCTTTGTCCCCACCATGCTAACGCTCACGTCGAGCACGGTCACC
>CM041628.1:45134040-45309026 GCA_023333625.1 Bothriochloa decipiens | reverse complement strand
CAACTCCGCCTTTCACTCCTCACACCAGCTTGTATTTTCCCCTGTACGAGCACTTCGGTGCAAGATAACACGAATCATCCTCCCCCCGCTGGACGTAGGGCCTTCTTTGCCCGAACCAGGATAAATCGTCGTGTCATTCTTGCATCACCCACCGGATTAGGGAGCACGCGGACACGATATTACTCGTTGGTGTCAGCCCCTCGAGGGTCAGAACACCGACACCCGTAGTGTCTTCGTCTCTATTTTATCATCTATCCTTTACATCATGGCATAAGCCGTGTATGCTATCTGTTTGCCTAACGTGTCCTTCCTCCTGCCCACATGCCTCGGCTGTGCCGGCCTTCTCTGGTTGCCATGGCCATGCTCCAGCCCCTATCGGAGTTCAACTGCTGCCTCCGATCTGCTAGCCTATGCCCGTTGCAGTCTTAAGTTCTTAGTTAGGTTCGGCTGTCAAAACCTTGAACCGGCTCCTCTCGTTGTTTTTGGTCCATGGTTCCCAGATCAAGCCGAGCTGTGCATCATCGCCATGCTGCATCGCCGCTCCATCTTCATCGTCGCTGTCAAAACTGTCTGCCTCACCGAGTAGCTGCTGGACGCTTCTCTGTCGTCAAGTTCATCTGCTGCCATCGATTGGCAAATCACCTAGTTCATCGTCTGGACCTTGGAGAGTCGACGAGCTGCTGCCTCCTTGAGGTGAGTTCACACGATTACTCCATGCGTCCGTGTGTATACTTAGCCCAGACCCAGAAAACCGGCGTGTACCTTGTTTCATCAAAATCCAGAAAAGCTTCGTCGCCATGCTAGCTTGCTTTGTTGATGTCAATGACATCATCATGACGTCACCTATGTTTTATGGCCGTTTTCTTCAAAAAATAAATCTGCAAATACAATGGAAATACTTATATCTCCAATCATCCACAGCCGTCCGTTTCTAGATCAATGGTATAGATTAGAAGATACCCCTTCACCAGCCTTTTTGTTAAAAGGACCCTGAGCTTTTCCTATATCCAAACCTTAGTCCCCAGCTGATTCAAAAATCTGATTTTGATTTATTTAATTTCGAAAATCATTCTCAGTATTTACTGTTTTGCCACTGACACTATTTTATTCGTAAAATCTCTATTTTAACTCCGATTTGATCCGTTCAAGTTGCGTTGGATTCGTATTTGCAAAACCTATATGTTAGTATCACTTTTAGATTTATATTCAACTTTTGAAAATCGAACTTTATTTTAATCTATTATTTTATAATAGGGAATCTTGTTAAATTCATAACTTTCTCGTTATAGCCCCGTTTTCAGTGATCTATGCGTCTGTGTGACCGTAGTAACGCGTAGATTGGTTTTAAGAGATTTTCAATCTGTTTTACTATGGTTGGTGTATTGTTCTTATATAGTTCCTTTGTTTGCTTCATGTATGATTGTGAAGATTGCTTGTGTGGTGTTCTATGATTATGTCCCATCGTGAGCTTTACGTTGGTGATCTACAAGAAGTCGACGATCTAGAAGTTGAAGATCAAAAGCTGCAGAATGGAAGATAAAGATGATGTTTCTCTAAGCACACTGCTTTGGGGGTAAAGCAAGTCTTAAGACAAGTATAGTTGGGACCATCCTTGTTACCTATTCACCAAACACACTAAAGATCATTTGCATGTGTCTCTTTGTTACCTTGATAGAACTACCTAGCTTTGAATACCTGTTTACCTTGTTAACTGGGAATGTTGCATATGGGTAGTTTGTGCTAGTGCTTTATGACCATGATCTTGTAACTTGATTAATAACTATGCAACTAATGATTAAAGATGGTTTTCAATAAGATCCAAACTGTAAGTGATCATCCGGGACATAACGTACAGCTGCGGGGGTTATATGGCTCTGGCTCTAGTTGTTCATAGGACCTTTTCTAGCAAGTTAGAGGAACTGCGAGTTGGGTATAGGGCTGCCTCTTCATTATGCATTATAACTGGGATGTGCCATTCTGGGAGAGGGGTTTTCTGTATTCGATGACCCTGCGGCCCTAACTTGTTAGACGAACCTATGAGCGACTTTATATGGTTTTCAGTGTTTTGGGAGTCATGACCTTGGACATTTGGAATCATGACCCATAGTGAAAGTGTACACCTCTGCGCAGAGTTAAACCGATATATCGTCCGTGCCCACGTTTAGGGAGGTCAAGGGATTTTTATGGAATGGATCATCAACTCAAACTGTGATATATGTTAATGTTATTGTTTTTATCATATTCTTAATCATGTTTACCTGATCATGTGGTTATGGATTTGCTACTGCCTTGATGTTAATTGCTAAAACTTGACACACACTAAAAAGCTAAATGCAGTTAAACCGTGTCAGCTTCTTGAGTCTCATAAACCCCCGCTATACTTGTTGAGTTCGACATGGACTCACTCTTGCTATTTCCCCCACAACTCAGCAGAAGTTTTAGGCTTGTGATCAACCAGTCAGTTGGATCCAGTGGAGTGGACTCCTTACATTAAGATCGAAGTTGTCTTTCCGCTGATTGCTACATAAGGGTATATCCTTCTTATAGTACATACGTTATATATCTAGCATTGTTTACTGATACTACCCTTTACTTGTAGCTATATGTGGGGATTGACTCCTAGGGCTCACATATGGTGTATATCTGGTTTTGTTCTTAAAACCGGGTATTACAATTCACCTACGGACAAGCACAGGTTTCTTCAAACACATCAATCATCAATGCTATAAAAGCAAGCATTATGGTAATCATAGGGGCTAGAGTAGAGCTTTCGGGAGCTTTGTCGCGGGCTGCGAGGCCACCAGCAGCATCCCCGGGAGCCCAAGCATTAGACCAGGCAGGGGAGATCATAGGAAGAAAGTCGAAAAACATGAGCTATGCATTCTCGAATCAAAATCGGTTGGTTTTTGGGGTGGTTGTGGGGATGCTGAGAATGATAGGGACATGGTCAGAGGTGGATCCAAGGCGTGAGGTTAGGGAGGAGTTTGGGAACGCCCAGCTGAACACTGTGTGGATCAAGCAGATCAAGGCGATCGATCAGATCATTGAAGGATGCTGCTAAGCGGCGATCGAAGCTAACCATGTTTTATTGGTGGGATCTCTGGTGAGCTTTTAATCACCGATCGCTACCCAATTGGTGGATGCCGGGGCAGCGAGGGACTCAAACTCATTCAAGAAAGCGGCCGAGTCGTGGTGGTCTGAGGGACGCACACATTGGTGACGGTGAAGTTGTTGGAGGATGAAGTGGAGGAAAAGGACACTGTGAAGCCATGGCCGCTTTGGCCAATGGTGTCGGCCGAGACAATAGCGGGTCCCAAGCCGTGATGAACCCGCGCCCTTCGAGCCAATAGATGGCGAGAATGCAAAGTTGCTCAGATAGGGATGAGGAAGGACTGTAGATGGTCGTGTCGCGTTTTTTTTGCCGGCCAAGGCCATGGACATTCCACGACATAAGAAAATAAGTGTCCTTGATTCGTGGGGAAATGGTTACAACAATCTTTTGTCTGCCCGTACGCAGGATGTATCCCTTGCCCTCTCCGGCTGCGGCCATGACAGCATCGGCGTCCAAGGCAACACCATTTTTTCCCTTTTTTTTCACTTTTAAGAGTTAACCACTTTTTGACACTACTATTTGGATTTGGGCCCCCTACATCTGCTAAATAGCACCCCTGTCTAGCCCGCCAATTCGGTAGGGGAACCAAACAAGGCTGCCAAACAAATTAATAAGCAAAACAATTGTTAACGTGTCTGTGATGTGTATGGTGTATGGATTGATGTGTTTGTGCGACAAACTTATTAGTTGGTATTTACATTCCCTAATGATTAACATGTTTTTTCTCAGAATCTAAATGGGTTTATCCCACTATAAGTATTTTTAGCCTTGGGAAAAAATAACCATTAATGATCATAGCCGGCTGCCTGAAATATAGCATGCAATTTGTCATTCTGAACGGCCGTGGGGTATATTTTATTTCAATAACTTATCATGCAACATGACAGCTGCTAAATGAGACTACATTGGCGGTCAGGATAAATGCTGATGTCTCGGTTTTTTACATTCACCCCACATGAATTCGCATTTACATAAATCTTGATCGTTTTCTTATTTTTCGTGTTTGCCATTTTTTTTAAAAAAACATGAAAATAATATTTTTTTCAATTCATTTTTAGATGGGCTCCAAAACATTGCGAGTGACCTTGGAAGATGGTCACTTTGACCAAGTGCCGTCGCATTTGCTGCCACAAGCCATCCAGCATCTATTGAGAAAGTTTGCGACTGTGGATTGCAGTAGGATATCTGCAGATGGCATCTTATACCTACAGTTTTACTCTCATAGGGCAGCTAAAGCAATTAAAGAAAGGTTTGATAAAGACCCTGGCCGAGTCCCTATGAGATTTCACTGGAGTTTGGTTAATTTGGACCTGTACGGAAGCAACCCGCCCGACAAAGTAAATGTTATCCATGTGGAAACTGAGAGAGACACGGCTGACAAGAAGGTACACGATAGTAAAGTTTTTTTTTTCTTTTACTAACACTAGCTAAGCCCAGTTTAAATACTCCTACAGTCTTATGGTTCTTTTCTTTCTGAAACAGGCTCAGAAAACCGTCCCAAATTGTGATTTCAACCAGTTCCTACCGTGTCAGGCTCCAGATGAGCAGCCTTGTGATGATCCTAATAAACCAGCAGGTTAGTGGACTAGGTCTCGAATGAAGTTTGCAAAGTACAATTACAAATGACTTCTACTCATGCCTTGTTGCCCTATTGTTGTCTTGTTTGTAGATATGGAGACAGACTGATGATCAGAGGAAGTGAAGAACACTTTTTGAGGCATGTAGTGGAACTAAGGGCCAATTTGGGTTCAGTGCAAGAATCGTAGTAGCACACTATAATCATGACCTAAGCCTTAAAACTGCAGCTGGCTCTTTTTTTCCGTCAGCTGTTTTTGTCTGGAGACTGGGAACCATAAACGAAGCCGTTTTTGACTGCTACAATGTAAACAGTGTTCTATATGCTCTACAGTGTGTGAGCGCAGGGAGCCGAAGGCTGGGCCCATGAGGAGGGCTATGGTGACAGTGACCATTGACAAATTTGATTGATTGATATTTCAAATCTGATAATTCTGCCACGCAATTGTTTATCATTTGTTCTGGTTTTAATGATTGCGTTAGCAGTTTAACACATGCGATGGGGCATCCGCTTTTCCACACTCGCCCACTGCCGGGGCAGGGCTGTGGCGCAAGTTGCTCTGAATTTCTAACTGGTCCTGATGAATCTCTACTCTAGATGATTATTACCTCTATTAAAAAATTATACTCCCTCTTTTTTAAATTATAAGAATTTAGCTTTCTAGCTACATTGATTATAGTAAATAGTGTATATCTATTTGCATAGCAAAAGTTACGTACTCTCTCCGTTCTAATTTGCAAGTCGTTTTGGTTTTTTTAGATTCATTCATTTTAGTGTGTATTTAATAAAGTATATGTCTAGATGCATAGCAAAATAAATAAATCTAGAAAAATCAAAATAACTTACAAATTAGAATGAATTAGTACCTAGAAAAGTAGAGAAGAGTCTTATAACTTGGAATGGATTGAATAGATTTTTAATTTAGTTCCAAGTCATTTTTATTAATTTTCATCAAATGTGTTAAAGAATCACCAGCATCTACTAATCTATAACTAATTTATACACGATCCAATGAATATGAAAATTTTACAACAATTACAACAATACTTCTATTTCAGGGGGTTTCAGTTCATCAGGGACCACAAAATACCATGTAATGCTGAAATATTAGTTAATCTTTGTAAGTCTAACATCATACAGTTGCCTGTAGTCTACTGAAAGCCGAAGCACTGTTGTTCTTCAGTTGCTATGATAATTTGGATACATGAACTGACATCCCGAAGGACCTCTTGCTTCCACAGCCTTCATTTTTCACCAGATTTACCGTTAAGATCGTATTTCAAAAAACAGAGAAGTGGATGAAGAAATTCGGGAAATAGAACCTGACAGAAAATTCAGTGATCCTAATCCAACAGTTTTGCATTTTGTATTTGATAAATTAAGAATTTGCCAAGTTACAAATGAATATGGCAAATGTAAAAAGAGTCAATCTTTAACGGTTTCTCATCATTCACTTGGCAAAAATAAAAATTATGCGCGCGAGGGGGAAATATCCTGTAGAAGTAGCGCGCGAGAGCGATTGCCGAGTGAACCGTAGTTTGATATTTATGTCAAATATCACCTGGTGTTTGCCAAGTTAACAAAATGCCAAGCCCATTTGTGAAATCGCTGGATAAGTGATGTTTTAGACTTTTTTGCAAAACAAGAATGCCAAGCCCATTTGCAAAACCGTTAAAGTTGCTGTTAGACTCTGGATCCAGTTGCCTAATTAACTATTGTTTGGCGACAGATTTTGCAGCAAGAAACCTGTTGCCTTTTCACAAACCAACAGCTACCACGGTTTCTCAAAAAATCTAACAGGTACCAATAGAAAAAAAATCTGTCACATTTCCTATACCCGTTACAACAAATATCACAAACGGATCCAAACCCACAATGAAAACCGGATGGGTAGCTGTTGTTGGAATGATCTCCACCACGAGTTGCCCAACGGCAACTCTGGATCTTTGACCGCGCCCTGATCGGGGGGCGCTCAGCCCAATACATGGCTGATGGACCCCTGTCGCGCAGCGCTATATAAAGGATGTGGGAGGTCGGGGCTCAGGACACGAGGTTCATCTGCCAGCCGCCATTCCCACCTACAACCCTAATCTGATCACGAGGGTCGCGCTGTGAGCGACGGGAAGCTCCATCGGTGTTCACCATCTCCCCACCGCCACTCCGACGTCCACTCCGCCGAGGATGTCACTGCATCGACCTTCTACTCCGACGCGATGGCCGCATCCAGCTCCAGCGTCCCTGTTGGCGTTTCTTAACATTACTACTAGGCTATAAGTATGTCCTTAGCAATAACATTAGAAACGTGTGTTGACATTCCTAACCACCATTACTTTAGAAAGGTAACCCTTGGCCCTTAACGACGCCGGCCTAGGTGATGCAGTCCGGTAATAATAGTTGGAAGTGCCTGATTGGCCTTCCTAACCGTCATTACTTACGATATGCAAAACTACAGCATGACGCCTTGGGGTGCAATAAGAATTACAATCCATAAGTAACGATACTTAGGTACGCCAATCGATAGCTCAGTAAGAAATAAGAATAAATCTGCAAGCGCACAAAACTATCATTGTAGCATTTCAACCCGTGAGTATTCAAGGGTGTCGTATTTATAATTTTCCGTAGGAGGGCAATATGCATCAAGCGTGGTATAAACATGATCACTTATTTAGTGCAATGGTAGGCATAGAGTAAACAGGGGTAAGACATGATTTCAAGATAGTGGACACACATCTGAGTCAACCTCAAGGATAAAAGATAAATGAATATAACTAAACAGAGAAGGCATTGGTCATATATAACTATGCAAAGAGCTATTAGCAAAGCATCTAACTAGCATGTCTAGCCTCAGGACTAAGTATGGGATGATAGGGAGATCCCCGCAGCTGGTCTGCCAGCCGATAGAGACTTTACAAATTCCTACTCAATATTCGAACATGGGAGAGTGCTTGGAATGGATAGGGCTGTCACCACCTGCCCACCTACCCCTCTACCCGTGGGATACCGACATATTCACCGATCTTCGCATACCCGAGCACCATGCCCATGTACTTGGAAACAACTCCTAACCCCCGCGGACCCCAACCCTTCGGATTGATAGGCTAGGTTAAGAGCAACCAAGAAGGCACGACGAAATGTCACCTCATCCCTAGTTCTTCCTCTATTCATGCTAATTTGATGAATGATGAAGAACGATGTTGAACAAGTCAAGAACATAATACATAAACTATATACTAGCTCATATATTATGCTCATAACATGATCATAACTATACTCTAGTTCATATGCATGATTATATAAGTATGGTAAGAACTTGCTCATGGAAGAAAACTAAATTGTATTCATACCAAGATGTTCTTCTTCTTCCAAGGAGACAAGCTCTCCTTGATAGCTTTTGCCTTGCTCACAAACTACTAAAACTACTCTATGGAATAAGTGGGAGGTGTGAGGTAAGTGTCGGGTACCTGGATAAGGGGGTATCCTAAACCTCCGACCTCCAGGAGCCTTAATCTCCGACCAATCAAGCCCCAAAATCACCAAATAAGCCCACGAACAGATATACAGGTCCACCAGCTACATTGAGTTACGCTGGGCCGGTCCACGAACGACACCGTCCGAGACAAGACCACCTCCTACTCGATGGGGAGCCCCGAGTGACGGAAGTCCACCCGAGCAGACGACCCCCCGTCGAATGATGGAAGTCCGCCCGAGTGGACGACCCCCGTTGAGTGATACTATCCCTCGATCCACCTACTCCCCGTACAGGAGACATCGCATTTAATGCATCTCACTAACTCCTGCCTAATCGTATGGCTACAGCGGCATTACAGTGATCAAGTACAGCGGTCGAATCCTACTTTACCGCCCATCCCTAAGACGTGTGGTGGTTTGACCGATACTGCTGCACCTTATCGAGCACTATTCCACCTTCGACGCCCCCTTGACACACTACGCGACAGCAGCCAGCCTCGGATTCCCAGGGTTCGATCTTATCCACCCGACCTCGGCTCCCGTGGCCGCCCCTCGACTGGGCCTCGAACGTCATCAAGCCACCCCTCGAGTTGTGCCTCGACGCCTTTGATCAACGCTCCAACAACTCTCGACGCGACGTCAACAGGGACTCGCGCGCCCTCCACAAGAGCTCGGGTCTTTCACCCACCGACTGCGGGCGTCACCATGACGCTTCAGAAGGACGACCGTCGACTCCGAGCACGTCACTATAGGGCAAGCCATGCCCGGCGCACGCCTCTACAGCAACCGTGACACGATCGGCATCGACCCATCGACGTCATCGCCTACGATAGCATTAGGGATCCTGTACACCCGTGCCTCTCCTTGGCCTATAAAAGGGGATGCCGGGGACCAGTTTAGGGGATCCGAACCCGAGTCAAACACTCGAACACACCAGACAACACTTAGCGGCTTTTGAGCTCATAGTTAGAAAAGCATAGGCGTAACGCCCTCCAGCTTAGGCCTTGTACTCGACCCCCCGGTTCATACTCGCTCGCTTGTACATCCCCTGTACAAGCACTTCGGTGCAAGATAATACAAATCTCCACCCCCGCTGGACGTAGGGCCTTCTTTGCCTAAACCAGGATAAATCCTTGTGTTCTTCTTGCATTACCATTCGAATTAGGGAGCACACAGTACACGATCACTTGTTGGTTTAGGACCCCCGGGGTCCGAACACCGACAGTTGGCAGACCAGGTAGGGGGATCTGTGTGTCACAACCTCTTCCGACCATTTTTTGGATGGCAGGCTCTGTACCCTCATTTCCGTTCACTACGGTGATCTGGTTCGGGAGCTTAGAGTTCATGTCGCTAGGTCACGACCAAGACATGGTCCTGTTCTCGATTGGAGAACCGAGCGGAAGCAATTTCGGGTCCCTGCAACAGGCCCCTCGCCGGTCTCGTCACCCCACTTTCGCGCTCGGGAGGAAGCATGGCCGGCGCAACCGCCATCGCCGCTTCAAGTCGACATCAGCTTCCGCTTCCCCGCCCCCGGCTGAGGACGCAGGGTCCCTGGTCAGGAACCTGGTAGACCTATGCCTGGAATCAAAGGAAGAGCCAGGATGTTTTGGTGACGACCCCAACTTTAGCTTCGCTATGCGCTCGCCGAGGGGACCGGTGGTCTTTTCTGCGGGCGTGGCTCCAACGCCATCCAACCTGCTCCCACATGGGTTGTTCGAGGCCCGTCGCCCATTCCTATTTGGCCTAAACAACTCCGCCAAGGCGTAAGCATCGAGGACAGGGAAGGCCTCGGCTGACGGATGGACTTCGGGTTCGGACAACCCCGCCTCGTCCGTGGGCCGGAAGGCCATGAGCACTAGCCAAGGGGACTCGACTGAAGACAGGAGGGCCTCGACCCATGACGAGCACCAACATGAGCGCGTACGAGGATCTCCCAGGGCACCTCCTATGAGCCACCATGGACTTTCACCAATGCCTGTAACATCAAAAAGTGGGCTCGATCCTGTCCTCACAGAGTCGAACCTCCCTCGAGGGCTGGAAGGGGAAACCTCTGCATCCCTAAAAACTTGCATTTTTTTTAAAAAAACTTTTACATAGTCGACGAAACCGCGAGGGCACCCTATGGCTCAAGGGGCAGTCGAGCCATGAGATCGCCTACGTGTCCGCGCTATGGCACCTCCACTCACTCCCCCATGCTAAGGAGTGCAACCGTGCGCTAAGAAGACTTAGTAAAAGTACACTATTTCAAAAAATCAATGTCTAACATTCCTATATGCCTCGATGCGAGTTCCTACACAGTCGACATGGCCGTGAGAGCATGCTAAGGCTGAGGGGCCGTCGAGCCATGAGATCGCCTACACCTCCAGGCTATGATACCTCCACTCACACCCCACCCCTAAGGGTGCAACCGTGCGCCAAGAAGACTGCATAAAAACTCAACTCGAGCAAGATAGGAATAACAGACTCGGACTCACGATTTCAAAAAATCAATGCCAAACATTCCTATATGATTCAATATGTGTCTCTCCTCAATTCCGCGAGGTATCAACAAAATCTCCGATGCTACCACGACAAGCACGTGCGCAAGAGAGACCTCCAGGTCAGCGACCTCGTCTTGCATCGACGACAAAGCAACAAGGGCCACCACAAGCTAACTCCACCATGGGAGGCCCCCTTCATCGTAGCTGAGGTGTTGAAGCCTGAAACCTACAAGCTAGCCAACGGCAAGGGCGAAACATTCATCACTGTGTGGAATATCGAACAGCTACGTCGCTTCTACCCTTAGGGCCTTGATGCTTCTGTACATTTTCCCATATCATGAATGAATAAGAAGTACTTTCGTTTACAAGTTAAAACTTTTTATTTACATGTACAAGGTAGCCTCAACTCTGCTTCATCAGAGTTGAGCCTCCCTCGGGGGCTACAAGGGAGGAAACCCCCTGAAGTCCCAAAAAACTCGCATGTTTTTTCAAAACTCGATGTCTATTCTTTCTCACATGCCTCGATACGTGTTAACACTTAGCCAAAAACATCGCGGGAGTGTCCCAAGGGTTGAGGGCTGTCGAGCCAAGAGATCACCTACGCCTCAGTGCTATGGTACTTCCACTCACTCCCCCCTTCGAGGGGCACGACCATACACCAATTTTGCTAAGTAAAAATACAGTCAGGCAGGCAAGAAAGAGAAGGACTTAAAATTTGACAAAAGTATATATATTCACATGCGTAATGTTTCGAGGCCCCCAGGGCCACTGTCGATGAAACCTCATCGGCAGTCTACCACGGGATACCCCGCGATAGTAGATTGCGGTGGGGAGCGCGCTAAGACCTACGATCGAGATGTTGAGACACAAGATGAACACAAGGACAACCAGGGTTTATCCAGGTTCAGGCCGCTCGAAAGCATAATACCCTACGTCCTGTGTCTCTACTACTGTATTGATGAGGTGTTTACAGACGTGTAGGTGTAGAGGTCTAGGGGGTCCTTGCCCGCCTTATATAGTCAGGGGGTAAGGTTACATATCTAGGGTTTCCCTATGGCTGGTTATATTGAGACGTATCCTTTGAGGACTCGACTAGATATAACCGACTAAGACTCCTTGTCTCACGTGCCAAGTAGCCCTCAGATCCCGTATAGCCTGCTGACCTGTTTAGTAGCAGACCACGGATTCTGTCTTGTCGTTCGGCCCACCGATCACGATGATGATGGACCAGCCTTCGTCTTCTGGTCTGGGCCGTCTTGTACCGAGCAGTCCAAAGTCTAGCCGTAAGGGTATATAGGGTCTATACCCCCACAGCTAGTCCCTGAGCACCATGTATCTTGAGGGAGTCGCCGTCTTGACTTGTACCAAGCAGTGAAGATGCAGACCACGTAGTGCTGAGCAGTGAAGATGCCAAGCACGTAGTGCCGAACAGTGATGTCGCCGACCACGTAATGTCGAGCAGCGAAGCTGTCGACCACGTGTTACCGACCAGCACTGACGCTGATCAGTCAGCACCGTCAAGGCTTCTCCCAAGCAGTTCGTAAGTCTGCTCCCGACCACAGCTCCCATCAAGGCAGGTGATCTATCAAAAGATACATGGTGTTCCAAGAAAAAGAAAAATATTTCCACGCCCTGAGACGTGGGCCCATGTTAACACGTGACACGAAGTATCAATGGGATGCTAACATGAAAAAATTGTAGAGGTAAGGGTACCGAACCAGGAACAAAAGATAGGACCAAGTCACCGCTAGGTGACGTGGGCCCACATAGTCCCCAAGCTCGATATAAGATAGAATATGTTGTATTGAGCTTTTTTAAGAAAAGTCAAAGAGAATACCAGCTATACATAGAAAATGCCAAATACCCATTCTAGAACTGAGAACAGATAGTAAGCCCGAAGTCACCGTGAGGTGACGCGGGCCCACATAGTCCCCAAGCTCGATAGAAGATAGGATATGTTGTATTGAGCTTTTTAAGAAAAAAGTCCAAAACAACATCAACTAGTCAAGGCCAGTATTACAGGACTAGGCATGTGCCAGCTAACTTGTAGTCCCCAACCATACAAAGGATGAGTCAGAGGCTCGATTGGGTCGATGTAGCCATGAGATATGGCAAAAGTAGGTGAGGCACATTAAATGCTCTGAATGCCGTACAGGGAACAAGTGAATCGAGGCTAGAGCGACAATCGATGGGAGGTCATTTGCCCGAGTGGAGATCCGTCACTCGAGGGGGTTCGTCCGACCGCACCGAGCCCTGTTACGAGGGAGGGTCATTCATCCGCGGGAAGATCCGTCACTCGAGGGGGTTCCATTTGACCGCGCTACGCCCTGCTACTTGACGAGGGGTCTTTCGCCCGAGCGAAAATCTATCACCCGAGGGGGATCCTCCACCCGTGGGGAGGTCTGTCACTCGAAGCACCCCATCGCCGAGAAGGTAGTTTTGAATGATGCTATGTATGGGCCAGGCCAGTATAGCTCAATATCTAAAGACGAGTCACAAACTCGATTGGGTTGAGGGTCACCAAGAGATGTTGATCCATAGACATCACTGGGTGGCAAGTCAAGTACACAGTCCCTAGATAAATCCAGGGTGAAGCAGGCTCGATCGGTTCGAGGGACACTGAGAACCACTAAATGCAAGGTGGAATGTCGAGTCCCTGAGTGTTATGAAGCCAGAGACGAGGCTGTACGATGTGTAGCACCGAGCCAAGGGTCGATGAAGAGTCCTTGAGCAAAGCAAGGTCGAAGTCGAGGCTGTGCAATGCACCACATCGAGCCAAGGGTTGATGACAAATCCTTGAGCAAAGCGAGGCTAAAGTTGAGGCTGACCAATGCATGGCATCAAGCCGGGCGTCAATGAAGAGCCCTCAAGTACTGCGAAGTGGAAGTCGAGGTAGTTGGACCAATTGGGCAAGATGCTTCGAGCAGCCCAAGTGGTCGGTGATGAAGCCCATATGCCTGGTGGTGTGACCACCTAAACGATAGTCCTCGATGTAGTCCCCGAGTGTATGAAGTGTGCTCGACAACCGAACCTTGTTCCTAAAAAATAAACATGAAGATCGGTAGTACTTGATGTACAAATAATTAATCTAAATAATAACATTGATGCCATTTTAGATGTTTGATATGTAGAAAACATGATGTCGACAACTAAGTTTTGCCCCCACCCTCGAAGCAAGTTAACTCTGTCAGGTGACATAGGGATGCACTAGTGAACCATGTAGGACCGCTGGGAGCACTAGGTACCTAATACCGTTAGAGAGTGACTGCTGAATCTCCTAGTGCCATGTAGTGCGGAGTTGTAACAAATCATCAGAGGATCGAAGCAGTGCCTTGTCGAGCCGTTCTCGGCAGGCGAAAGACAAAGTTTAATTTTGACTTATGCTGGGCGCATGTATGACAGGTAGTATGAAAGATACAAAACTGTGCAGGAGAAAAGGATAACAAAAAATTGAACAAAAAACTTGGCTTGTATTTGGAGATGTGCCGATGCAGCAGTCAAAAGTGCCAAGGACGTAGAGTTCGTAGGCATCAAGAGGTGAAAAAGCATGTGAGGTAGGTAACTGCTCTGGCCCACACACATACTCAGGACTTCAAACAGCCCAATAAGCTGTAATCCGCACGAGTCAAGCGGCCCAACCCTAGAAGTCAAACCAGCACACCCGAATGGTATAAGTAGTGAGCGCCGTCGAGGAAAATGGTACCCTGAAGTGCAATCATTCCCCACTACCCAGTATCTCCATCTTCTGAAGCGGTTCACCTTTTGTTCCTGAGCATCTGCTGCCGTCTCAATCCATCGCGTGAAATCCCACCGCCGCAAGGCAAAGGAGTCAATTTGCGCACAAGCACCACCTCCGCCCTTGACTCAACAAATCCGCCCACCACCTTCAGAAGGAATGACGAGGAAAGGAAGCAAGATGGCGGGGAAGGAAGCAAGAAGCGCTCATCAATGAAGGACTTCTGCCACCCGCCGAGATGGGAGCGTGGCGTTAGCCACGAGGTGAGGACTCGCCTTGTCCCTGGGAAGGGGAATTCATTGTTTTTGAGGACATGGTGCCTCGGGGAGTCGAAGCACCCATGAATGGATTCCTCTGAGATCTCTGCATCTATTGGGGGATTTCAATCTACAATCTCGACCCCAACTCCAATCTATCCATATCCATCTTCATTGCTTTCTGTGAGCTGTACCTAGGCATCGACCCCTATTTCAATCTCTTCCGCTATTTCTTCCTGCTACAGAAAAAGGAGGTAGAGACTAGGGGGTCCTAGGTTATGGGAGGCTACTATGTGCAGCTCAGGGATGGGATGAGAAAGCACTGGCTCGGGTCCAAGCCCCAATCCGCCACCAAGGGGTGGAATACCCATTGGTTCTATATGAGCCAAAATGTGGAAGGAAGACAAGTGCCCTGTGGCATCAATCAGGTGCCTGAATGCACCCAACGGTGGTCAAAGCTGCCCACCCCAGAGGAGATGATCTAGGTAAAGGAGCTGCTGTTGTTGATTGACAAAAAATTCATCAATGGAGCAGTTGTTGTCAGGATCTGGTCGATCCGTCGGATCCAATCATGTAAAGAACGGGTGAACCGTCTATTCGAGTATTCCAAACGGAACAATCCCTCTCAAGAGACTCTGAAGAAGCTGATGAATGATGTTTCCAAACGGTGAATGACTTCTTTGTTTGAGAAGTATGACCCGAACACCAGCTTTTTGGAGCAGCATGCTCGGCCATACAGCCTCGACCAACTACCACCGACGGTAAGCTGACCAGTCTCATACTTTGACTCAAGCTTATGTGCTCTAGTGTCTGATGATGTTTGTATAACATGAATCTGTTTGAATGCCAGACATTGTTTGGACAGGACCAAGGGGTGTTCTTCTCAACTGTACCGGTGGAGCCGTGGCCACAAGGTGAGGCGCAGGACTACCAGCGCAGAGCAGAGAAGACCCCAGCAGAGCAAGGGACGGCAGACGTCTCCAGCTCTGAGGATGATGACTTCCCTGCTGCTCAAACATGAAGCCGAGTAGTAGGAAAATGGCCCATGGCAGAGGCTGCCAAGAAGAAGAGGCCCTCGACCCTACTATCTGGGGGTAAGTTAAACCTAGATGGTAGAGGAAGGGGAAGCAAGAAAAGGGGTGCCCCGTCCACCCCGGAGTCATCGGACGTTGACCTGCTAACGCTAAATCAGTGCCAGAGGAAGCATCAAGCCATGACACCTCAGACGGGGAGGACATCGAGGGCAACACCCGCGTCGACACCCATGAGGCCTATGCAGGCCGCACAGCCACCAACTCCACCTACTCAGCTGGGAGCCGCTACTTCGACCTCTCGGCCTGATCAAGCTGGGGCTACAACACCGTCACCACCATTGCCACTGCCTGCACCGCACAGGGTGGCCGTGTCACCAACCAGAGCAGCTTTGCCCACGGGGCACCAAAAGGAGGCAAGGGAGCCAACTTCTCCAGTGCGCCCTGCTAGATCAAGCCAGTCAGGTGGGACATCGGATCAAGTCCTCGGGTGTAGTAGTGGGGCGACAAGCGGGGCCCCAGGCGCTCCAAGCAGGGGAGCAGCCCCAAAATTCAGAGGGGGGTTCCGGCGATTGGCCAGGTAAGTGTTTGAATTCATGAATCTTGCATGATCTTGATTGAGATTCCATGCTTGTTGTGATCATAATATGAATTATAGCCGTGCTCGGTCGTCGGCAACACCAACTTCTCCCCCCAGCCAATCCACTACGCCGTCCGCCGAGTGGGCACCGGGCAGCAGCACGACTAGGCCTACAGAGCAGAAGGAGGCGACCAGTGCCTCGACTCCTATCGAGCCGTCCTCAACACCAACTCCATAGCCTGAAAGGCAGGTGGTGCCCTGTGAACCAATCGTTGCCGAGACACGTCAGCTACCGAGGCATACGCCAGACCAGGCAGGGCCGAGCACGCCAGCACTGACTGAGGATATTGAAGACGTGCCCAAGGTGCCTAGGATGCCACGGCCCGACCTCCCCAAGCAGCGTATTTTTATATCGTGCAGGCTAGGGGAGAAACAAGTCCTGACTCATGAAGAGATACCAGATGAGGACCTGGACACAAGCATCCAGGATGCGATTGAGGTGCTGTCTGACTGGATCAAGGTAACACCTTACCAAGATCAACTTGTCTGTATTGAATTTGAAATCGTAAGATTAGTGATCAATCCGTGGCACATGCAGTCACTACAGAAGACCAACAGCTAATGGGGCAGCACCATAACCTGGTTTGCGATGACTTGGGAGGAATGTAAGACCCTCCGGGCAGCCAACGCTGGGCTGGAGGCGCAGGCCAAGGTCTTCCGGGAGCGCGAGGTCCAGCGGTAGGAGGAGGTTGCCACCCTGCACCACAAGGTGGAGGCCCTGGAGCGGACCCAGGAAGAAACTCTGCACCAAAAGGTAGAGGCCTTGGAGCAGGCCAGCAAGGAAGAAGTGGCTGCTCTGCGTCTCAAGGTGGAAACCTTGGAGCAGGCCAATGGCAGTAAGTAAACCTCTCTTGCCCCTTGTATGTTGATGCATGCTACATGTTTATGACTGCTTCTTATTGGACTGGAAGGCCAGATTGAGGTCATGTCTTGGGAGCTGGCTGGCTTGGTTGAGAAAAAAGATACTGATGAGAAGCAGGCCAAGGCAGGCCAGGCACCGATTGCCGAGCTGACCAGTAAGTCAATCAATCACAGAATAGTTGTTGTGAAGTCTGCTGCATACTGGGTGGACCAGAGTATGCTAACCACCATTGTTTTGTTGTTGTAGGCTTGCGGGAACGCCACATGGCCCAATTCCGGGTGATCGAGGACTCAATTGCGAGCCTCCGGGAAAAGATACGGGTCATGATCGACCACATCAAGCCTATGTTGAGGGCCATCTTTTCGAGAGAGGAGCACCCTATGGACCCTGTAGGTGAAGAAACTACCATTGCCGACCAGTGCCGAAGGCTATGGCCGGAGCTGCCGGGATTTGTCATGAGAGCTGAGAGTTTTGTGGCCTCCATCGTGCTTGTCGTGGTCCGTGCCAATTACCAGAGTGTAGATCTAGTGACCATTGAGCGGGGGATCCCTCCAGAGGTCACAGACGAAGAAGCCGAAGAGCTCCTTGCCTTGTCTGGCCCAACTGCCGCTGCCATTGTTGATGACATGACTCTGATCTTTGATCCTATAGAAAATGGTGGTAGTGGTCAGTAGGCTGTATAAACAATGTATTTATGTGTAAATACTATTTGTAAGTTGATCCGAGCACTGGGTGCTTGGAAACTTTTAAGCCTATTAACACAGACAAGTAGGCATGTTTAAGCGGGTGATAAACATTTTGCCGTTTTCATATTTTAGGTCCGGATTCATGCATAAGTCATTTTTATTCTAAAAAATATCACCAGTTAAGTTTTGCCCCCACCCTCAAAGCATGTTAACTTTGTCGGGTGACTAGGGATGTGCAAGTGAGTTGCGTAGGACTGCTGGGCTCACCAGGTACCTAGTACCATTAGAGAGCGACTGTCGAATCTGCTAGTGCCATGTAGCACGGAGCTGTAACACATCGTAAGATGCTTCGAGACAGTGCCTTGTCATTCTTGGTGGGTGGAAAACAAAGTTTAACTGAGATGTATGCAGGGTGCATGTATAACAAATGTGTGCACAAAAACAGAATCAAAACAGGAAAGGAGAACAACAAAGGAAACTTTATTAGATATCTGAATGATAAAGACTTAGGTACATATCTTTTTCTATGGGTAGAAGCGTATGAGGTGGTCAATGTGCGAGGAGTTGGACACCTCAACACCCACCCTCCATTGTCTCCAACCAGTAGGACGATGGGCGTGTAACTTCCTTGATCCTAAATGACCCTTCCCATCTGGATGACAGCTTGTGCAAACCATCTATCTTCTGGATTCATTGTAACACCATGTCGTCGACCATGAATAGCCTGCCTTTGACATTGCGGTTATAGTAACGATGCATTGATGCTAGGTACTTAGCCGTCCGAGCACATGACTCGAGGGCTACTTCTTCTTTGGCGATGATGTTGACTTCCCTAGTGTCGTTTGAGGCTTCTTCATTGTAAAGCTGGACACACGGTGAAAGGAGTGTTACCTCAGCTGGTAGGACAGCCTCGGATCCAAACACCATGAAGTATGGGGAAACTCTAGTGTTACGACTGGGCTGGGTACGAAGTCCCTAGACCGCGATAGGTAATTCCATAAGCCACCGACCAGGTTTAAGCTCCTTATCATCTTGATAACTCCTAGACTAACCTATCTACTCTAACTAGCCTAGGCCAGTCCCTAGTGGAACCTGGCCAACCACAGCCCTTACTGGCCAACTATGGCCAGCCACCAGCGGCCAAGGCCAGCCAGCGTAGCCTAGCTAGCTTGGCCCGGCCAGCCAGCAGAGCAGCAGGCCGCAAGCCAGCCGACGGCCCAGCTAGCCCAGCAGCCGCGGCCGCTCAGCCCGCCCGCGCACGCTATGGGCCACCGTTTGCCTGCGTCAGCACCGCATCGCGCCTGCGTCACCCACTGGCATCAGCACCGTGTCACCACCCACAGCAACTGATAGGTGGGGCCCACCCGAGTGGGTCCCACTGCTACAGTGTCGTCTCTCTCACGGAGACGACACCGAGTCGGTGTCCGCGTGCCGCCCAGGCTGTACCACCCGCGCGCGACCCGAGGGTCCACGCCACGCCCTATAAAGGGCGAGCGCCGCCTACCAAGCCTCCCTTCGAAACCCTAGTCTCCTCTCGGTTCTGCCGAGTTGCGCCGCCATCACCGCCGTTCCGTTGAGTCGCGTCGCCGCCGTCAATCTCCGCGGTCGTTTCGCCTTCGCCGACAAGAGCTCCTCCACAGGCTCCACGGTGAGGTGAGCCATTGTCCGTGCCCGTGGCATGCACCTCCATGCCTCGCAGCGCCCTCCCACTGAGAACTCGCCGCCCGTGCGGACCACCGCCATCGGCCATCTCCCGCAGTCACGGACCCCGCGGTCGAGTCTGCGAGGTCGCGCTCGTCACCCCCGTACCCTCCACCTTGCCGGCCGAGCACCGGAGTGCCGTTCTCGGCCGAGGCTCCGATGACACCGCCCCGCCAGACGCCGCCAGCCATCGGATCTGAGCCGAGCGGCTCAGATCGATTGTTGACGCCCGGTCAACCATGGGGTCAACAGGGGCCCGCGCCGCTGACGTGTCTGCTGACGTGGCTGGCATACAGGCGCCATGCCAGCGCCATGTGTACGCTAACCGCGTCAACGCGGTCAGGCCATTGACAGCCTTGGCACTTTTGTAGAAAGGCCCCTGTTTTTTACATATTTATGATCTAGTCCTTTCTAGTTCAAAAGTATTTAGTTTTTAGTCCTGTTTTCAGCAGATTAGACCCTAGTCTTATTTAGGCCATAACTTTCGTGTTTTAACTTTGATTTTAGCAAACTTTACTTTGGAATCATCTCAACGAGTAGAATAGTCCTATGCTATTATTTGCTACTGTTGAGATGTTTTGGTGTACTGCTCTAATTAATGTATGTTTGCTTGCATGTATTGTGCGTGTGTGATGATTGTGGCGTATAGAGAACAAGACGTGGGTGAACAAGGATCAGTAGGACCCAGAGGACTACGTGCAGTAGGAAATCAACCAAAGCAAGTGCAGGCACCTTTGATCATTTTGCGCCTATTCATGTTTATAAATTCACTGTATGTGTCTTAAATCGGTAAACCATAGGACATACTAGCCACTTTACCCAAAGATATCCTATGGGGGTTGTAGTTGATAGGCTTTTTGGTTGCTAGTGCTCTATCTCACCTTTCACCGTCTAATGAAGATAAAATTTGCTTCTTAACCTGTTGAGCCTTGGGCTCTTGGCTTCGGCCATTGGAGAAGTTGATGCACTTCCGCATTGTTGGTTGGCAGTGAATGAAGGGGGAAACGGATGCTAGTGGGACTCGTGTTGACGAGGGTGTTCGTATCTCCTCCCCCTTGAGGTCCTTTCGTGGAGCGAAAACCTAGGACTTCCATACATCTCTAGGCTAATGGGCACTGGCTTGGTCAATTAGCAGGACCATCATGGGCAGGTTGGATAGCTTACCGATGGGTGGCTATAGCTATGGTCGCTAGGGTTTGTTTACAAGTTGCTGTATGGGAGGGGCTAGGGATCCGTGATGGGGGCGGCCTCACGGTGTAGTCGCCCATACTCCTGGACTCAAGGCTAGCGAGTTGTCACTGCCTACGACCCTATGAAAAGCCTCGTTGTGACCTCTGTCAGCCTATCTTGGTAATGGGCTAAGAGGTTGGCCGCCTCGGGCAAAAGGAGTAATCATAATTTGGAGTGAAAGTGTACACCTCTGCGCAGATTTAAAATCAGTATATCATCCGTGCTCACAGTCACGAGCAGCCCAGATCCTCGCATGATTTAGCCAAATGGTTTAAGCTGTTAAATCATGGTGATGTTGTGAGGTTGCTACCTCGGGTTTTATCAGGATGGCTATCCTGTGTTTCCCTTGAGATGGCTAGCTCATGTTTGATGTTGCTTAACAATATATGTTTATGTCTATGATGATAAATGACACATTAATGCTACTTGAACCTTAATAAAGGGTTGTGTGTTTCAACCAAGATGATTAGAGAATAGGTTGCAACTTGTTCAATCTTAATTATTTAACTTTAAAATGCTACCGCAGTCTATCTTTCAGCTTTACCTTGTACTAGCCTTGCATGTCATTACTTTCCGTCTGTACTTGCTGAGTTTCAACATGGAACTCACCCTTGATCATTCACCAACAAAAGGATGCTCAAATGATGACTCGGATGGTGACTTTCGGGATACTAGGCGTCGTGATGATGCCGTCGACCTTCCTGTGGCGAGATGGAGTCGCTATGTCTATGTCGTTTAGTTGCTTTTTTGCTTTGGATGATGTTATTCATATTCTGCTTTACTCTGATCATAGTTATGTAATAATGGTATGATGTAATTGTAATACTATGTTTTATTCGAACACTGTGCTTATTGGACCATGTAATTTGTCGTTCATGTGTGTAAATTGTTTCTAGCGCACATGAGCTTTTGCCTTGGTTTTACTCCTTCAAAACTAGGGTGTGACAAAGTGGTATCAGAGCCGTGTTGACTGTAGGATCATGAAGCCTTATCTAGAAACAATCATCTTCTTGCCGTCTTAGGTTGACCTTTATAAGTTATTGCATATCCCATCATTTATTAGCATGTTTCATTTATTATCTTATTCATTATCTTGATATGTATTTACTACAGCTATTGCTACTATCATTTATTGATCATTTATTACCTTATCTTATAGTTACTACCATGCTTTTGTCATTATGATCATGTCATTATGCTATTTTATTTTACTACAAATGCCACAGAATGCATGCTACTCCTGCTTCAATTTATTTATAGCTTTCATATCATTATCTCTAGATATCTATGCATGCACTCTTTTTATATATTATCCTTTGATCATAGACATGTTTATTTCTTCTATCATGATCTATTAATTGTTTGCTACATGTCTTTGATCTTTGCATATCAGTAGATGGTGCGTCAACTTCTCACCTGCCACTAGAGCTCCACTACCTACCATCGTTCGTGGCGTCCCATTGAGTACCCGATGACCAGACGTGTGCACCACTATGAGTTTCGCCCTAGCCAGCGCCCTGATGACGGTGTGATCCTCAGACTCGAGGGTCGGTACGTTCAGTGCCCGGTGCTCAATCCACAGCAGCAGCAGGCAGGAGACCGGGTTGAGCAGCAGCCTGGAGCACCAGGAGGGGGACCTGGTGCAGGAGGACTAGGTGCAGGAGGCCCTAGGGCCCCAGGTGTTAGAGGACCAGGAGGTCCAGGAGGTCCAGGCAGACCAGGTAGGCTAGGAGGACCTGGCGGCCCTGGAGGTCCTAGAGGCCATGGAGTCCAGGGAGTGTACCACGCACATGACGGCTGGATCATCACCCTCACTGTTCATGATGGTGGCGATGAATTCTTCCACGCTCACCTAATGAGGCTTCTTCACTAGCTCTTCGGCCATGGGATGGTCGGAGTAGAGTACCATAGCGAGTTCTGGAGCCACCCCGTCTACGCGGACATCTAGAGGGTTGGGTGCTACGTTGGGCGCCCCAACCCCACTCTTCGTGCTCTTCAAGTTGCTTTAGTCCACGAGAAGCCAGCAGACAGAGCTACCCAGCTGGCAGGCATCACGGATGCAACACGTCAGGCCCTGTTTGCTTACAGGGAGCAGTACTTCCACCTGATCAGTGAGGACACACATCGCTACTTCCCTCGCCGTACTCATGGTAAGATTGCTGCTAGAGTTGCTACAACTGCTGGGGAGGACGTGAGGCTGCGTGCCACTATTTAGATGATGGCACATCTAAACACGGAGCTGAACTTCACTCTCTTGGAGCTATGCCAGGTGCGCCTGCAGTCAGAGGAGGACCGGAGAAGGATTGCTCAGTTGGCGACGCAGCTCACTGGAGTGGCGCCACCTCCACCACACCAGTGGCTTGCTCTGTCGCCTGCACGTGACCACATCCCCTATGGAGCAGCTGGAGGACGTACTAGGATTGACTAGGATGTCCCTTTCATGTAATAAATAATGCTACGTTAGCATGTTTGAACGTTTAGCTTATTGAGTCCGTGGTGAGTCTAGTGCGTGTGTGTTAGAGTGTGCTTTGCTTTATTGGTGTGAAAACTTGTTTATCATGATCAACTATGTTTGATTCACATCTTTGTAATGATTGAGATAAGTTGTGGGGTGATGTCCACACTTATCATATTTATATAAGTTTAAGTCTGTTTAGTAATTCGTTGTTTTGGGTCTCAATATATGTTGTGCTCTATCTCTCTTTCTGCTTCATCCTATCAATTATTCTGTCATAGCTTGTTGTCACTTGTTCATGTCAGCTATCAGTTTGGAGATCATATATATGTGTTATTGGCAAGAGATTATATATTTGCTATTCTGTTAGTGATAATATTATTGGAGGTTATGTCAGCTGGTTTATTGATATAAAGAAATAGTGTATTATGTTGCAGTTACATTCACAGTTTATATTTAGCACAGATATATATGTTGAGACTGCATATCCTTATACCCTGCTATTCATTTGCATTAGATGGTGAACACCAGGAGGAATAACAACACTGGTGGTGCCAGTGGTGCTGGTGGGAGTAACGAGAACCCTCCACCACCACCTCCTCCTACTATAGAGTAGATGATGGCCATGTAGACTCGGTTCATGCAGGGCATGAATGCCCTGATGACCATGCTACAGCAGAACATGACGATGAACCAAGTCCAGAATCAGCACCATAATCAGAACCCTCCTCCACCACCACCCAGGGACAGGCGCTGTGAGTTTTTGTAGGGGCATCCACCTTTCTTCTCTCATTCCCCTGACCCTCTTGTTGCTATGGATTGGGTGAAGGATGTGGAGAAATAGTTAGAGATTGCCCAGTGTAACGACAGGGAGAAAGTCCTCTATGGATCTGGTTAGCTATAGGGAGCAGCCGCTTCTTGGTGGGATTCATACGGCTTTGCTCATGCAGCTCCTGACACCATCACTTGGGTGTAGTTCACTGAGGCATTCAAGGAGTTCCATGTCCCAGCTGGACTTGTGAAGCTAAAGAAGAAGGAGTTTGCTGATCTGAAGCTAGGCTCCATGTCTGTTTGTGAGTACCGTGACAAGTTCATTTCTTTGTCTTGCTATTCACCTAGGGATGTCGAGCAAGACCAGGACAAGCAAGATCATTTCCTGGGAGGGTTGAATGATGGACTCGCTTACAAGATGGCAAACATCAAGTATGCCAATTTCCAGGAAATGGTTGATAGGGCCATTGTGCTTGAGAGCATGCGCAACAAGATGGAGGACAAGAAGAAGAAGAGGAAGGCCAGCAAGTACCAGGATCAGGGAAACAACATCCGTCCTCGCTTCAACAACTTCCAGAACTACTAGCAGTGTTCTTCTTTTTAGTATGGGAAGAATCAGGCACAGCAAGGAGGTCAGTGCAACAACAACTCCAGCAATGGCAGTAATCAAGTGCAGTGCCAGAATGGTCAAGCCCCTCGTCAGAACAATCAGGAAACTCACCAGAATGCTCCCCACAGTGTTCCTATGAAGACCAACAGCACCCCCAGCAATGCTTGCTTCAAGTGTGGCAAGGTGGGACACTATGCTAATGCTTGCCCTTAGAATCAGAAGCCACAGAACTTTGCGAAGGTGAACCATGTCAAGGCGGAGACTGCGGAGGAAGATACAGATGTGGTGCTCGGTACATTCCTTGTTGATTCCCATCCAGTTTTAGTTTATGTTCGATACTGGTGCATCACATTCATTTATTAGTAGTCATTTTGTTCGTAAGCATAGCATACCAACCCGACTTATGCCTAGAGCTATGAATGTTAAAACGCCTGGGGGAAATATGGATTCAAATGTCTGGTGTACAGAAATAAAGATTAATTTAAGGGGGGTAGATTTTTCTGCTAGACCTATAGTGCTTGAGTCAAATGGTTTAGACCTTATTTTGGGATTGAGTTGGTTAAACAAGGGGTAGGCAAATATTAAATGTTCAGAAAGGACAATGAGCTTGACTGCACCTGATGGAGATGTGGTTGATGTGGTGATTCCTCTACCATCTAAGAATCAGGGAACAATGAATCATGTCAGCGGTGAGCCCTTGGAGAACATCAGAGTTGTCAATGAGTTTCCATATGTCTTCCCCAAGGATTTGCCAGGTATGCCACCTGAACAAGAGATTGAGTTTATCATTGATTTGTTACCTGGTACTACACCCATAGCTAAAAGACCTTATAGAATGGCTGTGAATAAACTAGAAGAACTTAAGTCACAACTTAGAGAATTACAGTCTAAGGGTTACATTCGACCTAGTTCATCACCTTGGGGAGCTCCAGTAATCTTTGTAGAAAAGAAAGATAGAACACAGAGGATGTGTGTAGATTACAGATCTTTGTGTCAACGTTAGGAACCCGGGGGTGTCCTAAGCCAACGAGTAAACGTATGTGTGCATAACCCGTTCGGATGGTGATGCAAGAAGAACACAGCGATTTATCCTGGTTTGGGCAAAGAAGGCCCTATGTCCAGTGGGGGGAGAAGATTTGTATTATCTTGCACCTAGGTGCTTGTACAGGGGTGAATACAAGTGAAGGAGAGAATTCGAGGAGGGGGGGTCGAGTATAGAGTGAAAGAGTTATTCAGAATCTAAGAGTCTGCCTAGGCATGTGTTCGGTTGTTCGTGAGATCGTTGTCTGGAGTCGGTTCTTCGTCCGATCGGGCCTCTCTTTCCGTTGTGTATCCTGGCGTCCCCTTTCATAGGCCAAGGGGAGGCACAGGGGTACAAGTGTCCTGGTTTGATGACACAGTGGTGACGTTGTGGGTCGTGGTGGCCAACTCGAGGCCACTGTAGAGACGTGCGCTGAGCCTGGCTTGTTCTATAGTAGCATGGCTCGGAGTTGACAGGCGTCCTTCGAAGGCGTGGTTGCTGACTGGCGAAAGACGTGATCCCCTGTAGAGGACGTGTGAGTCCCTGTTAGGGTCACATCAGGAGTTGTTGGCACAGCTTTTGAGGTCGATGTGGGTTGACCAGAGGGCGTCGACACATACTCGAGGCCCAATCGAGGGGTTGCCTCGAGCGTAGTGGTTGAACGGATAAGATTGAACTTAGGGAATCCGATGTCGGTTGTTTATCACGTAGCGCGTTGAAGGGTGCCTCGAGTGGCCTAACAGTGCTGAGTACGGCGTAACAGTGCCATGCAGACCGATGCACGTCCCCAGTATGGGCGGTAAAGCAGGATTCAACCGCTGTACGGACCACTGTGCGGCTACTGTAGCCATACGATTGGACGAGGTTAGGTAGTTTTGCATCAAATGCGCTGTCAGACGCACCCGGAGTTGGTGGATCGAGGGGGGCTCGACCCTTTTCATATCGAGGCGTCCGTCCCGCCGGGGCCTCAACACTTGACACGGGGTCCCCCCCTCTCGAGTGATCATCAGTTGGTGACGTCAGTGATTTGTCGAGGGTTGTGGCAGAAGTTAAGTATTCTGTTGTGGGTCGGCCCGGTGTGTATTTGCCGGTGGGCCCTGGTGGGTCGAGGATGTACGGTCTGGTCTTGCACGTGTTTTTTTGAGGGTCCCCGTGAGATTAATCTGAGGGTAAACTCGGGGTTCAACCGAAAACAAGGGAGGTTTAGGGTACCCCTTCTCTCGGTAACCGACACTTTGAATGAGGTGACTGTTAAAAATAAGTACCCTTTACCTAGAATTGAGTATCTGTTTGACCAGTTGAAGGGAGCTAGTGTCTTTTCTAAGATAGACTTGAGGTCAGGTTACCATCAGTTGAGGATTATACCTAGCGATATACCAAAGACTGCTTTTACCACCAGATGTGGTTTGTATGAGTATACAATGATGTCTTTTGGGTTGACCAATGCTCCAACTTACTTTATGTACATGATGAATAAAGTTTTTATGGAGTATCTTGATAAGTTTTTGGTTGTCTTCCTTGATGATATTCTGATTTATTCCAAGAATGAGGAAGAACATGAAGAGTATCTTAGATTGGTGTTGCAGAAGTTGAGGGAACATCAGCTTTATGCCAAGTTCAGTAAGTGTGACTTCTGGTTGAGTGAAGTTTCTTTTCTTAGGCATGTTATTTCCAAAGATGGAGTTACAGTTAGTCGAGGATGTACGGTCTGGTCTTGCACGTGTTTTTTTGAGGGTCCCCGTGAGATTAATCTGAGGGTAAACTCGGGGTTCAATCGAAAACAAGGGAGGTTTAGGGTACCCCTTCTCTCGGTAACCGACAGTAGCCCCCGAGGCGTCGTGTAAGTGTTGATACTTACGCGGAGGCTTAGTTAAATGGACTCGGAGTGTTGGTTGTATTCCTAGGGGTGCGCATGAGCGCACCCTTCGGGTGTAGCCCCCGAGGCCTCGGGTGAGTAGAATACTCGCCCGAGGTCTTTTATTTTTGGTTTTGGTCGAGGCGTGGTCGAATGATCGAGCCCTCGGGCGGTTGGGTCCTCTTTCATCGAGGCCACCCGGTTGCGAGTCCGCTCCTTAGCTTCTTTCGTCGAAGCCGGTCAGGTGCGAGCTCAACTTTTTTGTTCGACCCTCACAAACCCTTTCGATCGGGTAGAGGGGGAGAAGCGTTGTGCTACCCATGCTCGGGCGAGCATCAACGTCTCAGGTGAGCTGCTATCGGGAAATTCAAGTAAGAGCTCATGCCCTGTTCGATAGGGGTTGACTAGTGGCCCTGAGGCACTCTTATTCGAGCAATATAGTGGGTCCCATGGATGCCAAACCCTTTTGATCGGGTCTGGTGGCTCGATGCCTCCCCTCGAGGGGATTCCGTCGTGGTCCCTTAGTTTTGCCTTGAATGTGTCCGAGGTGGCCTCGAGAATTCGTTCTTGAGCAAGGGACTCGCGTCGGCCCCCTCGGTCACCCCTAACTCTGGTACTTGAGGGCGGCTGTCGAACCCTTTTCGAGGGCCAGCCTTCGCTCCCTAGAGATTTTGAGGGCCTGGGCCCGTATCCCGTGTCGTGGGAAGATTCGTCTGCGGATAACTCCTCCTGTCCGTCACGCGTGCCTTTTTATGCAGAAGCTAGAGCGGCGCAGTAGTGGATGGTTCCTGTACTTAAAGCGCATTTCGAGGAGGATAACTGTCAGTTGTCATATTAGTCTCGTTTTTCAAGAAAAGATTCGAAGCGGCGCGGCCGTAATGTCGCGGGAGTCGGAACGGCGCGGTCATGGTGGGGTCGGCATGACGGCTGATTCATGGATGCTTGACGCGTGTCCATGGTCGATGGGAGTCAAGGGGGTGAATGCGAAATGGCGTGAATGCGCGGGCCCGAGGGTATTATTGGCGCCCGATGGCCTCGCTCATAACGTCGACGCACAGGAATCGAGAGGAGAGTACTTTGGGCGCATTTAATTTGGGGACTTACTGGTCGGGCAAGCGACGGCCGCCCGTTGGTCTTCTGCCCCTATAAAAGGAGGCACTCTGCGCACCATTGCTCTTCACTTTCCTTCCTACCATTTTCGCATTCGCCTTCCTACGCTTGATTGCCTTCCTTGTGCTTGCCTTCCTTGCACTTACCTTCCTTGCGCTCGCCTCCCTGCGCTTTGCCTTTCCCGTGGAGATAGGAAATCTTCCGGGTCGTCCGTCCACCGAAGAGCTCCGTGCCCTTGCCATGGCACCACCGGAGATTCTTCAGCCCACGACGTGGCTCCCCTCGGATGTGACGAGGAAGGAGCTGGAGGGGTTGGTGGCGGAGGGGCTTCTTCGCCCTATCACCAACAAGGCCGAGCTCGAATGGCTCGTTTCACCGAAGGGGGACCTCGAGCCGAACCCACCGGAGGGCTACGTGGTCAGCTTCGTCAAGTTTCACCGACTGGGCTTCGGTTCTCCGCCGAGCCGGTTCATGTGCGCCCTCACCCACTACTACGGGATCGAGCTTCAGCATCTCTCCCCCAATGCGATTTCCTACGTCACCATCCTCACCACTGTCTGCGAGGGTTACCTCGGGGTGGAGGCGCATTGGGAGCTCTGGCTTCATCTTTTTCGGGCGGAGTACTTCTCCAAGAGCATGTTGCCAGGGGTGCGGGGGCTGGTGCAGGCCGGGTGCTGTAACTTCGCCATGAGGAAGGCCGACATCTTCATCCCTATCATCCTGACTTCGAGCCACGGCGCCTGGCCTTCGAAGTGGTTCTATATCAGGAACGATGAGGGGCTGCTGCCTCAGTACACGGGGTGCGTCATCGAGTTGCGTCCCCACAACTGGGGCGCCCCAGCGTGGGACCATCAAGGGAGGCTCGAAGACCTCCTCGATGCCCTAACGACCCTTCGAGGGCAGGGGTTGACTACCGAGGTCATTGCCTCGGCCTTCCACCATCGACGGGTGCTCCCCCTGATGCGGCGCTCGCTCCGCATGAGCCAAATGTTCTTTGGAGCGGGGCTCAAGGGGAGCTGGATGGTTGCTGAGGATATTACACCAGAGAGCATCGCCAAGAGGGTTCAAGGCACGGTGTCGGGCCCCTTCACGGCGCAGGAAGTCAACCGTCTTCCGATGCGGCCGGATCCTGGTTACCCCGAACTGGTGAGTGTATTACTTCGTCGAGCCCTTCTTTTTTGTTTCTTTTCACCTTACATTTTTTGGGCTTTGCGTGTAGGGGAAGCTTGACTATGAGTTGTCACTGCCCCCCGTTAAGGAAGATTTCGGAGCTGGTCTGGTGGGGCTTCTCGGCGCCTCATCGGCAAAGAAGACGAAGGAGGAGGAGAGCAAGAAGAGGCGGATGCAGAGCCTTGATCTCTCTACGGGTGAGCAGCGCTCGGCTAAGCAGAGACGAGAGGTGGGGCCCGTCGAAGGGTCCTCCTCTGAGGAGTTGGGAGAGGAGTGGAGCGGAGAAGAGGAGCAGCTCTTGACCTAGAGGGTCGTGGCTGGTGCCCCTTCGACGTACGGCGCTGCTGGTTCTGGGGGGCCCACGAAGGGATCCCGTGAAAGTCATCTGGCCCTTGGAGCCGGGCCAGTGGCGCTGGCTTTGGCCGCATCGGCGGCGGCCTCCGCTCGAGGGGCTGCGGGGCCTCGTGGCATGATGCCGCCGGCCGCGACTTCAAGCCTTCCGGGCGCCGGGATGCGGCCGTCGACGGGGGGCTCACGAACCCTAGGGAGATTCCCGGTGGGGTAAGTTCTTAATCTTGGAGCAGCTTTATATTTTGCGTCTCGATTCCACACATCTAATTTTTCCTTTCTTGCAGACTCAAGTGTGAGCGGGCACTGGCGGGGCCTGCTCTGGCCAAGCGCCTTCAGACGGAGGCTGCGATAGAGGTGATGGCCGTTGCGGCGGCTCCGGCTATGGGCCCGGTTCCTTTGGTGACGAGCGGCGCCTCGAATCCCCCGACGATTTTGAACACGGGGGTCATCGCTTGGGTCAAGGCCGCACGCGCGGCGTTGGCCCGGGGCGCTGCTTCTGTTATCAGTGAAGCGGCCACCAAGACTGCAGCGGCTGCGGCATTGAGCCCCCGAGCCAGGATGGCCGTCGAGGCGCCGGGCAGCAGCGTGCCGGAGGGCCCCTCGGATGACTCGCTGCTGTGGTTTTCGAAGGCGGCGCCCATTGTCCTCGAGGCTGAGGAGGGCGAGGCCTCCGTCAATGAAGGGAAGGAGAAAGACGCCATGCCCCCCTGTCGCCACCGAGGTCGGGAGTCATCGAGTCTGGGGGTGCCGAAGCGGCCCCGTCAGGCGGGGCCCCAGTGGGTGATTCGGTCGAGGAGGCGATCGTCGCCGTGTCTGCCCCGGTAGACCTTTTTGTCGAGCGGGAGGAGCCGCAGGCCGGCTTGCTGGCTATCCTACCATGGGAGGGTCCGTCTCCCCCCGTAGTGCCCGAGCAACGACCTGCGGCAGGTGCGGCCGTCGACGCGGAGGGTGCCAAAGCAGAGGTGGCACGGCGGTGCTCCAAGGTGGAGACTTCGGGATGGGGCTCGGAGCCCATCCGCGTCCACGACCCCACGAGTCATGACACTCCCTTGTGGGAGGTGGATGACCCCGCAGAGCTCGAGTGCTGGAGGGCCGTCGAGGAGGAGCATTCTTGCCTTTAGAGCTCACTGAAGGCAATGCTTGGTCTCGTCAGCGACAACCTTCACCAACGCCTCGCGGTAAGCATCCTTCTTCGAAGTTATGGAACTCAGGGTTTGTTCTCTTTGTTGATGATGTCCTTTGTTCTTCTTGCTCTTAGGATCTGAGAAAGCGCTTGAACATCAAGTCCTATCTTATCCACGGTGCCAAGGATAAGTGGAACCAGATCCCTGAGCTAGAAGCAGTGCTCGAGGTTGCCCGGGTCGAGGCCGCGAAGGTGAAGGAGGAGGCTGCTGTCGCTCGAAGTGGGCTTGAGAAGGCGAAGTCTGAAATCGCCTTGGCCTTAGAGGTGGCTGCCCAAGCCAAGGAGGCCGAGGCCAAGGCAAAGGAGGAAGTAGGGAGGGCCCTCGAGAAGGCAAGGTCCGAGGCCAGCGATGAGCTGGCAAGGGCTGGCGCGGCCCTCAAAGCGGTGCGAAAGGAGCTCGAGGCCTCGGCCTCTGAAAATGCCAGGCTTTCCGAAGCCTGGCAAGAGCAAAGGCGGAATGCCATTTCGGCAGGCGAGGCCCTCGAGAAGCTCAAGGAGGAGAACGCGTCGATGGTCCACGCTGGTGAGACGCTTGCAAATGAGTATCTCGTTCTGCAAGATACGCACATGAAGCTCGAGACTCACGCCGTCGGTGAGTCTTCCTTCTTTTCTTGAAGAGTTTTTTGCCTTTGTTTTTTCTTAAGAGTTACTGACTCCGTTTGTTTCCAGCCTTGAAGGAGGAGCTGACTTGGGCTCATCACGACCTTGGCCTACTTCAGAAGTCATACACGGCCGAGGTGAAGCTGACCGGCGAGCTCGGCGGTATGCTCGACATGGTCTGCGACAGCCTCAGTGTTCCTCGTCCCGAAGCTCGGCCGCGTGGTTAAGGAGAAGGTGCGAGGTGTCCTTCATGTCGGCGTGAAGCGGGCGATGGCGGTCATCGGCTCCGGCTACATCTACGACATGGAGGTCATCTCCCACGGCTTCGTCAGCGACCCTTCGAAGACTGACGAGGAGAACGAAGCCGTCTTCATGGGGTTGGTCAAGGCTGCCGAGGAACCTGGCGGTTGTCTTGCAAGCCTCTTCAAGCACGAGGTCCTTTCGCCTCCTGAGGATGATGTCCTATGAGCCAAATCTGGGCAAAGAGGCCTTTGTAAGAAATCTTGTAATCTTCTAGTTTGCGAGGCCCAGGGGGCCTCGAAACATTATCGAATGTAAAATATAACTTCACAAATTGTTTAGTCCCTTCCTTTCTCGCATGTCTGATAAAGTTTCTTAACTTAGTGTGACGCATGTTTGTGCCCCTCGACGTGGGAGTGAGTGGAGGTACCGTAGCCCTGGGGCGTCGGTGGTCTCCTGGCTCGACAGCCCTCGACCTTTAGGGTGTTCACATGGTGTTTTGGACTAAGTATTTAGAGCGTATCGAGGTGCGTAAAGAGGATAGACTTTTGAGTTTTGAAAAAATCATGTGACTTTTTTGGGGACTTCAGGGGGTTCCCCCCTTGTAGCCCCCGAGGGAGGTTCGACTCTGAGGGTGCAGAGTCGAGGCTACCTCTTATATGTATAAGAAGATTGAGCTTGTGATCAAAAGTATTCCGTATACGAAAATGTATGAAGAAGGCATCGAGGCCCTAGGGATAGAAGCAACGTAGCTATTAGATGTTCCATGTGTTGGTGAAGATTTCGCCTTTGTTGTTAGCAAGCTTGTAGGTTCCAGGCTTCAACACCTCTGCTATGATGAAGGGGCCTTCCCACGGTGGAGTTATCTTGTGGCGGCCCTTGTTGCTCTATCGCCGTCGTAGGATGAGGTCGCCCACTTGAAGGTCCCTTTTGTGCACATGCTTGTCGTGGTAGCGTCGAAGCTTCTGCATGTATCTTGCGGAGTTGAGGAGGGCCATGTTTCAAGCTTCTTTGAGTTGGTCGAAGGCGTTTGCGAGGGCTTCTTCGTTCGTCTGCTCGTTGTAGGCTTTTAATTGAGGGGACCCATATTTGAGGTCGATGGGGAGGATGGCCTCAGACCCGTAGACCATGAAGAACGGGGTGAATCCCGTGGCTCGACTGGGTGTTGTCCTTAGGCTCCATAGGACCGAGGGCAGCTCGATGGCCCACTTCTTGCCATATTTCTTCAGGTGGTTGTAGATTCTAGGCTTGAGCCCTTGAAGAATCATCCCATTGGCATGCTCGACCTGGCCGTTAGTTCAAGGATAAGCAACTGCAGAACAATTCACACGGATGTGATGGTGGTTGCAGAAGTCTAGGAACTTTTTACCGGTGAATTGCGTGCCATTGTCGGTGATGATCACGTTGGGGACCCCGAAGCGATGAATGATGTCAATGAAGAACTCGACCGCTCGCTCGGAACGAATGTTGGTGATGGGCCAAGCCTCGATCCACTTGGTAAACTTGTCGATGGCAACGAGCAGGTGGGTGAAGCCTCCGGTTGTCCTTTTGAGGGGACCAATGAGGTCGAGCCCCCATACGGCGAACGGCCATGTGAGGGGGATCATTTGCAAGGCATGCACAGGGAGGTGCGTATGCTTGGCATAGAACTGGCACCCCTCACATGAGCAGATGAGGCTGATGGCGTCAGAGACAGCGGTCGGCCAGTAAAAGCCTTGTCGGAAAGCGTTCCTGACGAGGGTCTTGGGCACAGCATGATGACCGCAAGCCCCTGAGTGTAGGTCGTTGAGTAACCTTTTGCCTTCCTCGATGGCGATGCAACGCTGCAAAACTCCGGTCCGGCTCCGTCGATAGAGCTCCTTGTCTAGACCGAAGAGGACGTAGGTTTTGGCCCTTCGTGCAATGTGTCGAGCCTCATTTCGCTCGTCTGGTAGCTCCCCTTGAGTAAGGTATTCGAGGAAGGGCTTATGCCAATCGGCTTCGTCGCTTGCTCGAGGGGTTGAAACCTCGAGGTCCATGACCTCGACCTCGGTCGAGGGGGCCTGGGTTGGTTGAGGCTCGACCCCCTTGGACGGATGTTCCTGTTCATCCATGAAGTCAACTGATGGCTTGTAGAGATCTTTTGCGAAGACATCAGGTGGCACGGTGCCTTGGGTTGACGTGATCCTTGCGAGCTCGTCCGCGGCCTCATTGTAGCGTCGAGCAATGTGGGTTAATTTGAGGCCGTAGAATTTGTCTTCCAATTTGCGGACCTCTTGATAGTATGCTTCCATTTTAGGTTCGTGGCAGCTCGAAGCCTTGATGACTTGATCGATGACTAACTGCGAGTCGCCCCGGGCTTGGAGGCATCGAACCCCGAGCTTGATAGTGATGCGTAGTCCGGTCACAAGGGCCTCGTACTCTGTGACGTTGTTCGAGGCTGCAAAGTGGAGTTAAATCACGTAACGCATGTGAACCCTGAGGGGCGAGATGAAGAGCAGGCCTGCGCCCGCTCCCGTTTTCATCATCGACCCATCAAAGTACATGGTCCATAGCTCGGCCTAGATCTGTGCGGGCGGTAGTTGAGTGTCGGTCTATTCGGCCATGAAATCCGCCAGCACCTACGACTTGATGGCCTTTCACAGTGCGAAAGTGAGGGTCTCGCCCATGAGCTCGATTGCCCACTTAGCGATTCTCCCTGTGACCTCCCAATTCTGGATTATCTCCCCGAGGGGGAAGGACGAGACCACGGTTATCGGGTGGCTTAGGAAGTAATGTTGAAGTTTGCGCCGTGTAAGGACTAGAGCGTACAATAGCTTCTGAATCTGAGGGTAGCGGGCCTTGGTCTCCGAGAGTACTTCACTGACAAAGTAGACTGGCCTTTGAACGGGCAGGGTGTGCCCTTCTTCTGCCCTCTCGACCACTATGGCCGCACTGAGCACCTGGGTGGTTGCGACGACATAGAGGAGGAGCGGCTCGGCCGGATGAGGAGGTACTAGGATCGGGGGCGAGGCTAGCATAGACTTAAGCTTTGAGAGGGCTTCCTCGGCTTTGAGGGTCCATTCAAAGTGCTCCGATTTCTTCAAAAGGCGATAGAGGGGCAACACCTTTTCCCCGAGATGGGAGATGAAGCGGCTCAGGGCTGCCAGGCATCCTGTGACCCTCTGAACGCCTTTGAGGTCTCGAATGGGCCCCATCTTGACGATCGCCGAGATTTTCTCCGGGTTGGCCTCGATGCCGCGCTGAGAGACTATGTACCCTAAGAGCATGCCTCGGGGGACGCTGAAGACACACTTCTCGGGGTTCAGCCTGATGCTCTTTGCCCGGAGGCATTTGAACGCGGCATCGAGGTCGGAGACGAGATCCTCAATTTTTTTGGTCTTGACCACGATGTCATCGACATAGGCCTCGACCGTCGAGCCGATGTGTTCTCCGAAAACATGGAGCATGCATCGCTGGTACGTTGCCCCGGTGTTTCGAAGGCCAAAGGGCATAGTAACATAGCAGTACATGCCAAAGGGGGTGATGAAGGAAGTCGCGAGCTGGTCGGACTCCTTCATTTGGATCTGGTGGTAGCCGGAATAGGCATCGAGAAAGGAGAGGGTCTCACATCCCACCGTTGAGTCAACGATTTGATCGATGCATGCCAAGGGAAATGGGACTTTAGGACATGCTTTATTCAAGCCGGTGTAATCTACACACATCCTATATTTCCCATTTTTCTTTTTGACTATTACAGGGTTAGCTAACCACTCGGGATGGTGGACCTCCTTGATAAATCCGGCCGCCAAGAGCTTGTTGACTTCTTCCCCGATGATCCTGCGCTTCTCCTCGTCGAAGCGGCGCAGGCGTTGCTTCATCGGCTTAGACCCGGGGCGGATCTCCAAGGCGTGCTCGACGACTTCCCTCGGTATGCTCGGCATATCCGAGGGACTCCATGCAAACATGTTGGCGTTCGCGCGGAGAAAGTCGGCGAGCACTGCTTCCTATTTGGCATCGAGGGAGGCGCTGATGAGCAGCGCCTTCCCCTTGGAGCAACTCGGGTGGAGAGGGATCTTCTTCGTGTCCTCGGCAGGCTCGAAGCTGCCAGCATGTCACTTGGGTTTAGGGATCTCGTCAGCGAGGGCCTCAAGAGTGGCTGCAAGCATCACCGACTCCTCGAGGGCTTCCGCGTGTTCGACGCACTCGACGTCGCAGTCGTATGCGTGCTCGAAGGAGGGGCCGACGGTGATGATGCCGTTGGGGCCCGGCATCTTGAGCTTGAGGTAAGTGTAGTTGGGAACCGCCATGAACTTGGCGTAGCCTGGTCGTCCGATGATCACGTGGTACGTGCCTTGAAACGGGACTACCTCGAACGTGAGGGTCTCCTTTCGAAAGTTTACGGGAGTACCGAAATACACCGGCAAGTCGATGCATCCGATGGGAATAGCCCTTTTCCCTCGCACGACGCCATGGAAGCCCCCAGTGCTGGGTTTCAGCTTTTCCATCGAGATTCTGAGAAGGTCGAGGGTCTCGGAGTAGATGATGTTGAGGCTGCTGCCTCCGTCCATCAAGACCTTGGAGAAGCGGGTGTTGATGATGACAGGGTCGACAACAAGCGGGTAGAGCCCCGGGTTTGAGACATGGTCTAGATGGTCATCACGGTCGAACGTGATAGCCATCTCGGACCAGTCCAAGAATCGGGGGGTGGCGACTCAAGTGGAGAATACCTCCCGATGCTCCCTCTTACGCTGTCGAGGGGTGAGCCGGGTGGTAGGTCCCCCGTAGATCATGTAGCAGTCCTGCACCACGGGGAATCCATCATCCTTGTCATCGTTCTTGTCGTCGGGCTCTTCCTTTTTCTCTTCCTTTCCTCGAACCGTACCCTCGAAATGCCTTTTGAGCATCCGACAGTTTTTGAGGGTGTGGTTGGCCTGGCCCTTGTGATATGGGCATAGTTTCTTGAGCATCTCATCGAAGAGGCCCTTTTCGAGAGGGCCTCGAGGCTTCTTGCGGTCGACAGCCGCCACGAGGTCATCGTCGGGGGCGTATTCGTGCTTGCCTCATGGGTTCTTCTTCTTCTTGCCCCCTTTCTTGCCACCCCGGTTCAAACCCTCGGGGTTGGCCACCTTGGCTTGCGTTTGGCCTTTGCCATCGTCGAAGAAGGCGTCGACGGCCTCTTCTCTGGTGGCAAAGTTGGCCACGGTGTCCATCAATTCATCGGCGGTCTTTGGGGGAGCACGCCCGAGCTCCCGGACTAGTTCCTTGCAGGTGGTCCCAGCAATGAAAGCCAGGATCACCTCTTCGTTGGTGACGTGGGGAAGCTCAGTGCGCTGCTTGGAGAAGCATCAAGTAAAATCGTGGAGGGATTCCCCGGGCTTCTGTCTGCAGCCTCGGAGTTCCCACCTATTGCCCAAACGCACATAGGTGCCCTTGAAGTTCCCCTCGAAAACCCTGACCAGGTCAGACCAGTCATAGATTTGGTTAGGGGGAAGCTCCTTGAGCCACCGTCGTGCGGTGTCGGAGTGAAAGAGTGGGAGTTCTCGAATGATGGCGCTGTCGTCACAGGCCCCACCAAGCTGGCATGCCAGTTTGAAGTCGGCAAGCCAGAGCTCAAGCTTTGTCTCGCCGTCGTATTTGATGAGACTTGTTAGTGGTCTGAAGGGGCTAGGCAGTGGCATGCTGCGAATCACATGGCTGAAGGCTCGAGGTCCCGGCGGATCCGGGGATCGACGTCGGTCCTCGTCGCTGTCGTAGCGTTCGCCCCGATGAGCGCTGTAGCCTCGCACCTTGGCGTCACCGCTCTTGCGTCTGTAGTGTTTGTTGATGTCGTGACGCGCATCACGGGGATCACGGTTGTCATGAATGCGATTGTGGGCCGGGACCACCCCCTTCGAGCGGGGGGAGTCTATCGGCTTGGTCGAGGCCTGCCTCTCATGCCGTGAGGGTTTATGGTGTTGCCCTGAGGCCGCACCTCGACGCCTCAAGGTAGAACTCTCGGCCTGCTGGATGGTGGCCACCTCGAGAAGGCCCTGGATCTCCTGTCAGACTCGTTGGGCTTCAGGATTCGAGGGGGCCGGCATGTTGCGGAGAAGCATGGTTGCCGCGATGACATTCTGACTGGCTCGATTGAAGGCGGGACGTGCAACCGTATCCACGCCCACAATCTGCCGCTGTACTTGCCGCGCTCGGGCCCGAGCCCCCCGCCGCCTGGGGGATTCTGATTGTCTTGCTCGAGGGTACGCTCGAGCTGGCGCAGTCGCTCTTTGTCTTCGTCGAGTTTGGCTCGAAGCTCCCGGACCGCGTGAGCTGGGCAATGCGGGCACCCTGCAAATCACACAGATCACTGGTCACGGCAGGGGGCCCTTCCTCCTGTCCCGCCAGGAGGAGGGGTCCACCTGTTGCAGCTGGTGGTGTGGACGTCTCTGCGGGACCGGCGTCGTCGTTGCCCGACGCGGTGACTATGTCGATGTGGAAACACTCTTGCGTGGGATCATAGTAGCTGGAGTCGTAGTCGGAGTCAGAGTAGAGCGGGTAAGGCTTGATGGTCCGCCCATATTGTTCCACTTCCAGCCACTGTCGAAGCGCGCGAGGGCAGGCGCCGCGTGGGCGAGGGTTAATCGGGCACTCGGGGGCCAGTACCGGTACCTCCCAGCACGCTTCTGTGCGTAGGGGGGTCCGGTCCGTTCCCTGTCTGCTCCGAAACCCGAGCGCACGATAGTGGAGTATGTTGAAGCAGCATTGTCGAGCCCAAACGGCAGTGCCGGTCGGACGGCAAACTGCTCATGGGGCAAGAGAGCCGTAGACATGAGGGGCGCATTCTCCTAGGGAGAAGCGTTCAACCCTGGCGAGCACTGCCCCTCTTCGAGCCTTACGCGTAGTCGTGGGAGGCTCCTGGCCAGAGAGCTCAAGTCATCTGTTGGAGACGAAGAGGATGTGACGACCGTGGTCGCACGGTGGCGCCGCCCGCCCTGCGATCCATGTCTCCTTCTTGATTGGGAAGCATGGTGGCGAGGGCGACGCGGGGCTCCTCACGGAGTCCCTGAAGCACCCCCGCTTGGGTGCCCGGTTGAGAGCAGGACCATGTCATGACTCGTGCCGAGCGACAGGAACTCCAAACTCCCAAACCAGATCACCGAGCCGAAAGGGAGCGATGATACGAAATCCACCATTCGAACGAAGCGGTTTGACACACACACGCCCCTACCTGGCGTGCCAACTATCGACATTAGGAACCCAGGGGTGTCCTAAGCCAATGAGTAAACGTATGTGTGCGTAACCCATTCGGATGGTGATGCAAGAAGAACACAGCGATTTATCCTGGTTCGGGCAAAGAAGGCCCTACGTCCAACGGGAGGAGAAGATTTGTATTATCTTGCACCTAAGTGCTTGTACAGGGGTGAATACAAACGAAGGAGAGAATTCGAGGAGGGGGTCGAGTATAGAGCGAAAGAGTTATTCAGAATCTAGGAGTCTGCCTAGGCGTGTGTTCGGTTGTTTGTGAGATCGTTGTCTAGAGTCGCTTCTTCGTCCGATCGGGCCTCTCTTTCCGTTGTGTATCCTGGCGTCCCCTTTTATAGGCCAAGGGGAGGCACAGGGGTACAAGTGTCCTGGTTTGATGACGTAGTGGTGACGTCGTGGGTCGTGGTGGTGAACTCGAGGCCACTGTAGAGACGTGCGCTGAGCATGGCTTGTTCTGTAGTAGCATGGCTTGGAGTTGACAGGCGTCCTTCGGAGGCATGGTTGTTGACTAGCGAAAGACGCGATCCCCTGTAGAGGACGTGCGAGTCCCTGTTGGGGTCGCATCGGGAGTTGTTGGCATAGCTTTTGAGGTCGATGTGGGTTGACCAGAGGGCGTCGACACATACTCGAGGCCCAATCGAGGGGTAGCCTCGAGCGGCCTAACAGTGCTGAGTACGGCGTAACAGTGCCATGTAGACCGATGCACGTCCCCAGTATGGGCGGTAAAGCGGGATTCGACCGCTGTACGGACCACTGTGCGGCTACTGTAGCCATACGATTGGACGAGGTTAGGTAGTTTTGCATCAAATGCACTGTCAGACGCACCCGGAGTTGGTGGATCGAGGGGGGCTCGACCCTTTTTGTATCGAGGTGTCCGTCCCGCCGGGGCCTCAACACTTGACACGGGGTCCCCCCCTCTCGAGTGATCATCAGTTGGTGACGTCAGTGATTTGTCGAGGGTTGTGGCAGAAGTTAAGTATTCTGTTGTGGGTCGGCCCGGTGTGTATTTGCCGGTGGGCCCTGGTGGGTCGAGGATGTACGGTCTAGTCTTGCACGTGTTTTTTTGAGGGTCCCCGTGAGATTAATCTGAGGGTAAACTCGGGGTTCAACCGAAAACAAGGGAGGTTTAGGGTACCCCTTCTCTCGATAACCGACACTTTGAATGAGGTGACTGTTAAAAATAAGTACCCTTTACCTAGAATTGAGTATCTGTTTGACCAGTTGAAGGGAGCTAGTGTCTTTTCTAAGATATACTTGAGGTCAGGTTACCATCAGTTGAGGATTATACCTAGCGATATACCAAAGACTGCTTTTACCACCAGATGTGGTTTGTATGAGTATACAGTGATGTCTTTTGGGTTGACCAATGCTCCAACTTACTTTATGTACATGATGAATAAAGTTTTTATGGAGTATCTTGATAAGTTTTTGGTTGTCTTCCTTGATGATATTCTGATTTATTCCAAGAATGAGGAAGAACATGAAGAGTATCTTAGATTGGTGTTGCAGAAGTTGAGGGAACATCAGCTTTATGCCAAGTTCAGTAAGTGTGACTTCTGGTTGAGTGAAGTTTCTTTTCTTAGGCATGTTATTTCCAAAGATGGAGTTACAGTTAGTCCTAAGAATGTTGCAAATGTGCTCAAGTGGAGTCCACCTAAGAATGTCCAGGACATCAGGATTTTTTGGGAATGGCTGGATACTACAGGAGGTTCATTGATGGGTTCTCTACCATAGCTAAACCTATGACCGCTTTGCTAGAGAAGGACAAACCGTTCAAGTGGACGGAACAATGTCAAGCTAGTTTCCAGGAATTGAAGAAGAGGTTGACAACAGCACCAGTGCTAGCTCTGCCAGATAAAGGACTTCTCTATTTATTGTGATGCTTCTAGACATGGTTTGGGTTGTGTGTTGATGCAAGAGGGTAAGGTCATTGCTTATGCCTCTCGACAGTTGAAGAAACATGAATTGAATTATCCAACTCATGATCTAGAATTAGCAGCTGTAGTGCATTCATTGAAGATTGGAGACATTATGTCCTTGGTCATAGGTGTAGCATTTACACTGATCACAAGAGCTTGAAGTATATATTCACTCAGAAGGACTTGAACTTGAGGCAGAGAAGGTGGTTAGAATTGATTAATTATTTTGACCTAGAGATTCTCTACCATCCTGGTAAAGCTAATGTTGTAGCTGATGCTTTGAGTCAGAAGTCAGCTGAACATGTTAGAAGTGATGGAGTTACCTAAAGAGTTACTAGCTGAATTTGAGTATCTCAATTTGGGGTTCGTTGCTAACACTCAGGGAGTTTCTATGGATGTGGAACCGACACTTGATCAGGAGATCAGGAAGGGTTAGAAAACCGATGAGAAACTTCAGGAGATTGTCACGATGGTTAGTCAATATGGAGCCCCAGGATTTAGTGTTGATGAAGAAGGGACACTCTGGTATAAGCACAAGTTGGTTGTGCCTGATAATTAGAAAATCAAGGATACTATTCTTAAGGAGTGTCATGAGTCTTCTTACTCTATTCATCCAGGAGGTACTAAGATGTACTAGGATCTAAAGGAACACTATTGGTGGAAAGGTATGAAGAGGGACATTAGGGAGTATGTGGCCTTGTGTGACACTTGTCAGAGAGTAAAGATAGAACATCAAAGACCAGCAGGATTGTTGCAGCCATTGAAGATACCTGAATGGAAGTGGGATGAAATCAGTATGGATTTTATTGTGGGATTACCTAGAACTCAGAGAGGTTTTGATTCTATTTGGGTCATAGTGGATCAATTGACCAAGGTTGCTCATTTCATACCTATCAAGACCACTTACACTGGAGCACAGTTGGTTGAGAAGTATATGGCTCGAATTGTGTGTGCTCATGGAGTTCCTAAGAGGATCATTTCGGATAGAGGTACACAGTTCACTTCCAAGTTTTGGGAGAAGGTACATGAAGCTTTGGGAACTGAATTAAGGTTTAGTTTAGCTTATCATCCACAATCAGATGGTCAGATAGAAAGGGTTAATCAGATTCTAGAAGATATATTAAGGGCCTGCGCCCTAGAGTCTAATGACAGCTGGGACAACAATTTGCCTTATGCTCAATTCTCTTACAACAATAGTTATCAGGCTAGTCTCAAGATGTCTCCCTTTGAAGCATTGTATGGAAGAAAGTGTAGAACACCTTTGTTCTAGAATCAAGCTGGAGAGAGATAAGTATTTGGTCCTAATGTCTTGAAGATAGCAGAAGAGTAGGTCCAAGTGATTCAGCGTAATTTGAAAGCAGCCCAGTCTAGACAGAAGAGTTATGCAGATGTTCGCCGAAGAGAGCTTGAGTTTGAAGTGGGTGACTATGTTTATCTTAAGGTGTCTCTAATGAGGAATCTCAAGAGGTTCAAGGTTAAAGGGAAGCTAGCCCCGAGGTACATTTGTCCTTTCAAGATTTTGGAAAGGAGAGGAGAAGTAGCTTATCAGCTTGAGTTGCCAGCTTACTTGTCCAATGTGCATAATGTGTTCCATGTCTCTCAATTCAAGAAATGTTTGAGGGTCAAGGAAGAGGAGTTGCCTGTAGAGGAAATAGACTTGCAGAAAGATTTGACTTATGATGAGAGTCCAACTAGGATTTTAGAGACAACCGAGAGAGTCACTAGAAGTAAGGTTGTCAAGTGATGCAAAGTGCAATGGAAGTACCACTCAGAGGATGAGATTACTTGGGAAAAGGAAGAGGATTTAAGGGCAGAATATCTAGAGTTATTTCCTGAGTCTTCTAATCTCGAGGACGAGATTCTTTTAAGGGGGTAGGTTTATAACACTCTGATTTTTGAACTTTAAATCTTAAATGAATTTGATTTTATTTCTGCATAGATGCTTTACATTCATAGACCAATTATAAATGTTTTATGAATTACTTTAAAATGTGTAGCACGTTAGAAACCCTGCATTGTTGCATTCATGCTGCTGCACAGTTTTATGGTTAACTTGTTTGAGCTTGTTGTTCAATATTTGCTTTGCCTTCTAGTTTCTAACATGCTCTAACTTGTCCCCTCTAACTCCTAGACTAACCTATCTACTCTAACTAGCCTAGGCCAGTCCCTAGTGGAACCTGGCCAACCACAGCCCTTACTGGCCAACTATGGCCAGCCATAGCCGGCCCTGGCCAAGGCAGCAGCAGTAGCAGCCGGCCAGCAGCGGCCAGGCTTGGCCACAGCCAGCCAGGCCAGCCAACACAGCCCAGCTAGCTTGGCCCGGCCAGCCAGCAGCGCAGCAGGCCGCAAGCCAGTCGGCGGCCCATCCAACCCAGCAGCCACGGCCACTCAGCTCACCCCCAGGCACGCTATGGGCTGACCCAGCAAGCATCGCCGTTTGCCTACATCAGCACCGTGTCACTCCTACGTCACCCGCTGGCATCAGCGCCATGTCGCCACCCACAGCAGCAGATAGGTCGGGCCCACCCAAGTGAGGCCCACCGCTACAGTGTCGTCTCCCTCACGAAGACGACACCGAGTTGGTGTCTGCGCCGCCCGGGCCGCACCACCCGTGCGCTACTTGAGGGTCCACGCCACGCCCTATAAAGGGTGAGCGCTGCCTCCCGAGCTACCCTCCGAAACCCTATCGCCTCTCGGTTCTGCCAAGTTGCGCCGCCATCGCCGCCGTTCCGCCGAGTCACGCCGCCGCCATCGATCTCCGTCGTTGCTTCGCCTTCGCCGACAAGAGCTCCTCCATAGGCTCTGTGGTGAGGTGAGCCACCGTCCGTGCCCGTGTTATGCCTCTCCGTGCCTCGCGGTGCCCTCTAGCTGAGAACCCGCCGACGGTCATGGCGCCGCTCGCGTGGACCACCGTCACCGGCCATCTCCCGCCGTCACGGACCCCGCGGTCAAGTCCATGAGGTCGTGCTCGTCACCCCCGAACCCTCCACCTCGCCATCCGAGCACCAGAGTGCCATTCCAGCAACTTCGGTGAGCGCGCCACCGTCCCCGCCGACACTTCGGTGACACCGCCCCATCGAACGCCGTCAACCATCGGATCTGAGACGAGCGGCTCAGATCGATTATTGACCCCCGGTCAACCATGGGGTCAACAGGGGCCCGTGCCACTGACGTGTCAGCTGACGTGGCTGCCAAGTGTCGCCACCCACAGCAACTGACAGGTGGGGCCCACCCAAGTGGGTCCCACCGCTACAGTGTCATCTCTCTCACGGAGATGACACCGAGTCGGTGTCCGCGCGCCGCCAGGCCGTACTGCCCGCGCGCGACCCGAGGGTCCATGCCGCGCCCTATAAAGGGCGAGCGCCGCCTCCCAAGCCACCCTTCAAAACCCTAGTCTTCTCCCCGTTCTGTCGAGTTGCGCCACCATCACCGCCGTTCCGTTGAGTCGCGTCGCCGCCGTCGATCTCCACGTTCGTTTCGCCTTCGCCGACAAGAGCTCCTCCACAGGTTCCGTGGTGAGGTGAGCTGCCGTCCGTGCCCATGGCATGCCTCTCCGTGCCTTGCAGCGCCCTCCCACTGAGAACCCGCCACCCGTGCGGACCACCGCCATCGGCCATCTCCCACCGTCACGGACCCCGCGGTCGAGTCCGCGAGGTCGCCCTCGTCACCCCCTACCGTCCATCGCACCGGGCGAGCACCAGAGTGCCGTTCCAGCCAACTCTGGTGAGCACGCTGCCATCTCAGCGACGCTCCGGTGACACCGCCCCGCCAGACGCCACCAGCCATCGGATCTGAGCCGAGCGGCTCAGATCGATTGTTGACCCCCCGGTCAACCATGGGGTCAACAGGGGCCTGTGCCGCTGACGTGTCAGCTGACGTGGCTGCCACGCAGGCGCCATGCCAGTGCCACATGTACGCTAACCGCGTCAACACGGTCAGGCCATCGACAGCCTTAGCACTTTTGCAGAAAGGCCCCTATTGTTTTACATATTTATGATCTAGTCCTTTCTAATTTAAAAGTATTTAGTTTTTAGTCCTGTTTTCAGCAGATTAGACCCTAGTCTTGTTTAGGCCATAACTTTCGCATTTTAACTCCAATTTTAGCAAACTTTACTTTTTGGAATCATCTCGACAAGTAGAATAGTCCTATGCTATTGTTTGCTACTGTTGAGTGGTTTTGGTGTACTGCTCTAATTAAAGTATGTTTGCTTGCATGTATTGTGCGTGTGTGATGATTGTGGCGTATAGAGAACGAGACATGGGTGAACAAGGATCAGCAGGACCCGGAGGACTACGTGCAGCAGGAAATCAACCAAGGCAATTGTAGGCACCTTTGATCATTTTGCGCCTATTCATGTTTATAAATTCACTGTATGTGTCTTAAATCGGCAAACTATAGGACATACTAGCCACTTTACCCAAAGATATCCTATGGGGGTTGTAGTTGATAGGCTTTTTGGATGCTAGTGCTCTATCTCACCTTTCATCATCTAATGAAGATAAAATTTTCTTCTTAACCTGTTGAGCCTTGGGCTCTTGGCTTCGGTCATTAGAGAAGTTGATGCCTTCCGCATCGTTGGTTGGCGGTGAATGAAGGGGGAAATAGATGCTAGTGGGACTCGTGTTGACGAGGGTGTTCGTATCACCTCCCCCTTGAGGTCCTTTCATGGAGCGGCAACCTAGGACTTTCGTACATCTCCAGGCTAATGGGCATCGGCTTGGTCGATTAGCAGGACCATCATGGGCAGGTTGGACAGCTTACCAACGGGTGGCTATAGCTATGGTTGCTGGGGTTTGTTTACAAGTTGTAGTCTGGGATGGGCTAGGGATCCGTGATGGGGGTGGCATCACGGTGAAGTTGCCCATACGCTTGGACTCAAGGCTAGCAAGTTGTCACTGCCTACGACCCTGTGAAAAGCCTCGTTGTGACCTGTGCCGGCCTATCTCGGTAATGGGCTAAGAGGTTGGCTAGCTCGGGCAAAAGGAGTAATCACAATCTAGAGTGAAAGTGTACACCTCTGCGCAGAGTTAAAATTGATGGGATATAAGGGTGCTACGCTAGCCAGAAAACAAAACTTTTCTGCCTCATAAACCAGGATCTACTGCTAGTTACAGGTCACGGGATTACCACTAGACGCGCGGATGTAGCAGAAGATGACTCGATGTAGTCGTACGCGTCACAGCAGGCAGTGCAGTTGCGTGGTCATCCATCACATCAATCCCCTCGTGCGGTTTGTCCCAGTGCTTTAGATGCAGCACCTCCGAGGTATCCCACATGTACAGGGAAGAAGCGATGTGCCTCTGGACTGCTAGGTCCACGAGAAGTAGAAGGCGCGAGCATGGGAAGGGCGATGGCGGCTATCCATGGCGTGTAACCCTCACCGCGCGCCCTACCCCTTGCTTATATAGGCATCCCCAATGAGCTTTACCTTGTACTAGCCTTGCATGTCATTACTTTTCGTCTGTACTTGCTGAGTTCCGACATGGAACTCACCCTTGCTCATTCACCAACAAAAGGATGCTCAAGTGATGACTCGGATGGTGACTTTCCTGAGAACTATCCGGGATACTAGGCGTCGTGATGCTGCCATCGACCTTCCTGTGGTGAGATGGAGTCGCTACATCTATGTCGTTTAGTTGCTTTTCACTTTGGATGATGTTATTTATATTCTGCTTTACTCTGATGACAGTTATGTAATAATGGGACGATGTAATCATAATACTATGTTTTATGCGAACACTGTGCTTATTGGACCATGTAATTTATCGTTCATGTGTGTAAATTATTCCTAGCGCACATGAGCTTTTGCCTTGGTTTTACTCCTTGAAAACCAGGGTGTGACACTAACTCCCCAACTATGATACGCAAACCCTAGCAACAGAAACGTCAAATGACTACACAAACATGCTAAACATAGATAACATTGATGCCCCTGCTCAAATGTCAATCACCATATCTACAACACTGCTTCCATCTTTGATAGCCACTCTTCCTTCCTGCTTCGCTCCTTCTTCTCCATTGCTAGCCATTGCTTCAAGTTTCCTAGGATTCGAAAAGCTACCTGTTTAGATGATTTGATAATAGAGTTAGTGAAAACTAGATCGTTTCTTGTCTTCCAAAGCCCCCAACCCACAGCTCCCAGAAGCCACCACATAGCTATCCTGTCCCCATGTGAAGTCAGTTGTGTCAGTTTATCATGGAAACTATTGATGGATGTTGGCAGGGTAGCCCAGCCTAGGCTATCCCTGACCCAACACCACATAGCTAGAGCTATTGGGCATTGGAACAATAGATGATCAACTGATTCCTCCATCCCATGGAATTTGCACCCCAAGGCCTCTTCCCACCTCCTTATCCTAAGCTGCTAAACTATTTGTATCCTATTGTGCTAGGCCATCCACAGAAAGTTTTGAATCTTAAGGGGTAGTTTGGTTGCCCACATCTCTACCATCATCGTATCCACCACCCTCGGGTTAGTCATGAACTTGTACAGACTTTTTGTTGAGAATCTACCCAATTTCTCTAGCTTCCATGTTACTCTGTCTGCTGCATCAGTAGTAATTACCTCCCTTAACATCTCCATTAGCTCCCTCCATTCTCTGGACTCCACCTCCCTAAACGCCCTTCTAAAACTCAATGCCCATTTATAGTTCTTGCCTGCTTGAACAGAGATGTCTTGGTCATGGTAGAATCTATATAGCTTCGAAAAGACTGTTTTAAGAGCTACTTCTCCCAACCAAGCATCCTTCAAAGTTTGGTTTGAGCCCCACACTCCACTATATGGGTTTCCCCCTCTCATACCATTCTTTAACTTCATGGAGACCTTGCTAGAATTGAGATGAATTTTTTGCTAGAGCTTTGACAAAAACCCTTCCCCCTAAGATATTTTTCCTAAGAACATTCAGACACAAGCTATCTTCTCCACTTTCCAATCTGAAAATCCATTTGCATAGGAAAGCAGTGTTCATCACCCTTGTATCAATGAAACCCAATCCCCCAAACTCTTTTGGCTTGTCCAGCGCATCCCACCTGATCATATGGTACTTTTTCTTTCCCCCCACTCCTTCCCAGAAGAACTTACTCCTACTTGTGTCAAATCTTTGGTGTATACCCTCATATAAGCAGTAGAAACCCATTGTGTACATAGGGATGCTGGTAAGGTTTGAGTTGATTAGAATATGTCTCTCCCTGCAGTTAAGTGGCCACATTTCCAGGTTTGTAACTTCTTATCAATTTTAATTGTAGAATCACTCAGGTCTACCTTGTACAATCTCTTGTCACTGATTGGAACACTGAGGTACTTCATAGGGAAGCCCCCTAGCTTATAGTTAAAAGCATTTGCCACCTCCTAACTTTCTTTGGCATCCATCCCTATTGTGTATATGTCACTCTTGTTGTAGTTAATCTTCATCCCAGACATCTCTTCAAAGCAGAAAAGCAGAAATTTTAGATGAGCCATGTCCTCTGATGTATATTACAGAAAGAGAATCATATCATCAGTGTATTGAAGAGGGGTTAGCCCTCCCTCCACTAGATTATCAAACACCCCATGAATAAAGCCCTTCTCCTTGGCCACTGTTAACAGTTCTGAGAGCCCATCAACCACTAAATTGAAAAGCAAAGGTGACATTGGATCCCCCTGTCTAAGGCCCTTGTAGCTTCCAAAGAACTGCCCATGTCCCCCATTTAGATTCACAGCCACTCTCCCCCCTGAACTGCTGCCAAAACCCACTCAATCCATTTTTTGTCAAACTTTTTCCTTTCCATCACCTCTTTTAGAAAACGACAATTCACCTTGTCGTAAGCCTTTTCAAAATCCAACTTGAGCACTATTTATGACACCCTGATTTTGAAACTTAAAATATTAAATGAGTTTGAGTTTAATTCAAATAAATGTTTTACATTCATAGGCCAACTATAAAAGTTTTATGAACTACATTAAAATATGTAGCATGTTAGAAACCATGCATTGTTGCATTCATGCTGCTGCATAAGTTTTGTTTGACTGGTTTAAGCTTGTTGTTTAATTCTTGCTTTGCTTTCTAGCTACTAACATGCTCTAACTTGTCCCCTCAAATTCCTAGACTAACCTAACCTAGCTTAACTAGCCTAGGCCAGTCCCTAGTGCACCCTGGCCAACCCCAGCCCCTACTGGCCAAGTATGGTCCGCCCTAACTGGCCATGGCCACCCCTGGCTAGCCATGGCCAAGACCAGCAGCAGTAGCCACAGGCCAGCAGTGGCCACAGCCGGCCACGGCCAGCCAAGCCGGCCAGCAGGTGCCAACACCGCGCCGCAGGCCGCCCGCACCGCAGCCCCGCATAGGGCCCACACGCACAGTTTCGTCTCCCCCACGGAGACGGACACCGGGCGGGCCCGAACTCGCCCCGTGTGCTCGTGCGAGCACACGACCTGAGGACCGCTGCCGCCTATAAATGGGTTGCTCTTATGTGCCTCGCGCCCCTCTACAACCCTAGCCCACCGCCGCTGCCCGGTTCTGCCGCGTCGCGAAACCCTACCCCACCGTCGTTCGTTTCGCCGCCGCCGACCTCGCCTCCGCCGCCGCCTGTCGTCGAGGTGAGCCCTAGCCAAGCTCCATGTGACTACGAGGGTCACAATGCTGCCCTCCACGGTTCCCTTTCCCCTCTCTGCACGCCGCCGAGCGCCACCGACGGAGCGCCGCCGCCGCCGCTCGCCGTCGCCCGTTGCCCCGTCGCTCCGGTCGCGCCCCGCCGTGTCTGTGTCGCCCATCGGGTGTGCAAGCACACGCGCAGTGCACGCGCATGGTTTTCCCATGGACCCGCGTGCCCTGTAGCGCCACCACCATGAGGTCGCTGCCGGCCGCCATGGCCGAGGTCGCCTGGGTCGGCCCACTCCGCCGCCGGTCCACCGTGGACCCGTGGACTCGGTCTACCGGGAAGGTCCACGGCCGGTCCACTAGACCTGGCCGCTCCTACGCCGCCGCGTGGCCGACAGTGCGGTCAATGCTGCCGCCGCTGGCACTTTTGCAGAAAAGCCCCTGTAGAAAAGCCCCTAATTATGATCTATTCCTTCACAGTTCAAAAATATTTAGATTTTAGTCCTATTTTCTGCAGTTTAGCCCCTAGTTTTGTATCGGCCATAACTTTCATGTTTTAACTCCGATTTTAGCAAACTTATACTTTTTGAAATTGTCTCAACGAGTAGAACAGTTCTATGCTATTGTTTGCTACTGATATGATGTTTTGGTGTAATGTTCTAATTAGAGTACATTTGCTTGCATGTATTGTTCGTGTGTGATGATTGTGGCGTATAGAGAATGAGACGTAGGTGAATGAGGATCAGCAGGACCCGGAGGACTACGTGTAGAAGGACACCAACCAAGGCAAGTGCAGGCACCTTTGATCATATTGCACCTGTTCACTTTTAATTAATACATTGCATGTGTTCTAAATCGACAAACCATAGGAATGACTAGCCACTTTATCCAAATATCACCTATGGGGGTTTTAGTTGACACGTTATTAGGTTGCTACTGCTCACCTCACCTTTCACCTATTTAATAAAGATAAAACTTGCTTCTTAAAATATGTTGGAGCCGTGGGCTCATGGCTTCGGCCGTTGGAGAAGTTGATGCTGTTCCGCATCATTGGTTGGCGGTGAATGATGGGGGAAACAGATGCTAGTGGGACTCATGTTGATGAGGGTATCCGTATCTCCTCCCCCTTGTGGACCTATTCGTGGAGCGACAACCTAGGACTTTGTCAATGAAATATCCTCTACAGTCTACCATGGGATATCCCAAGGTAGTAGATTGCGGTAAGGGCACGCTCTGACCTACGATCTGGATGTTGAGACACAAGATGAACACGCCGGACAACCAGGGTTTATCCAGGTTTAGGCCACTCGGAGGCGTAAAACCCTACGTCCTACGTCTCTGTTGCTGTATTGATGAGATGTTAATAGATTGAGGTTCTAGGGGGGTCCTTGCTTGCCTTATAGAGTGGGGGGACAAGGTTACATATCTAGGGTTTTCCTATGGTCGGTTACATTGAGCCATATCCTTGGAGTACACAACTAGATCTAACCGACTAAGACTCCTCGCGTGCCAAGTAGCCTTCGACGCCCGCGCGGCCCACCGACCTGGTCGGTAGCGGACTATGGGCTCGGTCTTGTCGTCCAGCCCACCGATCACGATGATGATGGACCAGCCTTCGTCTTCTGGTCTGGGCCGTCTTGTATCGAGCAGCTCAAAGTCTAGCTGTAAGGGTATATGGGGTCTATACCCCCACAGCTAGTCCCTGAGCACCATGTATATTGAGGGAGTTGCCATCTTGACCTGTGCTGAGAAGTGAAGATGCAGACCACGTAGTGCCGGTTGCCATCTTGACCTGTGCTGAGAAGTGAAGATGCAGACCACGTAGTGCCGAGCAGTGAAGATGCCGACCACGTAGTGCCGAGTAGTGAAGATGCCGACCATGTAGTGCCGAGCAGTGAAGCTGCCGACCACGTGACGCCGACCAACACTGATGCTGACCAGTCAGTACCGTTCGAGCTCCTCCTAAGCAGTTCGAAAGTCTACTCCCAACCACAGCTCCCATCAAGGAAGGTGATCTGTCAAAAGATGCATGGTGTTCCAAGAAAAAGAAAAAATATTTCCTCACCCTGAGACATGGGCCCACGTTAACACGTGACATGAAGTATCACTGGGACACTAACATGAACAAACCGTAGAGGTAGGGGTACCAAACCAGGAACAGAAGATAGGCCCTAAGTCACCACGAGGTGACATAGGCCCACGCAGTCCCCAAGCTCGATAGAAGATAGAATATATTGTATTGAGCTTTTAAGGAAAAACTCAACGCAGCACTAACAGGATCGTAGTCAGTGCCAAATGACAAGTTGATACAAAATCCTAGGTATGAACCTATGGCCTTTCGCTTAGGAAACATAGCTCAGGCTCGATCGGTTCGAGTGACACCAAGAACCACTGTTCCATAGACACCTCTGGGTGGCAAGTTGAATGCACAGTCCCCAGGTAAGTCCTGGATGAAGCAGGTTCGATCGAGTCGAGGGACACTGAGAACCACTGGTTCGTAGACACCTCTGGGTGGCAAGTTGAATGCATAGTCCCCAGGTAAGTCCTAGATGAAGCAGGTTCGATCGAATCAAGGGACACTGAGAACCGCTGGTCCGTAGACACCTCTGGGTGGCAAGTCGAATGTGCAACCCCCAGGTAAGTCCTGGATGACGTAGGCTCGATCGGGTCAAGAGACACCTAGAACCGCTGGTCTGTAGACACCTCTGGGTGGCAAGTCGAATGCGTAGTCCACAGGTAAGTCCTAGACAGTACAAGGTGATCATTCAGGTATTTGACAAAGGGCTCTCTCCAGTTGAGCTGGGAAGATGCTGCCTACTCAGCTCGCTCATCAGCCGGCGGCTGCTTACTACCATCATCAGATCCCTGTCGGTCAGGGCAGCATTGCTCAACCTCCTTAGCTTTGCCACTGAGCATCGCTATGAGCTGGTCGGTAGCGGTACTAGGCGTAGGTGCTTCATAAGCCTGATCGGGGATCAAAGGCTTAAGAAAGTTTTCAACGAAAACACCAGGTGGTATCTTAGCTTGGGACGCTTCGAGTTTAGATAGCTTGTCAGCCCCTGTGTTCTCGGCACGTGGTATGTGGGTGAACTCCAGTCCATAGAACTTGTTCTCCAGCTTGCGAATCTCGGCATCCATCTTTTCGTTGATCACGTCCTAGTCTTTGTTGACTTAACGGATGACCAGAACAGAATCTCCATACATCAGGAGCCATTTTATGCCCAGCTCAACTGTGATACGGAGGCCGTGGCGATGAAAAAGAGGTTGTGTGGTGCATGGCACCGAGCCAAGCAAAGGAGGCAAGGCCACGTGGTGCGTGACACCGAGTCGAGCGACGACGACGAGTCCTCGAGCAGCGTGTGGTCGGAGACGAGGCTATGCGGTGTGTGGCACCAAGTCGAGCGACGGAGGCGAGGCTATGTGGTGCATGACACCAAGCCTAAGAGGCGACGAGTCCCCGAGCAGCGTGTGGTCGGAGACGAGGCTGTGAGGTGTGTAGCACCGAGCCGGGAGGACACAAGGCTGTGCGGTGCCTGGCACCGAGCCTAAGAGGCGCGAGGCTGTGCGGTGCGTGGCACCGAGCCGAGAGGCGTAAGGCTGTGCCGTGCGTGGCACCGAGTCTAAGAGGCACGAGGCTATGCGGCGCGTGGCACCGAGCCAAGGAGCGCAAGGCTGTACGGTGCGTGGCACCGAGCCAAGAGGACGCGAGGTGCGTGACACCGAGCCTAAAAAGTGCGAGGGTGTGCGGTGAGTGGCACCGAGCCTAACAATGAGCAGTCGGACCAACTGGACGGTAAGCCCCGAGCAGCCCAACTGGTCGACGGTGAAGTCCATGTGCCAGGTGGTGTGACCACTTGAACGATGATCCTTGATCTAGTCCCCGAGCGTACGAAGGGTGCTCGGCAACCGAACCTTGTCCCTGAAAAATATACATGAAAAGCGGTAGTACATGATGTACAAATAATTGATCTCTGGAGAGAAAATTAACAGGTTGATATATTTTCAAGTACGCATGTTGTCATAGAAAAAATATTGACAATTAAGTTTTGCTCCCACCCTCGAAGCGAGCTAACTCTGTTCGGTGACATAGGGATACGCTAGTGAACAGCGTAGGACCGCCAGGATCACTAGGTACCTAGTACCGTTAGAGAGCGACTGTCGAATCTCCTAGTGCCATGTAGCGTGGAGCTGTAACACATCGTAAGAGGATCGAAGCAGTACCTTATCAAACCGTTCTCATCAGGCAAGAAACGTAGTTTAATTATGACTTATGCAGGACACATATATGACAGATTGGTACACGGATGTGAAGCTATAAAAAGAGAACGATAAAAAACTTTATTAACTCTTGAATAAAACTTAGCTTGTTTTTTAAGACATGTCGTCGTCGTGGTCGAGTCGACGGATGTGGCTGTCGGCGTAGCTTGCTATCGACTCGACGTCTCGCTTGGCAGCTCGATCAGGTTGGACAACTTGACACGGCCCACATGTCGAGTTGGGCCACTCGACGTAGCTTGACGCGGCTTGCTTGGATGAGTTGGGTTGGTATACGTGGATTCCCGGTCCACCCTGTGTGGTCGGAGCTGTTCACGCAAGGCAGTCTAGGACCACATCGAACTCGATGCTCTCATGAACGAGCCTGATGGCTTGCCGATGCAATCAGCAACGCCTGCATGACGCAGAACGACGACGAGTGTACTTGGATTCCTAGCAAAACAATCGAATACTATATATGTAGATATCCGAACTATGTATAGTATAGGATTTATAGATTGGAAATTAAAAGATTTGACTTAGCTTAAAGTAAGGTGTTGTCGATCAATATACGCTGGAAAATACCATACACGTACGTGCGTACGTGCATGTAGGCTAATTGATTAGCCCATGCATGGTGTGTAGATTGTTCCCGTTTGGCTTGCTTGCTGACAGCAAGTCGCAGGATGGTACGACGCCGCTTGATCTTGCATGTCACCGTAATCGACTCCGATACGTGGCACCTGGATCTGCCGAGCACCCAGAGCACGGCTTTATAGATTGAACCCGCTTCTGGCCTTCTAAACTGGTTGATTGTCCATTGACCACGAGTCGGATTGGTGTTGTAGATGCAAAAGTGTGCGTATTTGCTTTGCCCTGCTGCACGGTGCACCAGGGCTCCGCCGTGAGATTGAAGAACGACGCCATGAGTACGTTGTGTGACGTCGCCATGCTGCGTAAGCTGATGACGATGCTCGCGATGATGGCGCTGGATGCTTGGACGGTGGTCGGTCCGTGACCAGATTTGAACCTGGGCGGCCCAAGTGGTCGGTACGGTTCGTGTGTCCGTGCCGACGGCAATGAACGGTGGTGAGGCCGTCCTCGGCAGATCGACGTGGATCGACCCGCCAAGGAAGCTGTCGACGAGTTGCCAGAGCAAACTTGTCAGCGAGGTGGTGGATGACGTTGGTGCAGAAACGGGTTGTATCGCCTCCACGGTTCCGGTGGTCGTTGCTACGCCGGTGGTCGGTGAATGCACCGCTTGTGAAGGTCAAACCCGCCTCGAACTCCATGAAAGCAGGGAAGAAAACCATCTGGATCGCCTGCTGATCAGATCGCGCAACCCCTACCTGGCGCGTCAATGTCGATGAAATATCCTCGGCAGTCTACCATGGGATACCCCGAGATAGTAGATCACGGTAAGGGCACGCTCTGACCTATGATCTAGATGTTGAGACACAAGACGAACACGCCGGACAACCAGGGTTTATCCATGTTTAGGCTACTTCGAGGCGTAAAACCCTACGTCCTGCGTCTCTGTTGTTGTATTAATGAGATGTTAACAGATCGGGGTTTTAGGGGGGTCCTTGCCCGCCTTATATAGTGGCCGGGGGGGGGGGGGGGCAAGGTTACATATCTAGGGTTTCCCTATGGTCGGTTACATTGAGCCGTATCCTTGGAGTACACGACTAGATCTAACCGACTAAGACTCCTCGCGTGCCAAGTAGCCTCCAGCGCCCGCGCGGCCCACCGACTTGGTCGGTAGCGGACCACAGGCTCGGTCTTGTCGTCTGGCCCACCGATCTATGGACCAGCCTTCGTCTTCTGGTCTGGGCCGTCTTGTACCGAGCAGCCCAAAGTCTAGCCGTAAGGGTATATGGGGTCTATACCCCCACAAACTTCTGTACATCTCCAGGCTAATGGGCTCTGGCTTGGTCTATTAGCAGAAAAATCATGGGCAGGTTGGACAACTTACTGACGGGTGGCTATAGCTATGGTCACTGGGGTGTTTTCAAGTATTTAGTAAGGGAGGGGCTGTAGATCCAGGAAGGGGGCAACCTTACGGGGAAGTCTCCCATACGCTTGCTCTCATTGCTAGCAAATTGTCACTGCCTATGATCCTGTGAAGAACCTTGTTTTGACCTCTGCCAGCCTATCTCGGCAATGGGCTAAGAGGCTGATCACCTCGGTCATAAAGGGTAATCACAATTTAGAGTGAAAGTGTACACCTCTACGCAGAGTTAAAATTGATATATCGTCTGTGTTCATGGTCACGAGCGGCCCAGATCCTCACATGACTTAGCCAAATGGTCTAAGCTGTTAAATCGTGGTGATGTTGTTTGAGGTTGCTACCTCAGGTTTTAGCGGGACGGCTATCCTGTGTTCCCTTCGGGATGGCTATCTCATATTTAATGATATATGCTTATATCTGTGATGTTAAATGACACATAAATTGCTACTTGAACCTTAATAAAGGGTTGGGTGTTTCAACCAAGTTGATTAGAGAATAGGTTGCAATAAGTGAAATCTTAATTATTACACTAAAATGCTACTGCAGTTAACCTTTCAGCTGTACCTTGTTTTAGCCTTGCATGTCATTACTTTCCGCCTGTACTTGCTGAATTTTGACATGGAACTCACCCTTGCTATTTCCCAACCAAAGGATGCTCGAGTGATTACTCGGATGGTGACTTCCCTGAGAACTATCCGGGATGTTAGGCGTCGTGATGCTGTCATCGACCTTCCTGTGGCGAGACGGAGTCGCTACGTCTGTGTCGTTTAGTTGCCTTTCACTCTAGACGATATTATTTATATACCGCTTTACTCTGATGACAGTTATGTAATAATGGTACGATGTAAATATTATATTATTGTTTTATTCGAACCCTGTGCTTATTGGACCATGTAATTTGCCCTTCATGTGTGTAATTTGATCCGAGCGCACATGAGCTGTTGCCTAGGTTTTAATCCTTCAAAACCAGGGTGTGACAAAGTGGTACTAGAGCCGTGTTGACCGTAGGATCATGAAGCCTTAGCTAGAAACGGTTGTCTTCTAACCGTCTTAGGTTGACCTTTTATAAGTTATTGCATATCTCATCATTGTTAGCATGTTTCATTTACTATCCTATTCATTACCTTGATGTGCAATTACTTCAGTTATTATTATTATCATTGATCATTTATTACCTTATCTTAGAATTATTTCCTTGCTTTTGTCATTATGATCATTATATGCATGTCTCTATGCTGTTTTTGTTTTACTACAAATACCACAGAATGCATGCTATTCTTACTTCAATTTATTTCTAGCTTTTACATCTTTATCTGTAGATATCTATGCATGCACTCTCCATATACATCATCCTCTGATCATAGACATGTTTATTTCTTTACAATAATCTATTAACTTTTTGCTGCATAGCTTTGATCTCTGCATTCTAGTAGATGGTGCGCTAGCTTCTGACCTGTTGCAAGAGCTCCACTGGTTACCATCGCTCTTGGTGTCCCATAGAGTACCCGATGACCAGTCGTGTGCACCACTATGAGTTCTAACCTAGCCAGCACCCTGACGATGGTGTGATCCTTGGAGTTGGGGGTCAGTACGTACAATGCCAGGCTCTAGTTCCACAGCAACAGGCAGAGGACCAGGATGCGCAGCAGGCACCCAACCATGATACACCAGGAGGAGGACCTGGCACAGGAGGTCCAGGTGCAGGAGGCCCTGGAGCACCAGGTGCTGGAGGACCAAGAGGTCCAGGAGGACCAGGAGGGACAAGAGGACCTGGCAGCCCTGGAGGTCCTAGAGACCATGGAGTCTAGGGAGTGTACAGGCACACAACGGTTGGATCGTCACTCTCACTATTCGTGACGGTGGCGATGACTTCTTCCACGCTTACCTTATGAGGCTTCTTCACCAACTATTCGGCCATGGGATGGTCAGAGTTGAGTATCACAGTGAGTTCTGGAGCCATCCTATCTACGCAGGCTTCTGGAGGGTTGGGTGCTATGTTGGGCGCCCCAACCCTACACTTCGTGCTCTTCGAGTTGCTTCAGTTCACGTGGCACCAGTAGACAGAGCTACCTAGCTGGCAGGCATCACAGATGCAGCACAGCAGGCCCTATTTGCTTATAGGGATCAGTACTTCCACCTGATTAGTGAGGATACAAGTCGCTACTTCCCTCGCCGTACCTGTGGTTAGATTTCTGCTAGAGTTGCTTCTACTACTAGGGAGGACCCGAGGTTGCGGGCCACAGTTCAGCTCATGGCGCATTTGAACACTGAGCTAAACTTCACTCTATTGGAGCTATGTCAGGTGCGTCTACAGGCAGATGAAGGCCGGAGGAGGATTGCTCAGCTGGAGATGCAGATCACTGGAGTAGCACCACCACCACCATAGTCGCCAGCACTGTCGCCAGCATATGACCAGATGTGCTACGGAGCAGCTGGAGGCCGTACTAGGATTGACTAGGATGTCCCTTTTATGTAATAAATAATGCTACATTAGCATGTTTAACGTTTAGCTTATAGAGTCTGTGGTAAGTCTAGTGCGAGTGTGCTTTGCTTTATTGGTGTGAGAACTTTTTTATCATTATGAACCATGGATGATTTGGTTCTTTGTACTGATTGAGATAAGATGTGGGGTGATGTCCACACTTATCATATTTATATAAGTTTAAGACTATGTTTAGTTAACTCGGGGTTTGGGTGTCTTTATGTTATGCTCTATCTCTCTTTTCGCTTTGTCATATCAGTTATTTTGTCATAGTCTGCTGTCACTTGTTCATATCAGCTATCAGTTTGGAGATCATATCTTTACTATCTGTCAGTGATTGTGATATTGGGTTATGTCAGAAGGTTCATTGATATGAGAAGGCATTATGTTGCTGTAGTTATATTCACAGTTTACTTTTAGCACAGGTATATATATTGAGACTACGTATCCTTATACCCTACTGTTATTTGCATCAGATGGTTAACACCAGGAGGACCCAGTCAGACACTGATGGCGCTAGTGGTCCTAGTGGGAACAACCCAAACAACAACCAGAACAACAACCAGAATCCTCCTCCACCACCACCTCCACCTACCGTGGAGCAGATGATGGCCATGCAGACCCAGTTCATGCAGAGCATGACCACCATGATGGCCATGTTGTATCAAAACATGGCAATGAATCAAGTTTAGAATTCGCATCAGAATCAGAATGCACCACCACCCAGGGACAGGCGCAGTGAGTTCTTGAAGGGACACCCACCTTTCTTCTCTCATTCCCCTGACCCTCTTGTTGCTATGGATTGGCTAAAAGATGTGGAGAAATAGTTAAACATCGCTTAGTGCAAGGATAGGGAGAAAGTTCTCTATGGATCTAATCAGCTACAGGGGGCACACTTCCTGGTGGGATTATATCATTTTGCTACAGCTCCTGACACCATCACTTGGGCGTAGTTCACTGAGGCGTTCAAGGAGTTTCATGTTCCAGCTAGACTGGTGAAGCTGAAGAAGAAGGAGTTTGCTAATCTGAAGGAAGGCTCCATGTCTGTTTGTGAGTACCATGACAAGTTCATTGCTTTGTCTCGCTATTCACCTAGGGATGTTGAGCAAGACTAGGATGAGCAAGATCACTTCCTGGGAGGGCTTAATGATGGACTCTCTTACATGATGGCAAACGTCAAGTATGCCAACTTCCAGGAGATGGTTGATAGAGCCATTGTGCTTGAGAGCATGCGCAACAAGATGGAAGACAAGAGGAAGAAGAGGAAGGCCAACAAGTACTAAGATCAAGGAAGCAGCAACCGTCCTCGCTTCAACAACCCCAAGAATTACCAGCAGCGTTCTTCTTATCAGTATGGAAAGAACAATCAGGGACAACAAGGAGGTTAGCGCTACAACAGCACCAACAATGGCAGTACTCAAGTGCAACACCAGAATAAAGCCCCTCATCAGAACAATCGGGCTCCTCGCCAGAATGCTCCTAGTAATGCACCTGTGAAGCCCAACAACACTCCCAACAATGCTTGCTTCAAGTGTGGAAAGGTGGGACACTATGCCAATGGTTGCCCCCAGAATCAGAAGCCACAAAATTTTGGGAAGGTGAACCACGTCAAGGTGGAGACTACTGAGGAAGCTACAGATGTGGTGCTCGGTACGTTCCTTGTTGATTCTCATCTAGCTTCAGTTCTATTTGATACTGGTGCATCACACTCTTTCATTGGTAGTCATTTTGTTCGTAAGCATAGCATACCAACCCAACTTATGCCTAGTGCTATGAGCGTTAAAACACCTGGGGGAAATATGGCTTCAAATGTTTGGTGTCCAGATGTGAAGATTAATTTAAGGAGGGTAGAATTTCCTGCTAGACCCATAGTGCTTTAGTCAGAAGGTCTTGATCTTATTCTGGGAATGAGTTTGTTGAATAGGTGGAAAGCAAATATTAAATTTTCAGAAAGGACAATGAGCTTGACTGCACCTAATGGAGATGTAGTAGATGTTGTAGTTTCTTTGCCATCCAAGAATCAAGGAACAGTGAATCATCTCAGCGGTGAGCCATTGGAGAACATTAGAGTTGTCAATGAGTTTCCAGATGTCTTTCTAGAGGATTTTCTAGGTATGCCACCTGAACGAGAGATTGAGTTTATCATTGATTTGTTACCTGGTACTGCACCCATAGCTAAAAGATCTTATAGAATGGCTGTTAATGAACTAGAAGAACTTAAGTCACAACTTAGAGAATTACAATCCAAGGGTTACATTCGGCCTAGTTTATCACCATGGGGAGCCCTGGTAATCTTTGTAGAAAAGAAAGATGGAACATAGAGGATGTGTGTAGATTACAGATCTTTGAATGAAGTGACTGTTAAGAATAAGTACCCCTTACCTAGAATCGAGGATCTTTTCTAAGATAGACTTGAGGTCACAGTATCATCAATTGAGGATTAGACCTAGTGATATTTCAAAGACCGCTTTCACCACCAGATATGGTTTTATGAGTATACAGTGATGTCTTTTGGGTTGACCAACGCTCCAGCTTACTTTATGTACTTGATGAATAAATTTTTTATGGAGTATCTTGACAAGTTTGTGGTTGTCTTCCTTGATGATATTTTCATTTATTCCAAGAATGAGGAAGAACATGAAGAGCATCTCAGATTGGTGTTGCAGAAGTTGAGGGGACATTAGCTTTATGCCAAGTTCAGTAAGTGTAAATTCTGGTTGAAGGAAATCTCTTTTCTTGGACATGTTATTTCCAAGGATGGAGTTATATTTAGTCCTAAGAATGTTTCAGATGTGCTTAAGTGGAGTCCACCCAAGAATGTCAAGGACATCAGGAGTTTTCTAGGAATGGCGGGATACTACAGGAGGTTCACTGATGGGTTCTCTACCACAGCTAAACCTATGACTTCTTTGCTAGAGAAGGATAAACCATTCAAGTGGACTGAACAGTATTAGGCCAGCTTCGAGGAATTGAAGAAGAGGTTCACAATAGCACCAGTGTTAGCTCTACCAGATATGACAAAGGACTTCTCTATTTATTGTGATGCTTCTGGACATGGTTTGGATTGTGTGTTGATGCAAGAGGGTAAGGTCATTGCTTATGCCTCTCGACAGTTGAGGAAATGAATTAAACTATCCAACTCATGATATAGAATTGGTAGCTGTAGTTCATTCATTGAAGATCTGGAGACATTATGTTCTTGGTCATAAGTGTAACATTTATATAGATCGCAAGAGCTCGAAGTATATATTCACTCAGAAGGACTTAAACTTAAGGCAGAGAAGATGGTTGGAATTAATCAATGATTTTGATCTAGAAATTCTCTATCATCCTGGTAAAGCTAATGTTGTAGCAGATGCTTTAAGTTAGAAGAGCCAACTAAACATGTTAGAAGTGCTAGAGTTACCCCAAGAGTTGCTGCTGAATTTGAGTATCTCAATTTGGGGTTTGTTGCCAACACTCAGGGAGCCTCTATGGATGTGGAACCAACACTTGAATAGGAGATCAGGAAGGGTTAGAAAACTGATGAGAAACTGCAAGACATTGTCAAGTTGGTTAGTGAAGATAGTGCTCCGAGATTCAGTGTTTATGAAGAAGGAACACTTTGGTATAAGCACAAGTTGGTTGTGCCTGATATTCTGAAGATCAAGGATACCATTCTTAAGGAGTGTCATGAGTCATCTTACTCTATTCACCCTGGAGGTACTAAGATGTACCAGGATCTAAAGGAACACTATTGGTGGAAAGATATGAAGAGAGACGTTGGGGAGTATGTTGCCTTGTGTGATACTTGTCATGGAGTAAAGGTAGAACATCAAAGGCCAGTAGGATTGTTGCAGCCATTGAAGATACCTCAATGGAAGTGGGATGAAATTAGTATGGATTTTATTGTAGGATTGCCTCGAATTTAGAGAGGTTTTGATTCTATTTGGGTAATAGTGGATCGCTTGACCAAGGTTGCTCATTTCATACCTGTCAAGACTACTTATAGTGGAGCATAATTAGATGAGAAGTATGTGGCTCGAATTGTGTGTGCACATGGAGTTCCCAAGAGGATTGTTTTGGATAGAGGGACATAGTTTACTTCTAAATTCTAGGAGAAGGTACATGAAGCTTTGGGAACTGAGTTAAGGTTTAGTTCAGCTTATCATCTGCAATCAGATGGTTAGACAGAAAAGGTTAATCAGATTCTAGAGGATATGTTGAGGACCTGGGCCCTAGAATCTAGTGATAGTTGGGATAACAACTGGCCTTATGCTGAATTCTCTTACAACAAAAGTTATCAGGCCAGTCCCAAGATGTCTCCTTTTGAAGCATTGTATGGACAGAAGTGTAGGACACCCTTGTTCTGGAATCAAGTAGGAGAAAGACAAGTCTTTGGTCCTGATGCTTTGAAGATAGCAGAAGAGCAAGTTCAATTTGTTCGGCGTAATCTGAAAGCAGCTCAGTCGAGGCAGAAGTAGGTGACTATGTCTATCTTAAAGTGTCTTCGATGAGAAATCTCAAGAGGTTCAAGGTCAAGGGAAAGTTAGCTCCTAGGTACATTGGTCCTTTCAAGATTTTGGAAAGGAAAGGAGAAGTAGCTTACCAACTTGAGTTGCCAACTTACCTATCCAATGTGCATGATGTATTTCATGTCTCTTAGTTCAAGAAGTGTTTGAGAGTCGCAAGGGAAGAGTTGCCTGCGGAAGAAGTGGATTTGCAGAAAGATCTGACTAACGATGAGAGTCCATCCAGGATTTTGGAAACAACCGAGAGAGTCACCAAAAGTAAAGTTATCGAGTGGTGTAAAGTACAATGGAAGTATCACTTAGAGAATGAGGCTACTTGGAAAAAGGAAGAGGATCTGAGAGTAGAACATTCAGAATTGTTTCCTATGTCTTCTAATCTCGAGGATGAGATTCTTTTAAGGGAGTAGGTCTATGACACCCTGATTTTGAAACTTAAAATATTAAATGAGTTTGAGTTTAATTCAAATAGATGTTTTACATTCATAGGCCAACTATAAAAGTTTTATGAACTACATTAAAATATGTAGCACGTTAGAAACCATGCATTGTTGCATTCATGCTGCTGCATAATTTTTGGTTGGTTTGAGCTTGTTGTTTAATTTTTGCTTTTCTTTATAGCTACTAACATGCTCTAACTTGTCCTCTCAAATTCCTAGACTAACCTAACCTAGCTTAACAAGCCTAGGCCAGTCCCTAGTGGACCCTGGCCAACCCCAGCCCCTACTGGCCAAGTATGGCCAGCCCTAGCCAGCCATGGCCACCCTTGGCCAGCCATGGCCAAGACCAGCAGCAGCAGCCGTAGGCCAGTAGCGACAATGGCCGGCCACAGCCACCAGGCACCAACACCGCATCGCAGGTCACCCGCACCGTAGCCTAGCCGCGTGCCAGGCTGCACTCGCCCACGTAGGCCAAGCCAGGCAGCGGCCCAGCCACCTGCCTTCGCGCCGGGCCGCTTGATGGGCCGAGCGGCCCACCAGGCCGTGCTCACGCGCCGCCCATGTTGCGTCAGCGCCCACGCCAGCCACTGGTGTTAGGAATGTGCTAGCACCACGTCGCCGCACACCATCGCTGATAGGTGGGGCCCACCTGAGTGGGGCCCACGAGCACAGTGTCGTCTCCCCCACGGAGACGGACATTGGGCGGGCCCAAACTCGCCCCACGCGACCGCTGCCGGCTATAAAGGGGTTGCTCTTGTGTGCCTCACGCCCCTCCGCAACCCTAGCCCGCTGTCGCCGCCCTGTTCCATCGTGTCCCAAAACCCTAGACCGCCGCCGTCAGTTCTGCCACCGCCGACCTCGCCTCCGCCGCGGTCCGTCATCGAGGTGAGCCCTAGCCGAGCTCCACATGACTGTGAGGGTCACAATGCTGCCCTCTGCAGCCACCTTTCCCCTCTTTGCACACTGTGGAGCACCGCTGAAGGAGCGCCGCCACCGCCGCTCGCCATCGCGCGTCGCCCCGCCAGTTCGGTCGCACCCCATCGGGTGCACAAGCACACGCGCAGTGTGCGCGCGTGGTTTTCCCTTGGATCAGCATGCCCCGCAGTGCCGCCATCGCGAGGTCGCCATTGGCGACCATGGCCGAGGTCGCTGGGGTCGGCCCGCTCCGCCGCCAGTCCATCGTGGACCTGTGGACTCGGTCTAGGGGGATGGTCCACGGCTAGTCCACGGGACCCGGCCGCTCCTGCGCCGCCGTGTGGCCGTCAGCGCGGTCAACGCTGCCGTGGCTGCCACTTTTGTAGAAAAGCCCCTGCAGAAAAGCCCCTAATTATGATCTATTTCCTTTGGAGTTCAAAAGTATTTAGATTTTAGTCATGTTTTCTGCAGTTTAACCCCTAGTCTTGTATAGGCCATAACTTTCACGTTTTAACTCTGATTTTAGCAAACTTATACTTTTTGGAATCGTCTTGAAGAGTAGAATAGTTCTATGCTATTATTTGCTACTGATATGATGTTCTGGTGTAATGTTCTAATTAGAGTACATTTGCTTGCATGTATTGTTCGTGTGTGATGATTATGGCGTATAGAGAACGAGACATGGGTGAATGAGGACCAGCAGGTCCCGGAGGACTATGTACAGTAGGAGACCAACCAAGGCAAGTGCAAGCACCTTTGATCATATTGCGCCTGTTCACTTTTAATTAATACATTGCATGTGTTCTAAATCGGCAAACCATAGGAATGACTAGCCACTTTATCCAAATATCACCTATCGGGGTTTTAGTTGATAGGTTATTAGGTTGCTAGTGCTCTACCTCACCGTTCACCTATTTAATAAAGATAAAACTTGCTTCTTAAAATATGTTGGAGCCGTGGGCTCTTGGTTTCGACCGTTGGAGAAGTTGATGTTATTCCGCATCGTTGGTTGGCAGTGAATGACTGGGGAAATGGATGCTAGTGGGACTCGTGTTGAGGACGGTATCCGTATCTCCTCCCCCTTGTGGGCCTATTCATGGAGCGGCAAGCTGGGACTTCCGTACATCCCCAGGCTAATGGGCTCTAGCTTGGTCTATTAGTAGGACAATCATGGGCAGGTTTGACAGCTTACAGATGGGTGGCTATAGCTATGGTCGCTGGGGTATTTAGTATGCGAGGGGCTGTAGATCCAGGAAGGGGGCGACCTTATGGCGAACTCTCCCATACACTTGCACTCATTGCTAGCGAGTTGTCACTGCCTATGATCCTATGAAGAACCTTGTTGTGACCTCTGCCGGCCTATCTCAACAATGGGTTAAGAGGCTGATCACCTCGGGCATAAAGAGTAATCACAATCTAGAGTGAAAGTGTACACCTCTACGCAGAGTTAAAATTGATATATCATCCATGCTCATGGTCACAAGCGGCCTAGATCCTCATATGACTTAGCCAAATGGTCTAAGCTGTTGAATCATGGTGATGTTGTTTGAGGTTGCTACCTCAGGTTTTATTAGGATGGTTATCCTATGTTCCCTCGAGATGGCTATCTCATGTTTAATGATATATGCTTATATCTGTGATGTTAAATGACACATAAATTGCTACTTGAACCTTAATAAAGGGTTGGGTGTTTCAACCAAGTTGATTAGAGAATAGGTTGCAATAAGTGAAATCTTAATTGTTACACTAAAATGCTACCGCAGTTTACCTTTCAGTTGTACCTTGTTTTAGCCTTGCATGTCATTACTTTCCACCTGTACTTGCTGAGTTTTGACATGGAACTCACCCTTGCTATTTCCCAACCAAAGTATGCTCGATTGATGACTCAGATGGTGACTTCCCTGAGAACTATCTGGGATGTTAGGCGTCGTGATGCTGCCGTCGACCTTCCTGTGGCGAGACAGAGTCGCTACGTCTGCGTCGTTTAGTTGCCTTTCGCTCTGGATGACGTTATTTATATTCCACTTTACTCTAATGATAGTTATGTAATAATGGTACGATGTAGATGTTATATTATTGTTTTATTCGAACACTATGCTTATTGGACCATGTAATTTGTCGTTCATGTGCGTAATTTGATCCGGGCGCACATGAGCTTTTGCCTAGGTTGTAATCCTTCGAAACCAGGGTGTGACACTATTCCTCTTTTTCTCCTTGTTCTCAGTTCATGTAAGATTTCATGAATGACTAGCACTCCATGTAAGATGAATCTCCCTGGGATGAAAGCAGTTTGAGTAATGTTGACCACTTTACGAATCACCTTATTCAGTCTGATGGTCAGAACCTTAGTAATTATTTTGTATATGAAATTCAACGAGCAAATAGGTCTGAACTGCTTAATCTGATTAGCCCCCTTGATTTTAGGCAACAGCACAATGATTCCATAGTTTAGCCTAGACATATCAAGATTCCCCCTATGTAGTTTGTTCAGCATTTCCAACACTTCAGCTCTTACTTGACTCTAGAAATTCTTGTAGAAGCTGGTTAAGAAGCCATCTGGCCCAGTAGCAGTGTTAGTTTTCATTTCCCTGACTACCTCTTCTAGCTCTCACATAGAAAAAGACCTTGTTAACCAACTGTTGTCATCAATGTTCACACACCCCCTATTATTCCAGAATTTGTCACTCATATGTATGCTAGGGTCTTGTTCTCCCCAAAACAGGCTTTCGTAAAAATTAGTAATATATAGTTTAAGTTCCTGAGTATCTTCAATAAGTCTATCTCCCTTCACCAGGCTTTTGATGAAGCACTTTCTTTTCCTACCATTTTCCATGTTATGAAAATAGCCAGTGTTTGCATCCCCCTTTAACAACCAGTTTTCACCGCACCTCATTTGCTACATAGCTTCCTCATTTTCATATATCTTAACAAGCTCCCCCTCCTTTGAGTATCTTTCCTGCCATTCTGCACTACTCTACTCCCTTTCCTAAGCCAGTCTATCCCATTTCTCAATTTACTCTAATAATGTTTATTTTGTTTTCATTTGCTCACTTCCCCAATTTCTGCCCCACCCTTTCATGAACTATCTCAACATATTAGTTGTCACCTTCCAATAATCCATGATGTAGGGCTTTTGTCTTCCTGGCCATTTCTTTATCCCCCCTCCTTAAAACCCTCCTACTCCAACCAAGCATTCTCAAACTTGAAGACCCTCATTCTATTTCTTTCTGCTTGTTGAGTCTCTACTATTAAAGGGTTCTGATCAGATCCAATTCTGGTTAGTGATCTAGCCAGTGCCAAAGGAAACTGTTGTTCCCAGTCAGGTGTGACAAAAATTCTATCCAAAGTTGCCATAATAGGTACAGTCTGATTATTTGTCCAAGTGAAAGTACCCCCTATTTTGTGTAACTCTCTTAGACCAGAATCATTCACAAAATGGTTAAACAATGTTACCAGGCTCTGATTTATGTTTCCATTTGATTTCTCAGCAGCTTTCCTAACCAGGTTGAAATCCCCCCACTATTAATGGATGCTCTGCTTTAACAATAGTTTCAAATAATTCTCTCAGAACCTCAGCTTTGAGATCTGCTTGAACTGGTCCATAAACATTCAGGATCCCCATCTAAAATTGGAATCAGTAGATTGAACAGTCATGTGCTGACAAAACCTCTTCTCCTCATAAGCAGTAGGATCTAGCAAGTCTTTGTTTACCCTAATCAGAAGCCCCTAGATCTCCCATTGGGGCATATCCACTGCCATACCATGTCCTGGCCTTTAGCTAAACCAAAGAGTTCTCTCTTTGTGAAATTTTGCTTGATGGTTTTCTGAAGGCACACCACATCTAACTGGTGCTTTATCATAACCTCCCCAAGTTGTCTTCTTCTCCCCCTACTATTGATGCCTCTAATGTTCCAGAATAAGAGATTCATTTGATCTTGCTTTGTTTATTTGCCACTTCAACCTCCTTTGCTAAAGTGGGGTTCCTCTGTAGCTCCTCCTCCACACATATCAGCTCCCCTATTACCCCCAAATGTATGTCAGGACAATCATCATCATTACTTAGCACATCTTCAACAGAGACCCTCTCTTTATTGACCACTTGGTTATTTTCTTTCTCTAGTCTGAAAATTTCAGCTTGGACCATTTCCTAGCTTTGATTGACTCAATCACATCATTAATGACCTCAGGCTCCTTGCCTAGCTCAAGGCCACATTCCACTGCTACCCTAGCTAAATGAGAATTATCTATATTTTTCAAGATAGAAAAAGTATATGTGAAGTAACTGAGTAGTCCTTGTCTGCCCTGATTCTCTTGGCCTTGTCCATGACTGGTGTATCACCCCCTTGCCTTAAGCTTCTCTTCTTAGCCTGTACTAGAGCTGGAGGAAGTTCGACCTGCATCTAGGTGAGACCAGCCCCCCATAGTGATTCCCTTTTGGCTTCCCACCTTCTCGCCTTCTGCCTGTTTTTTAGAGTTTTGTGACTGAGAGAAAGTAGGATCATCATTATCTAGGCTTAGCTGCATCTGCTCTTGCATAGAGCCTTTAGCATCCCCTGTCTTCTCAAACATGGTACCACTTGGGGAATTCAACTTTTTGACATTTGATTCCTCTATGTTGGTATCCTTACTCATTGTCTTGCCTCTATGCTCCCTAAGCTTGCTAGACTCTGGCTTTTGCATTGCCCTATCCTTAGACTCCCCTCCAAGACAGGGATTGAAGGAGTTGTGTTCCTCATCCCCATCCTCATAATCCTCCTCCTCTTCTTCCCCACTGCTAGCTGAAGCCTCCTTTATGTTCTTCTGCTTGTAGTTGGTTTTTTTGATTTCAACCAGCTAGGACACCCAGAATCCTCTCTTGTTGAAATAGACCTTGGACTTGCCTTTGATGTGAGATGGGTCTTTGGAAGCTACCTTGATCCTGATTAGACCAAGGCCTGGCAATGTGGACCTGTCCATAGCCTCAAATTCCTCTACCAAGTAAGCAATGTTCTCAATCACCTTTTCCTTTCTGGCCTAGTATAGTACCCCCATAACCTGCACCCAAATTAAGTCCAGGACATCAGTGCCACCAACCATGAAGTCAGATTTAGCCACAATCATAGTAATCCCAGAAATCTTGCATTTGAAGTCATCGAATCTGATGAGATCAGCCAAGTCCTTTTCTGTAAGCACCACAAAACTGTATTCATGAGGAGAAATTTTCTTCACCTGTCAGTCCCAGGTAGAGCTAATGAGGTATTTTAGCTTAGTGGTAACAGTCTCCACATCCCCCTTTCCTTTTAGAATTGTCATGACTACTGTTATCGGGCCATTCTTCATATCCTCATCCTCAATTGACACTTCAATGCTGTAAAACATTTGTTTAGGTAGACCATAGGCGCACAGCTTCAGGCTTTTCCCCTCCTTAGGGTAGTTGGAAGCCATGTGTCCAGATTTGTAGCAGCTATAACACATAGGAGGATTAGGACAGTTATAGCTCTTGTGCCTAGTTTTGTTGCATCTGAAGCATTTGTCTTCATCGGACCCAAATCCCCCTCTAGGTTGATGCTCCCTTGACAACTTGTGCCACAGATCATCTTCAGCATAGTTGGATGGACCATCTTCCTGAGCCCTGTGCTTCACCCCCCTAGGATCCTGTTGGCTGTCCTTAACGACGATTTTATACCACCAATAATAACCCAAAAAGGGGCGAACTAAATATTTACTTGCACATATACATTTGCTATTAACTCAATTCCACTTGTACTTGGGGAATTATTATTTTACAGGAATGTACAATAAGTACATGAAATTCCATTCAGAAATGCACTTTCCAGGAAGCATAAAATCAAGGAATTGGGAAAAGGTCCACTTCGAGACCAAACTGGGCCGATTACACCACATGGGCCAACTCAAGATGCCAAGAGGAGCACGTCCACCAAGTTTGGGCTGATTCGGTTTCGGAAGAGGGGCGCCTGCCCGAGTTGGGTCACGCGCCTGACTTCTAAGCCCGATTAGGCCCAGCTTTGGTCTATAGTTCACGACGACATGTGGAGGCCAACCATTGGGTGCACTCATACAAGGAAGGTGTGAAACCGACGTAGTGGGTCGGTTTGGTACCTTCCAACTGGGGAGGTGCATTTTCCAAAGAGCCCCCTCCACTCCATCTATAAAAGGAGGCTCTCTCACCCTCATTTACACACCACACAAGAGCCTCTCTCCCTTACTTGTATCTTTAGGATGTAGTCATAGTAGTAGCTTAGTTTTAGCAAGGCAAGCTTCATTGGAGAGCTTGAACCTTTGGGAGCAATCTCGGTATGAATACTGTCGTTACCTAGGAAATGGGTACCACAAACCCTTGGTTTACCGGACTAAACCCCACAAAATCAGCAACACGAACCCTCCAGTGACCTCCCACGATTAACATTCGAAGACCTGCAAGCTAAAGCATATTGGTTTGACCCACAAACGGGCTACGATGGCCCAAAGCCAAAGCCTACTCGAGGGGCTACCGAGCGGACTGGGACTGTACACTCGGGGGTACAATTCGGGCGATCCCTCGAGGACGGAACCTCGCCCGGTGAACGAGCCCGCCCTCAAGGACGGAACCTCGCCCGACGAACGAGCCCACCCTCAAGGACGGAACTTCGCCCAACGAACGAGCCTATCCTCGAGGACGGAACTTCGTTCGGGCGAATGGGCAGCCCTCGAGGATAGTGCACCCCTCGGCTACCGACTCTCCCGTATGGATCCGGGCGCATTTAATGCGTTTTACCTACCCCCGCCTAACTGTATGGCCACAGTTATGGTAACAGTTGTGGGAGTGGCGGTCAAATCTTGCTTTTACCGCCCATGCCCCGGAATCCCGCGGGTCGTACTTCGCTGTTGCGCCATGCCGAGCACTGTGCCTCATCCAGCACCCCCTCGAGACGCATAAATCAGCACGTTTCCCGCATTTCCCGGGATTCAACCTTATCCGGTGAGGCTCGACCCCTTCGACTCGACCTCCTCGACTCGAGCCAAGTCCTCGACCGTTGCCCCTCGACTTCATCAGACGAACCCTCGAGCAGGACTCCAATGACTCTGGGCTGCATTTCAACAACTCCCGACGCGACGGCTGCAGGGCCTCCCATACCGACGTACATCACTACAGCAGCACCGACGTGATCGGCCTTAACGCCATGTGTCACCAGCCATGTGAACTCTAAATATATGTACTCCTGTGCCCCTCCTTCACCTATAAAAGGAGGTGCCAGGACGTTAGAAAAAGAGAGGACGAACGAAGGGATCTAGAGCATAGAAATGCTAAGGCTTTAGATCATAGATCAATACCGTGAGATAGTGTAAGGTCGAGAGCTAGGCGTCCGAAACGCCCGAGCTCCAGCTCACGCTCCTCACACTTGCTTGTATTTTCCCCTGTACTAGCACTTCAGTGCAATATAACACAAACTATCCTCCCCCCGCTGGACGTAGGGCCTTCTTTGCCCGAACCAGGATAAATAGCCGTGTCCTTCTTGCATCACCCATCGGATTAAGGGAGCATGCAATTACAAATATTACTCGTTGGTGTTAACCCACCGAGGGTCGAAACACCGACAAATACATTCAGAGTTCCCTTTTGTTCTTGTTCTTATTCTATCAATATAACTATGTTATGAAATTAGAGCTAAATCAATATAACTATGTTATGAAATTAGAGCTAAGTTCTTACGCATAGAACTTATGCTAAATCTATAATGCATATATGCTTAGATCTAGAGCTATGTTGAGATGATGAGTTCTACTCTAATTTAGCCTTGGTCAAAGTTGGATTGCGGGATCGAATGTACGTCCTTGTGGCGGGTGCTCTAGTAGGACTCCAGGAACGGGTAAGCCTTGTCGGCACGCTAGAGTAGTAGTCAATAGCTTAGACGTGGTGTCTAGGCTAGAGCTGCCGTCAGTTGCACCTTGTCGGCACGCTAGATCTTGCTATCGTAACATAGCTATCAGGAATGCCTGCTCTAGTTTAGATTTCCTTTATTCTTTCTTTTATCTTTATCCTTTAGTTTGGATCGAGTTTGTGTGTCAGTTATCTATCTATCCTTTACCCTTGTTATGAACATTGGTTTATTTTGCGCTCATGTTATCTTGACCATGCCCCTGTTATACACCATGCCTTCCTTTGGGAAAATATAAATAACGATACCCTGAATACTTCCGGGTGAAATGCTACAACGTTATTTCCGTGTGCTTGTGGACTTGTTCTTTAAACATTGCAGAATACCTACTGGCATTTCTAGTAACATTACCAAGGACTTTGCAATTCTGGTAATGATGCTAAGAAATGCCAACAGATCCTCCCTAGCTCTGTATCCCTCCTGGTATTGATCATCTCGACATCTGAAATCACCCCCTCCTTGGTTCTAGTTGCCCCTTCCCCCCATCCCTTCTCTAATCAAATCGTGGAGGGTAGGGATTATTGTTGTACCTTGGATTGCGGTCATAGTCACCGTCCCTCTGCCTACACCCGTACTCCTCCCTTTCCTGATCTCTGCGGTCGCCCCCATAATCTCCTCGGTTGAAACCCCGACCTCCACCTCGCTCCATCTCGCCAGCCGCTACCTCCATGAATGATCTGGAATCGGTCGTCCTTGGCCCCACCGCTTGGATATGCTTTGCTCCACCCCTGAATTTCCTTAGCTCCACTTCGGCAGCTGGAGCGCCAATGGCGGCTGCCTCTAGAACCCTAGTCTTGGGAACCCAGAGCCACCTCTGCGAGATGGGCTTCTCATATGAACAGTCAAACAGATCTTCAATACTTTCCCCAAAGTGGTGGGCCTCTAGCCCAGCAGCTTCTTCTGGCCCAAGATTACCACAAGGAGTCCTTGGAACCTCCTCCCCCTTCTCCGGACGAGGTGATCCTGCCAACGCCCTCACCGTCGGCGCTGCCGAAATCCTTCCAAGTGCCTCTTCCAAATCGGATGCTGCCCTCTCTAGCTCAATCATCTCTCCCACTTTTGCAACGCTATTTTCCCCCTCTGGCTGCCTCTTCTCCCCCTGTGCCGGGTTGTGCCCTCCCCTACCAATGACGCTAGCTTGATTCCCTTCAGTGGCTGACCTGAACTTGAACAACGCTTTGTGAATTTCCTCGGCCTCCCGCTTCTTCTGCTGCTTTGACTCCCACTTGGAGAGGCTTCACCTTCCATTGGGTTCACACCAGGATGCTCCCAGGGACAACCAATCGTTGATGGATCGATCTCCATAAGATGCCTTCCATGGCAATTCCCCCGCCGGGAAAGCCATGGTTAGCCTTCTGTTGCGGTTCTGGCTTCCACTTCGACCTCTATCCCTCGACGCTCTGCCCCACCACCACCAGCCCGACCAGGAAGCAGAAACCTAAAAACAGAGGAAAACAGAGGAAATTGATTGCAAGGCTAAGCTTTGGGGAATACCTCTGAGACCTAGTTCGCCGTGACCGGCGTCACCTCTCGAATCGAATCTCCTACTTTTTTTGACCCTTCTCTAGTAAGCGTTCCCACTTCGACGAGGTTTTCCAGCTATATAGCACGGTTGCCCCTGTCGCCCCTCCTGGATACCTCGAAGGACTACTGGACTGATCAATAATGTTGCGGTTTCCTCAAATTTGGCTCCTTCTTTGAAATACACCTATGGAGTAAGCAAACATAGTTGTGGGCATAGAACTTCATCTGGACCACAATAATTCCTCCTATTTTGGAGCTAGCGGTAGAAGATTTTCAACCTTAATATCTTTGAAGTCATATCTACAAACCCCACAGCGGTCCCTCATATAAAAATGGCCCTTACACTTATTTTTTTGAGTCAGGCTCCTTCACCAAGACCAAGTCTCTTGTGATAGCTATTGAATACTAGGGCAAGTCATCTTGAACCCAAGAGTTGGGAAATGAAGGTACAAATCCAGCACAAGGGAAGAGTAAAAAGAGGATGGTCACCAAAACTAAAAAGAGTCCTAAGGATGAAGACTCTTCTTTCATCCATGAATATGTCGATGATTTCAATATATTATTATACTATTATACAACTTTTCGAATGCCAAGAGGGAATTACTATTATACGGTGATGCCCTTTGGTTTGAAAAATGCTGGCGCGACTTATCAAAGAACCATGGCAATTGTGTTTCATGGTTTGTTCCACCAATTTGTAGAATGCTACATTGATGATGTAGTCGTAAAAACTCAAATTTGAGAGCGCCATGAAGATGACTTGTGCACGGTGTTCGAGAGGTTATGTAAGTATCAACTCAAGATGAACCCTCTTAAGTGTGCATTTGCCGTTCAATCAGGAGTTTTTGTAGGCTTCATTGTTCGCCAAAGGGGTACTGAGATTCAACCCAAGAGAATAAAAGAAATTCTTAAGATGCCCCTGCTTGAAAATTTAAGCAAGCTTAGAACCCTACAGGGCTTGTTAGCCTACATCCGATGCTTCATTCTAACTTATCAGGGCACATCCAACCATTCTCCAAGCTAATGAGAAAAGGCGCACCTTTTATATGGGATGAGGAATGTCAAAATGCTTTTGATAGCATCAAACGCTATTTACTCAACCCTCCTGTTCTGATGGCTCTTGTACAAGGACGCCCTTTGATTCTATACACAGCGGTGCAACCAACTTCTATTGGCGCCCTTATCACGCAAATAAATGATGAAGGAAAGAAGGTAGCATGCTATTACCTTAGTTGCACTATGGTGGGGGCTGAATGCAATTACTCTCCAATTGAAAAGCTATGTCTAGCTCTCATATTTGCCCTAAAGAAATTGCGGCATTATTTACTATCTCATGAGATACAACTTATTGCTAGAGCAGACCCCATTAAATGCGTTAACCAGTTCTTGCTGGAAGAACTGGCAAGTGGGCCTTACTCATGATGGAGTATGATATAACTTGTGTGCCCCAAAAGTCATCAAAGGCCAAGCTTTGGCAGATTTCCTTGCCGCCCATCCGGTCCCAGATGACTCCCTGTTAGTCACAGATCTCCCAGATGAAGAAGTGTTCACCACAGACATCAAGGCCCCTTGGGAGTTATACTTTGATGGGGCATCCCGCACTAAACTTGGCCCTGACAAGAGGCCAAAAAGGAGAGCAAGTGTGGGGATAGTATTTAAAACCCCCCGTGGAGATACGATGTATCATTCATTCTACTTACTCAAGGAGGAATACTCAAACAATGAGGCGAAATATGAGGCCCTCATATTTGGGCTTTTACTAGCCCTCTCCATGGACATTCACATCCTCCATGCATACGGAGATTCTCAACTCATCATCAGGGAAATCAATGGCATATATGAGGTTCATAAGCCAGAACTAGTGCCATATTATGACGTTGCATGAAAGCTCATGGCTAAGATTGAACACATTGAGATTAGCCATATCCCACGAAGTGGAAATGCATCTGCGGATGCCTTAGCCAAATTGGCTTCTTCTTTAGCTCTTCCTGATGGAGAAGTAGATGTAAAAGTAGAAGAAAGATGGCTCCTTCCAGCCATGCTGGATCGAATCCCTGAAGATGGTGAAGTAAACACTATAGTTACAAAAGTTCACGACCAAGATTTACGTAAGTCATTCCTTGATTATTTTAGACATGGGACATTTCCAAATGACCCTATTGAACGATGCCAATTCCAATGAAGGATTCCATCATACATCTTCAAAGCTGGAGTACTATATCAGCGTTCTTATGGCCATGAATTGCCCCTCCGATGTCTTTCTCGAGAAGAGGCTGACAAAGCCATTAAAGAAGTTTATTCTGGAGTACACGGCGGGCATCAAAGCGGGCCTAAGATGTATCATAGTATCAAGCTCATGGGGCAATATTTGCCAGGAATGATGCTTGATTGCATTAACATGGCACAGTCTTGCCACAAGTGGGGACTTTAAGCATCAGCCCCTAGTTCCTCTTCATCATACAATACATTTGTGGCCCTTTGATGCCTGGGGAATTGATGTGATTGGCATGATTGATCCACCATCTTCCCAAGGCCATCGCTTCATTTTAGTGGCCACCGATTATTTCTCAAGATGGGCTGAAGCAGTTCCACTAAGGGAGGTTAAATCCGACAATGTCATCAACTTCCTTGAGCATCACATCATTTATTGTTTTGGTGTGCCTCGCCGAATAACTTTCAATAATAGAAAGCCTTCACATCTACTAAGTTAGCAAGATTTGCGAGCAAGTACAAGATCGATTGGAATTGCTCCATGGGATATTACCCACAAGCTAATGGCCTAGCGAAGGCCTTCAACAAAGTGCTTGGTGGGATCTTGAAGAAGACAGTTGCAAAGCACAAACGAAATTGGCATGATCGCTTGTTTGAAGCATTGTGGGCATATCGTGTTACAATCCGAACACCCACCCAATCAACTCCTTATTCCTTGGTGTATGACACGGAAGCTATGCTGCCCCTTGAGGTGGAGTTTCCCGCATTACGAGTTGCCATTCATGATGAGCTTACACAAGATGAACAGATTCGACTTTGTTTCTAGGAGCTAGATGCACTCGAGGAACATCACTTAAATGCACTACAAAACCTCGAGTTTTATCACCACAACATGTCCCGAGCATATGACAAGCTTGTGAAACCATGAGTCTTCAAAAAGGGAGAACTGGTATTAGTGCTCTGATGACCTATCATCGTGACCAAAAGCAAAGGAAAATTCAAACCAAAGTGGGAAGGGCCCTATATCATAGAACAAGTCTATGATGGTGGTGCCTACCAACTGATTGATCAGGTGTAAATTCGGCCAATGCCTCCTATAAATGGTCGGTATCTTAAAAAATATTTTCGTTAAAAACAAGCAAAAATAGTGTACTAGGAACGTTGTAATCCTCCTTTGTTAAAACAAATGAAAGGTGGGAATACAATATCCTAGTGTCTTTTTAAAAAAAACATGGGATGTCAAAGCATCCCATATCACTTCCCTCCTCAACATCGATAAGCTGGCGACTTAAGATTTGTTTGCTAGAAAGCTCGTCAATGGGATTCAACAAACACACAATGCACATAAGGTACATGCTATGTGTGTGGGACCGAATGATAAAGGCCAATTAAATTTTGATCTGAAGCTGTCTAAGTTTGTATATCCCGTACTTTCTCTTGCTAATCCGGAGGAGACATCCACATATGGGGAAAACCCTAGGAAAAAGAGCATGAGAGGGCTACTTGCCTCAACATAAGTTGGGTGCAGTGTGTAGCTTCTTGCCACCCCAACACTAAAAAAACAAGAATGATGCCTGCTGCTGGCGGTCCTTGTGGATCAATTCTAACCGCCAACTTAGGCATAAAAGAGAGAGACAACCATACTTTAACACATATGCCTATGCTATTAATAGAATTTCACTTGTACCCCTAGTATTCATATTTTTACAGGATTTATGGTGAAACAAGTGGAAGTGCACAACATCTAGAAGAAAGCACAAAAGCAAAAAGACAAATTTAGGAATGCGCAAACAAGATCAAGAGAGGAGCCCACCTTTGGTACATACCTAGGCCTGATCGTAATCGCAGAAGAGATCCAGGCCTAGGAAGGAACCGACCACCCAAAGACGGTGGCCAATCACCAGGGCAAAGACTGCCCCCGGGACCGGCCGCCCACCTGGTGGCCCCTCCTGGGCCTAGTCTTCTCAGGCGGTGCTTCGGTCGGTTCCCTCAAGGCGGTTTCACCTGCTTCCATGTGGGGAGATGCCCAAACCATCCTACTTGGGCTATAAATAGCTAGGAGATCCTCCACTCTACACACACACCAACATTTGGAGCACTACACCTCACATTTCCTACTTGTTCTCTTTAGCTTAGTGTTAGTAGTTGAGCAAGGCAAAGCTATCAAGGAGAGCTTATCTCCTTGGAGTAAGCAAGAACATCTTGGTATGAATATAATTTAGTTCTCCTCTATGAGCATGTTCTTATCTTATATATATAGCAATGCATATGAATTAGAGTATAGTCTTATTCATGTTATGATCATTACATATAAACTAGCCTATAGTCTATGTGTTATGTTCTTGATATGTTCATCAAAGTTCTTCATCATTCATTGAATTAGTATGAATAGAGGAAGAACTAAGGATGGGATAATGGTTCGTTGTGCCATCTTGGTTGCTCTTAGACGAGCCTATCAATCCGAAGGGTTGGGGTCCCGGGAGGTTAGGAGTTGTTTCCAATTACACAAGCGTGGTGCTCGGGTATGTGGAGATCAGCGGGTATGTCGGTGCCCCACAGGTAGAGGGGTAGGTAGGCAGGTGGTGACTGCCCTGTCCATCCCAAGCACTCCCCCACATTTGGGTATTGAGTAGGAGTTCGTAAAGTCTCTATTGGCTGGCAGACCAGCTGTGTGGATCTCCCTGTCATCCCGGACTTAGTCCTGATTCTAGTCATATTAGTTAGATGTATTTTACTATTCTTTGCATGGCTGTATTAGACCAATGCCTGCTCACATAGTTTATTCTTTTATTCTTTATTTACCTTTTATCCTTGATGTTGGCTCCTATGTGTGTGACCACTATCTTATGAACCTAATTTACCCTTGTTTATGCTATGTCTACCTATGCATTCAATAAGTAATCATGTTTATACCAAAGCTAGATGCATTCATCATGCCCTCCTATGGGAAATTATAAATACGACACCCTTGAATACTCACAGGTTGAAATGTTACAATGATAGTTCTATGCACTTGCAGATTTACTCTTATTTCTTACTGAACTATCAATTGGCATACCTAAGTACCATTACTAAGGATTGTAATTCTTGTTGCACCCTAAGGCGCCATGCTTTAGTTTTGCATATCTTAAGTAATGGTGATTAGGAAGGCCAATCAGGCACTTCTAACTGTTATTACCAGACTGAACTATATTGGTAGTCCTTAGAGCCTATTTTCTACCACCAATATATTACTAAAATAAATAGTAGGTAGGGCTTTAAACTAACATTTCCACAAGTTTTGGTGTATACTTGACTTGTAGGTGTGACATGTGGAAATGCACAAAACCATAAAGAAATCGTATTCTAGAATTCGTATTCAGAGAAGGTACAACCAAAAGAAGAAGAGAAGCCCACCTTCATTAGCATTCTGGGCCCAATCGTAACCACAGGAGAATTCTAGGCCCAGAGATGAACTGACCACGCGAACGCGGTGGTCAACAGGCCCCACCAGGGGACCGGCCACCCCCTGGTGGGCCCAACTCAGGCCCAGCTTCGACAGCCGATTCATAGGTGGTTCCCTCGAGGTGGTTTCACCTGCTTCCATATTTATTTCCCCCGAAACTGACCATGTTGGGCTATAAAAGAGAGGGAGAGCTCCCCTCCAACACGCATCATCATTTGGAGCCACTCACCTCACATTCCTCACTTGTACTCTTTAGGTTAGTTTTAGTAGTAGAGCAAGGCAAGAGCTAGCAAGGAGAGCTTGTATCCTTGGAAGAAGAAGAACACCTTGGTATGAACATAATACAATTCTCTTCCAAGTTCAAGTTCTTATCTTATTTATATAGCAATGCATATGAACTAGAGTATAGTCTTATTCATGTTATGATCATGATATATGAACTAGCATATAGTTTATGTGTTATGTTCTTGACATGTTCATCATTGTTCTTCATCGTTCATCGAATTAGTATGAATAGAGGAAGAACTAGGGATGAGGTGACGATTCATAGTGCCATATTGGTTGCTCTCAACCTAGCCTATGACTCTGAAGGGGTGGGGTCCATGGGGGTTAGGAGTTGTTTCTAATTACATGGGCATGGCGCCCGGGTATGCGAAGATCGGCGAATATGTCGGTGCCCCATGGGCAGAGGGGTAGGTGGGCAGGTGGTGATAGCCCTGTCCATCCCAAGCACTTCCCCACGTTCGGGTATTGAGTAGGAGTTTGTAAAGTCTCTATCAGCTGGTAGACCAGCTACAGGGATGTCTCTGTCATCCTAGACTTAGTCCTGATGCTAGACATGCTAGTTAGATGTTTACTAACAATTCTTTGCATGGCTATATATGACCAATGCCTGCTCAGTTAGATATATTCTTTTATTCTTTGTTTCTCTCTTATCCTTGAGGTTGGCTCAGATGTGTGTCTACTATCTTTGAACCATGATTTACCCCTGCCTATGCTATGTCTACCTATGTATTCAATAAGGGATCATGTTTATACCAAAGCTAGATGCATTCGTCCTACCCTCCTATGGGAAATTATAAATATGATACCCTTGAATACTCACAGGTTGAAATGCTACAATGATAGTTCCATGCGCTTGCGGATTTGTTATAAATTCATACTGAGCTATCATGATTGGCGTACCTAAGTACCATTACTTAAGGACTGTAATTCTTGTGCACCCCATGGCGCCATGCTACAGTTTTGCATATCATAAGTAATGATGGTTAGAAGGGCCAATTAGGCACTTCTAACTATTATTACCAGACTGCATTACCTTGGCCAGCGTCGTTAAGGGCCGAGAGTTACTCTTCTGACGTAATGGTGGATAGGGATGCCAACTCAGGTTTCTAGTATCAATGCTAAGGATGGGCTTTTAGTGTATCTTTAGTAGTGACGCTAAGAAACGCTAACACACTACCTTGGCCGGCGCCGTTAAGGGCCGAGGGTTACCTTTCTGAAGTAATGGTAGTTAGGGATGTCAGCACACGTTTCTAGTGTTATTGCTAAAGATGGACTTTTTAGTCTATCTTTAGTAGTAATGCTAAGAAATGCCAACAAGCATTTCTGGTGCCATTGCAGGGGAGGGCAAAAGAAAAATGCAAACATCTAGCATTGGCATAAATATTGATTACAAAATAATCATTGGTAGCCATAGTTTAAGTAGGCTAACTTTGTTGTTTTCTTCCTCTTTTTATTAGAATGAAAATAGGATAGTGTATGAGTGGTTTTTTCTTGCTAGATAACTTCGTCAACAATCCAGAAGCACTCCTAAGGAAGAGAAGGGCCCGTATCATTTCTTCTTCTGCTACTCCATCGACAGATGAACCGGGCACTTCCGCACCATCCACTACTACCACCATGGCCAAATCACTCCGTGACTACTCCACCCCCACTGTTGCCAACATGCCCATTGGGCCCACTGTCAATGTCAAGAATGGAAACTTTGAGCTCCATACTGGCCTACTCACGATGGTGCAGGAAAACCAATTATGCATGAGGACGCAAACGCACACCTGCAACACTTCCTTGAGTTGTGCGAAACAATCATCATCAAATATGTCACACAAGATAGCATCAGGCTCCGCTTGTTTCCCTTCTCCCTCAAGGGGAAGGCGAATGTGGGGGTATTAACCCCTATACCCTCACGGCCCACCTTTAGGACTGCTCAGGACCGAAGGCTTAGCCCAGGAGACGAAGCTTGATGAAGGCCTACACCTAGTCGGACATCTTGAAGACCAAGTAATGAAGGGCCTGAGGGCTAAGGAAACCCAGTCAATAGGAAAGATATTAAGATAATTAGAGATATGATCCCATGTAATCTGTTATCCTGCATGTAACCAATCATCCTAAGATATTCAGATCTGTAACCCTACCCCCCAAGCTATATACGACGGGTAGGGACTCCCCCAATACACTGATCTTGCATACCAACTGCAAATCAATCAGACCATAGGACGTATGGTATTACACAATCTGTTGGGAATATGCCCTAGAGCTAATCATGTAGATGATGATATTCGATTGTATCCATGATTAATAAAATGTTCATTGAATATCTATTATAGACAACTTGTATTGATTGGCGATTGTGTGAATTGTTTGTGGAACTCAATTACTTGAATGGTTATTCTAAAGTTGTCCCTGGTCGGCGTTCTTGTGAGAACACACTTGAATATTACACCAGCACATGTATTAGTTGATGGCCATGTTTCACAAGTCATGAACATGGAGATGTCAAACTAATAATGTGGGCACATGTGAAACATGTAGGCTGGACTGACCCAACATGAGAAAGTCTCTATTCACATCATGTACATTATGTCCTTAGACCTAAGATTTTGGTATGTACTCAAGATATGAAACGGCCTACTTAGGGACTATCAAACGCTGCTCCGTAACTGGGTGGTTATAAAGGTGGCCTTCGGGTGGTCGGAAAGCATGCTATGAGACATAGACAATCAAGACGGAATTTTCCCCTCTCTACGCGAGAGAGATATCATTGGATTACTCAAGTGATTGGATCAACAAATGCATGGCCGTGCTTGGGTTAAGTGTTAACCCACGAGTTGAACCATATATCAAGTGGCAAAGGGAATAACTTGTATGTGGTCGTAGTGTTTCATCTGATATGATCTTTGTGTGCACATAGGAGTTGTCACACCTTGCTAGAGGCCACTGTCAACTATTGGGTGAGTAGGAGTACTCGGCCCATGTCAATGTGTGCGTGAACCCATAGGGTCGCACGCTTAAGGGGCTGGAAGCCTAATTTGGGTTGGACCCGAATTAGATAAGGCTTAGGGTTACTAATGGGCCTCCAACTAGTGAGCTCACTAGGGATGCCTATATAAGCAAGGGGTAGGGGTGCGTTCAATGGGACACATGCCTTTGGCAGCCGTCGTCACCCTCCCCATGCTCGCGCCTTCTGCTCCTCGCGGACCTAGCAGTCCGGAGGCGCATCGCTTCTTCCCTACACGTGTGGGATTCCTCGGAGGTGCTGCATCTAGAGCACTAGGATGAACGACGCAAGGGGATTGAGGTGACGAATGACCACACAACTACAGTACCTGCTGCGATGCGTACGACTACATCAAGTCATCTTCCGCTGTACCTGCGCGTCTAGTGGTAATCCCGTAACCTGTAACTAGCAGTAGATCTTGGTTTATGAGGTCAAAAAGTTTTGTTTCTGGCTAGCGTAGCACCCTCATAACCCAACAGTGGTATCAGAGCAATTATTGCCTCGTTATAGGTTCGATTTTGTGCATATGGTGATATGCGTGGTTGTAGATGAGTCTCTAACCTTGGTTCGTCATCTTGCCGTGTTGGTCTTGAAATGATCTACTCGTACAGGTCAGAATTCTGCCATCTGAGTTAAGTGATTCATTTAAATCCAGTCATGGTGAGTTAGAGATCAATCAAATTGATCGAATTAAACCCTAGGTCAAGTGCCAAGCTCATATGATGCACGGCGATGGTAGATGGAATTTATTGCGAGGCGCCGGTTTGCCGAGAAAAGTGTTGTTCGGTAAAACAGCCGTAAATTTTGAACCGTAACTTAGATTGAGACGAACTCTAAACGAAAATCATAGAGAACGAAATTTTACATCTGGTTCTCTACCACTTTGCCACATTCGGCAAAATTAGAATCGCAAAATAAGGCTTGGAAATAGAGTTTTCTGCATTGCAAGTTTAGACGTCGGTTTCGGATAACTCTGTTTTGCAGGTATTGATGACTGGTATAGCCCTTATGTGTATGTGATGCATGTATGTATTTAATTCATGGCTTGCATGTCACGAGGACAATATGGGCAGGAGCCACATACATATTGTCAAAATTAATTTAATGGCCTGTGTGCCAATCTGTGATGATCTATCCGCGACTGTGTAATTTCATTTTACTTGCGTTAGTAATAGCTAGTCTTGGCAGAATCATCACTGAAGGATGGCATACTCAAATCATAGAGATGGAGATTGCCATGATGCACAGATTGAAGGAGATGGAGATCCCCAAAGGAATAATGGGCTATACCAAGTCATGTCTGTGTTATGCCATTCTTACTATGTTCTACTTTCACATGCTATTATGTTTTTGTCTACATGAGTGCGGTAGTGAAGTACAACAATCCCTCAGCAATGTTTAAGTTAAATGCTTCCCCAAACCTTGCACTGTCATAAGTCTTGTACAATTGGTGGTGGGTCTATGAAATTAGGGTGCCACTGGTTTTCCTCGACTAGGCAGGCTCGTATCGGATACTTACTGTAAGAAGGTTTGGTTACATAAACAAGGTCATCCTAATAGTTAGGGACCTTGGAGCATGGGTAGGTTGAGCGTAGCATAGAGATGCTGCCCAACAACAAGAGTCATATGTGATATGATTAGCAAAGTGTTGCTTACTGATCTACCATGTCTTCTAGCGGTGATGCTAAAGCTCACTAGTTGACTTGTTAGTTGTGGTCTTGAATCACTAAGTATCAATTGAGGGATATTGATTTTAGTGGGAGTAGATTTTATTTTGATATAATTTACTCTTTCATGGATACATTGTCTTAGTATTTTGCGTTACTTTTGTTGTAGATGGCCGCTCGCAATCAACCATTTTCTTTGCGTACAATTCTTGAGAAAGATAAGTTGAATGGAACAAATTACGCGGATTGGATCCACAACCTGAGAATTGTTCTTAGGGCTAAGAAAAAGGAAGAAATTCTAGACACCCCATTACCAGATGAGCCTGATGAAAATGCAACTGCTGCTGAGAAAAACACTTACAAGAAAGCATGTGATATGGATCTTGAAGTGAGTTGCCTCATGCTTGCTTGTATGGAACGTGATCTGCAGATGCAGTTCGACAACAATCATTCAGCGAACGATATGATCGTGGCACTTGAGGATATGTTCTAAACTCAAGTGCGGACTGAAAGGTTCAATTTCTCTAAGGCGCTTGTAGAAACCAAGCTAGAAGAGGTTGTAGCTTTTGGTCCACATGTAATCAAGAAGGTTGGTTACACTCAGAGGTTGGAGAAGCTAGGCTTCCCAATTGGCCAAGAGTTGGCTACTGATTTCATTCTTGCATCACTTCCGGCCAGCTATGGAAACTTCATCTCGAACTACCATATGCATGGAGCGGAGAGGGGCTTGAATGAACTATGTGGCATGCTAAAAACAACAGAGGTTGACATCAAGAAAGGTGCCGGCAGTAGCCAAGTGTTGGCGATCCAGAACCAACCTCATTTTAAGAGGAAGGGCAATTCTTGGAGGAAGAAGAAGGGCAAGGCTAAAGATGAGATCTCTAAGCCAAACCCATCTGCTGCCAAGGCTGGACCATCTGCAAATTTAGATCGCTTTTATTGTAAAGGAAAAGGTCACTGAAAAAGGAACTGCAAGGAGTACTTGGCGTCCTTAGAGAAGGATGGCGGCGGTAAAGGTACTGCTACGACTTGTACTCTTGTTGTTCATGTTACAGACATTTTCCTCGCTAACTCTTATATCAATTCTTGGGTATTTGATACCAGATTGGTTGCTCATATTTGCAATACGATTCAGCGAATGATAAGAAGTAGAAGCGTGGAGAAAGGAGAAGTTGATTTCCGCATGGGCAAAAATGCAAGTGTTGCTGCATTGAACATTAGGACGATGCAACTTCCCTTGCCGTCAGGATTTATTTTGGAATTGAATAATTGTTATTTTGTTCCTAGTTTAAGTCAAAACATTGTGTCACCTTTATGCTTAATGAAGGATGGTTATTCATTTATGAGTAAAGACATTGGTTGTGTGATCTCAAAGAATGATGTGTTTGTGGCTTTTGCATCCATTGTGAATGGATTATTTATTTTAAATCTTGATGATGCACCTGTCTGTAATGTTAGTGCTAAATGGCCTCGGCTTAATGAGTTAAGTCCTACCTATATGTGGCATTATCGTTTGGGTCATATAAGTGAGAATCGCATGAAGAGGCTCCATGATGATGGTCTTCTAACTTTGTTTGATTTTGAATCATACGAGACATGTAAGGCTTGCCTGCTAGGCAAGATGACCAAGGTGCCATTCAAAGGATTTCCTGAGAGGGCATCTGACTTGTTGGAACTTGTACATACTGATGTATGTGGACCAATGAGCACAACAGCTAGAGGTAGATTTCAATACTTCATAACTTTTACTGATGACTTTAGTAGATATGGATATGTCTACCTAATGAAGCATAAGTCTAAAACATTTGAAAAGTTCAAAGAATTTCAGAATGAAGTAGAGAATCAATGTGGCAAGAAGATCAAGGCCTTGTGATCTAATCATGGAGGCGAATATCTAAGTCACGAGTTTAGCAATCATCTTAAGAGTTGTGAAATTGTTCCATAGCTTACGCCACCCAAAACGCCTCAGAGAAATGGGGTGTCTGAGCGATGTAATTGGACCTTGTTGGACATGGTTCGGTCTATGATTAGCCAGTCGGACCTACCTTTATTGTTTTGGGGATACGCTCTAGAAACAGCCACTTTCACATTGAATAGGGTACCATCTAAGTCTGTAGTTAAGACACCATATGAGATATGGACTGGTAAGAGTCCTAGTTTATCTTTTCTAAAAATTTGGGGTTATGAAGTTTATGTTAAACGACTTATATCAAATAAACTAACACTCAAATCGAACAAGTGCTTTTTCGTGGGATATCCGAAGGAAACTTTAGGGTATTATGTCTATAACCGATCAGAGGGCAAAGTGTTTGTTACTCAAAATGGTATTTTCTTAGAGAAAGAGTTTCTCAAAAGAGAAAAAAATAGACAAAAGGTGTATCTTGAAGAAGTTCAAGATGAGCTAGTAGGGATTGACTCTGCGAGTGATGCTAATGTAGCAGAGCAAGTTGAGACACCTGTGGCAATGGAGACACCGCCACAACCATGAAGATCAGCAAGACTTCACGCATTGCGTGGGGATTTGTTATTGTAAGACGATGATGAACCTACGGATTATGCGGAAGCTATGATGGATCTAGATTCTGAGAAATGGCAAAGTGCCATGAGATCCGAGATTGATTCCATGGGAGACAATCAAGTTTGGAACTTGGTTGACCCGCCTGATGGGGTTAGACCCATAGTGTGCAAATGGATCTTTAAGAAGAAGGATATGGAGGCAAAAGGTTTTCGGCAAGTTCAAGGAGTTGACTACGACGAGACATTCTCGCCGGTAGCGATGCTTAAATTTATTCGGATCATTCTAGCAATTGCTGCATATTTTGATTATGAGATATGGCAGATGGATGTTAAAACAGCCTTTCTAAATGGGTATTTAGAAGAGGACATGTATATGATACAACCCAAAGGTTTTGTTGATCCTAATAATGCTAGAAAGATATGCAAGCTTAAGAAATCTATTTATGTGTTAAAGCAAGCATCTTGGAGTTAGAATATTCATTTTGATGAGGTAGTCAAAGGGTTTGGCTTTCGTTAGAATGAAGAAGAACCTTGTGTTTACCAGAAGGTAAGTGGGAGCGCTATTGTGTTTCTGATCTTGTATGTTGATGACATACTATTGGTTGGGAATGATATTCCTATGTTGCAATCTGTAAAGACTTCACTGAATAATAGTTTTTCTATGAAGGATTTAGGAGAAGCAGGATACATCTTGGGAATTAAGATCTATAGAGATTGGTCGAGAAGGCTAATAGGATTAAGCCAAGACACATACATTGACAAGGTGTTGAAACGGTTCAACATGGAATAGTCCAAGAAAGGGTTCTTGCCTATGTCACATGGTATGTGCTTTAGTGACAAGTAGTGTCCTTCATCAGATGAAAAGCGCAATCGCATGAGTAAGGTTCCATATTCTTCGGCCGTTGGTTCCATCATGTATGCCATGATATGTACTCGCCCAGATGTCTCATATGCTCTAAGTGTTGCAAGCAGGTACCAAGCTAATCCAGGTGAACCTCACTAGGCGCTTGTTAAGAACATCCTAAAGTACTTATGAAGGACTAAGGATGTGTACCAAATCTATGTAGGTGGAAGGAGCTCGTTGTAAATGGTTACACCGTTGCTAGCTTCCAAACCGACGGGGATGATTCACTATCTCAATCAGGTTTTTGTTCACAATAAATGGTGGTGCAGTTGGCTAGAAAAGTTTCAAGTAGGAGATGGTGTCCGATTCTACAATAGAAGCTGAGTACATTGTAGCTTCTGGCGCTACAAAGGAAGATGTTTGGTTGAGGAGGTTCCTCATTAAGCTTGGTGTGTTTCCAAATGCGTCGGGCCCATTGAATTTACATTGTGATAACAATGGGGCGATTGCATAGGCTAAGCAGCCTAGGGATCACCAGAAGAACGAACATGTACTCTAGAAGTTTCATCTCATTTGAGAGTTTGTGAAATGAGAAGAGATCAAATTGTGCAAAATACATATGGATTTGAATGTAGCAGACCTTTGACAAAGGCTCTTCCACAGCCTAAGCATGAGGTGCACATGAGGTCAATGGGAATGAGACATCTAAGAGATTAACTCTAGTGCAAGTGGGAGACTGTTGGGAATATGCCCTAGAGCTATGGGGATGATATTCGATTGTATCCATGATTAATAAAGTGTTCATTGAATATCCATTATAGACAACTTGTATTGATTGGCGATTGTGTGAATTGTTTGTGGAACTCAATTACTTGAATGGTTATTCTAAAGTTGTCCCTGGTCGGCGTTCTTGTGAGAACACACTTGAATATTGCACCAGCACATGTATTAGTTGATGGCTATGTTTCACAAGTCATGAACATGGAGATGTCAAACTAATAATGTGGGCACATGTGAAACATGTAGGCTAGACTGACCCGACATGAGAAAGTATCTATTCACGTCACGTATGTTATTTCCTTAGACCTAAGATTGTGGTATGTACTCAAGATGTGAAACGGCCTACTTAGGGACTATCAAACGCTGCTCCGTAACTGGGTAGTTATAAAGGTGGTCTTCGGGTGGTCAGAAAGCATGCTATGAGACATAGACAATCAAGATGGAATTTTCCCCTCTCTACGCGAGAGAGATATCACTGGATCACTCAAGTGATTGGATCAACAAATGCATGGTCGTGCTTAGGTTAAGTGTTAACCCATGAGTTGAACCATATATCGAGTGGCAAAGGGAGTAACTTGTATGTGGTTGTTGTGGTTCGTCTGATATGATCTTTGCGTGCACATAGGAGTTGTCATGCCTTGCTAGAGGCCACTGTCAACTATTGGAAAAGTAGGAATACTCGGCCCATGTCAATGTGTGCGTGAACCCATAGAGTTGCACGCTTAAGGGGATGGAAGCCTAATTCGGGTTGGACCCGAATTAGATAAGGCTTAGGGTTACTAATGGGCCTCCAACTCATGAGCTCATTAGGGATGCCTATATAAGCAAGGGGTAGGGCGCGGTCAGTGGGACACACGCCTTTGGCAGCCAGCGTCACCCTCCCCATGCTCACGCCTTCTGCTCCTCGCGGACCTAGCAGTCCGGAGGCGCATCGCTTCTTCCCTACACGTGTGGGATTCCTCGGAGGTGCTGCATCTGGAGCACTGGGATGAACTACACGAGGGGATTGAGGTGGCGGATGACCATGCAACTGCACTACCTGCTGCGACGCATACGACTACATCGAGTCATCTTCCGCTGCACCTACGCATCTAGTGGTAATCCCATAACCTGTAACTAGCAGTAGATCTTGGTTTATGAGGTCAAAAAATTTTGTTTTCTGGCTAGCGTAGCACCCTCATAACCCAACATGATGTGTGGCCTGAACCTAGATAATACTGGCGTCTTGTGTCATCTAGTTTGTCATCTTAGCATGCCTCCTCCTATAATCTACTACCGTAGGTACACCCTAGGTAGACTACCACCGATATTTCGTCAATAGTGGCGTGCCAGGTAGGGGGTGCGCGTGAAGATTTCAAGGAAAACAAGATGGTTTCCTTCCTGTCTTCCATGGACGCTGACATCAAGATCCACTTCGGCTGGCCTCCATTGGAAGATGCCGATGACGTCGTGGAGGCATCTTGACCTCTCTCCACATCAGCTTCTCCAACCGAGACATTGTTCGACCAGATCTCAGGCCTGTCCCTGGGACCATCCCCGCCATCCTCCCATCCTCCACTCCCTCGCTATCAAGGGAGGTGCATTGACAACTCAGATCTGATCAACCAAGGTGAAGGGTTGTCTCAGATCCTCTCCTTCATTGAATCTACACAGCAACGCTTGGCTGTGCTCAGGGATGATGACGGTTTCACCCCTGTGCACCTCCGTTGATGTGGAACTGCTCGCCCAGGTCGCTCAGATTCAGATCTGATCAGATCCAGTTCTCCCAGGCAATGTTGCGTCCATCGGCCCTAGCCACCTCATACCGGTCAAAGAACAGGCGATCGGGAAGTACATACACCATCAAAGCCAGTCTCATTTCCATACGGGCTGAAGAACGCTGCCTTGTATTATGTAGAGCAGTTTCCTCCATTAATCATGTCTGCTCTAAATCACCATCGTACGACACGCCAGCTCCTTAACGAGATTCCATGCCGCCCCGCCCCAGGCCATCTAGTCAACATGGTGCACCTTGAGGATATCATCGATGCGCCGTGGGATGAGACTTCGCCAGATCTCGTCAAACTATGCATCAACGACATCTTGACCATGCCAGAAGCCGCTAGAGATCCCATGGGGGCGCAGACCGCCCTACCAGCTCTCGACACTAATCAGATGATCGTTGATGATCAGCCAGGGGCCAAAGGCACCCAGGGGCACTCCGATCTCGACACCACCAAGCAGTCGACTATGACGGCCGACTGGAACCCAAAGACGCTGACCACCTCGAGTACCCTCCAGGGTTCATGGTGAGCACCGATGAGCCCACCGCCAACAACGAGACCCCTGAGCAGAGATGAGTCCGGGTTGAGCATAACATCGAATGCACCACCTTCCATGAGCGAGAATGCCATGATGCCGAGCAAAGGGCCAAGCATGACCAACAGCTCCACTGCAATCTAGCAAAAGAATTTGATCTAGTGAACGACCATCAAGTGCCAAAAATGCCAAGTGCCAACATCGCCGTTGCCAGAAGCTTGGCTGTGACCCCAGAGATGCAGGAGGTTCTTGACCACTTGACAGCGGCAGCAGCATAGGCACCGGCGCAGTCAGCATTGTGCGATCATCAGCGTTGCGGATCCTATCTATGTGAGGGCTCTGCCGAGAACGACCACTCCAGCCATGGTCTAGCTCAGTCTCCCAACTGCAGCCGAGGAGCCCACTCTCCTAACCGCAGCCGAGGAGCCCATTCTCCCAACCGCAACAGAAGCAATCAATCTCTAGATCGCTATCGCCGTAATCGTTCTCCAGAACATAACCGAGGGAGAGGCGGCCGGTGACCAGATAGCTATGACGAGGTGGTCGACCAGCGAGGAAGGGGAGATCATCGCTATAACTATGACAACGACCGTCAGGAACGATACGACATCCCTGGTCCCAAACCTTACTCCAATCAGCTCTGGGAGGTGGCTTGGCCATAAAGCTTCAAGATTGACGTCAGGCGCTATGATGGCCATACCGACCCCCATCAGTGGTTGTTCCTGTATGAAACTATCATCCAAGCAGCTGGAGGCGATGAACGCGTCATGGCAAACTATTTGTTGGTCATTTTGGGCACTTCAGCCATCCAATGGCTCATACGCCAACGTGAGGAATCAATCCACAGCTAGGCCCCAACTACGACAGATGCTAGCGGACCACTTCAAGCTGATGTGCCAGTAGCCTGACACCAAGTACGCCCTGGGTCAAATCAAAGATTACCTGAATAAGCCCTTACGTGACTATATCTGGCATTTCTCAGACGTCTAGACGACGGTCGCCGACATCACCCAGCCAGAAGCCGTCGAGCTCTTCATCAATGGTCTGACGCAGCCACGCAATCAAAATCTCAAGATCGAGTTGCTTCGTGTCTAGCCTAAGACGATGATCAAACTCCTGAGGATTGTGCAAGAATGGACGCGCGTGGATGACGCCTTCCATCCCTATCGAGATGATGGCCCCTCACACCACAACCATCATTGAGACGATGGAGGTTGCAACAACGCACGAAGGGACCATCGCCATGATGAGCGCCACGACTGTCGACATGAAGACAGCCATGAAGGCGATAGGCAGAATAGGAAACGCAGCCAGCAAGATGACAACCACTATAACCATGGAAACCACGTGAATGTTGTGAAGAGCAACGACAATCCCTATGAAAATGACAATGACAGGATCCTTAGTTAGGACTGTCCTCGCCACCCCAACAAGGGGCACACATTCACAGAATGTTGAGGCTTCACGAACATCTTCAACAAGGTGGCCGCAAAGCGATAGCGTGGTGGAAATAAGAACAAAAACAAGAACAGGAACGCTAACAAAGAATTCAAGGAGGAGAATAAAGATGAAGACCATGCCTCCGACGATGAAAGACGCCATGAGTATAAGGAACCCGAGAGGCACGTAGCAGCAATCTTTGGCGGCAAAGTTGCCCTTGAAACCCAAAGGGAGAAGAAGCTGCTAAGGAGCACCATCATGGCCATAAGTAAGCCTGATCAGGACCTTGTGTCTGATGTCATGGCTCCAACCTAGTTGGAGGAGACCATCTCCTTTAGCCAAGAAGACATGTCAGCAAGGGGCAAAGATGCCGGCCGTTTCCCTCTTGTCCTCGACCCGGTGATTCAAAACTTTCGCTTCAAGAAGGTGTTGATTGACGGCGGCAGCGCCCTCAATATCTTGTTCCTCCAAACCTTCAAAGAGCTCGGCTTGAAGTAGGAAGATCTCCAGCTATATGACTCTTCGTTCTGGGGCATGATGCCGGGCAAGCCATTGATGCCACCCGGGCAAATGACCCTCCTTGTCTAGTTCGGCACTCCCCAACACTTTCACACGGATTTCATCAACTTCATAGTTGCTAATTTTGAGGGTGTGTATATGCCATCCTCGGCCATCCGGGAATCGCCAAGTTCATGGCAGTCCCCCATTATGGCAACATGGTTCTCAAGATGCCAACGAAGAAAGGCATTCTCTCCTTACGTAGCAATGTCCTCATGGCATATAACTGTGAGACCTCTGCATACATGGCGGCAAAAGTCGGTGACCTCTGAGCAAGAATGGTGGACGTAGTCCTCAAAGCCAGGACCATCCCTCCGGCCGACCTCTAGATACCTCTCAAGAAGGCCAAGCGCACTTCCCAGAAGAGCAAGGAGCACAAGAAGATCATCCTTGTTCCTGGTGACAAGGACAAGACGGCCCTCATAGGGGCCAACCTCTCCGCCAAATAGGAAGATGCGCTCATCCAGTTCCTACGGGATAATGTTGGTGTGTTTGCATGGAAACTAGCAGACATGCCTGGCATACCCAGGGAATGGGCCGAGCACTTCCTTAATGTCTCGAACACTGCCAAGCCTGTCAAGCAGAAGCTGTGCCAGTTTGCTCATGACAAGAAGAAGGTGATTAGGGTAGAAGTACTTAAACTCTTAGCCACAGGTGTTATAAAAGAGGTGTATCATCTGGATTGGCTAGCCAACCCGGTTCTTATAAGAAAGAAAAATATGGAATGGAGAATGTGCGTTGATTACATCGATCTCAACAAACACTACCCTAAAGACCCCTTCACTCTACCGTGCATCGACGAAGTCTTTGACTCCACCGCTGGTTGTGAATTGCTCTCTTTCCTGGATTGCTATTTTGGCTATCACCAGATAGCCCTTGCGGTAGACGACCAAATCAAAACCTCCTTGTTTGGCGCTCAATGTTACACGACTATGTCCTTCGGCCTTAAAAATGCCGGTGCGGCCTATCAGCATGCCATTCAAAACTGCCTACACGACAAGATTAAAGGCCATCTAGTTGAGGCGTACATAGATGACGTAGTGATGAAAACCCAAAAATCGGATACGTTGATCGCCGACCTCCAGCGAACATTCGATGCTCTCAATTTTTGCCAGTGGAAACTAAATCCCACTAAATGCATCTTTGGAGTGCCATCCGGCATACTACCCGGAAACATCATGAGTCAAGACAGCATACACCCAAACCCTAAGAAAGTTCAAGCTGTGCTAAACATGCAACCTCTTAAGTGTGTCAAAGACATTCAAAAGCTAACAGGTTGTATGGCAGCCCTAAGCCATTTCATATCACGTCTCAGAGAGAAGGGACTACCTTTCTTTCAATTGCTAAAAGCAAAAGAAAAGTTTATGTGGTCAGATGAGGCTGACGCCGCCTTTACCCAGCTAAAAAGCTACCTCACATCTCCCCCAGTTCTCACAGCTCCAACCGACGGTGAAGAACTGCTACTTTATATTGCAGCCACCGATCGAGTGGTAAGCACAGTTATGGTGGTCGAGCGTGAAGAATCAGGCCACACTAACCCGGTGCAGCGCCCAATTTACTACATAAGCGAAGTACTCGACAACTCCAAGCAGTGCTACCAGCATGTAGAAAAACTGCTCTATTCCATCTTGATTACCAAGAGGAAACTCCTACACTACTTCCAATCTGGCTGCATCACGGTGGTCACCGATTTCCCGCTTGGCGACATCCTATACAACAGGGATGCAAGTGGTCAGATCGTCAAATGGGTGCTCAAACTAATGGCATTTACCATTAAATTCAAAAGCCACAGTACCATAAAATATTAGGCTTTGGCTGATTTCCTTATCGAATGGTCGGACCTAACATTGCCATGGAAGGACTCGATTCATGAGCACTAGGAAATGTATTTTGATAGCTCCCTCAACATCGATGGAGCAGGAGCTGGCGTTTACTTTATCGCCTGCTCTGGAGACAAGCTATGCTACATCCTGCGAATCCTTTTCAAAGCCTCCAACAACGTAGCCGAATACGAAGCTGCGCTTCACAGACTACAGATCTCCATCGAGCTCGGCATCAAAAGACTCATGGTGTACGATGATTCCCTCCTCGTAATTAACCAGGTGAACAAGGAATGGGACACCAACAGTGAGAAGATGGAGGCCTACGTTGCTGAGATCCAAAAGCTTGAAAACATGTTTTACGGCCTTGAATTCATTCATGTGGTACAGGCTAAGAACAAAGCCACTGATGAGCTATCCAATCTCGGTTCTTTACGAGCAGCAGTACAACACGGCATGTTCGTATAGGATCTGTTCGAACCATCCATCAAAGACAAGCCAGCCATGTTCAAGAAACACCTTGTCATGCCATCCGCTGTTGCAAACAAGAATCAACAATAGCTCTTTGACCGGCTCATAGCCGACCAGCCTACAGCCATGGTCTCGATGATGATCCCTTAGTTGAGCAAAGTCTCACCACTACAAATGGCGCTGACCAAGGCCAACCCTCAGAAGAGGTCTCACCAATGCAGATCGACCAGCCACTGGTCGACCAGTCAATGAAACATCCAAAACCTCCCCAGCCTGATTAGCGGATTAAGTTCATACGCTACCTCATCGATGAATATGTACCCGACAACAAGATCCTCAAGGAACACCTCATCCGACGAAACAAACATTACATCCTCATGGATGGCAAGTTGATGCACAAAAATGCACGACAAGAAATCTTGCAAAAATGCATCACACAAGAAGAAGGCATCATGCTATTGGATAAAACCCATTCTGGCGAATGTGGCAACCACGCAGTGTCTCGTATGCTGGTCGGCAAAGCCTTTCAAGTAGGTTTATACTGGCTGTCAGCTATCGACAATGCGGAGCAGCTAGTACGTCACTGTAAAAATTGCTAGTTCTTTGCAAAGAAGATTCACATACCCACACATGAGCTACAAACCATCCCTGCATCATGGCCCTTTTCATGCTGGGGACTTGACATGATCGGTCCCTTTAGGAAAACCCCAGGTGGTTTCAAATATGTCTACGTCTTGATAGACAAATTCTCCAAATGGATCGAATATAAGCCCCTAGTCAAGGCCACTGCAAAGAAAGTAGCTAAAATGCTCAATGACATCATCCATTGCTTTGTATCCCTAATAGCATCATCATAGATCTCGGCTCCACCTTCACTGGAAGTGATTTTTTTGATTTCTATGATGACAATTGCATTAAGGTCAAATCCTTGAGGCCCTCCAAAAATGCCTTTACTGGGACAAGGACACACACCCTGGTCGATTGCTCAAAGAGCTGCCAGCTGTTATCTGGGGCCTACGAACCCAGCCGAGCCGCAACAATGGTGTCTCCCCTTACTTCATGGTATTTGGATCAGAAGCAGTCCTCCCAGAGGACATAGCCTTCCAGTCACCAAGGGTGGAGAACTACGATGAAGAACAATCCAACGAAGCTCGAGAGCTCGATGTCAACGCAGCCGAGGAAAGGCAGCTTGACACGTGTGCTCGGACAGCCAAATACCTTGCCTCCGTGCGATGCTACTACAACCGCAACATCAAAGATAGATTCTTTGTGGACGGCAATTTGCTCTTACGATGCAAGTAGAAGACTGAAGGTCTCCATAGGCTCTCATCCCATTAGGAGGGACCATTCATGGTAAAGGCCGTCACCAGGTTGACCTCTTACAGATTATGTACCTGGATGAGCCTCCTATCGACATACCTAATTCATGGCATATCAACCTCCTAAGGCGATTCTACCTGTGATAGCTAGTACTATATGTCACATGTATCTGTCTTATATACTCTTGATACAAGTCGATTGAATAAAGATTGTTACTATTTCATCCTCATTCAAATGAGTATAAGTATGAACCCGTTGTATTTCCTAATACAACAACCGCTATTAACGTTCTACATAAAATTTCCATTAACACGATGAATGATTCATACTACACCAGGGCAATGTTTAGAACAAATATTAAACATATAACTCTTGAGGTTATGCCGTCTTTAGGAAAGTACTACTAAGAAGTGATACCCGTATCCCCTGGCTAAACAAAGTTTTCTTTTTTCATACAAAAGGCATCCACATGCGCCAGCAACAAAGCAACTGACATCACATCTAAGTTACTATATGGATGTCTTTCACCATCTCCTTCGCCGCAGCCACCAAGTCGAGCCTAAGGTTCTCTACGGCAACATCATCAGTGTCGGCTGACACCCCCTTACCCAGATGAACTAAGTCCACCTATGGATAATGGGAGCGCACCACTGCCAGCACATGCGATCCCACATGCTAAAACGACCTTGATTTCCGCGAAGGGAAATCCACAGTGTCGGAGTGTAATATGACCATTTAAATCACATTACCCGATAACAGTTGAATCCGTAATCCATACATCGAACAAAAGAGTGCAAATAGAGGGAGTTACAATAACTTATTACATCGCCACAGGGCGGAATCAGAGTTCATGCAGCATAACAATAAAAGCTTGAGGTGCGGAAGCTATCTTCTTCTCTCCAACTTGAGCGTAGGCACGAAACCCTCAATCGCTGTACTCCCCAGATGAGTACTCACTCCTTGAACCTGAAACCAAATTTTCAGTACGATTTTTACTGGCCACACTCCCACCCTATGCATTGCTTTGTGGAAGTGGATGCAAAAATAAGGGTATCTCAAAAGGAACCTATAAAGGCTGGGTTTTCCTATGCAAAGTTCAAGTATATAAAACAAAAGTATAATAAACAAGTTTTAAACACAAACCCATTCCCTTCATCTATCTCCATCCATAACTGTAGCATCATCTCATCTCATCTCATCTCCAACACCCTCTCAGACTCTGGTCGACAAGCCAACTCCCTCTTGGCTTGCCTCAGCGGCCCGCAGCCCTCAAACTGGCTCACGGCCGGAAAACACACTCAGAGGAAGGTAGAACACTCCACTCACTAGTCCGGTGCATACGAAACATAGGAAAGGTCCATAGCCGAAGATTCGGCATATGTATCGATCGATCAACCATACACTCTGCAGAGGTTTCACTAATCCACCAGATAACCATCATCGATGCACGCGCGCACCTAGGCAGATTCCGGGCGCCTACTGCCATAGGCGATGCCACTCTACCATCCAGCACTGGATCACTGGAACTGTGAAGAGAGCATGTATCCGCTCCCGAAGAGGATGCCATGCCATGTACCCACTCCCGAAGGGGGTGCCATGATCGTCTCGGTAGGGTGTTAGCTCCATCCCATGCATATACCTTCCTATCACTTCTCGCCTAGCAGTAGTGGCATCGACCTATCCAGCGGTTCGGCCGTCTCCCCCCATGGAGAGCGAGTGGAAAGCAAGAGATTCCTAGGTCCGGATACCAGCGCAACAGTTCCTAGATTTGACCAAACCGGGATATCTTCATCAGGGTTTATCTTTAACGTGCTACCACGGCACCTTCATCCCGGGCTCCACCTTTCCGAGGATCACACCCAAGGACCACCATCACATCTCAGTTAGCCCGCCACAGGCTCCTCTCATGGGAATGTCCAGAACCATTCCCTGGCAAGACTTGCTCCAAAAGCTCGTCGTAGATCCCGGCTCGATCGACTCAACCCTCACCCTACTCCCTGCCGTAAGCTCCACCCCAAACCCGGATATAACATCAACAGCTCACATGCTCAACTGAAACATCAACTCACACATCCAGCCTGGCACCCTCCAGGCATCAAAATGTAAGCGAGTGAAGTATAGAAATTATAAGCATAGCAGATAAGTAGGTGGCTATCATAACAGCGGGTAAGCAGGTGATAGTTTACAACAAGGTAGGGCTCATCAAATAAATACTCTATCATGCAGTCCTAGCATAGGCATAGCATTATAGCAACATGAATGTAAAGCACTAGCCATACTATAATTGTCATGCGTAATGGGATCTACGAGGTTGGGTGGTGTGTGGCACCTTCACTGACGTAGCTGTCGGACTTCTCCTGGTAGTCACTGTCGTCAAGCTTGTCCTCGCTCGAGCCTGTAACGAGATTTAACGGTCGTGGAAGCGACCCCTATAGATTAGCACAAAGAACGAATGCAAAATAGAAGATCCAAATACACTCAAACATAGCCTAGATAGATAGGGCTCGATTTATAGAAAATTTGGATATGTGGATCATAATTTTCTGAGCTCGTATGAATTAGTTATGAATTTTCAAAGATTTAACCATTTTCTGAAAAGAACAAGGGCTCGAGGGGCTACTGTCTCAAGGTTATGCTCTCGAGGGTACTGTCTCGAGGGTTAGAACTCGAGGGGGTACGATCTCGAGGGGTACTGTCTCGAGGACACTGTGTCGAGGGGTACGGTCTCGAGGACACGATCGCGAGGATGCGGTCTCGAGGGTATTGCTTTCGAGGGCAAGCTCGAAGACGGAAAACTGCTCTGCTTCGACAGCGGGGCTCGGCTGGTTACGACGGGGTTCGGCTCGAGGGTGACGGTGCTCGAGGTGTAGACTCGAGGGTTGGTTTGTCGAAGCGTCGAACTCGAGGGTTGGTTTGTCGAAGGGTCAAACTCGAGGGTCGGTTGGTTTGTCGAAGGGTCGAACTCGAGGTTCAGCTCGAGCGCGTGATCCGTCTCGGACGAGATCGGCTCGAACGCGGAGTTCCTCCTCGGCGATCGACGGCGGAAGAACCCTCGATTCCTGGTGCCACAAGGGATCTCCGGTGCCATTAACCCGCCCATCGGCTTCGGGACTTCACGACGGTCACGTCGATGGGCTTCAGGGCGACAGCTTCACTTCTGTGTCGAGCTCGACGGCAGACGGTGGCTCGATGGCGACGGTGCCCGATGAACACTTCACACCGAGTCACCACAGCTCCAATTGGTGGCATCGACGGACGGTTGGAGTCACGCAACGCCTGCTCGAGGTGTCGGCGGTGACCAAAACACACGGCGGAGTCCGCGCGGGCAGCAACTCCCACGGTGGAGCTTCGACAAGTCCTCGGTGCACGGCAACGGCACTCCGAGAGGGTCCACGGTCTCCATCTTGCCCACTCGATGCAGCTCGTCACGGCGGAGCTTCCCGGCTTCTTCCTGCTCCTCGAGGGTGATCGACGGTGGCAGGAACAACGGTGAACGACGGCGTTCTGGAGCGGCAACGTACTGACACGTCGACGACAAGGTGATTCGGATCGATGCTCTGGTGAGGCAAACGCAGAGCTAGGGTGTGCACGGGGTCCGTCTCATCAAGGCAAGCGCGGATCCGGAAACAACGGAGGTCGAGGCTCAACAGAAAGGCGACTGGGTGATCTCGCCACGGCGGAGCTTGGCGCGCGGCGATGAACTGGGCGGCTTCCATTCCGGCATCCTCCCGATGCCGTGGTCCAAGAGGCTCGGCTAGTCTCATGTGTGTGTGTGCAGGTGTGTCCAGTGAGGTCGGTAGTGACCTGGGCCTACGCGCTCACGGCGGAGCGCCATGGCCAACAGCACGGCGGAGGGTTCGAGAGGGCGGCGATGGCGGTGCTCACCGACGGTCGAAGAGGATGGAGGTGCGGTACAAGTCCAAGCGGCTTCGGCTCGTGGTACTGCTCCTCCTTCCTGCCCTCGACGCAGCAGCAGCGGCTCCGAGTCGACGGTCTTCCTCCCCAACTCCGGCGGTGGCTTCTTCTTCTTCCCCGACTCCTTCCCTCCTCCTCCCTTCAGCTCTTCTCCACTCGAGGCTGGCAAAGAGGAATGGGGCTCCACCAGAGTGACGGTGGTGGCCTGGGAACCCTAGGGTGCCGGGGTGCTTGCTTTATAGGGCGGTCGCGGTGGTAGGTAGCAGACGGATGGCCGATCACAGCTTTGCTTGATCGAGCGGTCAAGGGATGTCCAAGTCAGCAGCTGGGGTTCGAATTGGGTCCAGAGAACAGTGAGAGAGGGCTAGGTAACGCTGGGTGTTGAAGTTCTTTATGGTGGCAGCGCTCCACTGCGGCGACAGCGCAGGTGCGCGCGCGCGCAGAGAATATTGCCTGCGGCCGTGGGAACTTTACGCGGGCTGGTCGGTCCAGGTGGCTTGCGGACGCACGTCGATGCAGGGCGTCACTGGATCGAGCGGTCGAGGGAGGTTGCTTAGGAGCGACGCCGGGGAACAGTGCTGACGCGAGCACGCACAGCCGGTCGGGTGACCTCAGCGGGCGCGATGACACGTGGGTTCCACTGCGGGGCCCCATCGTCAGCGACTCCTCGGCAACGGAGGCTCGGTGCGGCGCGCGGACGCGCGCAGCTCTTGCTGGGCCGTCGGCTTGGTTGGGCCTCGCAGCGCGGGGTCGAGCGGCGAGCAGGGTCGAGCGGAGGGTCGAGCGGCGAGCAGGGTCGAGCGGAGGGTCGAGCGCATGCAGGCCGGGTCGACGGGGCTGCTCGGGCCGGTCTCCTTCTTTTCTTTTTCTTTTTCTTTTTCAAATATATTTATATATATACTTATATATATATGCAGTGTGCTTATTTTGTGTTACAGAATAGTGAGCATACATGGCCCAAATACTTCTAGGGTATTATTCCCTTAATATTTATTTGTCAAAATAAATATTTGTTTTCATTTTTATTATCCAACTCATAAACCAAATAAAAATCCAACTCACTCTTTTAATGCAACATGATGATTAAACAAATGAAACATTAAAATGTAACAAGCGAACATAGAGCATTGTTATGAGATATTAATTAATTTGCAACATGTGAATGCCATGCATGACATGCTAGGGTTGATGCATATGTAAGGGGTAGATGATGACATGTCGCACCACATCACTCGAGGTTTTGTCGAAAAAATTTTGTAGTTCGAATTTTTGGGTTGTTACACATGCTCCACAGCTTCTTTGGTAAACCCCTTCACACGTGACTAGGATGCTTTACAAGCGCTGATAACAACCCCCAAGGGTGTTGATGGGGTAATGCCATCAGAGTCATCCTCTGCAAGCACATTGAGCAATGGAGCAATCCCGCCGATCACCTCAACAAGTTGCCCTTGCATCCTCTTGGTCTCTGTGTTCAGCATGTGGATTTGCTCTTGCGCCACATGGAGACGTTCTGCATCATGAATACCGATTCTTTAGAACAGAATGACATAGCAATACGGGACATCACGCCAAGCAGTACTCCTTACCCTGCATATCTTTCTCCATAGCAACATGCTTGGTCACCAACTCGGCGTTTTGGCTCTGCAGCTGCGCGATCTGCTCTTGGGTGTGCTTTTCCTAGATTTCTATATCTGCAACCATATGGGCATGGTGACTATGACAGCAATACAATGACACCATGGTGATTAAGGTACATACCTTCTTTTTGACGCAACAGCAACGTCACCTGCTCAGCCGTCCTCTCCTGCTCTGCCACCCGCGCTATCAGCTTGGCATTCAGACCTTGCGTGGTCTGCCTCAGTTGCTCCACTTCATTGTGCAACTTGGCATTCTCCTCTAGGGCGGGCTTCACCCGGTCAATCGCCTGTTTTCGCTGCTCAGCAACCTTGGCAATATCATAACAAATGCAACAACATTAGCATAATGCTACACAAGACATACAGTACTCCTTAAATTGGCCAATTTCTACTCACCTGCACCTGACAGACCAAGTCGGTGACTGTCTGCTCCACCTTCTATGTGGCGTCGTTGGTGATTTCCTCCACTCGCATCCCACTAACTTCAAGCGCCTGTGCTGACTGACCAGAGCCTGATGTCCCAACTCGCTCGGTAGTGGCCAGACGTGGTGGTGGTACCAGCATGGGCGTGTATACCACCATCACTCCGCTGGTGCCAGCAGGGATGATGGGACCCTCTCTTCAATTACTGGGTCCATGCCCAGCTCCGCGCTATCACCCGTTGGCTCATGTACGGCCCTCGACGCCATGGCAGACTTCATACTACAAAGCACCAGGATGTCATGTTCATTCTCAGGATTATCAAATGATCAATTTCCTTAAAATTAGACCCCACTTACATGGTGGAGCGACCGAAAGACGACTAGAAGCATCCACGCCAACGACCTCCATCGACTACCTCTTGCCGACCAGCATCGATGGTACCATCCGCTGCCCCCGTGTCTGTTGTGGCTGTCATGGCGGCATCTGCGCCATCACCAATCCCGCCAGCCTCCTGTCCTTCAGCATGGTCATCACCCCGTGGAGCATTGGTCTCCGGCAGGACAGGTGATCGTGTAGGCAGCATGGCGGCGGGCAATGACTCCTCGATCGGACTCACCGGCCGCATTGGTGATGGAGGACAAAGACCAGTCTCCTCTGCCACCAGATTGGACTCTAGCAACGGCTCCAAGACCGACGATGATGACCAACGATGATCGCTGACCAGTCCACTTGCGTCAGCCGGTGATGCTGACCTCCGGGGACTGGTCGGTGGCGTTTCACCTTGTGTATTCGGCGGTGGGGATCCACGTGGTGGCGTCAAATGCCAGGACGGACCTGGTGGGGATGATCTTCAAGGCCTCTTCATTATTTGACTTAGAGGTACATTATCCTCTGAGTCCTCTGATGATGACGATGACAAGATCACTGTGCCTCTCCTCTTGTTGACCTTGGTGGTGATCCCCTTCTTCATCCTAGGACTCCCCCCGGTCGAGGGATGTAACACCTCTGGTGTTATATTAACTAAAACATGCCATGTCATCATATGCATTGCAAAGCATTCATGTTTAAGTCAACCTTAATGTGCATTAACTAAAACAAGTTTACATTTCATAGGTTGATTGTATTTCTAGAATGTTTGTCACATGAAATAATAAAACCCTACTTTTGAATGTCATCGCAAATACTTGGTTTATATTCTATGTACTTGAGGTGTAAACCGTGTTTACACTAGTGTCAAGCATAGTGTATAAACCTAAGTTTACCCTTAAAAATTTGTTTCCATATTTGAAGTTGAATTTGGGTTTCAAAGCTTATTCCCAAGCCTTGCAATTCAAATTTAAATTCAAATTGAAAAGCTATAAAGTGTTTTTTGAAAGTAAATCTGGTCAACCAAGGGTGTCGTTGGGTCAATGACCTAAAAATGTCCTTGGATGATGTTTGTGATCACTAATGACCAACCAATTAAGTTAGAAACCAAATCGAGTTTGAATTCAATTTCAAAAACCCTTTATTCTAAAACCTAGTTTTACCCCCTTTTCTGTAATTCACAATCTATAAAGAATTTGGAGATACTCTAAAAAGATAGTTTGTAGATCTTGTCAAGAGCTTGGTATATAAAGTTTTTCAAGTTTCCAAAAGAAATTTCAAATGAATTTGAAAATACAGTTTTCTAGCATTTGTCCCCTTTTGATTTTAAAACCATAATTTAAAAATTATACATAATTTGGGAAAACCTTGTATATGAAAAAGGTTGGGTTTGAAAATTTGAGCATTTCATAGATTTGAAGATTTTCAAGTTTTATTGAAAAATCAAAAGTAATTTCAAATGTTTGTTTCTAGGGTTTTATTTCCCTTTTAAATTTGAATCCATATTTCAAAATTTAGAAAGAATTCGAGGATGCCAGTTAAAGGGAAAGTGTAGCTCTTGAAAAGTTATGCAAATGATATTTTTGGAGAATTTCAAGTTCTTATGTAAATTTTGGAGTAATTTGTAATTTCAAACGAGTGGCAATTCTATAATTTCCTTGAACAGCGCCAAGACCTATCGACGGCCGCCATGGCCGACTTCTCAAGCCGCGCTGCCGTCCACTGCCGTGCATATCTCAGCCGCCAACTCACCCCAGACACCCGAAACTTCACCGTCGTCGTGTCGCCCGTCCGTGCGTCACCTTTGGCCTATAAATACCGGTCGGCCGCCACCGTTTCTCTTCTTTTTCTTCCTGCCGCCACCGCCGACGACCTCGCTCTGCCGCTTGAATTCGCCGTCGTTGATTCACCACTGCTTGCTTGCTCTTGTCGAAAGCTTCGCCTTGATCTTGTGCTTCGATTGAGCTAGCTCGTGCTCGCTCTCTCCGCCCGAGCCGCCCGCACGACGTCGTCTTCCTCGCGACCGGTCACCGAGCCGCCGCGAGCTTTCTCGCCGTCCATCGCTGTCAAGGTGGAAAATATTTTACCTTTAACCCTCTCATCGTGTTCTCCATGCTATCATGCCTCTCATGCACATCTTGGCCGGCTGGATGGTGCACAGGAACTCCGGTGACGCCGTCCTTGCCATCGGAGCGCCGCCGCCGCCATCATCGCCGCCATCCGTAGCTCGATTCAGCCACTCCAAGCCTTCATTAACGTGCGCATCAGCACCGTGGTGAGCTCCAGCATCTGTCTGTGTCCTCAATTTCATCATTTCCGTGTCGTAGCCGCCGGTCACCGTAGCTCGCCGTCGGCATGGCCATGCCGCTCTGCCTCGCGCGTTGCCATTTTGGCTAGGGACAGGGACGGCGTCATTTTGTTGGAATTGCAGTTCGCCTGAGTGCCCTGCGTATGTCTGTGTAGTCATCGTCGCTGGAAATAGCTCCGGTGAGCTTCGCCGCCACGCCCGAGCTTCGCTGTGCCGCCATGGCCGCCGGCGGGGGTGCCATCGTCGCCCCGCCGCGCCATCAGCTACCGCAATCGACTCGCCGTGTCGAGATGAGCCTGTAGGGACAAACCTTGTCGCCGGAGACCTCATCGTCAGCGAGAAAACGCCGGTCAACCATCGCACCACCGTCGGTCAGCGCGGAGACACTGTGCTTATTTTCTTTTCTATTTTCAGAAAATAATTTAAATGCCATTTTCTTCCATAATTCATAGTAATTCATATATAGCTCCAAAAATTCTGAAAATTTTTATGTATGCGCTTCATGATGTCCTCTACCTAGGAAAAATATGATATACCAAAATTGAGTAACTTTTTATATATGTTAAAATTAGCCCTTTTAATTGAAAAATACACATTCTATGATTTTTAATTAATAAAATAATAGGCTTTTAATTTTGAAATTCTTTCTGCCATCTAATTAGGCCAAGAGCTTTTCAAAATAAAATTTTGGGCTTAATTTGATAACTTTAATTTTATGCCTTTATTTAATGCCTTTAAATAATTAATTAATCTCTTTAATTGAGTTTAATCATTATAGGATATGTTTGACTTTGGGATTGATTGATGACCTTGCGTCATTAACCCTAATGACCTTTGGCACTTTAATTAATTGTTTGCGCTTACCTTAATCATGTCATTAGGGCTTAATCAACGTTGTTTCATGTGTTTAATTAATTTCTTAAATGGCGTAGTTAACCCTAATGAGCTTGATAAGCGAAGTTTTGTTGGCTTGCAACTTTATTGTGAACAAAAGTTGTACTCAAACCCTTAATCTGATCATGCATCCATCGAGCATCATGTTTACTATTCCATCATGTTAAAACATATCAATTATCGAATAGTTTCCGTTAACGGAGAGTTAACGTTGTCGCACCAGATCCCAAGGACGAGCAGATTCAGGAATCGGGAGTTGATCCAGAGTTTGAGACTGTCTACCCCGAATACCAAGGCAAGCCCCGGATGCATTCAAACCCTATCCTATTTATAAAATTTTTATCGCTTCAGCTATGATATGTTGCATTAAGTAATAGGAGTTGAGTGAAAACCCACCAATTGCATTACCTGTCTTATTTCCTTATTCCTTATTACCTGCTTTGGAAGATAAGTAGTAACGCTTAGCCCTGCTTAATTAGTTAAGTGTTCAAAAGTAAAAGAATGAAAAAGATGAGATTGGTTTTACTTGTTGGAATCTTGATGATAGTTAATAAATAGAGTCCGGACGGCTAACTTGCACTGGGAATGGAGTCCCTCTGTAGTGTTTCTGTCTGTTGATGCCCTAGGTCCCGTCCGTGGGTGAACTGGTGATATCGAGAAATTAGAAATCCACATGCCTGAAGTGGTATACAGTGGGCCAGAGTCCCCACGCATATCATGGAGTGACATATAGTGGGCCAGAGCCCCCACATATGTCATAGTATGTTATACTGTGGGTTTAAGTTCCCATGTATATCGGTACACGGGGCAGAAGAGCTCAGGTGTATCATATGGTGATATATGGCTGCGGTTGTTATCCCGGTATATCTATGATCTGGTATGCATCGAAGTTAAAGTCTCCAGTATCCCAGTGATCTAGGTCCCAGCTGGGTATGAAAATGGATTCGAATCGCCGTTGCTTCTCGGAGAAGAAGACTCGATCGGTGTTCATCATCGTAGTAACAACTTGAACAGTGACTAAGGTTTAATAATGGTGTTGGTTGGTAATTGGAGCTAGATCAAGGCAAACTTTACTTCTGTTAAGCTTTTCCGCAAAATTTCTTATCTCTTACAGGCCTTACCTTGTCCCTCTAGCCTGCATTTCTTGAGCCTTCACCCCTCTTTTTCGTCAGGTCAGTCTTGTTGAGTATTTTTGTACTCAGGGTTTTTTGAACCCTTGTTGCAGGTGAGCCTCATGGGTAGGAGTGCTTTGCGTCCTGCTGCATGACAGTCATCGAGAAAAGTGACGATGAGTAAGATGTTTAGTTCTAGGGCAGAGCTTATCATTTGGTATTGTAATAAAGTTATCTATCGCTACTCCACTACTATTATGGTTTGTACAATTTAAACTTATGATTGTAAATATTTGAAATTCAAAGGTTTGTAAACTTATGTTATTATAAGTCTTCCGCTATTGTACTCTGATGTATATTATTTATATCAAACTGTTGTAATACTGCAATGCCTCTTTATAACTATTGATCCTGCTCGGAGAAAGGTCGATGATTCGAGATTTACCCGATAGACTTTTTAAGTCGTATGGAACACAGTCATGGTTATTTGGAGTCTGTTTAGACAATAATCATGCATGTGGGCCATATGATTTAGGAGGTTCTGCCACAAGGGACCTGAGACGCCATCCTTCCGAGGGGACGAGCATGACAGTGGTTGTTTTGCAGCAACTCGGCGCTGCGCCCTCTCGCCGCGTGGGGTCGTCTCCTGCCTAACAGCCTCCACCTCCTCTTCTCCATCGCTGCCGTTGTCACTGTCAACCGTCTTGTCGGCCAGGTCAGTAAGCATTTGGTCCCAACACAAGGCCTCTTTGCATGGCCAGTCTCCAGCTAGGACGGTTGAGACAACAACTGTGCAGTCCTGTCCACCAATTTTCTACATTATGTCAGCAATGCATATACATGTTCAAATTCAGCTATATACTAAGCAATTTGCAGCAAACAACATCGAGTCATACACACCTATGGTGGCCGATGTGTGCAGTTAAATGGATGTTGAGGATTTTTTGATGCCACCTTTGATGGATTAAAGTTGTGGAAGACCTTCGCGTACCATAATCTGACCATGTCGATACTGACATCGGTCTCCACCTCTTGTGATGGGTCACTATGACCCCAGTACTCATACATCTTGGTAGGCTATTGGCGGTCCTTAGAGCCTATTTTCTACCGCCAATATGTTACTAAAATAAATAATTAGGTAGGGCTTTAAACTAACATTTCCATAAGTTTTGGTGTATACTTGACTTGCAGGTGTGACATGTGGAAATGCACAACAACTAGAAGAAAGCACAAAAGTAGAAAGACGAATTTAGGAATGCGCAAACAAGACAAAGAGAGGAGCCCACCTTCGGTGCATACCTGGGCCTGATCATAACCGCAGGAGAGGTCTAGGCCCAGGGAGGAACCGACCACCCAAAAGGCAGTGCCCAAATGGCCCCACCAGGGGGCGGCCGTTCTGGGCCCTGTCTTCTTAGGCGGTGCTTGGGTCGGTTCCCTTAAGGCAGTTTCACCTCCTTCCATACTTGGAGACGCCTGAACCATCCTACTTGGGCTATAAAAGAGAGGGAGAGCTCCCCTCCAAGACAAACACCATCATTTGGAGCCACTATCCTTACCTCTCACTTGTATTCTTTAGATTAGTTTTAGTAGAGCAATCAACAGCTAGCAAGGAGAGCTTGTCTCCTTGGAAGAAGAGGGAAAACCTTGGTATGAATAATATGCAGTTCTCTTCTAAGTTCAAGTTCTTATCTTATTTATATAGCAATGCTTATGAACTAGAGTATAGTCTTGTTCATGTTATGATCATGATATATGAACTAGCGTATAGTTTATGTGTTATGTTCTTGATATGTTCATCATTGTTCTTCATCGTTCATGGAATTAGTATGAATAGAGGAAGAACTAGGGATGAGGTGACGGTTCATCATGCCTTCTCAGTTGATCTTAACCTAGCCTATCACTCCGAAGGGGTGGGGTCCTAGGGGGTTAGGAGTTGTTTCCAATTACATGGGCGTGGTGCCCGGGTATGCGGAGATCGGCGGATATGTGGGTACCCCACGGGCAGAGGGGTAGGTGAGCAGGTGGTGACAGCCCTGTCCATCCTTAGCATTCCCCCATGTTTGGGTATTCAGTAGGAGTTCGTAAAGTCTCTATCAGCTGGTAGACTAGCTGCGGGGATCTCCCTATCATCCTAGACTTAGTCTTGATGCTAGACATATTAGTTAGATGTCTACTAACAGTTCTTTTGCATAGCTGTATAAGACCAATGCCTACTCAATTTAATGTATTCTTTTATTCTTTATTTCTCTTTTATCCTTGAGGTTGGCTCAGATGTGTGTCCACTATCTTTGAACTATGATTTACCCTTGCCTGTGCTATGTCTACCTATGCATTCAATAAGTGATCATGTTTATACCAAAGCTAGATGCATTCGTCCTGCCCTCCTACGGGAAATTATAAATACGACACCCTTGAATACTCATGGGTTGAAATGCTACAATGATAGTTCTGTGCGTTTGCGGATTTATCCATACTGAGCTATCATGTTTGGCGTACCTAAGTACTGTTACTTAAGGATTGTAATTCTTGTTGCACCCAAGGTGTCGTGTTGAAGTTTTGCATATCGTAAGTAATGACGGTTAGGAGGGCCAATCAGGCACTTCTAACTATTATTACCAGACTACACTACCTAGGCCGGTGCCATTAAGGGCCAAGGGTTACCTTTCTAAAGTAATGGTGGTTAGGAATGTTAACACACGTTTCTAATGTTATTACTAAGGACGAACTTATAGGCTATCTTTAGTAGTGATGTTAAGAAATGCCAACATAGGCCTCTCCCGGCATGGCTGCAGATGGCGTTGCCACCAAGTACAGGCCACCATGATACCCTGTACCCTTTCCCTGTCTATCAATGGTAGCAACTCCGTCACCTATTCCATCTCCGTCACATTGGGCTTTGCTGCCCACTTGACATTGAACTTGGGGATCAGCATCACATCGCAAGGCACAGGCTTTCCCTCTTGATTTTGCCTCAACCATTTCTAGAACCACAATTTCATCAAGGTGGAATGCGGGATGTCTATCCACTGTGCTTTCATTCCATTGCGCAGCACAATGTAGCACTCGCCTGCCACCTGGGAACCTCCCGTTCCCTCCCCCTTCTTCTTCAGGTAATAAAAATGGTGAAACAGGTTGAAGTGGGGCGAGATCCCTAAATATGCCTCACAGAAGGTGATAAACTCTGAAACAGTGAGAATGGAATTGGGATGCAAATTGCACAGAGCTATCTCCTAATGGATGCACAAATCACGTAGGAAGTTATGGACCGACGCCCCCAATCCTCAGAGGATATAATCCTCGAATACCAAGATTTCCCCATTGCGAGGGTTCAGAAACCTCTCACCTGCCAATGGTGCTCGCCATACACCATGATCCTCCGGCGGTAGCAATCCGCTCCTTACCAAGCCACACAGCGACTTCGCCGTCGATTCGGTGATGGTCCAGTGCGTCTTCATGAACTTCCCCCTCACCTCCTTCACTCGCTGTGCACCGCCATCTGCCATCTCCAGCCTTCCTGCTTTGCCGAGGCCGCGCGTACTGTGTCAGAAGGCAGCGGTACTCAACCCGCGGCGGCGCGATGGGCTAATGCGGGTGCGCGATGGCGGTGGGTGTTGGCTAGGGTTTGTGAGGCAGTTGCCTAAGTAAGTGACATAGACGATGTGTGTGAGGCAGATGGAAATGAATGCGGAAGTAGAGTGGGGCAGTAACTGAAGCGGCGGCCGCCTCCTATATATACGACACGGTGCGGCCCGTGGACTTCTAGGGTTTACCCCGTTGACTGCGCTGAAAAGGTTACTTTTTTACTAGGCCGCACATGGGCTTTCTTTATCTTCTCATCTGTGACCAGTATCGCATGCCTGTCTTATTCCCATTATAAAACAGGGACTGGGCCTATTCTACGTGCTTGTTGGTGCTACGTTCGATTGGACAAAAATGGAAAGGCTAAATTGTTCCCTGCAACAATAGTAACAACCCAATCTCTTCGTATATGACATGGACGCACGCTTATACATGAGTGCATTTTTCTTGGTTACTGACCACCAATCTGAGCATGACAAAGTCAAGCTTAATCTTCAAATTATTTTTCCATTTGCTATTGGTTTAGTCCTATAGTTAGTCTGGGGATTGAGTAAAGAGGGCATAGCCATCTCATCTCTCTTAACCAAGTTAAGATTATCGGTGGCCATTCAATGACAGATGGTAAAAGGGGTTCTGACCGACCAGCATAGCTCCGGCTAGAACTATGGCTTAGCCATTTTCCCTACTTCACTAATTTGGCAACTACCATTCTTTTTGGGCCGTTGCAGGGCTCCGACCAGAACATAACACAGCTGTGGTCCTTTTAACACTCTTTGTCAAGCAAGAGTTTATTGTGTCATAGCAAAGCTATGATTTTTGCGCCTTGCGCAAGGGTGTATCCAAGATACATCATTTGTAGCCATCTAATTAGCCCTATGCAAAGCTAGGGACTGGGCACTGATAGCACAGCTATCGACGCCCCCATAGTTAAACTATGAATTTAGAGCAGGCCCTTATAATTAATTTTGAAACATGGTCCTCGAGGTTTGGTTGGTACGCTAAGCTACGCTCCAAGCAAATAGCATAGCTATTTTTCCCATCTTCACTTTTATGTAATTGCCATGTTCACTAGTCCACAATAAAGTTGTAAGGTCTAGACATTGCTAAGTTGTGGTCGATATTTCCACTTAGCACAGTTGGGGACTGGTCGGCAGTAACACTATACAATAGTATAACCGTCATCCTACATTTTTTCCTTTTTCAAAGGATTTGTTACACGCGACATATGTTTGGGGACTGACCAGGCAACAAAGTTGCCGACCAGGGCCATTACAATGCACACGGGCTTCATTTTGCCTTGGACCCTAAAATAATGTGCTTCACACCTTATTTCAGGCTCGAGGACTACATGGGCCCATGTCACTTAGCAGTCACTTGGGCTATTTTCAGTAGATCTCCGCACCATAAATGTATCACCTCAGAAATAGTATATGAGAGAAATAACACATGTTTTCCTCTCTATTGTAGGCCCATGTCATAGGATGTGCGGCGACTTTTTTTTTAAGAGCAACATGCATCTTTTGTCAAACATCTACACTTGACAAGACACAGTGGCTAATTCAATAGTAACCTAGTCGGCACGCCAATGTGCCCACAAGATTTCAAGCTCTGCTGGTCGACAAGGGTCAAGATGGTGTTTTCCTCATGATACATGGTGCTCAGGGACTAGCTGTGGGGGTATTAACCCCTATACCCTCACGGCCCACCTTTGGGACTACTCGGGACTGAAGGCTTAGCCTAGGAGACAAAGCCTGATCAAGGCCTAGACCTGGTCAGACATCTTGAAGACCAAGCAATGAAGGGCCTGACGGCTAAGGAAAGCTAGTCGATAGGAAAGATATCAAGATAATTAGAGATATGATCCCATGTAATATTTATTCCGCATGTAACCAATCATCCCAAGATACTCGGATCTATAACCCTGCCCCCCAAGCTATATAAGGTGGGCAGGGACCCCCAAAAAACTCATCTCGCATACCAACTCATAATCAATCAGACCATAGGACGTAGGGTATTACACGATCTGCGGCCTGAACCTGGATAATACTCGCGTCTTGTATCTTTGATTACATCTAATTCATCATCTTAGCGTGCCTCCTCCTATAATCTACTACCGTAGGTACACCCTAGGTAGACTTCCGCCAATATTTTGTCGACAGTGAAGCAATGGTTCTACCAGAGCAAGGAAGTGGTCAAAATGTGGGACAAGTGTTCCACGGCATTCCTTGCAAAATTCTTCCACATAAGCAAAACAAATGCTCTACGGGGAAAGATATCAAACTTCCAGCACACTTCACTTGAATCCATTCGTAAAGCTTGGGAAAGGCTCTAGGAGTACATCCAGGCCTGTCCTCATCATGGGATGGAAGATTGGCTCATGCTTTAAAACTTCTATGAGGGCCTCACGGCCATGTCTAAGGGGCACGTTGTTGATGGCCACTAACACCCTATTTTTGCCATCAACATAGCAAGCTAAAAGTGATAAAAACTACTAAAAAGTAGCATTTATTATTGGAATTTTACTTGGTTCCACTTGTACTTGGAATTTCTATTTCATTGCAGGAAAAACTCAAAAACAGGTCAAAAGTGATACAAATATGAAGTGTGAGATGTGACAGGGCGGTAACCGGGCCAAGTGCCACGGCGCCCGCCCTGGAGCCAGGGTGCCCGTCCCCATGCTGGCAGTAAACTGACCCAGAACTGACTTGCCACGTCAAGGATCCACGTGATCAACCCCCTTATGACTTTATTGATCTAAGGCAGTTTGATCTGATTGCACTCGATGGATGTGACTTGGATCTATGGGTCCACTATCATACACTTGAGGTGTCAAGTCAGTGCAACCGACCTCAAACCGACTCAAAACTGACTTACCTATGGAGTAACCTACCTAATGAAGCAATCCATCACCGTTGGATGATGAGGCGGTGCCAAGTGGACGGTGCCCGCCCTAGCCCCAGGGTGCCCGCCCTGGCCAGGGCGCCCACCCCAGGTCCACAGCAACCAACCTTCAGGCTGCCTACATATGCTTCCTTGGTCCTTGTACACTATAAATAGGACCATTGGGGCTTGGTTACAAGCAAGTAGGTAGAGTAGGAAGATTAGAATCCAAGAATATCCATACTCCATTGTAAAGTAGCGCTTCCCCAGAGTTGAAGAGGGAAAGCTACAAAAGGAGTTGGAGCTACCAGCAACTTCGTAGCCGGGGAAGGAGCCGGGATTGTCGGCGACTTCCATCCTGTAACTCTGCGCTTCATTGTGGTAATAAAGTTCTCCTATTTACCTAAGTATTTATTTATTATTCTTGTGTGCTAGCATCACCACCCGGTTAAGGTGCTCTAGTTCTAGGATCCAAATTAGAGTAGTCAAGTTTATAGATTAAGCGATGTGCTTAGGCTATAGCTTGCCTGTGAATGCTCCTAAATCTCCATAGGTGGTAGCAATAGGTGGTGACAGCCCTATTGCCTATGTAGTCCACCATGATAGGTTTAGCTAGACAGTAGAGCTTTAGGTGCTTCCTGTCGGAGCCATTTGCTGTGGTGAGTTCTGAGGGAGTACGCTCTCAGTATACAAGACCCTGATCTATTCTTACTTAGTATAACAGACCATTTCCTTAACACCACTTACCTAATAGGAGCCTGGCCTCTAGGAATATAAATCACTTCACGTTCCCTGTGGATTTGATACCTTGGAATACTCTAAGGTGAAGACTACATTGACAACCGTCCGCTTGCGGTTAATCCTGTGTGCCACCCCAGGTGTCAGCAAGTTTTCTGGCACCATTGCCGGGTAACGGTAGCTGATTTATCAATCTAGACTTAGGATTCCAATGGAGAATCTATCCTTGTTCCTACATGCTTCTCTTTGCATTACGTGATTAGAACCACCATCATCAGCCCATCCTATTTATACTGATGGTTATGAACTAAGACCTAGTTCCATAACCAAGGTACAAGAACATATCTTCTCAAGGAATGAGAAAGAAAACCCATACACTCATCTATGAGACTTCGAGCAAATGTGTGCTTGCCTAAACATTCTAGGCATGACACCTGAGACCCTCAAGTGGAAGTTATTTCCATTCACTTTAATGGGAGCAGCCAAGCTGTGGCATGCTAGAACTGTAGAAAGTGCCAATGGAGAGTGGGAAGTATTATGAAGCAAGTTCAACTTAGCCTTCTTCCTTGTACTCCGAGTAGTACAACTATGAGTTGAGGTTCTTACTTTCCAACAAGGAGAGAATGAAACCTTGGGAGCCGCATGGGCTCATTTTATTGACTTAGCAAATTCAGGACCCCATTTAGACCTCTCCGATCATATGCTACTTCAGCATTTTTATGCTGGGTTGGAAAAGAAGATTGCCCACTACCTTGATATAGCATCAGGTGGGTCATTTCTTCATCTGTCTGCACTTGGTGCTAAGGAAGTTCTCAACAAAATTTTGGAGAACACTCCATACACCGATGTCCATGATGAATTTCCCGAAGAAGTAGTGACCATAGAAGCTAAAACTCCCATAGAAAAACCTTCTCTGGAGCCTCCTGAGGCTGTGGAAGAAATCCAGAAGGAAGAAGAAGGAAAAACTCCTCCTGAATTCCTAATGGAAATTGAGGATGATTTGTTTGAAGATTTTGGATACCTTACTAAGTATCCTACCCAACTGAATCCATCCACCACACCATCTTTCCATCTGCCCGATGAAGCACTATGTCGTAAGAACTTGCAAGATCTCTCAGCCATCATAAGTAATGAATGGACAATGGAGGCTGAGATTGCAAGGAATATTCTTCGCATAGAAAATATGCCTAGCACAGTACAATGTCATGTTGGAGGTAGAGACATCCTATCCTTGTATGATCCTATGGTAGGACTCAATATGATGTCTAACACCTACCTAGAGGCGAATCTTCCCAAAGCTTAGCTTATGCCATCATCTCAATCTTTTAGAGACCCCTACGGCAACATAACAGAAAGCTTAGGGATTGCAAAAATCGTCTCTACCATTATCGCAAAAATCTTCTTAGACTTCCACATTTTTGATATGGGTATCTTTAGCATCTTTATAGGACAACCTTGGTCCGAACTGGTTTCCGAAGGGGCTACCAAAGGATGAATTAATGTCCAAATTGGTAAAAAGGAATATACATTCCCTCTCATTCGTGCAATAAATTCCATAGTTGACCTACCACCAGATCCAGATCCTCTTGATCAGGCAACGACAACTACTTTTCAAGAAGCAGCCCTGCCTAATTTTGAAGAGGATGCTGAATACTTCATCAAAGAAGATGCCAAAATAGATGAACCCTATCGTTTAGATGAGACACAACAACCTGACCAACCTTCCATAGAGCTTAAACCTTTACCTGGTGGTCTAAAATATGTCTTCCTAAACAACAATCCTAAGACCCCTATCATAATCAGTGATAAGTTGTTGGAGGAAGAAACTTCTAGACTCACAATAGTTCTAGCAAAACAACATTCTATTTTTGGCTATTCACTTCAAGATCTTAAGGGAATAAGCCCAGCCTTGTGCACCCATCGAATCCCTATAGACTCTAATGCAATACCCTCTAGAGAACCTCAACGACAACTTAACAACAATGCATGAAGTTGTCAAGAAGGAAGTCTTAAAACTTCTTCACGTGGGTATCATTCACCCAGTTCCTTATAGCAAATGGGTAAGCCCTATGCAAGTAGTTCCTAAGAAGGGAGGAATGACAGTCGTTAAGAATGACAAGAACGAACTTATACCTCAGCGCACTGTCACAGGATGAAGAATGTGCATAGACTATAGGAAATTGAATAAAGCCACTAAAAAGGATCATTTTCCCTTACCCTTCATCGATGAGATGCTAGAAAGGTTAGCTAACCATTCCTGTTTCTGCTTCCTCGATGGATATTCAGGTTATCACCAAATCCCAATCCATCCCGATGACCAGGATAAAACCACTTTTACATGCCCATATGGAACTTATGCTTATAGGCGCATGTCCTTTGGACTTTGTAATGTGCATGTATCTTTCCAACATTGCATGATGTCTATTTTCTCTGACATGATTGAACAAATCCTGGAAGTATTTATGGACGACTTCTTAGTTTATGGGAAAACATTTGATGATTGATTTAACAACTTAGATAAAGTCCTTTAGCGATGTGAAGAAAAATACTTAGTCCTTAGTTGGGAAAGTGCCACTTCATAGTTCGCGAAGGCATTGTTTTAGGCCATCGAGTGTCCGAACGAGGAATAGAGGTAGGCAGAGCTAAGATCGAGGTAATTGAACAACTACCTCCACCCACGACTATAAAAGGAGTAAGAAGCTTCATGGGTCATGCTGGTTTTTATAGAAGATTTATTAAGGACTTCTCTCAAATTGCTAGACCCTTAACGAGCCTTTTAGCTAAAGACATTCCATTCAAATTTGATAGTGAATATCCTTGGTCTTTTCATATCCTGAAAAAGGCTTTAACGACTGCCCCAATCATACAACCTCTTGACTGGAACCTCCCATTTGAAATTATGTGTGATGCTAGTGATTTTGCTGTGGGGGTTGTCCTTGGTCAAACTAAGGAAAAGAAGCACTATGCTATTTCCTATGCTAGTAAGACCCTGACAGGACCCCAGCTTAACTATGCAACCATAGAAAAGGAGTTACTAGCTGTTGTCTTTGCAATTGACAAGTTTAGATCCTATCTAGTAGGAGCCAAAGTGATTGTGTACAGCGACCACTCAGCGCTAAAATACCTTTTGGCAAAGAAGGATGCTAAACCCCGTCTAATCCGATGGATCTTACTCCTTTGAGAGTTTGATCTAGAAATCAGGGAGAAGAAGGGAGTAGACAACCCAGTCACAGACCATCTATCCCATTTACAGTTCCAAGAACAGGATAGTCTTCCTATAGATAATTTTCTCCGTGATGATACCCTTCTAACAATCACACACACAAACCCCTGGTACGCCAACATAGTAAATTTTATTGTTTCTGGCTACGTACCGCCAGGGGAAAATAAGAAAAAGTTGCTTTACCAAAGTAGAACCCACCTGTGGGATGATCCTTATCTCTATAGGGTCTATGCTGATGGACTATTGAGAAAGTGTGTCCCACTAGAGGAAGCAACTAAAATCATAGAACGCTGCCATTGTAGCAAAGTATGGAGGACATTATGGAGCCTTCCGAACGCATGCCAAGATCTGGCAGAGTGGTTTCTTCTGGTTGTCCATTTATGAAGATACTAAGCAATTTGTAAGATGATGCCAGCATTGCCAAAAACACAGGAATATTAGTACCTGAGATGCCATGCCTCTAACTAACAACCTCCAAGTGGAGTTGTTTGATGTATGGGGTATAGACTTTATGGGACCCTTCCCTAAGTCTCAAGACTCTGAATACATCCTAGTGGCTGTAGACTATGTCTCGAAATGGGTCGAAGCCTTGCCATATCGAGCTGTGGATTCTAAACACGCTAGAAAGATGTTTCACTAAATAATCTTTCCACGCTTTGGAGTTCCTAGGCTAGTTATCAGTGATGAAGGTCCCCATTTCATTGATAAAGGCTTTAGGTGCTATTTAGCTGAACAAGGAATACAACACAATATAGCCACAGCCTACCACCCTCAGACGAGTGGCCAAGCTGAAACATCCAATAAACAAATAAAGAACATCCTACAAAAGATGGTAAATGAAATGGGAACGATATGGAAGAATAAATTGTCGGACGCTCTATGGGCCTATCAGACAGCCTATAAAACTCCTATAGGCATGTCCCCATATCAACTAGTTTATGGAAAAACCTATCATCTTCCAGTCAAGCTTGAGTTCAAGGCTCATTGGGCCATTAAGAGATGGAACATAGACCTTTAGTCAGCCAGACGAAACCGGAAGATGCAAATTTCTAAACTAGAAGAATGGAGAGAGAGGGCATACCACAGTGCTAAACTCTATAAAGAAAGAACTAAGAGATGGCACGACAAGAGGATTAAGAAGAACGAATTTAACCCAGGCGATAAAATGCTACTCCTTAATTCAGGAGTTCAACTCTTTGGTCATGGTAAACTCTGTAGTAAATGGAACGGACCTTATAAAGTAGTCGCTTCATCACCGCATGGGGCTGTTACTTTAGAAAGCGATGATGGGGTAATTATTTAAAACAAATGGTCAACATCTAAAACTCTTCTATGAACTTGAATTACAAGAACTCAAGGAGTTTGATGTAATAGAGTTCATAGAGTTTTGACAAAAGACCATTTGAGTTGAGTTCTAGGCCTACCGAGCCCTTTCTCCACCTTAGTGGGCCAAAAGACTGGAAATGAGCCTTAAAAACTTGGGATCCTGAAGTCCATTTAGCATGGTTCAAGCTCCCAAGTTTAAAATTTCAAAAGGGACTTGAGGTCTAGGGCGCCCATCCTCAACCTCCAGGGCACCCGCCCTAGCCGAGGTGCCCGCCCCCGGGGTGTGGCACCCCCGCTCCTCCAGTCCAGGTGGCCTTTGATCCATGTTTTTTTCAAGTTTAAAAGTTTGAAATCTTTTGAATTTTAGCTGGATAACTCCTAAAACCAAGGAAAGGATGATTACAACTCCCCTATTTAAACTTTCATGTGGTTCTCTCCCTTTCCTCACAAATTCCAGCCCCTCTTTTACGTCCCTACATTTCCAAACTCGAGATCATGGCCTCTTTCACCGAGAAAACCATGACTCCTGCTATTCGCAAGTCCCTCCTAGAACTCAAGCAAGATCTTGAGCCCACTAATGCCATTACTCCCATCCATGCCAAAATCCGACCTTCTCCACACAATCCCAAGAGAGCTTTGGCCAACGAGAGCCCAAAGGCCAGCAATGTGACAATGCCCGGCCCCATCACTAGGGCGGCCGCCCTGACCCCACGACGTCGCCGTCAGCATCTCGTCGTCCCGACTCCCCCAGGCCGACATGACGCACCTTGTTCACAAATAGTCCCGGGAAGAGTCCCTGGACTGATGTGAATGGTTGTCCTACCACCGGGGCACTCAGCCCAAAGAAGACTCGTGACGTCACGCTGATTCCTGCCGACGAGAAGACAATTGTCACCATCACCAACTCCAACGATTACACGGATAGCACCACTCGCAACACATCTTCCAACCCAAAGAGGGTGAAATTCGCCATCTCCGGAAAAAGGATGTCGTGTGGCCACTACGAGAAGGTGTTCCATCTTAACTCTAGCGAGACCAAGACCACCGATGGATCTCTCTGCTCTGTCTGTGCATCACAAGCAAGGAGAGCACAATGCAGAGGGTGCTGAACCTTCAGTGGAGAGCCTCATGGATCAAGTGAAAAGGTTGAAGAAGGAGAAGGAAAAGCTGGAAGATCTGGTGGCGGAATATGTCTTGTGGCGTTATGATATAGAGGACAAGTTTGCCATTTTGTGCAAGGGGCGTACCTCCAAGATCAAGTGCCTGTACAAAGCTACTGGGCATGAAGATCTTTATGAGGTCCCTCTGCCCTAGGCATTTTAGAACGTTAGGTAGCCAATCATAGTTGCCTAGCATAGTTTAATTTATTATTTCAATAAGTGCTTAGTTTGATTTTCTTAATCTATTTCCAAAAGAGTCAATGTAATTTCAGTTATCAAGTTGAATTAAATAAAATTGTTTGGTCCACTAGTGTTTCCTACTAGTAGGACCCTTTGTTATTTTACCAATTTCTCTACATGTTGAATAAAAAGAATAGGATTACCATGAAGCAGTGTGGGGGAACCCCAATCTCAGTGAATACTGCAGCAAAATCGCAATATTCCTGCAGTACAACCAAGCAACAAGCCACACAAAGAAGTGGAGGTTGAATTGATGACACGACCAGAGCGGCCGCCCTAGTCCCAGCGCACCCGCCCCCACCATGGCGCCCGACGTGATCACCTCGGTCACAAGTCCTTCCTCGACACATCACGCAGATATGATCTCTTGCACTTTATTTAAATACAAGTCTTTCTGTTGTTCTTGCAATTTAATGAATAAATTTGTTTACCCCATGATTGAAAAATGACAAATGAGATCTTAACTTGCCTTGTATAAACTTTATTCTGGTTCTAACTTAAATAGTGAGCTACTTAATTTAGTATGGTCTACCTAAGTTGTGGAGTTGTGTGAGATAGGAGTATCAAGTTGGTGTTTCCCTGATTGGTCGCACTCTTGGAGAGTCTCTTTTTGAAAATAAAAAATATTTGTTCTATAACTCCTCATATGACAAAAGTACCTACCAGAACCAAAAGATAGGAGAATAGAAAGAATAAACCTTTGCATGATCTTTTGACTTGACTTTGAGCTTTATCAAATAGGGAGATCTAAGTAGAGAGTTGTGTCATGCCTCGATGATCAAGATCATAACATGCACCCCTGAGAAAACTTCTACTCTGGAAGTATACTCCTACCTAAAGATTCAGCCTTCTCATGTGTTCTAAATCCTTATGAGGGAACGGCTATATTTACAAAAGAGAGAGAGAGAGAGAGAAAAGAGGGATAAAATCCCCTCTTGATAAGGATAAGCATTTCCACCATAAAATCTTGAGTAAGAGAGCATGACATGACCCTCCTAGGATCCCTTATTTGATGTGGCAATATAAGCTAGTCAAAGGTTCGAATTTCCACCTTACCTACCTATGAGCTCCACATAAGCATTAGGATAGTTAAGGCACTCTCTAGTGCTCAGTGAGAAACAATGTCGTACACTTTGAGTGACTGAGAGATCCATATGAGGAGATATAGAAATCAAGTTTTCTTTGCAAAACATTCAAAACACTCCAAGAGTTGTTGACTAAAATTGTGAGACATGCTTGTTCTTGCCTATTCCACTGCTCAACCGCCAAAGGAATGACCTTCACCGAAAAGATCATTTGTTTGAGTATAGAACTAGAGTAACTTTTATACTTGATCAAGTTTGAATTTCTACACTCATAACTTGCTCAAGGACGAGCAAGAGGTTAGTGTGGGGGAGCTTGTTAATGGCCACTAACACCCTATTTTTGCCATCAACATAGCAAGCTAAAAGTGATAAAAACTACTAAAATATGGCATTTATTATTAGAATTTTACTTGGTTCCACTTGTACTTGGAATTTCTATTTGATTGCAGGAAAACCATGAAAACAGGTCAAAAGTGATACAAATATAAAGTGTGAGACATGATAGGGCGAAAATTGGGCCAAGTGCTAGGGTGCCCGCCCTGGAGCCAGGGCGCCCGCCCTGACCAGGGCGCCCGCCCCCGTGCTGGCGGTAAATCAACCCAGAACCGACTTGCCACGTCAAGGATCCGCGTGATCAGCCTCCTTACCACTTCAGAACCATTGTTCTAAATTGGTTTGATCTGATTGCACTCGATGGATGTGACTTGGATCCATGGGTCCACTGTCATACACTTGAGGTGTCAAAGTTGGTGCAACCGACCTCAAACCGACTCGAAACCGACTTATCTGTGGAGTAACCGACCTAATGAAGCAAGCCATCACAGTTGGATGATGAGGCGGTGCCAGGTGGACAGCAGCCACCCTGACCCAGGGCGCCCGCCCTAGCCAGGGTGCCCACCCCAGGGTCCACAGCAACCGACCTTCAGGCTGCCTACAAATGCTTCCTTGGTCCTTGTACACTATAAATAGGACCATTTGGGCTCGGTTACAAGAAAGTAGGTAGATTAGGAAGATTAGAATCTAAGAATATCCACACTCCGTTGTAAAGTAGCACTTCCCCCGAGTTGAAGAGGGAAAGCTAGAGAAGGAGCTGGAGCTGCCAGCAACTTCGTAGCTGGGGAAGGAGCCAAGATTGTCGACAACTTCCACCCTGTACCTCTGCACTTCATTGTGGTAATAAAGTTCTCCTGTTTACCCTAAGTATTTATTTATTATTCTTGTGTGTTGGCGTCACTACCTGGTTAAGGTGCTCAAGTTCTAGGATCCGAATTAGAGTAGTCAAGTTTATAGATTAAGCGAGGTGCTTAAGCTATAGCTTGCCTGTGAATGCTCCCAAATCTCCGTAGGTGGTAGCAATAGGTGGTGACAGCCCTATTGCCTGTGTAGTCCACCATGATAGGTTTAGCTTGAGAGTAGAGCTTTAGGTGCTTCTTGTCAAAGCCATTTATTGTGGTGAGTTCCGAGGGAGTACGCTCTCAGTATACAAGACCATGATCTATTCTTACTTAGTATAACAGACCATTTCTTTAACACCACTTACCTAATAGGAGCGTGACCTCTACAAATATAAATCACTTCATGTTCCTTGTGGATTCGATACCTTGGAATACTTTAAGGTGAAGACTACATTGACAACCATCCACTTGCGGTTAATCCCGTGTGCCACCCCAGGTGTCAACACATATAGATGCTACTGCTAGAGGTGCATTCCTCTCCCTCACCATTGAGAATGCCACAACACTGATTGAGAAGATGGTGGCTATTTAGAGCTGGGGAGAAGGACGAAAAGCACAAAAAGGCATGCACACCGTGAAGGAGATGGATCTGCTTGCCGTAAAAATAGACCTACTAATGAAGAAGCTTGAGGGACGTGCCACTGATCCTACTACTGGCATCATCGAAGCCATAGACTCACACATGATGTGTGAAGTCTATGGAGATGTTGGCCATTCGGGGAATAGCTATCCCGAAACCCAGGTGCCCCACAATCACATGCTCTATTGGTACCTAGTAGTTCAATCACGCCTTATGTGATCTTGAGGCAAGCGTAAGCATCATGCTGAAATCAGTCTTTGACAAATTGAATTTCACCAACTTGGAGCCTATCAACATGACACTCCAGTTGGCTGACTCCTCAATTCGGTACCCAACAGGGATTTCCCAAGATATCCCAGTAAAAATCAGAGGGTATTATGTTCCAGTGGATTTTGTGGTGCTCAACATGGAACTCACCAAAGAAACACCCCTCATCCTGGGGAGACCATTCTTGATGTTGGAGCTAGAGAAATCCGCTTCAGTATCAATGGACAAGAAGAGAAGTTCATGTTCATGCCTTGCCGTCAGGAAGAATGCAACATGATACGCATCAGATACAGGCCGAATCCCTAAGGCATCAAGGACACAGAAATTCAACCTCAGCTTTTGAACAACCTATCAAAGATCTCAAAAGAATCAAAGAAAAAGCTAGAGCTAAAAGAAAAGGTGGCTCCCAAAAGAAATGTGAACAAGGAGCAGAAAAGTAAAATAGCTCCTAAAAAGAAAACACAAGAAAAGAGGGAAGAAATCCCTGAGCCTTCATAGAAGAAGACGGTGTGGAAACCCAAGGAAAAAGCTAGACATACTTCCACACTGCCCAAGATAAACCAAAAAGTATGGAGGCCCAAGCAGGTGCAACCATCTACTTCTCCCAAGATGGATGTACCATCTTCAAGAAAACAATGAAGGGGAGAAAAGTCCTGCTCAACGGACTTGAAATAGTGAGCCCTTGCCAAAGGTAAATCGGTAGTTATCCTTAATTAATTTTTACTCTAGCAGTTTCTTTACCTTAAATAAAAATGCCTGAGTAATTTCTTTGTCCCCTAATAAATATAGCTTTCATCCATCACATGTTTCTTGCTGCTTACATTTCTTACCTTAGTCTATGTTTTTGCACAAAGTTTTGAGATATGATGTTTGCGCCATCATTCTCTCATAAGTTTTTAATGCAAGCATGGTGTTTGGGTTATTAGCTTACCTAGGTTGAACAAACCTTTGAAACAAAGTGCTAGCATAGACTAGGAATATTTCTATGGACTAACCTTTGCAGAATAAATTCCACCATGACAAAAGGAAGTCCTAAAAAGATGATGATGGAGATAAGGTAAGTTTCTATCCTTAAAAAAATCAATCAAAGGGGACCCATGTCATAATCCAGCTTGGGGGAGGTGCCCCCGCTCAGGTATTTTGTATCTTATCTTTTCAGTCTTTTAAAAATAATAATAATAAAATTTATTCCACTCCCATATGTGTTAAGATATGTTAGTTTCTCTTCTGTTGAAATGATGAATAGTTGCTTTGTCTATAATTCATTTATGCCTAAGTTATAACTTAGTGTTCCTCAAGGTTTAAGTTTGTTGGCTAAAATATCTCATTCTGAAAACTTGAAATCTTATGGGTTGCAATCGCATGATCCTTTTTCTAAGTTGTTGCGAGATATGAGATGGTACAAATAGATTTTGCTATGACTTCGTTCTACGAGAAACTTGACATCCGGAGTTTTCTTTTCAAAAATTTCAAAATTATAAGTTCCTCAATGATTATGAATACCACCAAGGCCATATGATATGCTCTACTTTTATAAACCTTTAGTCATATGATGCTTGCGGAACTTTGAGTTGGGTCAAATTGTTGTGACCTAGTGAGATTATGGTCATATGCCCATGATTGAGATTCACATGCACCCACCAAATAAATCCGACTCTCACCCTGAGAGTTGCGCACAACATGCACTCTTCCATCCACCAAAAATAATACCGACTCTCACCCTGAGAACCGCGCATTCTTTTTATAAAAATTTCACTCCTTCCATTTGCAATCATCACTTCTCTCCATCCAAAAGTCCTCATATGTCAACAAAAAGATATGGGCTATGCTAAAAAAGAAGTGAGAAAAAGCCAAACGGCATGAGAAAACAAACGGGAAAGTCCAAATACCCATTCAAAAAAAATGAATGATGATGATTCTATAGCCCATGTCTCTCCAACAATTCTGTTCCATCCAATAAAGGAGAGTCATGATGCTTGGAGTGCCAAAAATAATTAGAGATAGGTTTCCACCATACTCATTCTTCCACACATTAGCACATCTCAATCAAGGTGTATGACTTGTATCTTCTTGTGGTCCGGTCTTTTACTCAACAATACAGGTGATGTAAGTATGCCCACCTTTTTACCTGCCCAAAACTCCACTCTCAGCCTTAGTGGTAGGGTTTGAAAGGCAACACTACAATTCCTTTGGTGAGGTAATCTTACACATTGAGCGAATGAGAGAATCATTTGAGGAACTTGTTTTATTTTGCAAAACTCATAAAACCTCTGGATAGACAGTCTATCAAAGAATGAATGATTGGTGATTCTATTATAACAGTTCTATCTTGCAACCGCCCAAGAACTTGGAGAAGCTACAAGCCCCATGAGCAATCAAGGTAAAGAGTGGATAGAATGCTAACTTATTTAAATTGCGAAGGAATTCTTTGTTATAGGCATGGCACATGTGAATTATATCAGCATTGTAGCAACTCCTGATCAACAGCCATACTTAGCTATTTGCTCGGGATGAACAAAGGTTAAGCTTGGGGGTCTTGTTGGCGGTCCTTTGGATCAATTCTAACTGCCAACTTAGGCATAAAAGAGAGAGACAGCCATACTTTAACACATATGCCTATGCTATTAACATAATTTCACTTGTACCCCTAGTATTTATATTTTTACAGGATTTATGGTGAAACAAGTGGAAGTGCACAACATCTAGAAGAAAGCGCAAAAGCAAAAAGACAAATTTAGGAATACGCAAAAAAGATCAAGAGAGGAGCCCACCTTCGGTGCATACCTGGGCCTGATCGTAACTGCAGAAGAGATCCAGGCCCAGGAAGGAACCGACCACCCGAAGGCGGTGGCCAAATGGCCCTACCTACCGGGGGAACGACCGCCCCGGGGACCGGCCGCCCCCTGGTGGTCTCTCCCGGACCCAGTGTTCTTAGGCGGTGCTTGGGTCAGTTCCCTCAAGGCGGTTTCACCTGCTTCCATGTGGGGAGACGCCCGAACCTTCCTACTTGGGCTATAAATAGCTAGGAGCTCCTCCACTCTACACACACACCAACATTTGGAGCACTACACCTCACATTTCCTACTTGTTCTCTTTAGCTTAGTGTTAGTAGTTGAGCAAGGTAAAGCTATCAAGGAGAGCTTGTCTCCTTGGAGGAAGCAAGAACATCTTGGTATGAGTATAATTCAGTTCTCCTCTATGAGCAAGTTCTTATCTTATATATATAACAATGCATATGAATTAGAGTATAGTCTTGTTCTTGTTATGATCATGACATATAAACTAGCCTATAGTCTATGTGTTATGTTCTTGATATGTTCATCAAAGTTCTTCATCGTTCATCGAATTAGCATGAACAGAGGAAGAACTAAGGATGGGATAATGGTTCGTTGTGCCGTCATGGTTGCTCTTAGCCGAGCCTGTCAATCCGAAGGGTTAGGGTCCCGGGAGGTTAGGAGTTTTTTCCAATTACACGAGCGTGGTACTCGGGTATGCGGAGATCAGCGGATATGTCGGTGCCCCATGGGTAGAGGGGTAGGTGGGCAGGTGGTGATAGCCCTGTCCATCCCAAGCACTCTCCGACGTTCGGGTATTGAGTAGGAGTTCGTAAAGTCTCTATCGGCTGGCAGACCAGCTGCGGGGATCTCCCTGTCATCCCAGACTTAGTCCTAATTCTTGTCATATTAGTTAGATGTATTTTGCTATTCTTTGCATAGCTGTATTAGACCAACGCCTGCTCACGTAGTTTATTCTTTTATTCTTTATTTACCTTTTATCCTTGATATTGGCTCCTATGTGTGTGACCACTATCTTATGAACCTGATTTACCCCTGTTTATGCTATGTCTACCTATGCATTCAATAAGTAATCACGTTTATACCAAAGCTAGATACATTCATCATGGCCTCCTACGGGAAATTATAAATACAACACTCTTAAATACTCACGGGTTGAAATGCTATAATAATAGTTCTGTGCACTTGCAGATTTACTCTTATTTCTTATTGAACTACCGATTGGCATACTAAGTACCATTACTAAGGATTTTAATTCTTGTTGCCCCCCAAGGTGCCATGCTTCAGTTTTGCATATCGTAAGTAATGGCGGTTAGGAAGGCCAATCAAGTACCTCTAACTGTTATTACCAGACTGCACTACCTTGGCCGGCGCCGTTAAGGGCCGAGAGTTACCTTTCTAAAGTAATTGTAGTTAGGGATGTCAACACACGTTTCATGTGTTGTTGCCAAGGACGGACTTTTTAGTCTATCTTTAGTAGTAATGTTGAGAAACGCCAACACCCGCGAGATTTAGTTCCACAAAGTGTGGAGGGTAGAATCTGGAAGGTCTTGAAGATTTTCAAGCAAGTCTCGAAATGCCAAAATCAAGTCAAGAAAAGAAGTCCAAGCAAATCAATGGACAAGTCAAATTCTTCAACACGGCAAAAGCCGTGAATCAAGTTCAAGTCAATCAAAATCAAGTTCCAAGTCAATCAAAGGGACGCCCTAGTTGCACCGGAGAGTGACTACCTTCCACCACCCTCGTAAAAAAAAATGAGGCATATCTCAAAGCCTTGTACCCATAAACAATCCCAGCGTAGCCATACCTAATGTCTCTTTAGAAGTACGGGGTCAACAGCTTAGTCTGGTTGATGTGATGATTAGAAGAAGTTTTTGTTGCTTCGGGAACGTCTACTACATGTCACCTTTTATACACGAACACGGGTGGTAAAGGCAAGATGTCCTAGAGGTTGAGCTCTCTCGCAAACTTGTTAGCGGTTGCCACATAGCTTATTGATTAAAAGGGAAGCCGACATTTTTTTCTCTAAAAAAAATCCTCTTTTATTCAACACCTGATCAATCAACATCAAGCTTATAAATAAACGATTGTTTCTTTAGTGGGAGCAGAGAAGCATACCATAGCGGTTCCTGTGGATCTGTGAAACCCTTCGATTTTATTGGCTGGCGCCGTAGTTGTCAAACGGCCGCAATAAAAAATTGATAAAACTCTTCGTGGGACCAGAAAAGCATACCATAGCGTTTCCTGTGGATCTGTGAAACCCTTCAATTCTATTGGCTGGCGCCGTAGTCGTTAAACGGCCGCAATAGGGTTGATAAAACTCTCATTGAGAAGTGGCACGTACTTTCGCCACGGAACAAGTTAGTATTGGCTGGCGCCGTGCAGCATAACGGCCGCAATACATTTGATATGTGCTCGATCATATGCATGGTCTTTCGCTATGGTCGTTACATAAGTTTCTTGTGATTCCTACGGTGATATGGACTTGCATCACGAAGTGAGTTACAAGAGTTATACACGGTATGGTCTTTTGCCGGATAAGCCTAAATGGCACCTACACCTGAGGCAGTCGTAGCCTCACCCAAGATGCAAATGGTATGCACTTGCGCCGTATGCAATTTTGTCTGCCAAGGGGTGTTTTTCGTCTCCTATTTTTTGTTTCACCTTGTACGGGTGAGATTATTATATTGCCCGGAATATTATAATATTTGGTCACGGGAAAGATCTAACGTCACGTATATAAAGACGTAAAATTTCTACACCTCTTTTTTCTTTCATCTCTTCGTGTCCTATATATTTACGGTTAGAAAACCATAATAATAATAAAACATCAAAATTTTCACCTAATAATCTGTCCACTCTCTGATTCAGAAAAATTCTATCTGCCCTTCCAGCCACTCCACCCTATCACCTCTCCGACTCCAACTCCAGTATGGTAGTGCTACAGAGATTAGATTGGGAATAGAATAAAAAATAATATAAGGTTTCAAATGAAAATAATACAAGAAAGAGAAAAAAGGTGGAAGGGCTTTAATAATTTTTAAAATAGGCCAGGGTTTCAGATGCAAAATGTTCAAATGTTATAAAATTCATAAAAAAATATAAAAAATCAGAAAAATATCAAACCAATTTTATTAGTTTCATAAAAATATGATCCATCCATATATGTTATGAATATAATTGGGTTATGTTTTTATCTGCATGTGTGTTAATCATCCTTATATAGGCTGCATACATATGGTTTGAATATGTACGGGATATCCTCTTGGTCATTGTTCCCCTAAGTCTTGAGGGACTTTCCGTTATCCAATTCCTACCCAAGACAAGGCTCGGTTCATAATCCTTACTTTTCAACAATTATTATGTTTATTTCTACATTAAATTTTAAGGAGTAAGATTTACACCACTAATTTAGTTTTGTTTAAAAATTAAATATAGATTAGTTAACGGCACAACAAATTATTTTATGAACCGAAAAGTGGCAGTATATAATTCTTGACTTTTTTATTAAAATTTTGACGAGAAAGATTTACAACATCTATGTCAATTGTATTTAAATAATTTGTTGGTATTTAAATATGGATTAGTCAATTATACAACTAATTATTTTATGAACCAGAATGTTCGGTAGTATGTGGTTTATGACAAGAGCTACTATATAAAAAAAATATTGTCATAATTATCGGTGGACAGAACAATCCTAATACGGTTACGAAAGTTGGTATGACAATGCGTAAAAAAGCTACAAAGGTCGATATCCATGAGCAGTATGAAAAAGCTACAAAATTATAATATATTTATTTATATCTAAATGACTATACTCTTTGCAAGAAAAAGAAAAAATATACCAAAATTTGTTAATTCGATGCAAGTTTAATATGCCATTGTTATTTATTATGAGCATTAACGTATATTATAAATACGATAATCATCATAAAATAAATTATAAAAACATAAAACTTAAATTATCATTCATGTTATCATTTCATATAAATTTTAATAATTTTTTTGTCTCGTTGCAACGCACGAACATATTTACTAGTATACGTATATACATAGCATTTTGAGATTAATGTCGGAAGCTTACAGAAGCTCAATCAATCGCACGCTGAGGCCAGGGTCACCAGGCCCAGTAAAATACTGATCACGTATGGTCATGCACAAGAAGGCAATAAAAAAAGAGAATCGCACGCAATGTGACATAAGACTTGAATTTATTTAATTGCTCAAAAGACGTTGCACACATTGACAATGACTCAACGACTCAATGATAAACACTAGACGCTGGGGGCATAAGGTCAACCACGACACTTAGTGCCGACTGCACCTTGACAAACTAACAAGCCTTGCCGACCCTGGGGGCAAGGATTTTATTCAAACGACGCTCAGCACCGTGCCTCCCTAACACACATTTAAAGACACGACGGGTCTTCAAGAAGACGACCGAAGAAACTTTATCAACGCTGCTTCTCTTCATCACCCGAATCTTGAGCATAACGGGCGATCTGCTGCTTCACCTGGGATGATGAATCAGCTATGCTGTCCTGCGCCGCGGAGACCAGGCCAAGGAATTCATTGGCTTCTTTCAGCTCCACTGACTTCTCCGCACGGCACTTCTCTTCTGCTGCAATAAGGGCTTGGAGTTCCCGAACCCTCTCGTCATATTCTTCTATGCAGAGCTTCACGGTGTTTCTTGCCGGCAGCATCTAGGAGATTCAGCTTCTTTAAAGCTGATGGCGTTTCTTTCTCAATAACAGCAGCCTTCTGACTCAACTCCTTGGCATAATCTTTGGTTGCTGAAGTTACGGTGGCTTCACATGTACCCAAAAGCCCCACGAGCTTCTCCGGTGCGTCCATGAACAGCTTCACTTCTCTTAGCAGACTCAGGTATCCGACAGGAAACAAACTCTGAGCGTATTTTTCATCTCGGATTGAGGTAGGATTTCAAATTGTTTGGACCAGGACTGTTCCTACTGGCCTGAGAAATTTTAGCAGCACGGGACACCAAGTCGAGTCCATAATCGTTCCTCATATGAACTCCACTCGGTGGGGGGCATTTGTACGACGAAATTTTGGCATAATGCTCACCATTATTACTTAGCCAAAATGAATAATTTTAATCATGTCCGTTATACAAGTATTTTTACATGTGGCTTATAATATTGCAAAGCCCATGCAAAAATGGCTATTATTGCCCATGTTGATTTTTGGTGTATACACGTACATGAACAAGGCTTGTGGGCTAAATGAAATAGATATATGGCCCATCACTAATATGCACGTAGTATAGCTATGCTAGTTAAGCATTTTGCCAGCCATGGAACATTCTAGAAGCCTTGGAATCTGCGTCTAAAACGATATGCTTATGACATATATCTAGTTTTGAGGTAAAAGATATACTGTAACCATTCAAGCAATCCATGTGCAACACGTTAGCTCAGCTAGCAGTGCGTTGGCTGAAAAGATACAGTACGTATATGTCGGTGTCTCGACCCCGGGGGCCTAGCACCAACGAGTAACTACGTGTTGCGTGCTCCCTAATCCGGATGGTGAAGCAAGAAGAACGCAAGGATTTATCCTGGTTCGGACAAAAGAAGGCCCTACGTCCAGCGGGGGAGGAGATGTTGTATTATCTTGCACCGAAGTGCTTGTACATGAGAGATACAAGCAAGCGTGTGTGAGAAGAGGTGAGAACAAGGCTTAAGTCTAGAAGTGCTAGTCCTATGCCTTGCTGTGTGTGGTGTGGCTGAGTGAGTCCGAATGAGTTCACCCCCTCTACAGCTAGCCCAGTGCCTCCTTTTATAGGCCAAGAAGGGGCATAGGTGTACAGAAAACCCTAATGGCGCTGCAATTGATAGGGCTATTGTAAGCAATGACGCTGAGGGGTGATGCCGATCATATCGTAGCCACTGCTGAGGTATGTGACAGGGCGATGCCGAGCCCTGTAGCGACGAGCTTCATGATGAGATTCTCCCTCTTGAGTAGTCACGGCGATGTCGGTGATTAACGGTCCTGATGATGGCGCTGGCACACCTCAGTGACACGGTGAAAGATGTGAGCTTCTATGGTAGACATACGGCTTGCTGTAGATGACACGCGGGAGTGGTTGGATCGCTGACCGAGGCCGTCGGGAGCCTGAGTCGAGGGGTAGTCGAGCGGGCCGAGGCCGAATGGATAAGAACGAGCCTCGGAAATATGGTATGGATGTTGACTTCTGTGTTTCAAGGCGGTGCCCGACGGGGCACAGTGTTTCATACGGTGGAATACTGGTCTGTACGAGATGACGCTTCTCCGGGGATGGGCGGTAAAAGTTAGATCTGACATCTGTAGTTGCCCATCATCACTACCGTTGTAGCCACGGGGGTTGGCAGGAGTAGGTGGGGTGCATTAAATGCTCTAATTGTCGTACAGGAAGTAGGTGGATGGAGGAGGCGAGGTACTCGATGGGGGGTCGTCCGCCCGCACGGACTTCCGTCACTCGAGCGGGGGGTCGTCCGTGCGGTCGGACAACTGTCACTCGAGGCCCTCGTCGACTGTAGGTGTAGGCGGCCGTGCTGGTGTCATACGTGGGCCGGCCTAGTATGGTTTGATACGCGCCGGTGGGCTCTTGTATTCCCTAGGTTGATCGTGGGCTTTTTGGTGATTTGGATTTAATTGCTTGGGGATTAATTCTTCTTGACCCGGGTTTAGGGTACCCCCTTATCCAGGTACCCGACAGTACCCCCCAATACTCTACGTGAGTGCTGGCACTCACACAGAGGCTCATGAATTGGAGTCGTAGCGTCTGTCGTTCTCTGAAGGGTGCGCGCGAGCGTACCCTTCGGGGGTAGCCCCTGAGGCCTCGGAGGAGTGGGAAGACTCCTCTGATACGCCCTTCGTCGAGGCGTGCTTGAGTAGTTAGTCCTTTCAGTGGGCGTGGTCTTCTTTCGTCGAGGTCTGTCTCATGGCGAATGTTCTAGAGGGGCTAAATGGTCATGAACTAGAGTCATAGCACCCTCAGTCCCCACTATAAATCTCTAAGAGAGCCTTATCTTGGGTGCTCCTCGAGGCCTCGAGGAGCAAAGAACTCCTTTTGATCTCCTCTGGAGGCATATGATCGAGGGGGAGCTCGAGTATTCGGGCCCCCGGGCGTATTCGACCCTCTTTCATCGAGGGTTACCGAGCGTAGTCAAGCCCCCGGGCCTCGTGCGACCGAGATTTTGCTAGCTTCCGGCGTTTTACCCCTATGAGTCCTTTCGATCGGATATGGGGTGAAGAGCATTGTGCTACCCTCGGTGGGCGAGCCTCGAAGTCCTCTTAAACGAGCTGGTATCGGGAAATTTAAGTGAGAGCTTATGCCCTGTTCGATAGGGGTCGACTAGTGGCCGCGGAGACGTTCTCATTGAAGCAAATCTTTGGACACTCAGATGTCGAGCCTGTTCGATCAGGCTCAGTGGCTCGATGCCTCCCTCCGAGGGGATTCCGTAGTATTCCTTTAGCTTTGGCATGAATATGTTCGGGGGCCTCAAGAGATTGTTCTTGAGCTAGGGCCTCGCAGTGCCCCCCTGAACATCCCTGACTTAGGTACTCGAGGACGGCTGTCGAACCCTAACCGAGGGCCAGCCTTCACTCCCTCAAGACTTTTCATGGGGCCAGGGCCTGCTTTTCCTTCTCGTGGAAGGCACCGTCCGCAGATAACTCCTCCTGTCCATTGGGCGTGCCTTTTTAGGCGAGAGTTGGAGCAGTGCGGTCGTGGTGGGCCCATACAACGGCTAGAGTTTGTGCAGTCGATGCATGTTCCTATTCTTAGGATTCGAGGGAGCGGTTAGATAGGTGAAATAAATGCAAAAGATTTACTTGCCTCCCGACAGGATCCACCCGTTGCTCTTCAGCTTGCCTATAAATTCGGGGGTAGGGTTTCGTCCCATTCCCCATCTTGCCTTCCTGCTTTCATTGCCGCTGCCGCCGGAGAGCAGAGTCGCCCTGTTTGTTAGCTCAAGAGAGAAAGAGAGATTGGGAATCTTCCCTCTTGTTCTTCCATCGAGCAAATCTGTGCCACTGCCATGGCACCAGAGCTTCTTCCCCCGGAGGATTGGCTTCTGTCAGTCATGATAGAGCGGGAGCTTGAGGAGCTGGTGGATGATGGGCTCCTTCGCCCCATCGTCTCAGCTGATCGGCCAGAGTGGATGGTGCTGTCGAGGGAGGATCTGGAGCCGAATCTGTCGAAGGGAAACACGGTGAGCTTTGTCGTCTTCCACAAGATGGGGCTCGGGACGCCGCCAAGCCGATTCATGCATGCGCTGACCAACCACTACAAGGTCGAGCTCCAACACTTCTCCCCCAATGCCATCTCCAACATGACAATCTATGCTACCTTCTGCAAGGGATACCTGGGGATGGAGCCGCACTGGGAGTTGTGGCTCCATCTCTTCAAGGGAGAGAACTTCACCAAGCTGGTATCGCAGGGGGTGAGGAGCATCATTCGCATCGGCTGTTGCAACTTAGCATTGAAGTAGGCGGAGCAGTACATCATGACGGGGTTGATTTTCAACCACGGTGGGTGGCACGACGGGTAGTTCTACCTCCGGAATGATGATGGCTTGCTGTCGCACTATACCGGGTGCGTCATCATGAAGCGCCCATACCATTGGCCGCACGGCATGGCGGAGGATCTCCAGGCATGGCCGAACCCCCTTCTTTACGTGCTGAGGACTTTGCGTGGGCATGGGTTGAATGCCGGGATAGTCATCTCAACATTCCATAGCCGAAGGGTCCTCCCGCTGATGCGGCGCCCGCTGCAGTTGGACCAGATGGTGCCTGGGGCGTGGCTTGAGGGGTGCTGGATGTCGGCCAAGGCGTTGTCCCTCGAGGAAGTCGCAAGGCAGGTGAGGGGAGCAGTTGCCTGTGCCTTCACACCCGAGGACGTGAACAGCATCCCGATGCTACCTGATGACGGCCACATCAAACTGTGAGTACGTCATCATATTGCCCTCGAGTCTCTTTTTTCCTCATCTCATCCTCGTGTCTTCTATTGTGGGTTTGTGTGCAGGGGGCATAAACTTCAGGTGTCGACACCCTTGATCAAGGAGGACGATCCCGACCGCCAGGTGAGACGCTTCATTGCCCAGCAACAAAAGAAGAGTAAGGATAAGAAGAAGGAGAGGAAAAGGAAGAGTCTCGAGCGCCTGGCGCGTGAGCAGCGTCGGGCAAAGCAGAGGCACGATAAGGTTCCTAAAGAGGAATCCCCCTTGGAAGAGGAGAAGGAGGAGGAGGATGAGAGTAGTGGTAACGAAGGGGAGCAGGTGTGTCTGGACGTCATGGTGCCCCGTATGGGTCGAGCTGATGCCCGCTTTATGCAGGAGACAGTCATGGCGGGGTCATCTTCTTAGGCCCCAAGGGCGGCCTTGACTCTGGTCGAAGGCTAGGAGACGAGGGCCTCGGAGCCATCCCGAGAGCAGAGGATGAGTGACTCCTCAACCCGGGGAAAGTTGTCGTCATGGCATGCACGTGGTGGGACACCGCCGGCTCCCTCACGAGGGGGATTCAGCACGCCGCCGCCTCAGACTAGGTCCTCGACGCTCAGCGCGCGGACCCAGGGTCAGTAGACCTTGGAGATGTAGAGGATGCCAAAGGTGTCATCGGCAATGGCTCCAAGTGGCTCTGGTTCTGACAAGGGCCCGTCAAAGAAGGGGGCTTCAAAGCCCCCGAGCGGTTTGAGGGCAGCCGGGAGGGCGCCCCTCGTTCCAGTGGGGTAAGTATTCGGTACCTTGCGGCTTTATTTTTGTTATTTGTTGTTTTTTGGGATTCTTACTGCCTCCCACTCATGCATGTTTCAGGCTCAAGCGCGTGCCAGAGATGGCGACTCCCTCCCCCGCCAAGTGGCTCAAGCTCGACGCTGCCATGAGGATGGCGGCACCCATGCCAGTGCTACTTCAGTGTCTCGATCAGCGGGGGTGGCTTCTTAGGTTGCAAAGGCTCGCACTTCTATGTCTTGGGGTAAGCTGACAGGAGCTACTTCCACTATAGGCTCGAGTGCCTCTGGGACTATGGCGGGTAGCAACGCGGCTCGAGACCAGGAGCGGGTCAAGGTACCCTCGAAAACGCTGGACCCGGGGGAACCATTGATGACCTCATGCCAGGATCGACGGAGGGGGCCCCAATCACCATCAAGGACAAGGGGACCGAGCCCCCCATTCATGACGAGGAGGAGATGGTGGAGCATCCTCATGAGGTAGGGGTGGAGCCCCTCAGCAGTAGCAGTGGTCGCCGTGGCCGCGAGGGTTACACAAGGTGGAGGACGAGCGAGAGCGAGAGCAGCTACAGAAGCAATAGGAGGATGAGATCCTGGCCCCAAGCCGGCCAGAGTAGTAGCAGCAACAACAACAGCAGCCACCAGAGCTGCCGCAGCAGCAATAGGAGGGAGCGACACCTTCAAGCCCGCCGTGCTCTTTGCAACGGGAGGAGCCGGCGATCACGATCCTGAAACCGTAGTTGTGGGAAGAGGCATCGGCCTCGACCCCACTGCCGCAGCAGTAGGAGGGGGAGAAGGAAGTGGCCTCACCGAAGGCGGTGCAAGAAGATGACAGGCGGCCGAAGACGCTGGCTTTGGACCAGCCAGAGGAGTTGGCGGCCGAGGCCGCCCTGACATGGAGGAGGATCGGGTAACCGATTGCATAGGCGGTCCCAGTGGAGGCATCAGAGGACAGGGTGATCGCGATGGCGTTGATGCCCCGCCCGCCGTTGGTGGGTTCGTCGGCTGCTTGGGGGTCCTTGTATGGTCTCGGCCTATATGCTCCTGGCCTTTTTGCCAAGGGAAAGCAGAAGGCGGGGGAGGCTGGGCCATCGAGGGATGAGGCAGGGACCGCGTTGTTGTTCCCCACTCTGGCTGACCAGTGCTTTGGCATGGCAGCTCAGTCAAGATGGGGGATGGCATCATGACCTCCGTGTAGGAGCGGATCGAGAAGGATCTTCCCTTTTGGGGTCGGGAAGCACTCCAACTCTGGGACCAAGTGAATCCTGCCATGCCGATGTTCGAAATGAATGATCCAGTGGAGGTCGAGCGCTAGGAACACGTCGAGGAGTTTCGTGTCTGGCGGTAGCACGCCCCACGGCTAGCGGTCGACATTGCCACTGAGGACCTAGCAAAGTCTTTAGAGATACGGGGGTTCCCTTCGTAGTATGGGGGTCGGGTCTCCTTTCTTTACTAACGCCCTTTCTTTCATTTTTGTTTCTAGGACTTGAGGGGGTGCTCCAAAGTTAAGTCCCAGTTCATCCACCTGACAAGTTGCGGATCGGAGCAAGTCCCGTGCTGCATGCCGCAATCGAGGCCACCTGGAGCGAGGCGGCGAAGGCGAAGGGAGATGCAGAGAAGGCCAAGGAGGAGGCGCTGAAGGCCAAGGAGGATGCCACCATGGCCCGAAGAGAGGCGACCCAAGCCAAGGAAGAAGAGGCCAAGGCCGGGGATGATGCCACCAAGGCTCGAGAGGAGGCACAGAAGGTCCTCGAGGACCTCTCCCTGGCAAGAGGGCATGTTAAGATGCTTGAGGGGGAGCTCGAGGTGTTGACGTCATGCATCAAGGAGCTCGAGGCAACCTTTGCTGAAGCTTCCCGTCAGCGTGACTCCCTCAATGTCCCAATTGAGCAGGTGAACCTTCGCGTGCAGTCCCTGACCACCGAGGCGGCGTCACTGAAGGAGACCCTCCAGAAGAAGGAGGAGGCCATCATGCTGGCTGGCAAGGCGATCGAGGACCTGAGGGTGGAGAAGACGGAGGCGGACTGTGCCCTAGAGGTTGCCAAAAATGAGTATGCCGAGCTAAAGGATGGGTACACGGCCCTTGATACCCACGTCACTGGTGAGTCTTCCTCTTCAGCTTTAGGACTTTTGCCTTTTGCCATCCTGCTTTTCGTGGTTGAACCCTGTCTTGTATTTCAGACCTCAATGAGGAAATGGTCAAGGCTCAAAATAATGCCAAGATGCTCTAGGACACCTACTGGGCCGAGGCGAGGATGACCGACAAGCTCCATACCATGATCACCTCGGTCTGCGATGACTTTGGTGTCGATCCCGAGGTGAAGGCCAAGGATAAGGTGCACAGGACCTCCCTTGTCAACCGGATATACGACCTCAGGCACGTCGTGGGAGAGCAGGTCTGGGGCGCTCTCCATGTCGACGTAAAATGGGCGATGGCAGTCATATTCTCCAGCTTCACCTACAATATGGGGGTTGTCTCCCACGGCTTCATCTCTGACCCCAACAAGACGGAAGCCGAGAATGAGGAGAGGCATAGGTCCTTGATCGAGGACGCTGAGCGGTTGGCGAAGCTGTTCGAGCCCGAGGTCCTTCCTCCTGGCTTTGATGATGAAGAAGAAGCTGGCCTGTGAGCCAATCTAGGCAAGAAAGCCCATCTAATAGGTTAACTATTGTAACTGATGATATCATGGCCCTGGGGCCTTTAAAACAATATGTATATATTGAATGCTTTTGAGTTTTTCTGGATCAAGTTCTTTGTTTCTTATTTGCCTAACTTATGCTTTTAACAAGTTTTTGATGCAAGCTCATGCCCCTTGAGGGGGAAGTGAGTGGAGGTACCATAGCGCAGAGGCATAGGCAAGCTCCCGGCTCGACAACCCTTGACCCTTAGGGTTCTCGAGGTGTTTTTGACTAAGTAAATGCAAGATATCGAGGCATAGAAGAACAGGGAGACATGGAGCTTTTGAAAAAACATGTGAGTTTTTTAGGGACTTCGGGGTTCCCCCTTGTAGCCCCCGAGGAGGCTCAACTCTGGTGAAGCAGAGTCGAGGCTACCTCAAAATGATGAACAAAAAATCATACTAGACTGAAACATTTTCATTCATTCATTCATGATACAAAAATGTACAAGGCCTCGAGGCCCTAGGGATAAAAGCAATGTAGCTGTTCGATGTTCCACGCATTGGTGAAGGTCTCACCGTTGCCGTTGGCTGGCTTGCAAGTTTCGGGCTTCAACACCTTCATGATGATGAAGGGGCCCTCCCATGGTGGAGTTAACATGTGACAGCCCTTGTTGCTCTGCCAACGACAGAGGACGAGGTTGCCAACTTGGAGGTCCCGCTTGCATACGTGCTTATCGTGGTAGCGTCGAAGCTTCTGTTGGTATCTTGCAGAGTTGAGGAGGGCCACATCTCGAGCCTCCTCAAGCTGGTCGATGGCATTAGTGAGGGCCTCCTCGTTCGTCTGCTCATTGTAGGCCTTCAGTCGAGGGGACCCATACTCAAGATCCATGGGGAGGACGGCTTCGGACCCGTAGACCATGAAGAACAGGGTAAACCTTGTGGCTCGGCTAGGCATCGTCCTTAGGCTCCATAGGACCAAGGGTAGCTCGGTGGCCCATTTCTTCTCGTACTTCTTGAGGCAATTGAAAATCCTTGGCTTCAGCCCCTAGAGAATCATGCCATTGGCACGCTCAACCTGGTCATTGGTTCGAGGGTGGGCAACTATGGACCAATTCACATAGATGTGATGATGGTCGCAGAAGTCCAAGAACTTCTTGCTGGTGAACTGTGTGCTGCTGTCAGTGATGATGACATGGAGGACCCCAAAGCAATGGATGATGTTGGTGAAGAATGAAACTGCCTGCTCGGATCGGATGTAGGTGATGGGTCCAGCCTTGATCCACTTGGTGAACATGTCGACGGCTATGAGCAGATGGGTGTAGCCCCCGGTCGTCTTCTTTAAGGGCCCGATGAGATTGAGCCCCCACATAGCAAAGGGCCATGTGATGGGGATCATCTAAAGAGCGTGAGCGGGGAGGTGCGTCTGCTTGGTGTAAAATTAGCACCCTTCACATGAACGAACGAGGTCGATGGCATCAGAAAAAGTGGTTGGCCAATAGAAGCCTTGCCGGAAGGCGTTCCCAACAAGGGTCCTTGGCGCAGCATGATGGCCGCAAGCCCCAGAGTGTAGATCCTTGAGCGGCTTCCTTCCCTCCTCGATGGTGATGCAGCACTGGATGATCCCAGTGGGATTCCATCGATAGAGCTCTTTTTCATCACCGTAGAGGACGTAGGTCTTGACCTATCGAGCGATGCGCTGAGCCTCAGTCAGATCTTCTAGACACTCCCCTCGAATAAGGTAGTCGAGGAAGGGAGCATGCCAGTCTGGCTTAGGAGTCAGTTGAGGAGGTGACCCCTCAATTTCCATGACCTCGGCCCCGGTCGAAGGGGTCTCAGTCGAGGGAGGAGGGTTGACCGCCTGCATTGCAGCCTCTTCTCCTATGCCTAGGTCAATGGAGGGCTCGAATACATCCTTTGAGAAATCATTAGGCAGGAAGGTACCTCGAGTTGACGTGATCTTGGCCAATTTTTTCGCGGCCTCATTATACCTCCGAGCGATGTGGTCGAGCTCGAGGCTGTAGAACTTGTCCTCCAGCTTGCGAACATCCTTGTAGTAAACCTCCATTTTGGGGTCATGGCAGCTTGAGGCTTTCATGACCTGGTTGATCACGAGTTGTGAATCACCACAAACATCGAGGCGTCAGATCCCGAGCTCGATGGCGATGCGCAGGCCATTAACGAGGGCTTCATACTCAGCGACATTGTTGGAGGCGACAGTGTAGTCGGTTCACGTAGTGCATGTGGACGCCTTGTGGTGAGATGAAGACTAGTCCCACTCCTACTTCGGTCTTCACAACGACCCGTTGAAGTACATCATCCATAGTTTCGCTTGAATCTGTGCCGGGGGAAGTTGAGTGTCGGTCCATTCAGTAATGAAGTCTGCTAGCACCTAGGATTTAATGGCTTTCCGTGACGCGTACGTGAGGATCTCACCCATGAGCTCGACCACCCACTTGGCGATTCTCCCTGTGGCTTCCTGATTCTGGATTATCTCCCCGAGGGGGAAGATGATACCACAGTCACCGGGTGGCCGAGGAAGTAATGTTGGAGCTTGCGATGTGTGAGGACAATGGCGTAGAGCAGCTTTTGGATCTGCAGATAGCAGACTTTGTTCTTTGAGAGTACCTCACTGATGAAGTATACCGACCGCTGGACGGGCAAGGCTTGCCCTTCCTCTGCACTCTCAACCACTATGGCCGCACTGACAACCTGGGTGGTCGCAGCAACATAGAGCAAGAGGCGCTTGGCTCGGTTGGGTGGTACAAGGACCGGAGGTGAGGTTAGCATGGCTTTAAGTTTGGCAAGAGCCTCCTCGTCCTTGAGGGTCTAGGCAAAACCCTCCTATTTCTTCAAGAGGTGGTACAGGGGCAGCGCTTTCTCTCCGAGACGTGAGATGAAATGGCTGAGGGCTGTGAGGCAGCCTGTGACTTTCTGAACACCCTGAGGTCTTGGATTGGGCCCATCTTGGTGATGGCTGAGACTTTCTCAGGGTTGGCCTCGATGCCACGCCGAGAGATGATGTATCCCAAGAGCATGCCTCGAGGGGCGCCAAAGACACACTTCTTAGGATTGAGTTTGATGTTCTTAGCCCTGAGGCACTCAAACACGATTTTCAGGTCATCAATGAGGTTGTTGACTTTTTTGGATTTGACTATGATGTCATCGACGTAGACCTAGACCATCGACCCTATGTGTTTGCCGAAAACATGAAGCATGCATCATTGGTATGTCGCCCTGGCATTTCAAAGGCTGAAGGGCATGGTAACGTAGGAGTACATGCCAAAAGGGGTGATAAAGGAAGTCGCGAGCTGGTCGGACTCCTTCATCTTGATTTGGTGGTAGCCGAAATAAGCATCAAGAAAAGAGAGAGTTTCACATCCTGCTGTAGAATCAATGATTTAATCAATACGTGGTAAGAGAAAAGGAACTTTAGGACATGCTTTATTCAAACTGGTATAGTCTACACACATCCTATATTTCCCATTCTTTTTCTTAACTAGTACAGGATTAGCTAACCACTCGGGATGATGAACCTCATTGATGAACTCGGCCGCCAAGAGCTTGTTGACTTCCTCCCCGATGATCTTGCACTTCTCCTCGTCAAACCGGTGCAAGTGTTGTTTCACTGGCTTGGACCTGGCCCAGATTTCCAAGGCGTGCTCGGTGACTTCCCTCGGTATGCCTGGTATATCCGAAGGACTCCACGCAAACATGTCGGCACTCGCGTGGAGAAAGTCAACGAGCACTGCTTTCTATTTGTCGCTGAGGGTGGCGATGATCGTCAGCGCCCTCTTGTCGAAGCTGCTTGGGTCAAGGAGCATCTTCTTCATGTCTTCAGTAGGCTCGAAGTTGCCTGCGTGGCGCTTGGGATCGGGAACTTCGGCAGCCACCCATCGAGGGTTGCCAAAATCATTGTGGACTCCTCGATGGCCTCCCTGTTCTCGATGCATTCGATGTCGCTGTTGTAAACGTGCTCGTGGGAGGGGCCGATGGTGATGATGCCCTTTGGTCCCGAGGATGGTCATGAACTTGGTGTAGGTGTAGTTGGCGACGGTCATGAACTTGGTATAGCCGGGGCAGCCAATGATCATGTGGTACATGCCGTGGAACCCGACCACCTCGAAGGTGTGGGTCTCCTTCCTGAAGTTCGAGGAGGTGCTGAAGTAGACGAGAAGGTCAATGCGGCCGATGGGATGAGCCTTTTTCCCTGGCACAACTCTGTGGAAGCCCCCGGCGCTAGGGCTGAGCCTCTCTCTCGGTAACCCTAGGAGATCGAGGGTCTCTGCGTAGATGATGTTGAGGCTGCTACCTCCGTCCATGAGCACACTAGACCAGTCGAGGTAGTGAGGGGTCGTGAATCGCATGGAGAAGACTTCCCGATGCTCCCTCTTGCGCTGGCACGATGTGAGATGAGTCGAGGGCCCCCTGTAGATCATGTAGCAGTCATGAACTTCGGGGAAGCCATCCTCCTTGTTGTCGCCTTGATCCTTGGCGTCATCCTTCTTGTCGCCCTTCTCGAGGCCCAAGCTCTTGAGGTACTTCTTGAGCATCCAGCAGTCCTCAAGGTTGTGATTCGCCCCTCCCTTGTGGTAAGGGCAGGGCTCCTTCAGCATCTTGTTGAAGATGCCCCTTGGGGAGGCCTCGAGGCTTCTTGCGTTTGACGGTAGCAACAAGGTCATTGACGGCGGCCTCACGCTTACCCTACAGATTCTTCTTCTTGTTGTTCTTCTTCTTGGTGCCTCTGGTTGAGCTCTCGAGATCGACTGCTTGTGCCTTCCCTTTGTCTTGGTCATTGCCAAAGAAGGCGCCCACCGCCTCCTCACCTCCTGCATAGTTGGCGATGATGTCCATCAGCTCATCGGCGGTCTTGGGAGGATTGCCCCCAGCTCTCGGACCAAATCCTTGTAGGTTGTACCCGAGATGAACGCAAGGTTGACGTTGTGGTCGAAGATGTAGGGGAGCTCGGTGCGCTGCTTGGAGAAGCATCAGGCGAAGTAATAGAGGGACTCCTCGGGCTTCTGCTTATAGTTTTAGAGTTCCCAGGAGTTGCCGGGCGCACGTAGGTTCCCTTGAAGTTCCCCTCAAACACCCGGACAAGGTTAGCCCAGTCGCAAATCTGATCGGGGGAAGCTCCTCGAGGCACCTTCGAGCGATGTCTAATAGGAACAAGGGGAGCTGGCGAATGATGGCGTGGTTGTCATATGCTCCACCCAGCTGGCATGCCAACCAGAAGTCAGTTAGCCAAAGCTCAGGCTTGGTTTTGCCGTTGTACTTGGCGAGGCTCGTGGGAGGGCGGAAGGCAGTCAACAGCGGTGTCCTCTGAATCGTCCTGCTGAAGACTCGAGGGCTCGGTGGCTCGGGGGATTGGTGTTGATCCTCATCGCTGTTGTAGCTGTTGGCGCTTCTTAGCCTCAGCAGAAAAGTCTGCAAGCGCATGGAAGTACCATTGTAGCACTTCACCCGAAAGTATTCAGGGTATCGTAATTTCCCAAAGGAACGGCTTATGTAGTAGACTCTTAGTTAGTTGGCCCTAGAAAAGATAGGAGGGATAACTTGGGTGGAGAGGATACACTAAAGCAGAAAACACTAAGTGAAGATAACCTTCCCACTACTTGTCTGCTTACAGGCCCACTGACGCACTTGGTCTGCCAAGCGATACCAGTACAGCGCTATTCCACGGCCGAACGTGGGGGAATGCTGGTACGAGTGGACAAGACTATCACCACCTGCCACCTACCCCTCTGCCCGTGGGCACGCGCAACATATGAAGGTAGACTCCGACTTAGACACCACATCTATGAAGGCGACTACTGCTCTAGCGATGGCCAGGAACTTTCGTCTCTATCAGGAGTCCTCTTACTAGAGCACCCATCCAAAGGGCGAGCGATGATCCCACAAACAAGTAGCTTTATATGAATCAAAACCAAAATGTAGCACAAACCACTTACTTTAAGTAGCAAGATGGTTGTAGAGGTACAAGTTGGAGCGAGAGCCAACAGGTCTGGCACTTCATCCACCCAAGGGTAGAACTGCTTTGACCCCACTTCTACTTCTCCAACTCTTGCCTCTCTCTCACAAACCCTAGACTAATCTAGCTAGATGCTAAACTAATGGAAAATGTGGCACCACTCCTTTTCTATTGTATCTTGTTGTATTGTGGAGGGAGTGGGTGCACCAATTTATAGCTCCATAGGACGGTTCGGGCGTCTCCTCAATTGGAAGAAGGTGAAACCGCCTTGAGGGAACCGACCCAAGCACCACCTAAGAAGGTTGGGCCTAGGAGGCCCCACCAGGGGGGGTGGTCGGTCCCGGGGGCGGCCAGTCCCCTGGCTAGGCCCGCTGGCCACCGCCTTCGGGTGGTTAGTTGCTCCCTGGGCCTGGACCTTTCCCGTGGTTACAATCAGTCTAGTTTGGTATTGAGGTGGGCTTTCTCATTTATCCTTGGTTTGCACCTTTTCTGAATATGTTTCCTTGTAGTGTGCTTTCTTATGAAATTTGTGTCAGACCTGCATGTCACATATACACCAAAACTCGTGGAAAGATTAGATAAAAGCCCTACCTTTTATTTATTTTAATATTGAAATGATGTTGTAATTTAGTTGCTAAGGACTGCCAATAGTAGCGCCCGCCCCTATGTGCGCTATAGCCTCATGCCTCAGCATCACCACTCTTGCATCTACGGTTCTCATTGATGTCGTGGAGTGCATCCCGAGGCTCATAGTTGTCGATGATGTGCTCTTGGACAGGATCGCCCTCTTCTGCTAGGGGCGGCCTCCTCATGGACGAGCCTTCCCTCTTGTGCCAGGAGGGGTCTGCTGGTCGCTCCAAGGCTGCCCCTCGATGGCTCGAGGCTGAACTCTTGGCCTATTGCATGGCTACCACCTCGAGGAGACCCTGAACCTCCTACCGAATGCAACGGGCCTCGGGGTTCGAGGGGGGCGGTATATTGTGGAGAAGCATGGTCACCACGATGATGTTCTGGCTGGCACGGTTGAAGATGGGGCGCTCGACCGCACCCTCCCCGATGATCTACCTATTGACTTCTCGGGCCCTGGCATGAGCCCTTCCGCCGGGTGGATGCCTGTGCTCCTGCTCGAGGGTCTGCTCGAGCTAGCACAAGCGCTCCTGATCTTCATCGAGCTTAGCTTGCATCTCTCGAACTTGTGCGAGCTGAGCATCTTGGGTGTCCTTAGGTTACCGCGTGTCGTTATGCATGGCCGGGGTGGCTCCTCCAGTGCTGGTCTGGCTTTGGCTCCAGCTGCTATAGCGTGGGCTCCTCCCGCTGTAACCGTAACTGTCGCTGTGGCAGTGCGGTCGACGGTGTCATCGCTTGATGTGACAGCTCCATCGAGATGGAAGCACTCGCGCGTGGGGCCGTAGCTATCATCGGTAGAATCGGAATCGGTAGTAGTTGGGGAAGAGGCCGCGCCGCTCCTCCTCAAGCTGACACCAAAGCGCACCAAGGGTGTAACGTCTTGGGCCAAGGGCCCTTGACGACCTTGGGCACTCAGGGACCAACGCGGATGTCTCCAAGTCCATGGTGGCACGCAGACGGTGCCCTGGACGATCATCGTATGTGCCAACATTGGACCATACCACAGTGGAGTACATCCTAGCGGCGTTGTCCAAGCCGAACGGGAATGGGTGGCGAGCCCCGTATAGTCCGTGTGGCACAGATCAGGTGGCGCTAAAGTCACGCCTGCCAGAGAGGCCATACCCGGCCCCCTCAGTGAACGCATCATGAAGACGAAGTCCGGGTTGTCACAACGCCCTTCTGGCCCGTCCCCCATGGCAAAACTTAGGTTAGACAGGTTCCCAACCAGGGACCCTGCGTCACTGGTCGGCCACAAGGTAGCCATGGCGGGCGCCGCCTCGCCCGTGTGATAATGATGGTGGTTGCGCCGGCCGCGCCTCCTCCTGGTCATGGAAGCATGGTGGCGAGACCGACGCGCGGCCCCTCCTAGCTCGCGTCTACCTCTGCTCGGATCTTCGACCAAGAGCAGGACCATGTCGTAGCTGTGCCCGAGCGAGGCAAACTCCAAGCTCCTGAACTAGATCACAGTGGCAAACGGGAGCGGTGGAACAGAGTCTGCCATCCGAAAATGGTGAGAAACACTGGTGACATGCAGATCCCCTACCTGGCGTGCCAACTGTCAGTGTCTTGACCCTAGGGGCCTAGCATCAACCAGTAACTATGTGTTGTGTGCTCCCTAATCTAGATGGTGATGCAAGAAGAACACAAGGATTTATCATCGTTCGGGCAAAAGAAGGCCCCACATCCAGCGGGGGATAGGAGATGTTGTATTATCTTACACCGAAGTGCTTGTACAGGGGAGATACAAGCAAGCGTGTGTGAGAAGAGGTGGAGAACAAGGCCTAAGTCTAGAAGCGCTAGTCCTATGCCTTGTTGTGTGCGTGGTGTGGTTAAGTGAGTCTGAATGAGTTCACCCCCCTCTACAGCTAGTCCAGAGCCAACTTTTATAGGACAAGGAGGGGCATGGGTGTACAGAAAACCCTAATGGCGCTACCCTTGGTAGGGCTATCGTAAGCAATGATGCTAAGGGGTGATGCTAATCATGTCATAGCCACTGTTGAGGTATGTGACGGGGCGATGTCGAGCCCTATAGCGACGAGCATCATGACGAGATTCTCCCTCTTGAGTGGTCACGGTGATGTCAGTGATTGACCGGTCCTGATGATGGCACTGGCACACCTCAGTGACATGATGAATGACATGAGCTTCTATGGTAGACGTACGGCTTGCTGTAGATGTGCGCGGGAGTGGTTGGATCGCTGACCGAGGCCGTCGGGAGCCTGAGTCGAGGGGCGATCGAGCGGGCCGAGGCCAAATGGATAAGAATGAGCCCTGACTTCTGCATTTTGAGGGGGTGCCCGATGGGGCACAGTGTTTCATACGGCGGAATAGTGGTATGTACGAGACGACGCTTCTCCAGGGATGGGCGATAAAAGTTAGATCTGACCTCTGTACTTGCCATCATCACTACCGCTGTAGCCATGGGGGTTGGCAGGAGTAGGTGGGGTGCATTAAATGCTCTGGTTGTCATACAGGAAGTAGGTGGATCGAGGAGGCGAGGTACTCGACGGGGGGTCATCCGCCTGCGCGGACTTCCGTCACTCGAGCGGGGGGTCGTCCGCGCGGTCGAACTACCTTCAGTCGAGGCCCCCATCGACTGTAGCTGTAGACGGCCGTGCTGGTGTTGTACGTGGGCCGGCCTAGTATGGTTTGATATGCGTCGGTGGGCCCTTGTATTCCCTAGGTTGATTGTGGGCTTTTTGGCGATTTGAATTTAATTGCTTGGGGATTAATTCTCCTTGACCCAAGTTTAGGGTACCCCTTATCTAGGTACCGATAGTATCTCTTTGAAGCCATTCGTGCGTGAGCTTCTTGCACAAAGATGGTTACTTAAACGTTAAGCATTTTCAGCTGAGAATCATATCTGGCCGGTTAATAGAATATGCATGGGAGAATATGGCTGAGAATCCATCTCACACACGCATCCACGCATAGCAACACCGCCGCCCACGCTCTACTCTTCATGTCCACCTCGACGCCGGAGGAACCAGCCATCAACCTCGCCTCCACTTCGCCGTCGTTGTCATCCACTCCACCACCACCGCACGTCATCGTCAACCCCGGCAACCTCGACATCAATGGCCGCCCATGCGTACGGTGAGATCCTTTACATGTTTAATTTTGTATCTTATCTCTTCTTTGCATAGCTGTAGATTAGATGCATATGTATGGCAATCCACGAAAGCACAGCGATGGCAGCCCAGAACAACGACGACCAGCACAGCAGCAGGGAAGAGACGGTGACTACCCATGGCAAGACGACGTCCTGGCGAGAGTACCATGGCAGCAAGCAGCAAGATCAACATGATGACAAAGCAAGATTCCAGCAAGAGATGCAGCCCCAGCGTTCGGCGTGTTTAGCAGCAGCCCGGTAAGGAGGCAGAGTGTTTCTCTGATAGATAAGCATGGTGTGACTGTTGGGAATATGCCCTAGAGGTAATCATGTGATGATGATATTCCGGTTGTATCTATGACATGCTTTAATGTGTTCAATGAATATCTATTGTAGACAACTTGTGTTGGTCGGCAATTATGTGAATTATTTATGGAACTCAATACTTGGATGGTTATTCTAAAGTAATCCCTGGTTGGCGTTCTTGTAAGAACACACTTGAATATTAGACCAGCACATATATTAGTTGATGGCTATGTTTCACAAGTCATGGACATGAGATGTCAAACTAATAATGTGGGCACATGTGAGACATGTAGGCTGGACTGACCCAACAAGAGATGGTCTTTATTCACATCATGTACATTATGTCCTTAGACCTAAGATTATGGTATGTACTCAAGATGTGAAACGGCTGCTTAGGGATCATCAAACGTTGCTCTGCAACTGGGCGGTCATAAAGGTGGTCTTCGGGTGGACGGGAAACATGCTATGAGACATGGACAGTCAAGATGAAATTTGCCCCTCTCTGTATGAGGGAGATATCACTGGATCACTCAAGTGATTGGATTAACAAATGCATGGCCGTGCTTGGGTTAAGAGTTAACCCACGAGTTGAACCATATATCAGTGGCAAAGGGAATATCTTGTACGTGGTCGTAGTGGTTCGTCTGATATGATCTTTGTGTACGCATAGGAGTTGTCACGTCTTACTAGAGGCCACTGTCAACTATTAGGCGAGTAGAGTACTTGGTCCATGTCTATGTGTATGCGAACCCATAGGCGCACGCTTAAGGGTTAGAAGCCTAGTTCGGGTTGGACCTGAACTAGACAAGGCGTAGGTTTCCTAATGGGCCGCCAGGTCGAGGTCGCAGAGGGACGCCCATACAAGCAAGGGTAGGGGCGAGGCAAGGCAACCGAACCTAACTGCGTGATTCTCTGAAGCCGCCGTCGCCCACCCACACTTACGCCTTTGCTCTTCGTGGACCTAGCAGTCCGGTTGCGCATTGCTTCTCCCCGAACGTGTGTGATACCTCGAAGGTGCTGCATCTGTGGCACAAGGACGGATCTGGTTGGTTACAGTGGTCAGGTGATCGATCACGGTGGTCGACAACTGGTCGGCGACTTGCTGGACTGATCGGGGACGTGGTCGGGAACGTGCTCGGGAGATCCGCGAGCAAAGGGTTTACTTAACGGACGACCAGCAACTGTACGGCACTGCTGTGACGCGTTCGACTACATCGAGTCTTTCGCTGTACCTGCGCGTCTAGTAGTAATCTTATGACCTATATCTAGCGGTAGATCCTGATTTATGAGGTAGAAAAGTTTTATTTTCTGACTAACGCATTTGCACCAGCCCGACGGCGACCATGCATCAGCACATCCACGGCAATTCAGCGGCTTACGTCCATGTACCTCATCCAGCTGAAGCCGGCCAGACCAGTAAACGTGCTTGGGCCAGTATTAGCGTATTAGCAAGCTAGTAGTTTCTTTTAGCCCCTTAAACAATTCTTTTGGTGGCCTGCAATTCACCGTTGTGAATGCAAGATATGAAGCAAAGCAAGAAAATCAAGACAAGGATGTAAAGTCAACGGGGCTGTAAATCAGAGTCATTGCCTGCTTATAGTTGATGCTCAGCCCTTTCTAAAGGTATATACAAGGTCGTGGCGCAATACATGACCAAATTGATTAAAAGCCGGGGCGCAATGCACGGCCGAACGATTAAAAACCGTGGCGCAATGCATGGTTAATTGGCGTCGTGGCGTAATGCACGATCCACGTGGGCTTCATCTATTTGTTGGCATCAAAATACCTACATTGGCGCTCAGCATATGCGTCTTGAAGTTTACACAAGTAGAAATCTCCGAAATATCATACATGAGCACGAGTCTCAAATTCACCGACCATTTTCCGCACCGTCAAGCCCGGTGATCCATATGAAAGTCATTTTTCTTCCTCTGACCGACAAGGCTGCGACGTCTTTTCCGCAACTAATAAGGCAGGGATTATTTGTTCGTGACCGACAAGGCCGAACGCTCTTGACTTCACTACGAGATCCGCATGACGAGGCCGGATACCCTTTGCTAGAGACCGACGAGGCTCTAGCACCATCATTTTTCATTTTGTGCTTATGCATATACTTTGGAGATAACTTTTTATATATTTGGAGACAACAATACGACATGAGCATAGCTTAATTGGAGGTATTCTATGGCCCAAAGCTGTGGATGTAATTAACTGGTGGCCTCTAGAGGCCCCGGGAACAAGGAGCACACAATCCTCTGATTGTCAGACGGAGCTTGGCGCATATATGTAAAGTGGGAGATTGTACTTTGTAAATCGCCAATGAATGAATGAAGTGATATTCCCCTGAATTTTTGTGTTCTTGTGTTTATTGCACATTTACATTTATTTTGTATACGGATGTATACTGGCACGCCTGCGCTTATGTTAGTACTTAGTACGATCCGCCATTAGTGATTTTTTCGACGAAACAGGGACTACGTGGGCCCACGTCACCTTGCAGTGACTTGGGGCTACCTTCTGTTATTGGTTCGGTACCCCTATCTCTTTGGACGGATCATGTTAGCATTCTAGTGATACTTCGTGTCACGTGTTAACATGGGCCCACGTCCTAGGAACGTGAAAAGCTTTTTTCTTTTTCTTGGAGCACCATGCATTTTCCGACAGACCCATTTCCTTGACAGAAGCTGTGATCGGGAGCAGACTTACGAACTGCTCTGGATGAAGTTCGACTGGTTGGCATCACAAGGTCTGCATCTTCACTGCTCGACACAGGACAAGACGGCGACTCCCTCAAGATACATGGTGCTCAGGGACTGGCTGTGGGGGTATAAACCCCTATACCCTCACAGCGAGGCCTTGGGCCGCACGGACCAGACGGCTCAAACCACAAGACGAAGCCCGTGGTCCATCACCGCCCTGGTTGGTGGGCCATGCGGAACCTGAGGCTGCTTAGCACGTAAGGATGCCTAGTCGGTTAGGATCTATTCGTACTCTCCAAATCACGGAGCATTGTAACCGACTACAGAGAAAATCCTAGATCTGTAACCCTACTCCCCGACTATCTAAGGTGGGCCGGGACCCCCCTCAAACACATCTTGTACTCCCAACAATACGATACATAGAGACACAGGACGTAGGGTATTACGCACCTCGCGGTCCAAACCTAGATAAACCCTGGTTGTTTGTCTTGTGTTTCATATCTAGTTCGTAGGTCCTAGCGCACCCTCACCTATCATCTGCTACCTCGGGGAGCCCCGTGATAAACCGCCGAGGAGATATCGTTGATAATGAGCGAATTTTCCTCAGATCCGAGTTCTGGCTTTCTCAAGAAACCTATTATGCGGCCCACTAAGGTCTCGTAGGAACTCAACCATATCCAATTTCAAATAAATACTCAGGGACGCAGAAGATAATCATGGAAACACATCGTAGCTGAGAAAACCACTCGATTCGTAAACTTGTTTTGATGTCCAGTTAAGCAAAATCGATTCCAGACCTTGCTCAGGACTTCAAAGTAGAGAGTTGTGGTTACTTTCTCAGTCACTTTCTCCAACTCGGCCAGTGTCTTATGAAAGTCTACCAAATAATGCAAAGTCAGGTATGCCATTGTGCCACTCATTTCTGAACTGCAGGAGCATACATATATATATCGGAGAAATCAATGTTTGTTTATACAAGGAAAATCAACTTACATTGGCCATATCAATAGTAAATAAATCCATCGAATCTCCTGAACAAGAAAACTTCCATGAGTTAGGGACGAACACGAAAACTTCCATGATACGTTGTTCCCATTGCAAAGCTTACGTGCAATAACAAGGGATGGTCTTATCAAAAAAAATACAAAAATGGTGTAAACGTAGTTGCCAGGCGCAACCGGTGCTGAAGAGGAGCAATAGAACTGAATTATTTTCCTATTTTATGTATCTTTAGGCTTGAATCAATATAAAGTTTCTTTGTAGTGCACAATAGAATTTTTTGTGCAACAAAAAACAACAAATGAACAAGGAATAATAAACACAGAGGGGCTCTTGCAGGCATGTGTTCTGGATCTGCAAAATAAAAAAGTATTAATCTTGTACGCAGCAAAAATTCAGACATGCTTTTAGGGGCAAACAATCAAATGTACCTTTCATCGGGCTTCATGCATGGCCGTAATATTTGGCGTCTACACTGCTCGCTGAAAATCGTCCATAAAAAACAGGAAGACAGATATTTTTTGGGAGATCTGCACGTACTTGATGTCATGGCCAGCACGTTACGAGCACAGGAATAGAAGATGGAGAGAAAGGCAAGCTCTTTTTTTTAAAGAGAGTTGCCTCGACTTTTATTGAAAGCCAATTGTTCATTACAGAGAAAAGTAAAGCTGGGGTTACCAGCTAGCCATGGAAAGTAAAAAGACCTCCCCCATTACATCGAAACCAACTAGAGTAACAACTACAGCAAGGATCAGCATTCTGTATCTGTATCCATCTGATCAAAGCTCAACGACATTGGACAGATTGGCATTGCTTGCTTTCAAGTTCTTCAGTCCTTCCATCGTCACCGTCTTCAATTTCTGGAAGCTTTCCTGGTCCTCCTCCCTAAGACCCACACCCCATCTCTGCATATGTGATATGGCATTGTATAGAACATCAGTAGTTGCATTTGGCATAATTTTGGAGATGGCCATCTTATTGTGTGATAGCCATAGCGCCCAAGCAATTCCTGCAAACACAAATATGGTCATTTTGTTTGGCAATGGGACACTCCCCCTAAGCCATGTCTGACAGAAATCCTCCATCAATATGGGGTATGCATTAAGATGAAATACTCCCTTAATAAAACTCCAAACAAAATTAGCCATAGGACATTTGAAGAAGATATGATCTACACTCTCAAGCAGGCCACAAAGGCAGCATTTATCACTCCCCTTCCAGTTTTTCTTGACTAGGTTTTGAGCCGATTGTAGATTGTCATTAATCACTTGTCAGAGAAAAACTTTAATTTTTAATGGAATTTTGCACTTCCACACATATCCAGGTACCCTGTTTGTTGTGCCCCTATCAGTCAGAAAACCGTGTAGAGACTTAGTAGCATATGTTTTCTTACTGTCAAGCTCCCATTTTACCAGGTCTGCTTTGTTATCAGTCAAAGCAATATCATTAATCTCCCCCAAAAGCCCCAACCATCTATCGTAGTCTTGACTGGTCAAAGGCTTTTTGAAATCAATATACCAAGAGTTATCACTCCTAAAGTCACTAACAAAAGCTAGAGGCTCCCTAGCAAGTTTGTATAGATCATTGTAGCATATCCTTAAAGGAACACTTGTAGCCCAACAGTCTTCCTAGAATGGACATTGAGTTCCATCTCCCATTTGAAAAACAGCTCCCCAATTGAACACGTGATTGTGAAAGGACCTAGGATGTCGCCTAGAGGGGAGTGAATAGACGATTATCGAAAACCTGAAACTTAAAGCTCAACTGCGGAAGTTAAATATCAACCGGTAGTAGGACCGGAAGTAGCACCGATACTATCGGTAGTACAAAAACCAATACTACCGATGCAAACTTCTGGTACTACCGGTAGCCTACGAAACTACAAAATCTAAATGGAAATCAGAGTAAAATGAGCTGTAAATTCAGATCCAATTGTTACCACCCCTTTGTTGATGTTGCTGATGAAGATGTTGAACTTCTTGGAGCTTTTCACCGGACCAAATTGTAGATCGAGTCCTCCAACCTAAGAACTTGGGGATAGGGATAAAGAACATGAAGAACACGAAGAACAAGTGTAGTCGATGCTACCACCATAGCAAAACACACGATTTAATCCGAGGATTGGCAATCCCACAAAGGAGTTCCTACGTCCCCGTTGTTGAGGTCACCACAAAGGTTTCCTCCCTCAAGCAACCACGAAGGTAAACTTGAGATATTCACTAGGAATCAAAGGTAATACAAACACTTCGGGGCGCCCTCACAAATGAGGCAACACGGGCAGCCACGAAGAACGCCTAGTCAGCTAGGGTTCTAAGAACCCAAGAGTAACAAACACAAATCAAGCCGGTAAGACGAGGAATCCAAGTGCTCAGGTCGTAGATCAAAGTTCCCACTCTCTAATCTCACGTCCCTAGCTCGAATCCTTGAGGGGTTAAAGTTTGGGAGCAAAGGGGGAGAGAGAGCAGGTGAGCTGGTGCTTGAGAGCTTTCTTTCTCAGGTGAGGAATGAGTGAAATGGCGAGAGCTACCAAAAAGAGAGAGGTGAGGGGTATATATATGGTCTGTCCAGAACAACTACCGGTGGTACTGATGGAACCACCGGTACTACCGGTACCTCACCAAATATGACCGTTGTCGTGTCAGAGCGTGCACAGGATGACATATTGGTACTACCGAAAGTAGGACCGGAAGTAGGACTGGTACTACCGGTAGTACATTTCCTGCGCAACTGGGCACCTTCGACTTGGCCTAAAAATATATATAGCCGGTACTACCGGTACCACCAGCGGTACTACCGGTAGTAAACAACTACGCCAACTCGCAGTCTTCGACTTTGAAAAAATATGCCCGATATTTACGAAGTATAATTTTAATAAAATACGGTGCTACCGGAGAACACCAGTACTACCGGTTGGGGAACCGGTACTACCGGTAGTACAAAGTTTCTTCAACTTTGCACATCTTGACTTTCTGAGAAAATAGCACGGATACTTCCGATTTAAAACTCCAATATTTCTGGTACTTCCGGTAGGTCAGGTTGGCTGAAGCAAAGGACTTTTCTAAGTGATGTGAGTGCAACGGTGACTCTCCAGACGCTCTAAATATAGACTTGAGCACTTTTGGACCTCGAATTACCAACCTAATTTGTATCCCTCTTGATAGTACAGCGTTTCTTATAACTCAAGTAAAGATAAAAATTGAGGACACTCTTGAGTAGAAACATCGTCCATCCGAAGAGACTTTGGGACGCTAGGATCACCAAATATCACCGTTCAAATCTTTCAATGTACTTTAAGAAGAGATAACATTTCAACTTTGATTTTTCTTCTTGAGCAATGTCATCTTGAGTACGTGACTTGATTCTATTCATCAAATATAGATAAATCCAAATATACCAAGTCACTTTTCATTCAATGTAGCAAGCTTCAAATATGAGATCATTCTATATACAATCTTTTATATCTCATTATCTAACTCAATGTGCTTGCTTTCACATGAATCATAGAAATCTCACAATAGATAGGCCTTTATATGAATTCTATTTGTATTGTTGTCCCGTGCTTATACAATAATGATACATCATTTTGGCTTTATACACTTTAATCAAGTACTTATGAGATAATCAATTTCCTGTCCAACACTTAGCAGAATCATTAGACCTTTTAATTATATTATTAATCAATTCACCAAAACCCACTAAAAGACTAGATGCACTTTCAGTTTGACACGGGAAATTCTTGACAAAGCGCTTCGTAGTCCTCCCAGGTGGCCAAAGACTGGCAAATTATTCCACTTGACGAGCACCTGCTGTACGCGATCAGCTTGCCGAGTAGTCACCCGCGACTGCAGAATCTGTTCAGGAGCAAGGTTAATGGCAAAATCTGCAGGAAGATCACTTGTCACCTGATGAGTTGCACCCACGGCTTTCTTGAGCTGGGACACATGAAAGACCGGGTGCACCGATTAATGAGCAGGCAATTCCAGGCGATACGCCACCAAGCCAATCTTGGCTTGGATACGGAAGGGCCCAAAGAAACGAAATGCCAGTTTCTGATGAGAACGAGGGGCTAGGGAGCTCTGCACATAGGGTTCAAGCTTGAGGAATACCAAGTCGCCAACCTCAAAAGTGCGTTCAGACCTATGCTGATTAGCTTGTTTCTTCATCCTGAGCTTGGCCCGGTTAAGGTGCTGCTGTAAGACTTGATCCATCCACTGTCTGTCAGTAGTCCACTGAATGACTCCCGGATGCTCAGCAGTGGTTCGATCCACAGCCAACAAGCAAGGGGGATAACCATAGACAGCCTCAAACGGAGAGCGCATGATAGCTGAATGATGGCAAGTGTTATACCAGAATTGTGCTGCTGTAAGCCAGGAGCTCCAGTTACGAGGACAGGCATGAATGAAACAGCGTAGATAGGTCTCCAAACACTAGTTGAGACGCTCAGTTTGTCCGTCGGATTGTGGGTGATAAGCCGAGCTGCGGCACAATTTCACATCAGCCAGCCGAAACAACTCAGCCCAGAAATGGCTAGTGAAGATGCGATCCCTGTCTGAAACAATAGCTGGTGGCAACCCATGATGGCGGTAATCTAGTGATAAAAGGCTCTAGCAACAACTTCAGCAGTAAACGGGTGCCTCAAGGCTATGAAATGTCCATACTTCGTCAGAAGATCGACGACCACCAAGATGCAATTATAGCATTGTTTTCATGTCGTCGCCTAGTCGACTACTAGTCGTCTGGGCGGAAATATTTTCTGGGCGTCGGGGTCGCCGCGAGGTCCACGCGTATGTCGTCCGCCTCACCATGCGAGTCATCGCCTAGGCGCGGTTAGGCGTCCCGCGTCCGACTATCGGCCTGAGGCGAAGGCCCGACGGGTTCCAGCGGCGTGAAAAGGACTGAGCGCGCGCGAGAAGGAAGCAACGCGCGGGAACGAAAAGCAGCAGCGGCGCGGGAAGACGGCGCGGGAACAAAAGCGGCAGCGGTAGCGTGAAGAAAAACGCCGGTGCAAAGGGGGAAAGAAAGGGCGGCGAGCCACCTTGGTGAGCAGCAGCGCAGCTCCGGGCCTCTGCCTGTGCTCCCAATCCGGCAAGGCCTCTCTTCCTCCTGCTCCAGTGTTCCCGCCGGCGAGCGGGCGACCTGGTGGCTGGCGGCGCAGGCTGCGAGCTCCTCCTCCCTGCTCCCTGCTCCTTCCCCCAATCCGACGAGGAGGCGACCTGGTGGCTGGTGGCGCAGGCTGCGAGCTCCTCCCTCCCTGCTCCCTGCCCCCGGCTCCTATCTCCTTCCCCCAATCCCTCCTCCGGCGGCTGGTGGCTTGAGCTCCTCTGGTCTGGCGGGTGGCGGCAACACAACACACAGGTACACTCCTTCTCCCTCCTTTGCTCTGCTTGAGCTCCTCTGCTACATGTTGAGCCACGGCTGGCAGTGCTACTGCTATAATATGTTGCTACCTGCTTTGTGCCTTAAACAATGGCTTGCGGCGAATGGGTCATGTGTGCTTGTCTGCTACCGCTTGTTTGTTTGTTGCATGCCAAATCTACTTGTTTGCTTGTCTGCTTAATGCATGTGCCTCTGATGCAGTGCTTGATGCTTAAATCTTGATGTATGCGCTTCACTGCCTGCCTTTTGTCATATGCATTTGTAGTTTAATCATTCCCATGCTCTCTTGTCTCCTAATAGCATGTGCTGACTGCTGATTCTTTTTTTATATCTGATTGTACTTCACTAGTACACTGCCTTCACTGCTAATGGCATGTTTAATCATTCTTTTATATCTGATTGCGCTCTACTAATGGCATGTTTAATCACTAGCTCACTGCCTTGTGCCTCCACTGCTCATTCTTTTATATCTACTAGTGCTTTGTGCCTCTTCATCTTGTCTACTAATGCTTCACTGCCTTCAATTTTTTATATCTGATTGTGTTCTGCTCATTTTTTTAATCTGATTGTGCTCTGCCTTTACTGTCTACTAATGCTCATTGTTTTTATAACTGCTTCACTGCCTTCACTGCCTTCATTTTTCTGTTCTGCAGAGTGCAGCCTACCAATGGCTAGTCCACCTTCTGTTGGCAATGACAACTATGATCCAAAAACAGATCAGAAAAGGAAGGCTAGGTCTAATGACCCAGGTTGGAAGTATGGCTATTGGGCTAACCTTGCAAATAGAGATGAAGTGACATGTACCTTATGTGACATAACAGTTCATGGAGGCATAAAATGGCTGAAGCAACATCTAGCAGGTGGCTTTGGAGACACAAAAATGTGTATGAAGACCACCACTGCAATCAAGAAGGAGATGACAGATTATTTGGCATCCCATAGGAGGAGAAGGCCATTGTTCTTAGAGGATGATGTGCAGCAAGATCAGCAACCAGATCCAGATGTGATAGTCGTGGAAGGAGGCCCATCTCAATCTATTCAAGTCTCAACAAATGCTCCTGAATCCCAAGGCTCCAAGGTCCAACAAAGTTCAGGCACTGCAGCTAAACAAAGGCGTGCAGCCTATTTAAACAAGCCTCCAATAAGCAAGGCAAAGCAGCAATCAGTTATTGAGATGCTAAGGAAAATACCTGAAGAAATAGTTGATGAAAGGCGTAAAGGGTGTTCTCAACCCACAATTCCAGCAAAGATGAAGAGTAAGGAGGAGAAGCATTATGTGGATATGCAATGGGCCATATGGTTTTATGAGTGTGGCATTCCGTTTAATACAGCAGCAGCAAGGCAATTTCAGATTGCAGTCGAGGCTACTGCACAATTTGGTTCAGGGTACAAGCCTCCTTCTCCACATCTTCTTGGACAACCATTGCTTCAGGATGCTGTTAAGGAGACAAGTGACATGAGAGAGGAACATAAGCGGGCATGGAAGCAATATGGCTGCACTCTCATGTCAGATGGATGGTGTGATAGGAGGGGCAAACATTTAATCAACTTCCTTGTGAATAGTCCAGAGGGGACTTACTTTTTAGAGTCTGTTGATGCATCAAGTGAGGCACATGATACATATTTGCTTGCTGATTTGTTGCAGAAGAAGATTGAGGAGATTGGAAGAGATAATGTGGTTCAAGTTATCACTGATAATGGAGCTAACTATAAGGCAGCGGGTAGAGTCTTGATGGAGAGGATCCCTACACTGTTTTGGAGCCCATGTGCTGCACATTGCTTGGACCTAATGCTGGAAGATATAGGAAACTTGAAGGCATTTAAGCTGCCCATTGCAAGAGCAAGACGTGTCACAACTTTTATCTATAGGCATGGAAGAATCCTTAGTTTAATGAGAGAGAAGACTCGTGGGGCTGATCTTGTAAGACCTGCAGCCACAAGATTTGCTACTGCTTTCTTAACTTTGAAAAGTTTGTACAAACATAGGGATGCTTTGAAGGCATTATTTGCTAGTGAGGAATGGAGGGGAAACAAATTGGCAACAACTACAGCTGGCCAATTAGTGCATGACATTGTCTTCTCTATGGAGTTTTGGAACAAAGTTGAAGACTGCCTTAGAGCTTCAGCCCCACTCCTAATTGTTCTTAGGGTGGTTGATGGTGATGAGAAGCCGGCAATGCCGGAGGTTGCTGCACTAATGAAACATGCAAAAGAGAAGATCAAAGCAAGCTTTGCTATCGATTCAAAGAAAGCTTTGCTCAAGAAAATAATGGATATCATTGAGAAACGTTGGGAGAATCAAATGAACCATCCTTTGCATGGGGCTGCATTGTATTTGAATCCAGGAAAATTGCACCCTCTCATACAAGATGGTGATGATGAAACTGTTGGGCAGCTAAGGGGTTCTTTTCTTGATGTCCTTGGAAAAATGGTGGAGGATGAAGAAATTAGAGGCAAGATTGATGCTCAGTCCTTGGATTATGAAGCCCTTAGAGGAGAGGCATTCTCAAACAAATTGGCAAAGCAAAACCTTGAAAAAATGAACCCTCGTAGGTGCTATTTTTCTTATAATTGCAGCAGGTTTACATACCTAAAATTTAATTCCAGCAAAGACTACTTCATTGCACATTGCTAACATATGTTACTATTTGGCAATATAGTTGATTGGTGGCGTTCATATGGTGGTCGTGCTATTGAGCTTCAAAGATTTGCTAGACGCATTGTTAGTTTATGCGCTTCATCATCAGGATGCGAGAGAAATTGGAGTACATTTGAGTTTGTGAGTATTGCCATCTATCTTATTTACAGTTTTTTCAGATTTCAGCCAATTAATTGCTCTTTTTGTTTGCTGTTCTCCTTTCATTTGTAGATCCATACAAAGAAAAGAAATAGGCTGCTGCACAAGAGATTGAATGATATTGTCTTTGTTTCCTACAACCGGAAGATGAAGACTAGGTTTCAAATAAGGCGTGAGAAAAAAGGGAAGAGTTTTGATCCTTTGGTAATTGAGGAGTTTGATTGGGATAATGAATGGGCTGACTCCTCCTATGTTCATCCTCGGGGTGCCCGTGGGTGTGAGTGTGATGACAATCAAAATGGCTATACATGGGAACTTGTTGATGAAGTTTTGGGGGCATCAACAAATCTGCGAGGACGCAATCTTTCAAGGGCAGCCAACAGCAAGCGTGCAAGAAATGGACAGAGTTTGTTTGAAGAAGACTCAAGTTTGGCCAATGAAGAAGAGGAAGAACAAGATCCACATGATGATGCTGATGTGAGTGATTGTGAGGAGGCTGCAAATGGCACTAATGATGGTGAAGAAAACATGAAGGCTGCCAACATTGATGACTTTGATGATGGATACTAATTGTAGATTGTCGATGGCTTGCTGCTATTAATTTCATATTTGCACTAATGCAACTTTTGTGTCTCTATGTGGCTGATTGCAGCTATAATTATGCCACTAAAAACTCTAGTTTGTGGCTGTGAACTTCTGTTATCTATGCCACTAAGGCTCTAGTTTGTTTAATTGTCGGTTATGTTGTATTTGTAATGTGGGCCATGTGAATGTGGCTGTGAACTTCTATTATTTTGCCACTAGTATCTAAGTAACTAAGTTATCTTTGTGGGATGTTATAATCTGTTTGTGGTTGTGGACTTCTCTAGCTCTCTGATTATTGTGGCCTTAAGTGTTGTGCGATTTTCTTATTATGTGCAGCCTGCTGCTTGGGAGAAGAAGAAAAGAGAGTTCAAGTTATCAAAAGGTGTTTCTTCATATTTTTTCATTTGATTACAAATGATTTCTGGTACATAGTTTACGTAATCACATTTTAATACTTGCAAGGGGATGCATGCTACATGGACAAGGGCAATTGGAAAGGGGAAAATCAAGGGCTCATGGACAGAAATGGCAGCAAGAAGGTACATGAAGTGTATGTTTCTAGTACTATATATTGTAGGCTACGACATGCGTATGGCGTCGCCTCGCCGCGCGCCTAATTCGCCTAGGCGTCTCGAAGGGGGAAGGTCGCCACGCCTCGCCTTCCCGCCGTAAAAACATTGAATTATAGTTTTTGGACAATGGAAACCCCTCAATAAAGTCCATGGAAACGACTTGCCAAGCTGAATCAGGCACTGGAAGGGGTTGGAGCAAACCTGGGGAGCGAGCGCGGTCATGCTTAGCCTGTTGACAGATAGTGCAAGACTGAACATAAGTGGTTACTGCAGCCTTCTTTCCTTTCCAGGCAAAATATTGCTTCAGCCGCATGATTGTCACAGGGGCCCCAGAATGGCCACCCCAACTGGTACTATGAAACTGAGTAATCAGTCAGGTCTGCAGATTCCTATCAGCGCCAATCTAGATTCGGTTACGGTAACGAAGAATACCGTTGTGAAGTGAGAAGTCTAGTACTGATTGAGGGTCCAGCGCCAACTTAGTGAGCATGGCCGAGGCTGCAGAGTCAGAGGCATAGCTGGACTGAACTGCAGAAACCCAAGCAGGCACTAAAGCCGTAATAGTAGAGTAGGTAGCTGGTGGAGCTGGATGCCGAGACAAGGCGTCTGCGGCCCGATTATCAGTTCCCAGGCGGTAAACCACACGATATTGCAGTCCCAGCAGCTTAGAGAAGACACGTTGTTGCCAATATGTATGAAGGCGCTGATCTGTTAACTGAGACATACTGCGCTGATCAGTCAGTATAACAAACTCTTGGAACTGCAGATAAGAGCGCCAAGCCTGGAAAGCCATGAGAATAGCCATGTACTCCTCGTAGGTAGATAAACCACGTGTACGGGGACCCAGAGCCTTGCTGAGGAAAGCCAGGGGATGCCCATCCTGCATCAATACAGCGCCAATTCCAGCTTCGACGCGTCAGTCTCCACTGTAAATGGTCGGGCGAAATTGGGCAAGGCCAAAACTGGTGAATTATAGAGAGCATTCTTCAGAGCTTGGAAGCAGCTTCATGCTCCGAAGTCCAGAGATAGATGACATTCTTACGAAGAAGAGCAGTCAATGGCTTGGAAATGATACCGAAGTGGCGTACAAAGCGACAGTAATACCCTGCCAGGCCGAGGAAAGAACGCAGTTCCTTGACTGAAGCTGGTGTCGGCCACTGAGCAATAGCAGCTAACTTGGCAGGATCTGTTTCCACATCGTCCCCACTGATCACATGTCCTAAGTATCATATCCTTATCTTGGCAAATGCACACTTAGACAGTTTTAAGGTCCACTGATCTTTTGCTAGGAGCTCAAACACTAAACGAAGGTGCTGAACATGATCTTCAAGTGTGGAGCTGTATATGAGAATATCATCAAAGAATACCAGCAGGAACTTACGCAGGTAAGGAGCCAAAGTTGTATTCATTGCATCTTGGAAAGTGCCAGGTGCTTCGGTAAGACCGAACGACATAACCCGGAACTAAAACTGCCCAAAGTGTGTCTGAAAAGCGGTCTTGAATTCCTCGCCTTCCTTCATTCGGATTTGGTGAAAACCAGCCTGTAAGTCAAGACTTGAAAAATATCAGGCACCAGACAACTCATCCAGGAGCTCTTCAATTATGGGTACTGGATACTTGCCCTTCACTGTGATGGCATTCAACTGGTGATAATCAACACAGAACCGCTAGGATTAATCCTTCTTCTTAACAAGTAACACGGGTGATGCAAATGCACTTGAACTCTTCTGTATTAGGCCCTGCTGCAGCATATCATTTACTTGTTTCTCGGTTTCTGTTTTCAGCTGTGGAGCATACCGATAAGGGCGCACAAAGACAGGTTGTGCTCCGGCAATCAAGGGAATAGAGTGATCACACTCTCGCTGTGGCGGCAGCCCAGACCTTGGTTGAAACAAGTGCTGGAACTCAGATAACAGTGCTTGAATAGCTGGTGGCACCTCAGCTGCAGGCATAGAAGCAGAGTGGGACTCCTCTTGCAACATACACACCTGCACAACTGAACCTGCAGGTAACTCAGAAAGAGAGCCATACAACACTACAGTAGAGTCCCCATATGGAATGGATAACCAGCGCTTCTCCCAATCCACTTGCATTGGATTGAATGGGGCCAACCAATCCAGCCCCAGAATCATATCAAATGCAGACCGAGGAAATAGCTTGAGATAAGTGTTGAACTTGTAATTCTGAACTGACCATTCTGCTTGAGGAATATGAGAAGTACACTGTAACACTGCTCCATTAGCCACCTGAACTGACAACGGCTGAGCAAGTTGTTGAATACCAACTAGAGACCCAGCTAAGGAAGAGCTGACAAAGCTACGCGAACTGTCGGAGTCAATCAGGATGGAAAGAGGGACACCCTGAATTTCACCAGACAAACAAAGGGTTCTCGGTGCTGAGGCTCCAGCAATAGCCGCAATAGATAAATGCATCATCACCTAGGAATGAACTAGTGAGGTAGGTTCAGATGACGGAGCAGAATCTTCATCATCAGGAAACACATCAATGAGCTCCTCCACCAGAAGCAGCTGCACCGCCTCAAAACACTTGTGGTCGCGGCTGTACTTGGCGCCGCAGCGGATGCAGAGTCCCCGTGCATGACGCGATGCCCGCAGTGCACGGAACTTCTCTTCTGCTGACATTGACGTAGTAACCTCAGTAATGCGAGGAGCTTCACTGGGCGTCGGATTTGGCGGGGGCGGTGGCAACAGGCGTTGCCCCAAGATGGCTTGAACACCGACCCCGCATCAGGACGTCGGTAACTCCGCCTTGTCAGCCCCAAGGCCTCCTGCTGCAGTTCAGCAAGAACACAAGAAGCATCGAGCGTCGCAGGGCATTGAACAATAAGAACTGCTTTAATGTCATCCCGCAACCCATCGATAAACCACTGAATGAAGGTCAGGCTGTCTGGATGTTCTGAATAAGCCTTCATTTGATCGACTAGAGCAACAAACTTTTTAATGTACTCAACTACTGGCCCAGACTGCCTAAGCTGCAACATGCGCCTACGCAACAACGACTGCTCATCTCTAGCAAAGCGTGTAAGCAGCAACTCAGAGAAATCAGACCAAGCGAGTGGGTCTAATTTCTCCTCGACAGAGGATAACCAGCGTTTAGCTGGCCCAGTGAAGTGCATAGTGGCAGCCTCAATCCAGATAGGAGACTCGACGCGGTACAATTTGAAGTAATGCAGAGCCTGTTTTAGCCAGAGTTTTGGATGTTCCCCATCAAACTTGGGAAAATCAAACTTAGGAATCCGGCCATTATGCTCTCCCCCAGATCCTCCCTGATGCCCAGTTTCCCAGTGATGCAGAGTGGGTTGAAATGGTGGTGGGCGTGGAGGTGGATGCGGCAGAGGAAACCCAGGAGAAGAAGGCCGGCAAGTGAGCGTACCCTTGCCGGGCGATGGCATCAGAGCGGTGACCACTCCGAAGACACCATCCCGGTTCCCGTGTTCGACGCGGTGCCCGTCGGGCCTGTAGGCTGGTCCTCCCGTAGATGGGCGCGGGTCAACCTGAAACACGCCAGCGCCACTTGACTTGAAGTTTGGGGAGACGGCGGGCTTGGCGTTGTGGATCGCGGCGGTCGGGGATGCCGGCGCGGACGGTGACTTGTCCTTCGAGGAAGTCCCGGGATCCAGTACAGCCGGCCGGGAAGTGACGACACCTGGTGACGCAGTCGGCTCCACAACCATCGTCCGCTCCATGTACTTGGAGATCTTCCCGACTCCGAGCTTGAGTGACGACAGCTGCTTGACCTCGAGCAGCAGGTCGTCGATGGAACCGTCGACGCCGGGGCGCCAATCGTCGTAGTCGCGCGCTGCCGTCTCGAGTTTTTCGAGGCGCGTGGACGAAGCCTCCGTTGAGTCCTTCAACATGCGCTCCAACCCATTGAAGCGGGATGCGAAACGGTGCTCGATCTCGTCGATGAGGATCTTATGGGTCGGATCCATAGCGCCAAGGGCTTTCTGACGGCGGGTGAAGTGTTCGTGGGATTGGGTGGGTTGGGAACGATCCAAAATGGCAGATCCGCCACAAATCGAGCAATCAGGAGAGTGGAATTACGGAATTCCGAAGCAATTTTGCGAGGTGAATTCACGACGGATTAGACCTACCAGCTCAGTTGAATCGCAGTCGATCGATGGGATGTGGATGCTGGAACCTGGAGCGGCCGTGGATAGGAGGAGCTGATACCAGTGTGAGCGGCGGCGGCAGCGGAGCGGCGGCGGCGGCGAGCAGCAGTGGGGGATCGAAGAGAAGAAGGGAGCCGGGGGCGAGAAGCAAGTAGGTAGGCAGACGAATATTGATAGATTTGGTTACAGATTGTTCGTGTGTTCAAAAGTTGGTTCTCTCTAGGTACTCTCCTCTCTTAAGTATTACAGGGGTTCCTTCCCCTTTACGCACGGAGGCGAATAAGCTTTAGGCCCAGGCTTCTCCGACGTACTTCGGGTTTGGCTTCGTGGGCCTCTTGTTGGGCCGTGCTCCGTCTTAGGTCGTAGACGCAGCGCCAGTCTTCAGACGAGCATGAGCCGGGGCAGGTGAGCTGCTAACACAAGTTTAGCAGATTGCACACGTCAGAGAGTGCCTGACTCAGCATGGGGGACGTACCGTGGAGGAGCGGATGTCGGCCATGGCAATATCGATGAACCAGATGAAGAAGGAGACGACCCAGCCCATGCTACTACCGTACAGCGGCGTGATCCCCGTGAACATACGATGCATGGGTCATGGGTGTACATCTGAACCTCCGGCTTCGTAAATCGCCCTCCCGTCCTCGGCGACTGCGCCCGCGACTGGCTTCATGTTCATGGAGAAATGAGTTTAATACGTTCAATGTTCATCTTTGTTTGATGCTGATGATCTCTTGTGTGAACTAGAACATCCTTGAATTGCACTTGATCTAATGTGGGTAGGTTGCCTCAAAGATACTAATTTACTACCGTGTGGCGTGGAGAGCAATTCTTCAAAAAAAAATTCTTTGGGTGAATTAATTCAAAAAAGGTATTAATTTACTACCTTTGTTTGTTTAATTTACTTTTTACTAACATTCTCCTTTCAACTTGGGACACTACAATTTTTTCCCTGTGGTTGGTGGTTGCAATGTGTGGGAAGAGCAGACTCCGGGTTATGCAAGGTCAAGTGTCTCCTGACGTGCTTGCTCCGAGCAAGTGGAGGCAGAGTGGCAGATTGATACGCAATGTTGCATTGCGGGGCCATCACGGTGAAGGGAGAGTTGAGGCAGGGATGGGCGATGTATAGTGTAGGTGGAAGGGTGGCTCGGCAAGCAAAGGCTATACCCTATGAAAATTTTAATTATATATTTGCTATGAGCTCAACAATATGATAACTCATGTTCAAACTTTGTTTTTGTATTTTACCATTACCACCCTGTTGTAGCAGCGGTGTAAAACGTTGAGAATTATATTTGTGAAATTAGATTTGTTTGTATATGAAAAGTGTCCATATGAAAATTAACACATGAACTTGATTGTGTTTTGGGTTTTACCGTGGCCTTAGATGGTTAAGGCTACACATAACGTTATTATGCCTTGATAGCATAAGTTATACATGGTCATATATAACTGTTTGAAAGTTAAACTAATTGAAAAGCATCGTCATTTGATTCTTTTTACGTGCATCCTTAAAATAAAACCGTAGCATTAGCATGGGCATTATACTAGTGAACATAATAATATAACAAAAGGAAGAGATAGAATGACCGCTCCCTAATCTCTATCCAATCTCTATCCATGTCTAAATTAAGCACTCCATAAAATGACCAATGGGCCGATCGTTTCCGCCATAGATAGACCCAGCCCTACAAATGCTTTCACCATGGCGCGCAGCACACCAGCACGTGTCCCCGGCTATCCCGCCCGGCCATTCCCGCCGTCCTGCCCTGTCCTCCTCCCCCCACCTCATCCCGTCCGGGCGACCACACAAAGCCTTCCTTGGCCATCACCGACGTGTCGCGCTCCCCCTTGCTCACGCACCTCGCTCGTGATCACCACCTCCCCCGTCTTCCTATATAAACAGCACTACCGGCGACGTTGTCTTCATCGACCTCGATCCATTGAATTTTAATAAATTCTTGTTGGGATATATTCCTCCAATTCCCCTCCTCCCAACAACAATCTGGTCGGTCTCGATCTCCCGCCAAACCAAAAAAGCCCAACAAAAAAACACATTCCGTCCGCTCCCACGTACAGAAACTCTCTCAGTTTCAGTTCGATCGATCGGTCGCTGCTGTCTCTTTGATCGTTTGCCAGACACCAACACCCAAAACCAACCTGGCCTTCAACCTGGCTCAGTGCACCGGCGCCGCGGCGTCCGTCGTCGCGCCCCGCACCCCTCGCCCTAGGAGGTCCGCGGCCCCGGCGTCCGTGTCCGTCTCCGCGAGGAAGGCGGCGGCCGGCAGCCTGCGGCTGCAGCGGCAGACGTGCCTCGAGCCGTCGGTGGCGCCGGCACGTTCGGTGTTCTGCCGTGCCGCGGTGTCCGGGAGGAGCGCGGCCGACCGGGCCGCCTCCAAGAAGAGGAGCTCCGGCGGCGTGCCGGTGTTCGTGATGATGCCGCTGGACACCGTCAAGAACTGCGGCACCGCGCTGAACAGGCGCAAGGCGGTGCAGGCGAGTCTGTCGGCGCTCAAGAGCGCGGGCGTGGACGGCATCATGGTGGACGTGTGGTGGGGCATCGCCGAGAGCGAGGGCCCCGGGAGGTACAACTTCGCGGGGTACATGGAGCTCATGGAGATGGCGCGCAAGACGGGGCTCAAGGTGCAGGCCGTCATGTCCTTCCACCAGTGCGGCGGCAACGTGGGCGACTCCGTCACCATCCCGCTGCCGCGGTGGGCAGTGGAGGAGATGGAGCGGGACCAGGACCTGTGCTACACCGACCAGTGGGGCCGGCGCAACTTCGAGTACGTCTCGCTGGGATGCGACGCCATGCCCGTGCTCAAGGACCGCACGCCTGTCGAGTGCTACACCGACTTCATGCGCGCGTTCCGGGACCACTTCGCCGACTACCTCGGCAACACCATCGTGGAGATCCAGGTCGGCATGGGCCCCGCCGGTGAGCTGCGCTACCCGTCATACCCGGAGAGCGACGGCACGTGGAGGTTCCCCGGCATCGGCGGCTTCCAGTGCAACGACAGGTACATGCGTGCCAGCCTCAAGGCGGCGGCGGAGGCGGCCGGCAAGCCTGAGTGGGGCCACGGCGGCCCCACCGACGCCGGCGGCTACAACAACTGGCCCGAGGACACCCTCTTCTTCCGCGGCGACAACGGCGGGTGGAGCACCGAGTACGGCCACTTCTTCCTGTCGTGGTACTCGCAGATGCTCCTGGAGCATGGAGACCGCATCCTGTCGGGCGCCACGTCCGTGTTCGCCGCGGCGCCGGTGGAGGTGTCCGTGAAGGTGGCCGGCATCCACTGGCACTACGGCACCCGGTCGCACGCGCCGGAGCTCACCGCGGGGTACTACAACACGCGGCACCACGACGGGTACCGCCCCATCGCGGACCTCCTGGCCCGCCACGGCGCCGTGCTCAACTTCACCTGCGTGGAGATGCGGGACCACGAGCAGCCGCAGGAGGCGCAGTGCATGCCGGAGCACCTGGTCCGGCAGGTGGGCGCCGCGGCGCGCGCGGCCCGGGTGGGCCTCGCGGGCGAGAACGCGCTGCCCCGGTACGACGGCACGGCGCACGACCAGGTGGTGGCCACCGCCGCCGAGCGTTGCGCCGCCGAGGACCGGATGGTGGCGTTCACGTACCTGCGTATGGGGCCCGACCTCTTCCACCCGGACAACTGGCAGCGGTTCGCCGCCTTCGTGCGCCGCATGAACGGCGCCGGCGGGTACTGCCGGGAGGCCGCGGAGCGGGAGGCGCACGGCGTCGCGCAGGCCACCGGATCGCTCGTGCACGAGGCCGCCGTCGCGCTGCGGAGCTGACCCAACTGCGAGGCGATGGACTTGATTGACATGTAGGGGTTGCTTGGGAGCTCGATCGGGTTCTTGTTGGGTTTTCCTTTTGGGGGGAGAGAGGAAGGGAGCGCTGGCGAGAGCGAGTCTCTCGTGCAGCTCCTCCCGCGTAGACTACGACGACGAGATTGTGACCAAGCCGGGGGAAAGGAAGGGGAGGACAAAACCAGAGATGTTTTTGTCACGTTTCAGGCTCCGACCATCGCCGGAGTTTGTTCGGGGAATATAACCATTTCCTGCAGAAATCAGCTGTGTTCCTGCACTGCACTGGCTGATTCTGCGCCGCATGCTTCCAGTCTCATCTCATCTGCTCTGCTGATGTGATCTCTTGTTTAATTTGGCCAGCTGACAGGTTGCTTGAGGTCGACGGCCTGTGTTTGAGCCGGCCGCAGCCCTTTTTATGGATGTCTGTAAATCAGTATTTCTAACAGAAGTAACATTGCATCCATTTCCAAATGAGTCCACAAGATGTCAATGGTGACCAGTAGAATTGTTAGGATTCTGATTGTCCATGTAGAAACAGTGCAAAAGACTATCGAGCAGCTCAGTATTGAAGCGGACGTATTATTTCTAGATAGATCAACGGCAACGACAGTCATTCTGGAGAGAAAGACTAGCAGAGAACGTAGTGAGATTAAAATCAACCGAATGGACATTCCCTATAAGCGAAGGAACTGGATTTGTTCAAGGAGACGCAAATTTGTAGCTACGGCCTACGGGGGGCACGCCTGGCTGCCTCGTAGTATTGTGGGTGCTCCTGAGCTTCCGCTGCTAGAAAACTTTCATAAAAAACCGCGTCCAAGTTTGTCCACTGCGTCCATGATTTTGTTTGGTAAATTTTAGAGCATTTTGTGTGGGATACTACGGCCTTTAGTTGCCTTGCCTTTACTTGCCTTTTGTGTGACGTAAAGAAACAGTGTTTATCCGCAGGAATACTGAATACATGCTGTATAGGTTAAAATTGTAACATGATGCTCATTTTAAGCTTTGTACATTACTCTGTATTGTGTAAGTGCTTACTAATTATTACAATTTTGTATCATGTACATGAAAATAGCAATGGAGTAATTGTCCATCGAACCTTGTCATGAAGAAACACAAATCCTTTTAACTAGTCCTTTACCTTATTACGAAGACATATATCTACTTTCTTGATTTTCATTAATCAAATCACACTAAGGTTCCCTTTGGAGCACATGAATTTCATAGGATCTTTTTATTGGAGTTTCAAAGGAATTGGTTCATTTTAACAAGAAGAATGCAGAAAATAGGAAAGTTTCCTTTGTCACATAAGGGTCTAAGTGTTATTCGTATCTGAATATAGCCGGTGACTCCAAATGACAGTCAAAATCTATAGTTCCGAACAGACAAGTTATAATGAACACTCGTCTACCTTAAAACAGGTGGCCTCCTAATCTCTCTCTCTCGGTTGACGATAGGAAGAGCTCACCCCACAACTAGATCTAGATCCACCTTGTTAGAGGACAACAATTATGACATTTTATAGAAAAATGAAAATTCTATATAGTGTGTACATATAGTGTTGAAAAACAAATAGAATTTGTACAAATACCTATGCAGAAAAAAAATCTTTTTTTTCAAATCCAAAGAGAGTTATGGCGGATATATTGATACATATCACATATCTGACTTTTTTACCAGATCTAGATACAATATGAATATTGAATGTCTGAATTAAATATAATTGTTCATTATGATTATTAATATTTAACACCTTTCAAATGGATAAATTGTAAGGAATATCTATCCCATTTCATCATCTTTAATATGTAGGTGAGACACAATACAAATAATTCTATAAGGAACTCATATCCTGGTTGGCACCATTAGTATGAATTATGGACATCTACACCGGAATGAACATCTATAAGAGCATCTCCACCGGAATGAACATCTACCTTGTCTAAAATATGGATATGAGAGTTATGCTGTGTTGGATTGAGAAAAACGTCATCCCCTTTTCATATGGCGCTACTTGTCAATGAGATAGTTGTTTCCTCTTCTCTATTCTCTATCAATGTCTTTCCTCTCAAGGTTCTTGGAAAGTGGCGGTAGGTCGTAGGTGGCGCAGATCTCCTCTCAGGCTTGTATTAGTCTCTTTTCTTGAGCTTCACGCGCGGCAGGTCAGGCGGGTCTCTTCTCTTAAGCGTCTCGCGCAGCGACGTAAGGCCTCTTCTCTCAGTTTCTTGCCCAATGCGACCTATGGACCGTGGTGTGATGCTCGGTCATGGCGCTGCCTAACAGCATAGCGGTGCCCGCTCCCGCACCGCTCAACACGGCTAGGCGGTGCATACTCCCACCGCTCGATGCACAGCCCAACGGTGCCTATCCAACCGCCCAACGCAGATTCTTCCCAGCCCACCGTTTTTGGCTGCTCTTTCGTTGGCCACGGCCATCAGTGCCCTATTGTTGGTGCACTAAACTTTGTATTCCTGCAGTGCCCTATTGTTGGTGCACTAAACTTTGTATTCCTACCTTATGTCAAGGTTATCACAGCTTCTTGCTGCTAATTAATACATGTTTGTTGTAAAAAAAACGCAGTTTGGCACGCGATGAGGCTTGGGAGCGCCCACCGAAGGAAAAGGGAATAGATTTGCTCCCCCTTGAGGGATCGAGGAAGTAATTTTCACAATCGATAAGAAAAAAGAAGAGAGGATTGAAAAGAATGCGGTTAAAGCCTGATTATTTTTTGCCTCAAATTCCCTTCAGTCTCTAGTTATAAGAATTACTTATGCTCAATCTAGTTCCCTTTATCTCTATTCCCTAGTCATAAGTACTTATGCTCAATCTAGTGAAGACAATTATCAAACCGAACTAGAACAGGCCCTCAATCTATAATGCCAACGGAAACATGATAGCGATCGAAATGTTGGGATGTTACCGGCTCGCAGCTCAGAGCAACTGTAGCAACGGTTAATATAACACAGGAATACATCTAGAAACCCATCAACGTTCACTCTTTCAGAGTCAACCTGCAGTGACAACATCCTAGTTTCCACTGCATGGTTCAATCATAATAAATACATAATTAGCACCGCAAGTGGTTCAAAAAGGCACATCTTTGTTCTCAGAAGCAAAGATCAAGGTATAAAGCGTTCTGCGAAACTCGGTTTGCACCTACAATGGGAAATCTTTCAACAGGAACACACAATTGGATAATACTACTGCTCAGAGCGAGCAAAATTGTACGCACTAGAGTAACACAGATGAAGAACTTGGTACTGCAGGTAGATAAACCAAACAGCCTAGTATCCTCCCTTGAGATCATTGACCACATCGTACGGGATGGGAGTGACAGTCTCGATGGTAGCACCCTCAACCATGAAGCCAGGCTTGGGGCCCAACGGCTGCCTCTTGGTGCTGATGACCTCACCACGGGCCTTGGCGTCCGTCTTGAGCTGATCATTCTTTGCCTTCCTCAGGCGGAACTCTTCCGTGCAGCGGGACGGCTGCACATGCTCCACACGGACATGGATACGCTTCCTGATGATGCGGCCATTAACCTGAAACAATAACAATTTATCAGAATCAGAACAGCTTGAACATAGATTAAGTCATTTTCACTGATAGCACTACTGCACAAAGCATATTATGTCCAGCGTAACCAAGCTTGACAAAATTCAATCCTGCACAGATTGCAGATTTAATTGCATTAAGCATCTAAGTCTAAGTGTTGTAGATATTTGTTGATCAGAAATGTTTGCAATTCTACATCAAGCAATAAACATTGCACAAAGTTTTTGAAACAGGAATGCATTCATTACAAGGATTTAAAAGGGACATTGATTCCATGCACCCATAGAGGGGAAAAACCCTCATCATACTACAAGGTCTGGAACTCAGCGTCTGGCAAATCATATTTAAATAAAAGCCAAACATATTTGTTGGGAGCAACTCAACCCCTAACAGAATATTACACAAATACAGGTTATCAATGGAAACCTCGCACATTTAGTCCAAACTGTAGCCGTATTACACCAGTGCATACATGGACGTATAATCAGCCTATTTACAGCATTTATCACTATCAGGGTATATAAAGAAATGGCCCTGGGTGCCCATTCCTGCCACAACAAAATAAATCGAAACCTGGGCTTGCACAAATTCTACAAATCTAAGTCAAACAACACACCGGGAAATTGTCGCCATTCTAAATCAAATCCTTCCGATCCCTACAACGAAACGAACAGAAGATGCCGCGCACTAAACGCAAGTGCCCTGCACAAACAATCTTAACTGCCTGCGAAAAGGGGATCCGCATCGTATACCTGCTTGTTGATCTCGACGCCGATTGCGCGCTTGGTGACGTTCCACACGCGACCGGTGCGGCCGTGGTAGAACTTGTGCGGCATACCCTTGTGGACGGCGCCGTTCACCTTGACGTCGACGTAATCGCCGATCTTGTAGGTGCGGAGGTAGGTGGTGAGCGGGATGTAGCCCTTCTTGCGGAAGCCGCGCGCGAAGAGGTCCCGCGTCCGCGAGCGCAGCCCGTGGCCAGCCGGCATCCTGGCTGCTCCTCCTGCTTCCTACGCGCGGCGACGGTGCTGTAGCGGCGGCTGAAGCGGGTGGGTAGGGAGAGCTAGGGTTTGCCAGGGTTTCGATCAGGTGACGGTTTTATAGGTGGCGTGGGAATGGCTCGGGTGCTGTGCTGGTGTTGGGCTGAGCTCGTTTAAGTGGGCTTGGTACGAACAGGTTTGTGTTTTTTTTTTATCACGAACAGGTTTGTGTTGAACTACAAAATAAGCCCATTTGTTTCCCTTCCCATCTGCTAAAAAAAAAATGTTTCCCTTCCCTTCTGTCCAGACAAAGTTGGATATTCTGCTAAAAAAAGATGGATATCCCTCATTTTTTTTGTCTAAGAAACAAAACATCCCTCAATTGGGGAAACCATATGGGCACCCGTATTCAAAAGCCGATGAATTTTCATCATCTCATAATTAGAGCATGTGTGTGAAATGAAATTATCTAGGTTAATAGATAAAAACCTATGTTTGTTGAGTTCATGGCACGGATACGGTTTTGATACAGTATTTAAATCCATGGGTATATATACCCAACGAGCAATTTGTAATAATAATCCAGCAAAAACCTTAGCTACAAAATCTGGACTTTTATTTTTTTCTACAAACATTGGATGATGCTTGAAAATGTAGTCAAACAGGCCCCTATATTATGTCAATACAATTTCCATTAAAAACTTCAAATTTGACCAAAATTCGAGAAATTTGTATGGTTAATTAGCGTTGAATGAAGAAGAAGAAGAAGAAGAAGAAGAAGAAGAAGAAGAAGAAGAAGA
>CM041628.1:45087652-45113145 GCA_023333625.1 Bothriochloa decipiens | reverse complement strand
AAAGACCATGTGCAAGTCCTTCTTCTGCTCCCTATACCTCTCCATCAGCTATCGTAATAAGAAAATTGCCTCCATGGTCGACCTACCAAGCATAAACCTAAATTAGTTTTGGGTCACACTTGTCACTCTTCTTAGGCGATGCTCGATAACCCTCTCCCAGAGCTTCATCGTATGGTTCATCAACTTAATCCCACGATAATTAGTACAACTTTGAACATCTCCCTTATTCTTGAAGATCGGTACTAATATACTTCTCCTCCATTCTTCAGGCATCTTGTTTGACCGGAAAATGAGGTTAAAAAGCTTAGTTAGCCATACTATCGCTCTGGCACCTAGGCATCTCCAAACCTCGATGGGGATACCGTAAGGGCCCATCGCTTTACCTCCTTTATCCTCTTCAAAGCCTCCCCGATCTCTGCCTCCTGAAATCTCCTCACGAAACGTTTGTTGGTATCGTCAAATGAGTCATCCAATTCCAAGGTAGGACCCTCATTCTTCCCATTAAACAACTTGTCAAAGTACTCTCTCCACCTTTCCTTGATCTCCTCATCCCTCACCAAACGTTGATCCGTCCCATCCTTAATGCATTTGATTTGGTTGATGTCCCTCGTCTTCCTCTCGCGGATTCTAACCATCCTATAAATGTCCTTCTCCCCTTCCTTCGTACCTAGTCGCTGATAAAGGTCATCATACGCCTGACCTTTTGTTACACTCACCGCTCGTTTTGCAGCCGTCTTCGCTATTTTATAGCCCTCTATGTTGGCTGCACTCTTGTCATGATGAAGGCGCTTGAACCACTCCTTCTCCCTAATAGCCCTTTGCATCTCGTCATTCCACCACCAGGTGTCTTTCGCTTCCCATTTGCCTCCCCTACTCACTCCAAACACATCCGAAGCCACCTTCCGAACACATGTTGCCATCTTTAGCCACATGTCATCTGCATCTTCTTCTTCTTTCCACGGCCCCTTATCTAGCATCCTCTCCTTAAATGTTTGCGCTGCTTCCCCCCTAAGCTTCCACCATTTTATTCTCGCAATCTTGGCCCGATTGTCCCGGTGGACACATACCCGAAAGCGAAAATCCGCCACCACAAGCTTGTGTTGAGGGACAACACACTCCCCAGGTAACACCTTACAATCTAAGCAAGCACGTCTATCCCCCCTCCTTGCAAGGATAAAGTCGATTTGGCTCAGGTGTTGTTCCCTTCGAAAGGTCACTAGATGGGATTCCCTCTTCTTAAAGACGGTGTTCGCTATCAACAAATCGTAGGCCAACGCGAAGTTCAAAACATCCTCCCCCTCTTGATTTCTACTACCATACCCGAAACCCCATGCACCCGCTCGAAACCTACATTAGTCGCACCCACATGGCCGTTGAGGTCTCCTCCTATGAAGAGTTTCTCGCTGATAGGTACAATACTAACCATGCTATCGAGATTTTCCCAAAACTGCCTCTTGGTGTTCTCGCAAAGACCTACCTGTGGGGCATAGGCACTGATCACATTCAGAGCCAAAACTCCAACTACCAACCGGACTAGGATAATCCGGTCGCCTTGCCTCCACACCTCAACTACTCCATCCTTAAGGCTCCTATCGATCAAGATGCCTACACCATTCCTACCCGATGTTGTCCCCGTGTACCAAAGTTTGTAGCCAGTATCCTCCACCTCCTTCGCCTTCTGGCCCTTCCATTTAGTCTCCTGAACGCATAGAATATTTACACGCCTCCTAATTGTTGTATCGACTAACTCTCTTAACTTACCCGTTAGGGACCCTACATTCTAGCTACCTAGACGAATCCTAGTTGGCTCGGCTAGCTTCCTTACCCTTCGTACCCGTCGAAGGAAGTGCGAAGACCCTTACTTATTTTTCACTACACCCGGGCGCAGATGTAGCGCGTCACAAAGGTTGCGACGACCCGACCCTTGCTCATTTATCATCGTACCCGGATCACGATACGACGCGCCAGTAAGGGGATGACGACCCGGCCCTTGCCCATTTGACACTACACCCGGGTTCCGATGTAGCGCGTCGCTAAGAGGGTTACGCCCCAACGAATCTCTTGTGGGTTTCATATCCATGAGAGTGGTTGGTTTTGAAATATTGGCTAGCCGAACCTAACACACCCTCCTCCTTTATCCGGGCTTGGGACCGGCTATGTTGAAACGACTCAAGAAAGTCTTTCAATCAACATAGGCGAAGTTTTTGTTCAGTCAGATAACGCTGAAAATAATTATTTTGTTCAGAGTTGCTTGACATGTCATTGAAGTCCATCACAGCATGTTGGGAAAGTGGAGACCTAGCAGGATGTGGTTTCACATCATCTGAGGTGAGCAAGCCCAGCTCCCATCTTTAAAAAAAACACTTCATATAGTGTTTCATATACAATATCAGGGGCAGCACTTTATTTTGGGCATTGACTTATCTCATAGGTCCTTGGATCACTCATAGCTTTGTCTTGGGCCCCCATATGTTTCTGTGTATCTCAATCTGTGATTTGCACATGCTTGTTAGGAGAACCCTAGTATTCCTAATTCAAGCTACTGCACGATAACTTTATGATCTTTTCAATGTTGAAAAATATCCTAAATTTCAAGTCTGTTTTCTTAGTTTAACTGACCTGTTTTTTTTAATCATGTACAGGTTCAAAGTTTCATCAAAGCAATATTTGCTGACTCGCCTCTTAGGAAGGAGTGCCTAGGATGGATCGTTAGGACACCAGCTTAAAATGCAGAAGCAACAGCATGTTTGTCTCCGGGTCAATGATTTTTTTTTTTTTTTCATATTCTTTTGACCACCATATCGTGAAGTTATTAATGGGTATAAGCTACGTTGGCACTGAAGGAGATTGCAATCTGACTCCCCAGTTCAATACTCACCCCACTGTCTGGACCTGGGCTGATCAGATAAGACTAGCAAATGTGCATGTTATTATGTTATTAATGTCTTCCTGGTCTTAAATGACATTTGCAAAAGATCTTAAGCAAATGCAAGGAGGTGAAAAGAGGCCTAGCTAAATATAGAAGCTGCATGGCAGTCTTTGTAAACAAGCTCAATTTGGTTGGTGCAACAGATTTGTGTACTGCCAAAATTGGTTTTACCAAAATTTGATTTCATTAAAAGTATACTTTCCTTTTAGGCTTGAAAAACGCCTCAATTCCCAATCAGTTGTGCATATGCATCCTTATGCTTCGAGTATAATAGAGTTATTTTACTAGCTGAAATTTCTACAATATTTTTGTATTTCTCTCATTATTTTCATCCTTTTTTGCTTGAATGTATACAATCTGTCTTCTTTTTTTAACAAAAAGTCTATTATACGTATATAATCTGCGCGCGGCGCATCATCGTATTCTATGCATCGCATGGCATGCCATGCCCAGCCACCGACCGCGACGACTGCCGGGCGGACGCGAACCCACGTCTGACGCGCGCCGGCCTCTCTTGGTCGCCTCCATCCATCCCTGCCGAAAGAGACCGATCGACCTCGCTGTTTTGCAGGCCGGCCGGTGTACCCTGGTAATCTGATCCACGCCAGGCCAAGTTCCTGTGCTAGGCCAGTGTCAAAATTTTACTTTAATAAAAATTTCACTTTAATTTGTGCTTCTAGAAATGGTGTTTTGTTCAATTCAATAGAATAGACCTCGGAGAATATCTGACTTGTATTTTGGTCGCCATCAAGGATGGAGGGTTGCAAAAGGAGACCATAGCAGCCTCTCCACTCATTTGTCAACGTGTAATGGTATTGCTGGGCCACACCAAACCCGATGCCGCCACGTTGACCCCAGTGGCCCGGTCAACTCCTCTGACCATGCGCCACGGGCAGCAACCACAAGCGGGCCAACGAACAACGGAACAAGTCGCCCTCGCCCCGCCGGCGCCGGCGCCTGCGCCGCCGACATGTCGAGATGCGCTGCACGACGGTGGCCAGCCAGTGCAGCCATCGCATCGCATCGCAGTAGGAGTGTCCGTCAGCGTCGTGGAGAGTTCAAATCCACTCGCAACTTCTCCTCTCCGGCCTCTGGTTGTTTGTTAATATAAGGGAAATCAAACCAAGCTGAATCCGACGTGAACGGCAGCATCTGGCATCTCTTGTCGGACGGACCTTGGGCTTGCTGCGTTGATGGCTTCCAGCTCTGGCGCTGCGGCCGGGCCGGCCGGGGCGGCCGCGCACGTCGGCGCCACGGCCGCGATCACCGTTGAACGGAAGCCATCGGCAGCTCGCCTGTCGGAGCTCGGCGTCAGGTCTTGGCCCAAGTGAGTAGACGACGAGCCGCGCTGCGGTGCGCTGTTCTGTTCTATCCTGTCCGAGTTCGACCGTTCAGCCGTTGGACACACGTTGGTTGCAGGTGGGGCGGTCCTCCGGGGCGGTATGCGCTGAGCTACGGGGCGCGGCAGACGTGCTACATCGTGAGAGGCAAGGCGAGCGCCACCGTGGAAGTGGAAGGCTCGCCGGAGAGCACCTGCACCGCCCAGTTTGGCGCCGGCGACCTCGTCGTCTTCGCCAGGGGGACGCGGTGCACCTGGCACATCGTCGCCGCCGTCGACATGCACTACGCCTTCGATCCGTCCTAACCTAACAGCAAGGAATGCTGCACACTACTGACTCAAATGTGTCAAGTTCTGTAAACTGAAGGGCACAACAGCTGTTATTGATGAAGGAGCAACAAAACCGAGCATTGCAATTTTTCATCTAATTCCAACTCCAGTCCTGCACAAGTGCACATCCAACTTTACCTGTTTGTACCTTAAAATTCCACGCTCCAGGAGACTACTACTACCTCAAACATGCCTTTTGGCAACTGATCCAGCAATCCAACTCAAGCATTTGTACCTCAAAAGCTCACATTGTAAAAAGGTAGACCAGTGGTTGGACATGCAGTTTGTCATCAGATTCCCAACCATAGATATTCGACCAACAGTATGGTAATAGGAACTCAACTTCCCCCCAACACCCTTCTGCTTCAGGGGTGATACATGTTAACATCTAAAGCTGGAAGAGCCATAACATCTGAGCCCTAAGAGGCAAGTACGACCACTATGATAACAGACAACATGACGATGAAACTCTTCTAGTACATAGCCTACTTACTACTGTACAAGAGGCACCACTCCTGGGTCTCCTATGTAGGAGACCTAAAAGGAGCATGTTAATGGCACCGATTTATTATTCATGGGTTCAGGATATGCTGAGGCAGGTCACTGCTCCCAATCGAACTCAAACAGAATGTTTGTAGACTCCAGCCTTGGTATCTCAGGCTGATGAACTTCTTCTTCTACTATTGGTAATTCATCAGCACGGACACCCACAAAGCCAGTCAGGTGAGCTTCATTTGGAATAGGATTGCTCTGGCCAATCAGATGGTCCAAATTCTCTGATGTTTGCATAGGACCATCTGCCTGAACACTGCCACCTGTTGCGTCATTGGATGAATCATGCACAAGAGAATATGTGAAGTTCTCCGATTCTGCAATGGGCTCATGCTGAAGACCAAACCCATGGTTTGCAGTGGGATGCATGGTTTGAGAGTCAACCATTACATGCTGAGCCTTGAGAATGCCCATATTGTAATCTTCTACCCCCAGATCAGATGCCACAGTAGCAAGTATGTCTTGCCAGCTTGATGTGCCAACATCTATTATTGCTGGTTCTGGGAGGCATTGTGCTCTCTGAGTTGTAAGCGAGGAGGATCGCGCAAGTTGCGACCCTGTGGCGTGCATTCCATTTGTGGCAACCTGATAATATCCCGCAGGTTGACCTTGTTGCACCTGAGGTGCCATAGGTGCACTGAAAGATCTCTGAAAATGGTTATTTTGAGAAGTGCTAGTGAAAGCATTGGTTGTAGGTGCAACTTGAACAGGCTGAGATGCATGAGACAATGCCTGCTGCATAAGATCATCTGGAGCAGGACAAAATTGGCTAGCATTCCTTGTTGCATAGACTGGAGAAACAGCCCCTGCTTTTTTGAATATTGCATGGGAATGAGTACTTTGAGCAACATGAGCATTGCCAGTCCCTCTTCCAGCTCTTGGAGAACTGACTGTTGCCCCTACACTCAGTGAGACTCTCACTGAAGGATGTCTTTGTTGGTTTTTGTTCCCTTCACTAAGAAAAGGACTTTGGATGGAAAGAGAAGGGTGACTCCCATGTGATACGGAAGGCGATTGTGGGACTGAAACATGACCCTGCATAGTTGAGTAAACACCATTCTGGTATTTTTCTGGAAAAGATGCTGGCAACGAGTTTTGCTTGAATTTTTTCCTCATGTCTCTCCATTTTGAATCCTTGTCTGTAGCATGGCAATGATCATCAGCTGATGTACTGTTACCCCAATATTTGCAAGGAGCTGGAGCATCACATACAAAACAGTGGCACTGCATTCGAAAAACAAGAATACAACATGCCATTAAAGAAATTGCACCGTTACATTCCTAGCATGTTTGACATATTGTATTCCCCCAAACATCAGGGCGTGAAAATGTCTGTTACTAACCATGGTACAATGCTTCACGTGAGTAGTAGTGCTGAAAGGCAAGTTTGAGCATAAATGGCGCGAATGAGGGAAGTCCCTGCATGCTATCTGAAAAAACAATAGGAATTAACATAAGCAAAAAAAAAAAGAATGCTAGAGAAGTAAAACTGCAATTTCTGTGAAAAAACTTGACATGAACAATTATGACAAGCTCGAGACAGAAACACTTAAGCAGATCATTTCCACATTAGAGCAGTGCTTGTTTAAGCACTTCCATACTAATATGGACCTCATGGTACATTTTAGCATTAGCGCCAGAAACTAACAATCCTAGCAGATGCGCATAGACACAAGATGAAAGAAGCAACAGATAACATATAACTACTGCACACAGCAAATCATTAACCTTCTATGCACTTCTCCAACAAGTACTATGAATGCAACTCAATGATTCAACTCTCCCCATGCTATCAGATACTTCATAAAGGACACTATTTATATTCGAGAAACAAACAAACAAACAAATAAATAAAAGGCACTATTTTATGGCATGTACAAAATGCAGTGCTACTGATATAGATCAGAATGGAAGAAGTGAAATACCGGGCCTTTCTCCGCGACTACATGCACTTCATCTGAACTGTCATCTCCCGCGCTCCCCTCATCAGCAACTGTAACCGCCTTATCAGGGTCGCCATCTAGAACTACACAATCATCATCATCCTCATGGCACCCACCATCAGCATCACTGGTTTTCTTCTGTTGCGGCGCAGGTGGGGAGGACAACCCACCCATAACCACGAGCTCGTCAGGGCTGGCTGTTTTCTGCAACACCGGCGGAGCAGATATCTCACTCATAATCATGAGGTCATCGATATCCTCCCCGCCGGTGGCATAATCAGCCACACCGCACATGTGATCCATAAACCGTGACAACTTAACGGTGTCCAGGGGTTGGAGGCCTTTCAGTGGAGTGCCCATGAAGAAGTCCTCCTCATCGGAGCTGATGTCCACAACATGATCCCCCATCGGCGCCATTCAACCACCCCGAATCAGCCGCACAGATTTCCCACAAACCGAAAGACGACTCACCAACTCCCGAGGGACCAAGAAACACTGCTCCTGACACAACGCTAGCCGGAGAAAGGTGAGCTCCACATGTAGCGCTGGATCGAGAACGAGCAAGGATCCCCAGAGCGCGGCCAGGAGCACACCTATCCCATCATCCGGCAGACGATTTGCCCGTCGACGCGAAGGGCTTAAAAATCTGGCGGCGATAGGGGTGGGGAAAGTGCCTGCAACCAACAGATTCAGAGAAGAAACGACACAAAGTCATAAACCTCGCTCGAGGAAGCCGATTCAGCGAAGCAGATGCTACGATTAACAACAACAAGCAGAAACGCGCGCAAGGGAGCAGGAGAAGCGTCCATACCTCAAGAAATCCTCTCTGTCCTCCTCGGTGCCTCGGTGGAGGAGATGAAGAGAGGGTGGGCGGGGGAGATACAGAAAAATCACTTCTTTCTGGTGTCCCGGGGAGGAGAGAGCAGGCGAAGCAGGCTGCTCTTCACCTCCGTCTCAAATCTCCCAAGAAATCCTGCAGTTAATTCATCCCGCTGCCACTGCACATCCCGTTAACGAGATTCCTATGGGCCCTCTCTGATTTATTTCCGCTTCCGCCAGCCGACGGAAGTGTGGGGAGGAAGAGCGAGGGGCGGGGAAGGGGACGATTACATACTAGCACCGTGCCGTGCGCCGCGCAGCCGTGCTCTCTGGACGGGTGCGGCAGCCGTCCAGCGGGTTACGGGTTTCGGAGGGGGTTGGGTCCGCTATGGAGATTGACCAGGCTTGACTTGACCTCAGTCGTCTCTCGGGTCGTTTGATAGGAAATGAAATGGAACTTTCATAAGCTTCAAATGTTTGCACAACAAGTTACCTTGATGAGGAAATGGAGTGTGAATTGTGTTATGCATGTAGGTGGATGTGGTTCTGAGTTTGAGAGAGTTCCAACCGAAGCTAACGAGGACTTAGTCAGTTTGGGTTTTCCGCAACGGTCAAGGGGAGAGGATGTAACAGAACCGTCTAATTAATATAAACCCAAGGTACTAAGTAAACCGTCGAGACGATTTAGTTAGCACATTGTGCTCATATTAACCCGGTAATCCGTGAAATCTCGAAGGATTTCAAACTTTTCCAACGACACACCAGGAATCACACAGTTCAGTAATTACCATTCACCTGTTTTTACTTTTCGCACATAGCATAATTACATAATAGGATTTTTTTTTAAATCAGAGTTGCAAATAAATAGCGGAAGTAGATATATTTTTGACATAAGCTCACACCTATGTTTTTAGATACATTGCCAGTTCAGGGTCGACATCCAACAACAACAATTAGACGAGATATAAGAGTTGACCTTGCCCAAGATCTAGTCTTCCCGCAGTGGGATACATGTCCATCTTGTTGCCACAGAAAAAGTCTTATGATCTGCAACAAGTGAAAATAAACCCTAAGTATGAGAATGTACTCAGCTAGACTTACCCGTCATAAACCAAAAATAAAATGACTCCAAGGAGTATGCAAGGCTTTATAAGTGGGCTAGCTGACTCATGTCTTTGCATAAAAGTTTGAGCTTATTAGTAACAATTATTATGACCTTCTAGCTTTGTATTTTAAAGTCATTAACCTGATTATGCTAGATTAGCACATGATCTAAATAGTCATGGGTAATTATCATGCAAGAATAGTTACCACTTTCAGTTGAGCATCTTTCAGCATCAACATCATAACCATTTCATCTCTTTATTCAAGTTGTTACTACGATGCCGGTGCTCAAGGCAGTGTCCACTATCCAGCGACGATGGCAATTATAATCAATTGCAAACCAGCTGGCGAGGTATTCCCCATACAAACCACACTCCCCACGTCGGGGTCGATTAGGTCGCCTCGGCCTATTCGAATAGAGTCGCGGGATTGACCGAACCAACATACCCAAGAGCCGCCCGGCTGCATACTAGCCGGTCTCTGCCGGCCTCAGGCTTACTCTCCGTGCCCCTGTCATCACCACCACCATCTCCAGTACGAGTATTCAAGTCAAAACCCGGCCCAAATAGTCTCGAGGCTTCGCGGTCGGATGATCACACCCTTCCAGCTAAATGTGGGGCATGCGTTCAACATGACTTAAGGGCCATGACAACGGACGGGGTCCTAGTTCGACACAGACGAGATAAAACAACACAGAACCTCCAGTTCTGTCCACAGCACCAATCCCACCTGGTCTCGATTTATTACTTCTCATGGTTATTCTCAAACATCAACATAGCTCATCATTATGGATCACCACCTACAACTCGCGGATGACAGAAAATCACCCGACTTCTACCGATCTAGTTAGGCAGCGCTAAGCATATATCTTACCAACATCTAGCAGGGTATTTGGGTATCTCAGGTGGTCAAGGGTACTCATAATGCATCAACGTTATCGATCAACTCCTATAAACTTAATGCATCATAAACAGTAAAGGACACAAGTAGGTTATTTGTACAACCATAAGGAGAAATGCTCCGGGGCTTGCCTTCCTCTGATGAGTGAGGTTGAAGCTCCAAGCACTCGATCACTCCACGTCTGGCTCCTGGTTCTAGATCACCTCCTGGCAGAAGCTTCCTTTCGGAATTCCTCTTCTGAATCCCCGTTTCATGTCATGTTAGATTCTCCCAGTGATCCTGTATGATGCGGATGCATGTATGAATACGAAGAATACACATGGTATGATAATGGAGTATGATGATGAATGCTTGCATATCCTTTCTACAATGTGGTCAACATCATCCAAGAACAGGTACCATAAACATATGTCATCTACTGTATTCTCAACTGCAGCAATGCAAGTCTATCGGTGGAACCTTCTTTCTACTTATCGCCAGCAAACAAGCTAGTAAAGCAACTAACTATCTTACTTTCACTAGCAAATAAACCATAAAGCCAAAGACCTATACTAAGCATAACCATTTTGACACATTAATCAGGTGTTAAACACTACCACCACTCTACTTAAGACACACACAATACATTACCAGCAAATCTACACTAGGCAATATATCCTAAACATCAACTAAAGCTGCATACTTGCACCAATAGATCAAACATCCTATTCATGCTTGTAGGAACATTATTGATGGCATGACATGGCTAAGCAAGGTTTAAATAAAACAATTATAGTCATAGGGTATAACTGCAACACCTATCTTAACTTTACATAAAAACTTACAAAAATTACAGAGGATAAAACATGGCAATTTCAGTCTACCATCCAAATTTTACCTCATTTGGATAAGCCTATCATTCTACATAAAAATCACAAGGCAGCACATAACAAGGGACCTAAAAAATACTTTGTACTATGAAGTATATCAAACCTTAGGTTTCATTACATAAAGAGCTACCTTATGGCACATAAGTAGCCTAAAAAAAATTATCAACCCCCAAACTAGACACACAAAATGCATTTTTAAATTATTCCAAGAATGGCCCTAAAATCACACTTGAACTACAACTTTATATTTTCACACAGAACATGCATAGGATATATTTCCATAGCTATAGAATAACCAAAGAAGACTAACAAAATTGGAATCACATTTTTCTGAGCACCCTAGATTTAGTTATGCATTTCCAAAGATTACAAGCATTTAATGTAAATAAATTAACTTAAATAAAAGTATCCCAAACATGGCATTTCATATTTTTCATGTCTAGGTCTTCTCCTAAGAAAAATACTGAAACTTGAACCATCTCATTTGGATAAGAAATGAGCAAGATATGATTTTTACAAGATTTCATAGAAATCTGGAAACGCTTTTCTTTAAATCGGAATAGAAAACGGTTTTGCAGAAAGACACCTGGACTTTCTAGTAATTAACCACGCTCGGATCTATAAATCTCTGAATCTAGCCATTATGCACGAAGAACCTTCTTCTTCTTCCAATTCTGGGACGAGGTCCCTGAGCGCGATTTGGAGTAGGGGAAGAACGGGAAGTGGCGGTTTCGGCCGATGGAGGCTCGCCGGCGGCCACGGGGCGGCGTCTGAGCGTCGGGAGGACCACACGTACCCGCAGGTGGCTTTGGCTTGGCTCGTGGTGGCCTGAGGCGGTGCAGCCACACGAGTCTACGGCTCGCCGTCGGGGCAGCACGGCGGCAGCCGCCTCTGGCGACGGTCGACGACGGCGAAGGGACGCGGTGACAGAACCGACCAATTTCTTAGAGCACAAGCACATAATTCACCATTAGTGCGGCAAACTACATGATTGAGACCTAATAAATTGGTCGGTTCTGTCACAGCTGGCATCGGAGCAGGTTTAGCGTGTTACTGTTCACAAGTATTTAAAATAAAAGAGTTTTTGGTTTGTGAAAAGTATTTACAAAAAGTATAAGTGTATATATGTGTTCAAATCTATGGTTTTGAAAAACTAGAGTGTGCCAGTGGTCATATCCTTTATGCCCAATAGGATTCAGGTGGCTTAATTAAGTACTGACTTGGGGGAAATTGCATCATATTTTCTGTTTTGTCGTTGCCTATACAATGACGGAGTCGTATGAGTGCCATTCACTTGAGTGGTAATGTATGGATCAAATTGCCTCTACACCTTGGTAAGTGTGAGTTGTGAGAGCATGATTGGATGCAATGCCAGTCTAGGGGAGTGCTTATTGATGCCGGATTATTCACATGTTGCACACATGTTTATATGAAGGTATCCCATGTTGGGACCGTCTTCTGGCGGTGTTGTCTTCTGCGTGACTTGTTGAGGTAGTAAGTAATCGGTGTTTTCACCTTGTTCGGAAGGTGCGTGAATTTTTACGTCGAATTGCATTCATATGGGATATGGGCTGAAATAAATTTTCTGCAGGTACACTAACCGCGAACGGTAGAACGAAGTAGTTACGTATAATGAGAGAACGATGTATGCCACGGCATAGAGCATTAGATTATTAGTTCGTGAGGACGTATGTAACATGCATGAATCATGGTTAAAATTGCTCATTCATACATTCATGGTTCCTTCCCTTATAATTAAATTGTCTTATTTCTTTAAAATTATAACTTATGGGATATACAACTTCTGGACAGATGGCGAGAACCAAGCAGACTGCTCGCAAGTCCACTGGAGGAAGAGCACCCCGTGGTCCTTTGGCTATCCGTGAGTCGGCACCAAGGGAGGTGGACACTTTTCTTGAGGAGCACGCCATGCCTAGCCTTCTTTGGAGGATTCTCTCCAACGCTGGGTACACGGTGGGCATGGAGCCTCACTACTATTGGGACAAGGATGATTTGGTGAACTATGGAGAGGCTCATGTGGAGGTAGTAGTCCCACCTTTGGACGGTGACCCCCACTGGGTTGGGTGGTGCTGTTTTGGTGCGGGCAGGACTGCCAAGACAGGTGCCACGTTTGCAGCTTTTGGCGTGGTGGAGCACCTGATGGAGGAGAGACCTCACCAGCTTGCCGAGGTTTTTCCTGGAGTGTTCCCCTTGGCTCACCGCCTTTCTAGGTGGCCACATGCTGAGGGAAACCCATTGGAGGCCGGTCCTGAGGAGGCGCAGGGTAGTAGCACGCCCGCCATGAGTGCTATGTTTGCAGTGATGAGGGCCTATGTCAACATGGAGACTAAGGCACTTCGTCTGAATGAGGAGTTCAAGGAGGCTCGAGCTGATGCACGCAAGGAGAAGCGTGAGTTGACACGTGAGCTTCAGCGCTCCCGAGAGGAGGTCGCCCGTGTGTCTCAGCATCGAGACAAGGTTGTGCTGGAGAGCCAGAAGATGGCTCAGTCTAGGGATGAGGCCTGGTCCGAGTTCCGTCGTCTTAGCATCCGCCAGCAGTAGGTGCTAGAGGACGTGGAGGAGGTTCGTGCTTACAATGCTAGTCTTCACGAGGAGGTGCACAGGAAGCAGGAGGAGATCCGTCAGCTGAGAGCAACCTTAGTAGCAGCTAGGAGGGCTATGAACAGTGCTTCTAGTAAGAGTAGCAACAATGGAGAGTAGCCTTGCTGAGGATCGTTAGTCTCTAGTTGTTCTTTTACATTCCTGTTAGGTGGTCATGTAACCCTTTTGCTCGCTATCGAGACTTTGATGCAATGTTGGAACATGGGTACGATGTGGGGATATCCGTACAACTTTTAAAAGTCCAGTGTATGTATGCTCGCAAAATTATGGATGTTGTAAGACGCTTTGCGATGGTTCGTAGTAATATTTTTAGTGATGTTGTGATGTGAAAAATTAAAATTATTGTGCCTCTATTTATTGTGCGAATTTATTTCCCTCGATAAATTCAGTTTGGCATGATTTTTACATTCACCTCTCATTATGACAACATTCACCTGATACATACTTATTGCTGAAATATGCAGATGCCGGTTACCCATAGTGGTTCGGGTGCTAATGGCAGTGGTGGATCTGAAGAGGGTGCCGATAACACTGCACGTGGTGTGCCACCCCCACCTCTGACCAATGCGAAGCAGCTGTTTGCTCAATTTTTGGGCAGCCAGCACAATGTGGAGCATCTTCTTCGTGAAAGCTTGGCCCGTGATGTTCGTCAGGATCCTCAGCACAGTCAATACAGCAGCTTTAAGGAGTTTTAGGACACTAAACCTCCTGTGTTTAAGGATGCTCCTGAGCCACTTGAAGCAGATGAATGGCTCAACACCATGGAAGATAAATTTTGTCTTCTAAGGTTGACAGAAGAGCTGAAAGCGGAGTATGCAGCCCATCAGCTTGAAGGACAAGCAAGGACGTGGTGGAAGCAACATCGCACCACCTTCCCGCTGGGTGTTCCTATTACTTGGGACCGCTTTGCACATGCTTTCCGGGGGAATTTCATTCCTCCCAGTCTGATGGCTATGAAGAAGACTGAGTTTCTGTCGCTCACTATGGGAACTCGCAATGTGAAGGAGTATCTGCACGCCTTCAATACTTTGAGTCGCTATGCTCCTGAGTTTGTCAACACTGATGAGAACAAGATAGCTAGTTTCAAGAGAGGCTTGAGTTCCAAGTTGATGAAGGCCATGAGTACTTCTGCTCGTGTTACTTTCAATGACTTTCTGAATGATTGTATTATGCAAAAAAATAGTAACAATGTTCATGCTGCCATCAAGAATCGCAAGAGGGCCCATGATGGAGGTGGTTCTTCCCAGTCAAGAGCCCCAACTGCTTTCCGTACACCGTTTCGTCCACCGATGTCTGGTGCGAGATTCAGGCTCCCGCAGCAGAAAAAGCATAACAATTATCCAGCTCAGAATCCGTAGAAGCATCACAGAGCATTCAAAGTTCCTGCTCCACAGGGGAAACCAGTACAGAGCAGCTTGACCGGTGCTAACAAGACACCTGTTAATGGACCTTGCTTCAACTGCAACCAGACAGGGCACTTTGCTCGTTATTGCCCTTTTTCCAAGAAGCAGCAGGGCCCATATCAAGCTCGTGTGCACAACACCTCGATTGAGGAAATTCTTGCTGGTGAACCAGTGACTGCGGGTATGTTTTCTGTGAATCAAATCCCTGCCGCTGTTTTGTTTGATTCTGGATCATCGCATTCTTTCATGAGTCAAGCATTTGCATAGAAGCATGATCAAAAGATACTTGAATTGAGCATTGAATTCAAGGTTAGTTCAGCTGGGGCTGATATAACTACTAAGCAGATAGTTCAGGGTGCAACCCTAGACCTAGATAAGTGGAGGTTTTGGTTGAACTTGATAGTTCTACCTGGCTTAGGAGTGAATGTCATCGTGGGAATGAGTTAGATGAAATTCTAGGGTGCTGTGATCGATACAGGTAATAGGATGCTATCTATCAGAAATCCTCTTGGGGAGGGTACTTTTCAAGTGCCATTACCCCGAAAGTTTAAGCTAGAGAGCGTGTCCTATTCTACTCGTGTGACCCCTCTTCCCGAAATTCCTGTCGTGTGTGAGTTTCCGGATGTTTTTCCTGAAGAGCTTCTGGGTCTTCCACCCGATAGAGATGTTGAGTTTCGCATTGAGTTATTGCCTGGCACTGCCCCAATTTCTAGGAGACCATATCGGATGCCGCCAAATGAATTGGCAGAGCTCAAAAATTAGTTGAAGGAATTGTTGGACAAGGGTCTTATTCGCCCTAGTGTGTCGGAATGGGGTTGTCCTTCTATCTTTGTGAAGAAGAAGGACAAATCTCTACGGATGTGCGTGGATTATCATCCACTCAATGCTGTCACCGTTAAGAACAAGTATCCGTTACCCCGAATTAACATTCTTTTTGACCAGTTGTCCAAAGCGAGAGTGTTTTCCAAGATTGATCTTAGGTCTGGTTACCATCAGATCAAGATTAGACCAGAAGATGTGCCTAAGACCGCTTTTTCTACCAGATATGGATTGTATGAGTATCTTGTTATGTCCTTTGGCTTGACAAATGCTCCTGCATACTTCATGTATCTGATGAATTCAGTCTTTATGCCAGAGTTAGACAAGTTTGTGGTGGTGTTTATTGATGACATCTTGGTGTACTCAGAAAACGAAGACGATCATGCCGAGCATCTGAGGATTGTTTTAGAAAGGCTTAGGGAACATAAGTTGTATGCTAAGTTTAGCAAGTGTGAGTTTTGGCTCAAGAAAGTTCAATTCCTTGGCCATGTCCTATCTGATGAGGGAATCTTAGTAGATCCGAGCAAAGTACAAGAGGTTATGAACTGGGAAGCACCAACTTCTGTGCATGAAGTTTAGAGTTTTCTGGGTCTAGCCGGATATTATCCTCGTTTCATTCCGGATTTCTTGAAGATTGCTAAACCTATGACAAATCTGTTGCAGAAAGAGAAGAAGTTTGTCTAGACAGAGGAGTGTGAAACAGCTTTCTGCACCTTGCGGGAATTGTTGACCACTGCTCCTGTTCTTGCGCAACCAGATTTGTGAAAACCTTTTGATGTATATTGCGATGCATCAAAAATAGGCTTAGGATGTGTGCTTATGCAAGAAGGAAGAGTCATAGCTTATGCCTCACGTCAGTTAAAGAAGCATGAAGTGAATTATCCAACCCATGATTTGGAGCTAGCAGCTGTTGTGCATGCTCTAAAAGTCTGAAGGCATTACTTGTTGGGTAACTTCTATAAAGTCTATACTGACCACAAAAGTCTAAAGTATATCTTCATTCAACTCGAGTTGAACATGAGACAACATCGATGGATGGAGTTTATTGAGGACTTCAATATGGAGATCTTGTATCATCCAGGCAAGGCAAACATAGTCGCAGATGCGTTGAGTCGAAAACCACATTGCCATGCTATTTAACCTTTGTTAGCAGATGGTTTTAGCCTCATGCATCCTGTTGTGCTGCGTAACATCTAAATTAGTTGCTCGCTTGAAAGTAAGATTATCAAAGGTCAGAAAACTGACAAGGGTATAGGTCATATCAAGGAGAAAATGTTGAAACAGCCGCTCAAGCATTTCAGAGTGGATGAGAAGGGAATCTTATGGTTTGATGATCATCTGGTCGTACCAAAAGATAGAGAACTCAGAAATCAAATCATGGATGAAGCTCACTTATCAAAGTTATCTATTCATCCTGGCGGTAGTAAAATGTTTCATGATCTAAAGGTTTGCTATTGGTGGACCAAAATGAGAAAGGTGATTGCCGCTTATGTTGCACGGTGTGACATCTGTTGTCGCATAAAGGCTGTTCATTTGAAGCCAGCCGGAATGCTTCAACCGTTGCCGATTCCTGAATGGAATGGGAAGATATCAGTATGGATTTCATTATCGGACTTCCCACCACTCAAAAAGGGCATGACTCTATTTGGGTAATCGTTGATCGACTTACCAAGAGTGCGCACTTTATTCCAGTTCGTACAGATTATCGACCGCCTCAATATGCTGATATTTATCTCAGGGAGATTATCCGTTTGCATGGAATTCCCAAGACAATTATATCTGATCGAGGATCTTAGTTTACTGCTCATTTCTGGGAACACTTGCAGAAGGATTTGGGGACAAAGCTGAATCATAGTACAGCTTATCATCCTCAAACCTCAGGCCAAACAGAAAGAGTGAATCAAGTTCTTGAGGACCTTCTGAGGGCTTGTGTTTTATCATCCAAGGGTTCATGAGAGAAATGGTTACCTTTGGCAGAATTCTCTTATAACAATAGTTACCAAGAGAGTATACAGATGGCTCCTTTTGAGGCACTATATGGCCAAAAGTGTAGAACGCCTATAAATTGGGTAGGACCTGGAGAAAGAAGATATTATGGTATTGACTTTGTTAAAGAAGCTGAAGAGTAGGTTCAAACAATTCAACAACACATAGCAGCTGCACAATCTTGTCAGAAAAGTTATGCTGACAAGAGAAGAAGACCTCTAACTTTTAATGTTGGTGATTATGTATATCTGAAGGTCTCTCCTATGAAGAAAGTGTAATGTTTTGGTGTTAAGAGAAAACTAGCACCACGTTATGTCGGTCCATATCAGATAGTGGAAAGAAAAGGATTGTGGGCCTATAAGCTCAAACTGCCTGAAGAGATGAGTACAGTATTTCCTGTTTTCCATGTATCCCAACTCAAGAAATGTCTACGTGTTCCAACCGAGGAAGCCGTTAAAGTTAAAGACATTAAGCTGAGTTCAGATTTAACTTATGAAGAGAAACCTATGAGACTCCTGGATGTCAAAGACAGAGTGACCAGAAATCGTGTAGTCAGGCAATACAAGGTTTCTTGGAGCAATCATGATGATAACGATGCCACTTGGAAAACGGAGGACTATTTAAAAGAAGTATATCCTGATTTTTATAAAGAATGGTTAGTCTACTCAAATCTCAGGACGAGATTTCTTTAAGGGGGGAAGGGCTATAACACTCTGGTGTTAAGCAGGCATCATCTTGCACTTTAGGAACATAACCATCTCATTTGCATAGTCATTTATTTACATGAAATGATAGAATTTAAATATGTGCTTACCTTGATTTGAACTAGAGCTTTGTGATAGGTTGATTGTTTTGGGTAGAGTGTTAAATGAAGTTTGTAGAGAAAATTATTTGGAGCAAAACTTATTTTGGGGTCATTTCATGAAAAGGCTTGGAAGTGGGTCAAAAATATCAAAAATAGTTTGTAAAAATGATTTTCTTTTAATTTTAAATCCCCATTTTTGAAATTCAAATTCTAGGTAGAATTAGGTTTTGATGTTTAAAAGTGAAATGTTCTACTCATCACAAGGAACATTTCATCTTTTATGAGTTTTTCGAAATTCGGATTATTTTAGAAAATATGGGGTTCATCAAGTCTGCACGAATCTTGGCGCAGTGGGACCCACCGAACAGTCTCTTCTTCCTCCTCTCTTCTTCTTCCTCGCGACGCTGTCCGCGCCGACGCCGGCCGCGTGGTGTCCGTACGTCGGGCCGCTGCCGCTATCCGTTGTCTCGCCCCCGCACCTGAGCGCCGCACACCGATCCCGCGCGCCGCGCTCGCCTGGCCCCACAGCTCGCCCACGCGCCCTCGCTCTGCCCGCATGAGCGCCGCGCACTCGACGATCTCCGACGCCGCACTTCCTCGGTCCAAGCCCGAGTGGCCATTTCGAGCCGCCCCGACCGCGTCAGTCTCTCCCTCCCTCTCTTCTCCGCCACCAGACGCCCTCTCGCCCCTCCTCTTCCACCAGAGCCCGAGCAAGCGAACGCCGCCCGCCATTGCCGTCGCCGAGAGCTTTCACCACCACCGCACCCCGTAGCCTGAATACTTTTTGCCCTAAACTCGCCAATCGCTCCGCCGTGGTGCGAGGCACACCGTGCGCAACCTCCCAGCCTCGATAACCCCAGGTAGAGGTCGAATCGACCATCTTCCCTTTCGCCGGTCATGGGCGCCCGACCGCCGCGCGGTCCGCCGTGGCCAGCAACCTCTCCCTCCCTTCTTTATCTTGCGCATCATGTTCGTCTGCTCGAGTAGGATCGATTGGTGTAGTTCATGAGGCCGATTAGGGTTCGAGCCCCGCGAATTTGGCCATCCGCCGTCGCGGATTTGCGCCGCCGCTCGCCGGCGTACCTTGTCGACGTTGCTCCGGCCGTCCATTCATCACTTTGTCTAGTCCATCTAAACCGTCTTGGTCTGCTAGAGCTGGTAGACTAGTCCGTTTGCCCCGCCGTGGCCCGAGATGGCCGGCGCACCGCCAACCCTCGCCGCCGTCCACCGCCGCGCACGGCCGCCGGTTAAAATCTCGGTAATAGCATGCATTTTGTACACCAATGCACCCGCGCTGGAATCCTAAGTCGAGTAGTGGCCGTAGTTCGGCCGGTGACCTCGTCGCCGGCGAGATTGCCGACCGTCGACGACCATTCCCCGCCGCGTGGACTCGGGCACGATTCCATTCTTTTTCCCGGACTTTAGTGCAAAGTCGCCAGACACAGCGAGTTTCTTTTTAGGGCTTGGTTGATTTCTGAAAACCTCAGGGTCTCCGGTGCAAAGTGTTTTTCCTTTTTCTTTTCCAAAAATGATTCTAGATTTTTATTAAACCTTTAGAAATTCATAACTTGCTCATTTTTCATCCAAATGAGTTGGTTTAACTTGCAGTATTTTTCTTATGAGATGATCTATGCATGAAAAATAGGAAATATAGAATTTGTAATACTTTTCTGTATAGCTTTATTTATCCCTATTAATTACTTTTATCTTAGAAAATGCATAAGTAATTCTCTGTTGCTCAGAAAAATATGAGACCAAGTTTGTTAGTCTTCTTATGTCATGCTCTATCTGTGAAAAATGTTATGAGGTTATGTCATGTGGAAAGTTTGCTCTGTCTAGTTATGGTGCCTATTTCCATGTGATGATAAATAATTCATAATAAATAGTATATAAGGAATTTGTGCATGAAACTTTTTGGAGAGTGTTTTTATGTCAATCTAGAGCTAATTATGTTTTGAGATCTGTTGTTTGATATACTTTTATGTACAAAGTATTTTATGCCCCTGAAATTGTGCTGCCTTGTCATTTTTGTGTAGGATAAAGTACTTACTGTTTTGACTTGAAATTTTTATGGTAGTCTTTATTTGGTATGATTAAGCTCCTGTAATTTTTACAGAATTTTTTGAGTAGTATAAAGTCATATTGTAGTTACACCTTGATTTCTTTTAATTATAAATAATGCTTTAGAGTTATCATTTCATGTGTGTAAAAATATTTTTTATGCTCTTTGTGAGATGTGTGATCTACTATTGGTTTTAGTTCAGTAGAGTGTAGTGTGCAAAACAATGGTTGTTTATAATTCCGTATAGTGTGCGAGTAAATGGTAATGCGAGGCTTGTTTGAAGAGTTGTCGGTAGAAGAGAATGCAGATGACATGTGCTTATCTCATATGTTTCGAAATCATATCATTCATCTTAGCTGAGCATTCATTCACCATCAGCATGAGCATTGTATTTATATATATATATATACATGGTATTCATCCGCACTATGCATCATACAGGATCGTCAGAGCTCGAAACGGTAGTTCCCGGAGCACAAGCAGAGGAAGGCCAGCTGGAAGCTTTGGTGCGGGAAATAGCAGCAGAAGAGGATCCCGAAGTTGATCTTCCGGAGTGTCTCGACCACCAGCCAAGCTCTTTCTTGAAAGGCAAGCCCCGGAGCATTCTCCCTGTGGTTTGCAAAATATCTAACTTGAGTCCTTTACTTGTTTGATGCATTAAGTTATAGGCGTTGTTTTATACCGTTATTGCATTACTTATATTCCTTGCCACTGTTTATCTTTCAACCCTGTTAGGTTCAGGTACGAATATATGCTTAGCCCTGCTTAACTAGATCGGTAGAAGTCGGGTGATTTCCTGTCATCCGCGAGTTATAGGTGGTGACTCGGAATGGTTGAATACATTGTTATCTTGGATAACCATGTGGAGATAATAAATCGAGACCGGGCGGGATTGGTGTTGAGACTGAACTGGAGGTTTGGTGTGGTTATCCCATCTGTGTCGAACTAGGACCTCGTCCGTTGTACGTCCTCAAGTCATATTGAATTTATGCCTCACATTTAGCTGGAAGGATAAGTCGTTCCGACCGCGAAGCCTAATTTTGATTTGGGCCAGGAGTCGACCTGCTGTACGCATCGTATTGGTGAAGATGGGGGACCACAGGTTACGCGGAGAGTAAGTCCGAGGTCAGGGTCGCCCTGAATAAGGCAGCCGGGCGGTTCCTGGATACGATGGTACCTGTTGATCCCGCGCTTTTTCTGAATTGAATGTCGGTGATCTGTAGCTCACCTTAGTGGGTGAGTGTGGTTTGTGTGAGGAATACCCGCCAGCTGGTTAGTAATCGGTTATAATCGCCATCGTTCCTGGACAGTGAACACTTGACTTGAGCAGCAGCATCGTAGTAAGAACTTGAACAAGAGATGAGATGGTTGAGCTATTGAGATTGAAGATACTCAACCGGAAATGGTTACTTTCTTGCTGAATAATTATTACCATGCTTGTTTAGTACAGGTGCTAATGTAGCATGACAAGGTTAATCAGATTAAAATACATTGCTAGAGGGTTTTTATTAATTGTTTCTTAATGCAAACTTTTCTGCAATTAAATGAGTCAGCTATCCTACTTATACAGCCTTGCATACTCCTTGGAGTCACTTTATTTTAGTTTATGACGGGTAAGTCTAGCTGAGTATATTCTCGTACTCAGGGTTTTATTTCCCATGTTTTTGCAGATGGTGAGATGTTTTATGGTTATTGTCAGAACTGCTTCTATCCCGCTTTAGGAGATGACTAGACCTTGGGCACGGTCACTCTTCTCGACTTAATGCTTTTGCTGGATGTTGACCAAGGGACTGGCACTGTATTTAATCTAAGTGCGTGTGTATTTGAACTAAATCGCTTTCGCTTTATTTTGAATTTGAAATTGGCTTGTAATAACCTTATTTGCTCCGATGATTTAAACTATGTACTTGTGAATGGGAACGCTAAACTATTACAATCTTGGTCGTGCCGGAAAAGTTTGAAATCCTTCGAGATTTCGGTATGACTACCGGGTTTATTAGGTCTCAATCATGTAGTTTGCCGCACTAATGGTGAATTATGTGCTTGTGCTCTAATAAATTGGTCGGTTCTGTCACAGGGCAGCGCAAGCTGAGGGACACGATTTTGCGGTCGGCTTAGGATGAGGAGGAACGGAGGCTCGGGCGCGGTGGTGGCGGAGCTCCGTGTGCACGGCAATGGCGTGCGCGCGGCGCTGCTCTACTCGAGAGGAGGGAGAGAACTGAGGCAGAGAGGAAAAAAAGTGGGAGAGTGCGGGTGGGTGAGTGAATGAGGACGACAGCTTGCTCGCGTGGTTAAGAAGGCCGAGGCCAGGCGGAGGGGGATGGATGGCGTGCTACCGTTGCTGACTGCGCGGTGCACAGGTGATGATGGCGAGCGGCAGGCGTGCACACTCAAGTGCCCCGGGCGCGTCATGTAGCTCATGGCGCGAAGTGGCGGGCGAGGCAGGCAGGGACAGCGAGCAGGGCAGCAGCGGCGTCGGCGTCGCTGCCATTGCTGTAGCAGGTGTCATCGACAGAAGCAGGGGAGAAGTGAGAGAGACGATGACAGGTGGGTCCGGGTGGGTCCCACCCCTTTTTAAATTGAACTTTGACGAGTCATATTTTCCAAACGGTGCCGAATCTAGATAAAATTTGAATACAAAAGTTGTTCCATTTGAAGAGTAGAACATTTAATATATATATATAAAGTTTTGGCTAATTCGGCCTAGATTTGAAAATGTGAATTTGGGTCAAATTAAATTATAAAAATATTACTTTCCAATATTCTACCACTGTTTTTGACCTTTTTGAAGGCCTAAAAAGCATTTTCATGATTTGGTGAAAATATAAAATTTGCTCTAAATATTTTTCTCTACAACCATATTAAGGGTCCAACTTGAGATAAGCACTGTAGATACCATTTCTGGTTAAGGCCGAGCAAACATAATTAGGGTAATTAAACCCTGATTTTTCAATACTTAATTTTGAAACCACACGACCAAGCAAACATTGACCCTAATACTCTTCTGATCATGTTTAGCTTCTAACCACATTCATTTTCACACATTCATCATAACTCAACACCCAGGTCAAACAATTTTGAACTAAATGCCAACAAACATCAAGCAAGGCATGTCATGAATGTGATTTGATGCAAATGATATGATCATGCTCATGATGTGTAGTGCAAAGATATAGTTAACACCTGGGGTATTACAGAGGGCATTAAAGCATTTGCGCCAACAAATTTGAGTTTGAAAGAGTTGCAACGAAGCTAATGAGAGCTTAGTCAACATGGGGTTTCTGTAACGGTCGAGGGGGGTGGACATCAAAAGCATCCGCGCCAACGAACTTTTCGTACCAGGAAACGATTTGTCATTTTCTGCAGCAGTTGAGGGGATTGGACATTATAAGCATTCGCGCCAACAAACTTTTCACATAAGGAAAGTATCCCCAACCTTTTAAGCTATGCTTCGTAGTCCCAGTTGCAAATATATAAGTGTGTAGTAAGTTAACTATGTCGGTTTGTCTATATTGACATATTTACTCATTATACTCGTCAGCAATCTACCCTAAAGTTAATTGAGTTGATCTACACATAATAGTATCACAGTCACACTCATAATAGTTGCACTGTAGTGAGCATGCAAAGAAGTCATATGCACACACTACAAGAGCAATAAGACGTGAGAGGTGGGTATACTTATCATTACACATGGATTCCTTATAGTTAGACATTTCCATAATGGCCCCAAATAAATAGGCTATCTATCCAATCATCTAAGACATAGATTAGCGGGAGAGGAAGACATAGCGATGCTGAAGAGGAAGACATAGCGATGCTGAAGAGGAGATTACACAGATTAGCGGGAGAGGAAGACATAGCGATGCTGAAGAGGAGATTACACAGATTTAGTGAATGAGCATGGCTTGTTTATATGTCAAACAAAATTTCAAAGATAGAATGAGACTATTTTTAGAGAACTACAGAAGTGTTAGTATATAGTCTTATGTATATTATGTGATTATTGTATTGTATCGAATATGGTAAAAAAATTGCCTAATCAGCAAGCTAATAGAAGAACAATAGAATATTTAATTACATTATAGAGGAATATGTATGACCAGCAGGACTCTTGTTTTTTCTACAATTAGTATGCTTAACGGTTTTTGGGTTGCTACTGCTTGATGAACCCATTTACTATACCTAACGAGTACTCGTATTGGATATTGCACTGTTCTTAGCAGGTACTCCCTCCGTCCCAATTTATCTGTCGTTCTAGCGATAGTAGCGTGTCTCGATTTATATGTCGTCTAGGCTGTTATGCATTGGTCCCATAGCTATGTCTGCATGCAGTCTTATCTTATCGCCCACGATCACCTACGACCTGTACCACCTCCCTCTATTCTCATCCAATCGAGACCAGCAGAGGAGAGAGATGGCTACCACAGTGTCACTGTCATAGCATCATGTGTACTGATCCATAGGGGTATATAGCTCCTTTAGTCCTCACCTTGGTCTTCGTGCATGGCTCCCGACGACACATGAAACAGGATAGAGGGAGTACTTATTAGTGTACCTAATGGGTGTTAGATACTCTTTATAGGATCTATTACTGTTCTTAGCGGGTATCTACTGTTAATGGGATCCGTTATTGTTCTGGTAACATTGCTATGTGAGAGGAGGTACAGTGGATGTACAATAATCTATGAGGAAGGAGACACCTACAACTTTAGTAGTATATTACGGTTGTTAGATACTCTTCATAGGATCCGTCACTATTCTTAGTAGGTATCTACTGTTAATGAGATCCGTTACTATTTTGGTAACAGTGTTATGAGAGAGGTGTGAGGAAGGATACATCTACAACTTTATTAGTATAGTATAGATATGGACACCTTGTATAAAGATATAAAAAATCTAGTGGGAAATGATTTGGACATTGTGGGGTTATATAGATATAGATATAGATATAGATATAGATATAGATATAGATATAGATATAGATATAGATATAGATATAGATATAGAT
>CM041628.1:44811592-45087642 GCA_023333625.1 Bothriochloa decipiens | reverse complement strand
TAGATATAGATATAGATATAGATATAGATATAGATATAGATATAGATTATTGTTGATGCAAAGTTCTATCTGCAAACACACCCTTCATCGGCAACCACTCATCGGCAACATCAAAAGCAATGCTGAAGACAAAATAATAACCAATCCCTTGCCGATTAGCTCAATTTTTGATTCTTACTGACACGTGCCGAAAAACGGTGTCAACACATGCCCCCAATTTTGGAGTATAAAATACTTTATGCACCGAAATTTCCTCCAAGTCATGATTACCCACCGCCGAGCCGCCTGAACGTCCCCTCGAACATTGCGCGCGCCACAGTAAAAACCCTGTATCAATGGGCCCATAAAACACTTCCTCCGCCGCGGCCCATCCTTCACTCTCGATTCAACCCTATCATTTTCTCTCTCCGACGGCGACATTAGCAAGTAGTCTTCCGGTGAACTCGATTGGTGACATTCTTAGCGGCAATCTTCAATCTCCATTAGCATTCCTCGCTCTTCTCGGCTTCATCCGCGGCCATGGCTGTCAATTTTGACGTCCCCAAGGTTAATTTTCTTCTTCATTCATCTTTTGGTATTTCTTCTCTCCTTTTCCGCATAGCCCATGACTCCTTCTTATCTTCCCCCTTGACCTTTAATCTAGGAACTTCGCAATAAGCTCACCATCCCCATGCACCGAGGCCAAATAATTTGCCTAGGCCCAATGGGGAATCCAGATCCGACTGATATCATCAACGCAGAAACCAACCGCATCCCCTTCAGAGCTCAAAATTTTAACTTAGAACTTTGGACTGATACTTTTTGATCCTGGCAAAAGATCACCAAAGGATGGAAAGACTGGTACTTGAGGGTTGCTAGGCCAATGGAGGTCTATTGGGTAGAACGCAGATTAGATCAATGCATTAGACTGTCCATTGCCGATATGGAGAGGAATGAATCAATGTTGATTGCTACCTCTTACTTCTAGTCTGACACCATGAACGCCTTCATATTCAAACATGGACCAGTCTCTCCAACTCTTGCCGATGTGTTTATGCTCACTGGCCTGGACATATCAACTGCCAATGACAACACTTTGTTCTAAAGGAAGCCTGAATATCGACTGACTACCCGAAACATCAGCGGCTGGACTGGGTACATCAAGGAATATCAAAAATCCGGATCGGTCAGTCAGAGGGAGCATTCAGCTTTCCTGAATATGTGGCTAGAAAAGTTCATCTTCTGTGGTACAACAGTTGGACCAACCAATATGCATCTATCTGCAGCAGAGATGTTAGCTAATGGCGTCAAACTTCCTCTTGGCTGATACCTTCTCGGTTCAGTCTATCATCTCCTCCACCAAGTTTCACAAAAGCTGTTACAAGAGAAGTCCATCGGCAATCTAGGAGGTCCTTGGTGGTTCATCAACATGTGGCTGAATGCACATATGCACAAGTACCTTCACTTTGATTTATTCGCCCAGCAGTTCCCTCGAGATCTCCCTGAACATTACCAACTTGGAGAAGATGAATCGACAACATGCCCCCCCTTAATTTTAGAGAAGTGTTAGCAGTACTTCCAGGGGCAGAGGCAAGCAGAGCCCAATTGGCAACTTATTCCAAAGGCTCTACATCGGCATTCCTCCTGAGCTCCGGGCCTAGGTCCCTTATATTGATGAAGAAGCAAGGTTTCAACTGCTCTTCAACTTTGCCGATGATGCCTTGAATAAAGACGCTGAGATCCTCAGTGCAATGATCACCCCTCATGCCATCCCGGTCAATATGTTTGGAAGTGGGAAGAACATCAATACTACATATGAGTTCTACAATCCATCGGCAGTAGCAAGACAACTAGCTTTAGGGCAACTGCCCATCAAACTCTGCTATGCCGATGTGATTAAGCTGAGAGAAACTATCACTAGCAGCATGGATTGGTGCAAAATAGTCACTCTTCCTCCTGATGCCGATACCTCTAATGTTGACCTGACCGATTGGGCACCGGCTTCCTTCATCACCGAATCTTTCAAATTATGGTGGCAAGAGTGGAAAGAGCAACTATTCTTCACATCTCCTTGCTTCTATTGGAATCTCATCGACCCTGATCATGCCATACCTTCCGATGCAGTAAGTTTGACTATCTGCACTTCTTCCAATTCTCTTTTTTAGTCTATCGGCAACTAACTCCTTCTCAACAGGTTGATGATCTGATCCCAACATTGAGCAAGAGTGGCAAAGTCATAAGGCTGCGGCCGATATCCCCAATATCCATAATTGGCCACAGAGCTCCCTCATTAGATGCTCTGATGTGCCGTGGTCGTTCCAAGAAGAGCTCCTCCAAATCAAAACCGACCAGAAGTATGGCTGCTCCATCGGACACGACTGCACCCTCAGCACGGACATCCCAGGTAACTGTCTTATTTTCTTCTGTGCGTGCCGATTGCCGTGATATACTGATCTCATATTTCAGGGTGCAAGTTCTACATTTGTTGAATCCTCATCGGCAACTCACCCTTCATCTCCACCTGCTGCACCTTCATCGCCACACTTCGTCGTCCTTGACGATTCTCCAGAGGTACCCCTCAAATTAAACTTTGACCATCGTATCGGCACTTTTACTCATCTGCTTCTCTCACAGCATCAAGTAGTCGCATCGGCAACTGCCCCAAGTGCGCAGACATCTCATCCACCCATTGCAGATGTCCCCAAGCCATCCGACGCTGACGTCTCTTAGCACAAGCGCAAGGTCTCATCGGATGAAGAATCCCAATCAAAGAGGGCGAGACTCACACTAGCTCCAGTTGCATCATCGGCATCCTCACCCTGCCAGACATTGCCCGATGTTCCTGCATAGACTTTCCCATCGGCAACTGTTCTCCAATTGGCAGTTGTACCTGTTCAAGAGTCTTCATCGGCACTGGCGTTGCAGCAGCAACCAACTGAGGTATCAACGCAGGAAACACCATCGAAAATCATATCTCAGGTTGCTTCCTCCAGCCAAAGGCGAGAAATTACCTTGAAGCAAGTAAGTTAACTTCCTTAGTTAATTTTCGACACTCATATCCTTTAGCTAACAACTCTTCCCTTTCAGGAGCAAGATTCCCCCGATAGCCTATTCTCTTTCTCTATTATTGGAGATATTCCTGATGATGAAGAGAACGAAGAAAGCTCTACTCCAGCCTTCAAAGCCTTATCATCCGAAATCAAGTCTAGGCTGGAGACATTGCTATCCCTGCTGCAACAGGAAATATCTCAGCTAATCCAGGACTCTGACTCCACTAGGGCAACTTTCAAGGCAATCCGAGGCCAGATCCCTGCCGATGTTGAAGAGACACTCTTTCAAGCCGCACACCTAGAGAGTCAGCAACTTCAGTATCAGAAAGCTGCTCAACGCATTGCCGACAGAGCTACCCAGGCATGACTCCAGGAGGAGATGATGAAGCATAAATAATCTGCCGATGAGAAACACAAAGACATCGGCAAACTAGAAGCCTCCTGTGTAGAGCTGGAAGAGAAAATTTCCCAACTATCGGTAAAAAGAGAAGCTTTATTAGCGGAGCTGAAAAAGGTTGAAGAAGCCCTGGATACAGCCACTCAAGAGAAAGCCCAAATGCTTGACGCTATCAAGATTCTTCAGCAGGAAAGGGGCAACCAAGCCCTCAAGACACTGGCTCTTAAGAAGAGAATCAAGCCAGTAGAAGGCAATGCCGATGAAGATGTAAGGACAATAGAGGAAGCCAACCAGATTCGCCTGCGTGCGATATCGGCTATTCACTCACTGCTAAACTTGTAAACTTCTTTTCCATCAGCAAAGTAGTGCATCGGCAACTTGTAAAACTTCATATTAACGTAATGCCGATACGTTCTTATTGAACAAGTATTATATCTGTTTCTTCAAGCATCCATCCAAATATTAGGATAATATTTCTTCAGATATTTACCGTTCAACGCTCTTGGAAATATTTCTCCTTCAAGAGTTTCTAGGATATAAGCATTACCAGGAACAGACCGATTTACTCGATAAGGACCTTCCCAATTAGGAGACCACTTGTCGAACTTTGCGCTCTTAGTCCCAATCGGTAAAATCAGTTTCCAGACTAGATCGCCATTAACAAATTCTTTCACCTTTACCTTCTTGTCATACCACCAAGCAACTCTTTTCTTATTCTCTTCAATGCTGAGTAAAGCCCCGATGACCCGCCAAATCTTCCAACTCATCTTTCATGAGTGTATTGTAATCATCGACCGACAGTTGATCTTGATGAAATATCCGCCTCGAAACCGGTCTTTATTTCCCAAGGCAAAACCGCGTCATGTCCACATACCAACTGATAAGGCGACACTTTAGTAGCACCATGACAGGCCATTTGATACGACCATAAGGCCTCGTTCAAAACCATGTGCCACCTTCTGGGATTTTCCTTAATCTTGTGCTTAATGAGTTTAATAATCCCTTTATTAGATGCTTCGGCCTGACCATTAGCTTGAGCATAATAAGGAGAAGAGTTTAAAACCTTAATTCCCATCTCATCGGTAAATCCATCAAACTCTCCTAAAGTGAACATGGTTCCTTGATCGGTCTTCAGCTTCAACAATGGACTGAAATCTTTGATTCTTCCTGATAAATTAGATATGAATCTTCGAATAAAATTAATCTTGCCGATCAGAGACTGTAGTTTGGTTTTATCGGTAGGAGCAATCACTTTATTGATGGCATTAATGGACTTCCTGCTAATTTCAATACCTCTTTGATGCACCATGAAGCCTAAGAATTGTCCTGCCGATACACCAAATGCACACTTGTTGGGATTCATTTTCAACCCATGTTTCCTTGTGCACTCCAATATCTTCTGCAAGTCAACCAAATGATTTCCGAAGTCTCCATACTTAACCACCACATCATCTATATAAATTTCAACCAATGTGCCGATGTACTCATGAAAAATATAATTCATAGCTCTCTGATAAGTAGCACCGGCATTCTTTAAACCAAAAGTCATGACTATCCATTCAAATAACCCCACATGACCTGGACATCTGAAGGCAGTCTTAGAGATATCTTCTTTGGCCATAAAGATCTGATTATATCTAGCGTTCCCATCCATGAAGCTAATAATCCGATGTCCAGCAGCAGCATCAATTAATAAATCGGCAACGGGCATCGGGTAGCCATCCATTGGTGTAGCTTTGTTAAGATTCCTAAAATCAATACAGACACGAAGTTTCCCATTCTTCTTGTAGACAGGAACCACAGTAGAAATCCATTCAGCATATCGGCATTGTCGGATAAACTTTACTTCAATCAACCTTGTTATTTCGGCCTTAATATCAGGCAGCATTTTAGGACTACATCGGCGTGCTGGCTGCTGATGTGGCCAAAATCCTTGTTTGATAGGTAGCGATGTTTAACAATTGATCGATCTAACCCGGGCATCTCTGTGTAATCCCAAGCAAAACAATCCTTATATTCTTTCAATAAAGCAATCAATTGTTCTCTGCTCTGGAGATCTAACTTAGCATTAATAAAAGTTGGCCTCGGCCTACCGCCATCACCAATGTCTACTTCTACTAAGTCATCAGCCGATGTAAATCCATGGCCTAATTTTCCATCATCGGCAAACCTATCCATTATAACTCATCTTCGGAGCCGACTGCTTGGATCGGTGGCAGCTCATAATCGGCAATCCTGAGAAACTCTGAATCCCATGCTTCTCCCGATATACACTTGGACCGCTCGTAAGTTTCCGACTCTGCCGATGCAATTATATAAGATGAATCACCAAGGACTACTTCAATCTTATCTTCCACCCACTGTACGAGGCACTGGTGCATTGTAGAAGGAACATAACAATTGGCATGAATCCAATCCCTTCCTAATAGCAGATTATAAGCACCTTTACCGCCGATGACAAAGAACATGGTCGGCAATGTTTTACTGCCGATGGTTAACTCAGTGCAAAGCGCTCCCTTAACTGGTGATATATTACCTTCAAAGTCTTTAAGCTTCATATCAGTCTTGGCCAGATCTTGATCTCCTTTCCTAAGCCTTTGAAACATGACATATGGCATGATATTAATTGCAGCACCCCCATCTATGAGTATCTTGGATACTGGCTGCCCATCAACTCTGTCTTTGACAAATAAAGCTTTGAGATGCTGTCTCTCATCATCGGTAGGCTTCTCAAAAATAGCCATCATTGGATCCAAGGCCAACTGAGCTACTTGTTCGGAAGGAACAACTTCCTCTTCATCATCGGTAAGTGCTAGGAATTCCATCGACAACATGAAAACCATGTTGATATCTGCCGATGGGCCTTCATCTTTGCGCTTTGGTTGCCACACTTGAGACTTCGCCCCACGGGAGTTTTCTTCTCTGCGCTCACATTGCATCTTCCTCTTCTGAGTTTTTGTCAGACCTTCAGGACACCATTAAGGAAGCTTTGTCTTTCAGACAGGCGGATAACATTTCGTATTCGAATCTGGGCAGTTTATGTTGGGATCTCTGCAGAGTATTGCTTCATCGGGAACTCTTGCATTGGCCATCACCTCGAGTTCTTCCTGATCCGTCGAAAAGCAGTCATCATGCCTACCCAGCCTTTCATGTACACTGGTTCTGCCCCCCAGCCGATCATGCACTGATGCCCTTCCTCTGATCGGCTCATTGACGCACCATCTCCGATCACCATAATACGGTCTTCTTTTTGTCCGATCGGCTCGATCATAACCATTGCACTCAGGACAGCTATCAACAGTAGGCAGTTTAATGCCTTCTTCCCAGCAATAAATGAAGAACGGGCATCTCCAATGATCTTCATGCCGATGCCATTCTTCCCGACGCAACTCTTCCTTTCGCTGCCAATAGCGATCACCTGAAATTCTATAGGGAGCAGGTCTAGGAGGTCTTCTGGAACTGCTGCTTTCTTTAACTGCTCTTTTCCCTCTTAAGTCATTGGTGGTTACTTGATTTCTGGGATCCACCGATGCGTTCTTCTTAGCATTTGCCGATGTTAATACTCTGGTCTTGCTCTCGACATCCACCATGTTTGCTGGGAAAGGGTGCTGATCAATCTTCATCGGCCTTTGAGCTTTAGAGTTATCAAACTTAATTCTCCCGGACTCAATAGCCGATTGTAATTGCTGCCTGAATACTTTACAATCATTGGTACTGTATGAAGTTGCATTATGAAATTTGCAGTACCTCATTTTCTTCAGCTCTTCTGCCGATGGGATCACATGATTAGGTGATAGCTTGATTTGGCCCTCTTGAAGCAGCAGATCAAATATTCTATCGGCCTTCGTGATGTCAAATGTAAACTTCTCTGGCTCCTTTTGACCAAAAGGACAAGATATTGGCTTCTTACCTTTCACCCACTCAGCCAGGCCGATAGTTGGTTCTTCATCTGAATCTGATTCATCTGCTTCTTCTACAAAGGACACCTTTTTACTCCAAGTCTTTCTAGGTTCTGGAGCTCGAGCACCTTGGTTAGAAATCCTCTGCACAATATGGCTTAAACTTTTAAACTCCTGAGAATCGTATTTGTCTCTGAGGTGCGGCAACAGACCCTGAAAAGCTAAACCAGCCAACTAGCGATCATCAAGCACCAAGCTGTAGCATCTGTTTTTCATATCTCGTACTCTTTGCATAAAACTCTCCACTGATTCGTCACTTCATTGTCTCAATTTCACTAAATCGGTAAGCTTCTTTTCATAGACACCAGCAAAGAAGTACTTGTGGAACTGTCTCTCTAAATCCGCCCAAGTATGAATAGAATTCGGCGGCAATGAGATAAACCATGTGAATGCCGATGCAGACAATGAAGATGAGAATAATCAAACTCTCAATTCATCCCTGTTAGCTGCTTCTCCACACTGGATGATGAAACGATTGATATGCTCCATTGTTGATGTGTCATCCTGTCCAGAAAACTTAGTAAAATCTGGTACCTTGTACCGATTTGGAAAAAGAATTGAGTCATATACTAGAGGGTGCGGAGTCTGATAAGGTAAGTATTAATCTTGGGCTGAATCCCAAATTGCTATTTCATCACTTCCGCAATCTTATCGGTCCAAAACGCATCTTGATCTTGCCGATGCACTGGCCGAATCTCTGCTAGAGGTGCTGGCTGATATGCTTCTACGTATCCTTATGGTACTTGGTTTAGAGGAATCGGCGTATTCACAGCACCAGTCTGTGGAGCAAAGCTCATCGGCTGTCTTGCCGATGTTTGATCCTGGAAAGCTGCCTGTGGACAATACTGCTGAGTCCCCATCACCTGGTAGTTTGGCTGAATAGCATGTTGCTGAGCTAGCGCTTGCCCTGACCAATTGTGATTATAACTCATCGGCACCTGACTTGCCGATGGCTGATAGCTCGCTGACAATTGATGCTCTTGTATGATTGGTTGATAGCCAGCATAATTGCCTTGATTTGCAGGTAACCCAGATTGAGATACAAACGACACTACGGGTTGTCCTGCGTAGAAACCTTCTGTTGCATTGGCGAGGAACTTGCCAATGGATTCGCATAAGATGTCTGCTGTGGAGGCACGTGGAATCCCATTGACAATGGTTGTATAGTAGGAGGTGTAGTAGAATAATGTGATACCTGGGTCATCGGTCGGACCAGAGTAGCCGATACCATAGGACTCTTTCCTGCTACATCATGCACCTGAGGCAATCCAGAATTGGTGGTAGATGGTCCTAGAGGCATCCCATATCCCCACCAATTAGCAGCAACCTGGCTGTGTTGACCTGAAGGACCTGACATTGCCGATGTCGATAGATCTTTACCCAATTGAGTGATCTGCCTTTCCAGAGATGTTAGATCTGATCTTATCGGCGTGGCTTCAATGTTAGGTGATCCTGATAAAGCTGGAGGAGTAGAAGCTTCCATACTCTCAACGGCTGGAATTGCCGATGGAGTACTGACAGATGCCGATCCCGGCTGATGATATGCCGGCCCGACATAACCTGGTGCTTGTCCTTCTCTTAATATTTGCACAACAGCATTGTAAACAGTATTGGACAGCACGGTGGAGTGGTTGATCAAAGCATGATTCAATGCAGAATTAACCATCTCCTGTAATTTACCAGGGTTGGAGTCAAAAGTTACCTGCCGAGGCAACGGCAGATCTTGCTTCTGGATTACTTCTCCGCCCCCATTCTTGCTGAAAGACTTCAAGCAGAGCTGCCTGTAATCCTCCATAGCTTTTTCCATGGCTAGCTTCTGATCTTCCTTGAGATCTGACTCTGATATCTTGATGATGTTCTCTGGATTGATATCAGCAGGGTTCTTTATGATAAATCTGTTGACTTGGTCCCCACCGGGCGTGCCAAAAGATGTGTTGATACAAAGTTCTATCTGCAAACACACCGGGATAATACCTAAATTCGATACCCGAAGCGTGCCAGTCTATTTGACCTATTAATCGACAAGGATGATAACTTGAATAAAAACCGAACGAGACGACAGCGATGCTCCCGGACATCAAAGCTCAGAATATATTCGATAACTCTTGAACAGATCAGACGAGACGACAGCGATACGCCCGAAAGTCAAAACTTGAATCGTGCTCGATAGACGCGGAACTTGCAAGGTCGCCGGAGATCAAGTTGATGCAGCCCGTCGAATCTTGAAAGAACTCATTGAAAAAGAGAAAATACTTGACGAAGTCGTCGAAAAGTAAAGTGCTGGTAAAAGTAAATTGCGATAAAAAGTAGATTTGTTTATTGATGCTTGGATCCCCATTACAATGCCCTTCGGCACATATTTATACTCTGCTATTCAAAGAATCCTAACCGAATACGAAAAACTTAAATATAAAAAAATAAACTTATTCCTTATACGAACTCTATCTCTAAAGGAAAGGAATAAAACTCATATAGGGACTAGACTCAGACTACACTACGAAAATCATAAACTCACATGATGCCGATCCTCTGTCCGTTTCCGTCATGATGAAGTTATCTTTTCATCGGCATACTCTCTGGTATCGGCAACAATCTTCTAGTCTCCGGCCTGTCTCATCGGCAACAGCTCTTCAGCTTCATCGGTAGCAATCCCCTAGCTCCCTGCCAGTCTCATCGGTAACAGCTCTTCGGCCTTATCGGTAACAACTCAGACCAATCCACCCTTCATCGGCAACCACTCATCGGTAACATCAAAAGCAATGCTAAAGACAAAATAATAACCAATCCCTTGCCGATTAGCTCAATTTCCGATTCTTACTAACACGTGCCAAAAAATGGTGTCAACAATTATAGTAGAAGGAGACTAATTATATAATTTTTTTCAAATCAAATTACACAACAATAAGGAACAACTCCTCTTTTAAAGTTATCTTTTAGATTTGCTCCTAAGCGGCTAGTAACTCCTTCCGTCCAAATATCGTAGTGTTTTAGCCTCTGACAACGTGAGCAAGGAGCACCAAAGCCACGTACGTTCAATTAATCGCCACGAAGCTCTTAATTCTCCGGTGTCCATTTCACTTTCTGATTAATCTCGTTCACGCGCTGCTGAAAACGTTGTTACGCTACTGTAATCGTGCCCTCAAGCACAAAGACACGCGGGGCCATGGAAACTAATGTCACCTCATGATGTTCACGTGCCGCGATCCCATATATAGATCACAAACTTGGTAATAGTTCATCAAAAATTCACTTTGCGCCATCTATAAATTCAATTTTTAAGTTGTCATCGCCTTATATAAGTCATCAAGAAGGATCACTACAACCAGGTTATTCCACTGAGCTACCTCCCTCGCCCCTTCTTTCTTTCTCCATCCATATCTGATTCTGATTCATTTGAAGAGTGGCCATGGCGCGGCCTCACCATGTCCACGTTAGTAAAAAACATTTCAGTCATTGAATTGCAGTTGAATGGTTCTCCTGTCTCCTCCCAAGCCATTACCAGCCAAATATATACCGGTTTCAACCCTGGTCCCTCACTCTCGCATCGCCTCCTCCCTCCCTATCCTTTATCGTGGCGGTGGCGGCTCCCAGGCCCGGCCGCTCCCCATCGCGGCGGCCCTCGAAGCGGTGGGCCATGGCACGGCGCCCAGGCGCAGCGGCGCTCCGTGCGGCGGCAGCCACAGCTGCGGGCAAGGCCCGACTGCGGACGCAGGCACCGACAAGCACACCCAACTTTGTGGCGTGTTGGCACGGAGTCCAGGCGAGACCGCCTCCAAACGCGGCCGCAACTCGGTGCGGCGGCGTCTTGCGTGGAGACGGCCACAGCTCCTCGGTGCGCTCTCTCTCCCTTTCCTCATTGTGGCGGCGGTGCGACCCCACGCATGGTGGTGCGGCGGCTCAGGAACGACGAGCCCCTAGGCGTGGCGGTGCGGCGGCGAAGCGGCCAATCAGTGGAGCACCTCGCCCCCCGCGGGGCGCTGCAACCCACGGGAGAGGGAGGCCCCAGGCGCGGCAGCGCGGGACGAGCACCCCTCCCCCTAGTGCGGCGGCGCCGGGCGAGCGTGCCCGCCGGCGGCGACGCAAGCCCTCCTCGCGGTGGTGTGGAGCAGTGCGGCGGCGCTACTGGGGAAAGCATGCTAGGCATAATGGTACGGTCTCTCCCTTGCTCCTGCTCTTTATGTTGCCAACGCCAAAATCAAGCGTCGGTCGATTTGGGGCCTCCAAAATTGACTCTAGGGCCTCATGGCTTGGATCCATTCGCTTCCCCACCGGATCTGGCCTGGATGCAGCATGGGGACGTGCTGGGGTGCAGCGGCTCCTCACCTTGCCACGAGTTGTCGTGTGTCGCCTCCCCCTTCCCAACTTATCCTTCCCTCCACATGTGTGCTGCAATGGAGACCTATGCAGCCTTTAGCATCTCGTGTGGACGAATACAGCTCTATGGCTCTGTTGCCCGCTGAATAGCATGGGTGAGCTGCTGTTGCCCACCTTCTACTCAAACGTAGAGCAATTGCAGCCATAGAGCTCGCCGTGCGATCTAGCACAAGAAGATGTGGATGCTAAGCACAACATTTGAATAGTCTTACAGTTTCTTTTCAGCAGGTCTTGATTGAATTCAAGAGCAAATAAAGTTTTTTTGTGAATAGCATGCATATGATGTGTTCGATAGAATGCCTGTGCTGCTGTTCTTGCAGTTCCTATTAGACTGTGTGCTGCTGTTCTTGCAGTTCCTATTAGACTGGTATGCGTTCACTGCCATATCTTATCTCCCTTTCCTTTGTTCCTGTAGGCTTAACAAATTTGCAAGTTTGTTTTAGTGCTCTTTATGGTCGCTCTTCTAATTAAAGGTGAGTCCAGGCTTAACAAATTTGCCATTTTGTTTTCCTGTAAATTTAACAGGCTTTCATTCATAATTTCATATGCATCTTGTATTGGATTGTGATTAGCAGGTTTGTAATTAATGTACTTGCATCTAAAATATTGTTTTAGGTGCTATTGGGAAAGCCTTCAGGTGTCGAGACAAATTAGCTCCAATCAAGAGGATACAGGCATCCCAGCAAGCAGAGCAGGTCCTAATTGTTCACTGCTTTTCTACAACAACAAAATGTGCCTAATTGTTCTATTTTTCATCTCATCCAACCTTTTGCAGGTTAGCATCTTTTTTTCTTTTTTTTTTTCAATCATTCTATTTCCCTTGTTTAATTTTCCAGGGAACTGCTGCTTTTCCTTTCCTTCTCTTCCCCTCCTGGATTTTCTCTAGAAAGTAGCACAATTTGAGAAGCTATTATACTTAAAATAAAATAATATAGACCTATAATCAAATATATCTTAGTTTCGGTTTATATATAGCCATAGCCGATTTAGTAATATTTCCATGGCTGAGTTTCATCCCCTCTATATCAGTTTGCTTGTGTCAGAACAGATAGAGTTTATGTCTTAGAGCTTAGTCCCAAAAGATCTCTGCATCTGCTAGCTTGCATTATTGAATTGCAGCTTGATTTTTGTTGCTCGCTCTTCAGGAATTGCATTGTTGGATTGTCACTTTACATAGTTCCTTATTAGCATTTGTTGCAGTGCAGGATGCATGCTTTAAAGGTTTGTTAGCTGCTGGAATTTTGAAGCTCACAGCGAATTTTGAAGCTCACAGCGAATTTTGAAGCTCATATCTCAATGGTATGCATACATTTCTTCTACCAACACTCTGGTCATTCTTCTCATGATGTTCATCGTATATGCATTATATTATATAAGTTCCTGAATATTTTGTGCTTACAGTAAATAAATTGCACATGTGATAAGTGGTTGGACCTTTGAAATGTCAGGTTTCAGTTAGAAGTTTGGGACTGTCACACAGTTTCAATACTCCTTTTTCTTGAAGAAATGAACATGTGGGAAACCTACATATTATTTTGATAAAAGATAAGTTAGACTCTGAATAACTTCATATGGAAAAGCTGCAAAATTTATGTATATTGCATAATGTATTCAGCCACTACCACCAAATTAAAATGGTTTGAACTGGAGACTGTTTATAGTGTGATACACATTCCCTATAATGAGTAGTCCACCCTGTTCTGATGACTTTGAGAGTTTTTGTAAAATTGCCACACTTTTGTGAAAGAATACTACCAGTTTCTTATAGAAGAAAGTTCTATCACCTAAGTACGTAACAACTGGAAGTTGGTAGTGTGTTTATAGTGTGGTACACATCCCCTATAATTTTAGGCTATGTTTGATTCTTCTAAATTGAATGATACTGTTCTGACACCTGCTGCTATTTATTCTGCTAACTAATTTTGACCAAGCAATTGTGCTGTGTGTTTATCAATTTGTGAAAATTATGCATCTCCATGTTCTTAAACTGAAAGGCACGATATTTTGAGAAATGGTCAAATTTGTCAAAAATTCTATTGTATGCTTCTACTTTCTTAAAGCAAATTTAGGGAATATTGGCTTCTGATTTGATCTAGGGTATTCTATCGTAATAATATTCAGACAACCATATAGTTGTAGGGAAGTATATGTATGTCTGTAGCATGCTGTTTTTTTGAAAGGTACACTTCGCAACGAGAATATAAAGGTGCCAGATATGGAAAATTTTCTAACGGCCATGAGTTATATTTTTCAGGTCAATTTTGCAAATGGCGTTGATTTAGTTCGTGGTTCAAGCTTGTGTTCTCCCTAAGATGGCAGCACTATCTGAAGAAACAGGGTAGATCCCTTGGAAACACTCTGGAGGAAAAGGAGCACTCCCAAGTAATTCAATCGTCTGTATTTAAGTCACCGCATCACCTCTTCTCCATACAACATGCATCCTCGTCACTTAAAGTTTCTGATTCAGGTTCCAAAAGTGATCATTGTCAATCCAAAAAAGTCATCTTCGCTACAGCTGAAAAATGGTTGCATCTTCGAGTAAAACAAGAACACACTTTCAGCATCGATGATGATACAAATGTCACAAAGATAGAAATTGAGAATATCATATCTGTTTGTCCGTCCGTCTCATTTAAGATATGTGTACTATTTAAACACCTCACATCCCGGATTAGAAATCCAATTTATCTACTCTATGCCTCATGGAACATATATGTAATGTTTGAATATGTCGCAGCTATTTTAAAAATCGAGTCTTCAATTCAGCGTGTGTGTTGCCTTCGTTTGTTTGGGCTAACTGTGGACTGAGCAATGGCAACAAATACCTCTATTCCATTAACCAACCTGTTATATTCATTCATTCTCAATATTACTTCATTTTCTAGATAGAACTGTGGCCATTATTTGCGCCGCAAATCACTAGTTTATTTAAAGAGAATATTTGTTGTGGCCAGCTCCTGCTCCCAGGATATCCACGATGATGGTCGTCATCGTCCAATTCGTGATGTGCGCTTCAGGTTGCATTGACCGGTGGGATCAAAACGTTGCCAGGCACGGTCAGCGGCGACTACAGTTGCCAGGGCTGTTGTCATGTCGTCATTGGCTGTAGGATGCTGGGCCCATGCTTCTGTTACACTGGACAAAGCCGGTTCTTCAGGTCGTGGTAGAGGGTGTGTGCTTCGGGTGGGACCCACGGAGTGGGTTTGCACGTTGGTCTTTTTCGTTGCCGTGTGCTCATTGGCTGAAATCTGCCTGGTCCATTGGTGAGTTTGGGTCTTCTTGGGTGAGAGGATATGCAGCGAGTGCTTCTGTTTGTTGAGTCTGTGTCGCTGCTGGTGGGGACGGCTTCCTTGGCGCGCCGATGGGGTCCTTGGGGCAGCGTAGGGCATGTTTGATGGCGGCCTGATAGGGTGGCTCGCGCCCGTGGGCTGCAGCGGCCCGTATTTGATAAACTGGCACAGCCTCGGAGTCCACGCTCGTACAGAATTTAGGGCACTTGGGCCAGGCCCCATAAAAACGAGTTTGGGGTCCGTTTTTTCGGAGCCAGACTCAATCCGACGCAAAGTGGGCTCCGTCATTAGATAGGATTACCTCTTCGGTCCTCTACACCGCTGTAAGGTCCAAATGGCTAGAGGGGGGTGAATAGCCTAATAAAATTTCTTGCAAACACACTAGACCACTTGTTAGACTAAGAGATAACGCAATTGCAATGTTAGAGCTTCAATTACTTCTATGCAAGCCTTTCTAACAAGTGTAGCAAATTTATACAAGATAACTCTAGGAACTTCACTAAACTACCAAGAGCAAAGATATGAACCAGTGAAAACTACACAATCTAGCAAGTTCTACTCGACATCTAGCAAGACAAGTAATGTATGAACAAAGTTATAAAGCTAGATACAAGAGAGGGGGATTGGATTGTTATACCGACGCGAAGTGTAGACGGCCAATCACCCAATCAAGATAATCACACAAGAGAACCCTCGGTAATCATAATATTGACACAATGATTTTTTACCGAGGTTTACTTGCTTTCCGGCAAGCTAGTCCTCGTTGTGGCGATACACTTGCTTGGAGAGGTGCTCGCTCAATTGGCTCTCAATGCCAAATACCGCTGCCGGTAGCCGCACTCTCAACACAAGACAAGGATCCTCCAAGCCACGCGTAATCCACTAGAGTATCCTTTCGCGAACTCCCGCGGGAAAGGACCAAGAACCCCTCACAAGATCACCGGGTGCGGCCTCGAACAATCTCCACCTCGAGCTCAACACCCCGCTGCCTCCAAACCGTCTAGGGTGACGGAAATCACCCAAGAGTAACAAGAACTCTGCAACGAACTCGAAGAACAAGTGCCTCTAGATGCAACTCTCAATACTTAGCACTTGATTCCCACTCAATCTTACTCTAGATGAACAATCAAGTCAAGAGATGAGTGGGGGAGGTTCTCTCTAGCTCAAAGGATGCTCAAAGATGTTAGAATAGGCAAGAGTTCGCTCCCCAACCGGCCAAACCTCTATTTATAGCCTCCCCACAAAATCCAACCGTTACTCAGCTCGGGGGCGTTTTTTTTCTAAGCGCCGGACGCTTCGCACTTCAGGGGCCGGCGTTACATGCGCCGGACCTTATGCGCCAGTCGACCGTTGGAGCCTCGCGTTTGAACTACAGCCGCCACGTCAGCGTCCGGCGCCACCGAGCCGCGTCCGGCGCTCCGCGTCCGGCGCTCCGCGTCCAGCGGCTCGGCCCGCTGCTGGTCCGCTCTGGGTGGCGTCTGCGGGCGCCGGACGCGTCCGGCGTCAGCGTCCAGCGACACTGCATTGCGAGACTTAGCACGTCTAGCAGCGCCGGACACTGAACAGTGCCAGCAGCGCGTCCGGCGCGCGCGTCAGACGTGCCAGGCCACTGCAGCCCACCATCGAGCGCCGGACGCGTCCGGCCCTCTGGCCGAGCGTCTGGCGCAGCGTCTACTGCGCGTGTGCTTCTCTATCAAGTCCGGCGCTCCTGGCCGCGCGTCTGGCGCGTTACAGAAGCAGCTGATTTCGTTGTTTTGTCGTCGTCGCGCCGTTGCCGATCCAAGTCAAACCACTTGCCTTAGGGTGCCAACTCCAACATGTAAAACACTCTCGATCACATAAGTTAGCATTTCATCACATGAAATATGGCAAGTGTTAGCTCTCTAGTTAGTCTCTCATATGCATCATGCAAAGTCGAACCTAGAGGCACTTGGACCGCGAATTCAACCGTGAATTCCCCTCTTGATAGTCGGTTATCAATCCTAAACGTGATCACATTCTCTATAGTGTCTCGATCACCGAAAGGAAAAACACCTATCTCTTGATACCTTAGCCTTGACCCTTGATGCTTGATTATCACCATGTCCAAGTCCATCACCGAGCCCGAGGCCTCACCATCATGTTGCTATGTGTCTAGTCACATTTAGAGTAAAACATTAGCAACATTGGGTGCATCAATTATCAAAACCAAACACGAGATTTCAACCGCGTCGTCCCCGCCTCCGTCCGCCACCACGTCGTCCCCCCTCCGTCCACCGCGCCCGCGCTTCTCTCCGCCCCTTGCCCCGCCCTTGTCCACTGGCCGGCGCCATCAACGCCGCCGCGCACCGCTTGGACTCCTGCCTACGGCGCGTCCCCGTCACGCGGGCCAACCCGATCGTGCCCCCGCCCCCGCCGCGGCGGCACGGAAAGGACGGCGGCGGAGGGCCTGAGGAGCGGGTGCTCATGCGAGGCCGCCGCGGTGCTGCGCGTCTGCCGCCCCACCTCCGCGCCGAGCTGGAGGCCGCGGCGCTGTGCGCGTGCCGCCCCCAACGTCACACTCACTGTGCTCCGGAAGGTCCTACTGCTGCTCAGGAGGTTCTCCTCCATGGTTCCGTGCTCCGAGTGCACGCCAGGTGCTCGATGAAATGTGGAGAAGGAGAGAAAGGTGAAAGTCTTAGGGTAAGGCTACCAAATTATTGCGGAGAGTGTGCATAGTCATTTGGGCTACAAATTAAACATAATTTTATTTGGATTGGACTAGATTGAGTACGTAAACCAAACAAGTCCAGTTGCACCGTGAGGACCTGGCTGTATCTTGCCATAGCCGAGCCCGTCGGCCAGGCCAGCCAGAGCCATGGTATCAAACACGCCCGTAGGCTGTAGCGTGAGCGTTGGTGCACCTGGTCAGGCGGCCAACGGCGAAGATAAAAGTGCTCCTCCTCCTCCGGTCTCGCCCTTCGCTCCGTTTCTGGCAGGGGGCTCCACCGCCATCTTCTCCTTTCTTCCTGCTTTCTGCCATCGCCGGAAATGTCTAATTCGCTGGGTCTCCGGCGCCTCCGCTGTGCCGCTTGGTGCCGCCGCGCTACGCTTGTTTTGCAGGTGCTTGAGGCCATATCCTGATCCACCATCGGGCTGCTGAGGAGGCGAGGCGCGGCGAACGTCGGAGAGGGGCAAAGGTAGGCCTTGGGGCTGCGGCAGCCAGGTGCGAGCGCCGCCGGGTTCTGGGGGACAGGCCGCATCGTCCTCCGGTGGCAGTCGTCCGAGGGCGCGGCAGGGCCGGAGGGGATGCCTCGGCAGCTTCCTGTCCGATGGAGCGACGGGAGCGGAAGGCGATGACCCGGTTGAGGGCGCAACGGATTGCAGCGGCAACCCGGCCCCCTCCTAGCAAGACCACCTGGATTCGCCGTGTGGGGTTCCGGCGAGGTCTGACGAGGCGACGACATTTTCTTTCTCGATGCATCCGTGTGTGCTCTCCTCTGTGCCGTTTCTTTCATATCGATCGGTTTTTGTGTTGTTGTGGTTGGTGAGTGCAAGGGCCATGCCCCACCCCAAAGGTAGAGATGGATGGAGCATGCTAGGTGAGCCGTCCGTCCTCTTCCCCTTCTAACTCCTGGCGTTGGCCATGATTCGTTTTCCCACCTCTCCGCTGCTTCTTACTGCTGTGCCTGTGCGCCCCTCCCCGCCGGCGCTGATTGTAGGTGCTGGCGGTGTGGATGATTTTTGATCTGTGGTGCCGCCGGTGGGACAAGATCTGAAACGGAGCTGTGGCGGAGCTACGTCGGCGCCGGACCTGAGCAGTAGTAGACGCCGCACTTGCTGGTGCCTGCGGTCGTTTCGGTATGGTTCCTCGACTGTCTCCTTGCTGCACTTACTGCTTTCTCATGAGAGTGATCTCATAGATGTGTCTGACATTTTGATTCTTTCCCCTTTCTTTCTTTTCTTTTGATTCCTTTTCATCCTATTTTTTGGCCGTTGGGCCGGCGGGTGTCGCTTTTCCTTTCCTCTTGGCTTACCTCTTCTCTTTATTGTAGGCTCCCCCTCCAACTCTCAACGTTGCTGAAACACCTGCGGTGAAAAGTCATCGCAAAAGGTAATGCATCTATTTCTTACCTCTGCAAAAAAAAAAAAAAAATCCTACAATGATAGCTCTCTGTTGTTTGTGTGCAGCGAGAAATCAGAAAAGATCACACATCCTACTGCTCAGAAGAGGGTTTTTCAGGGAAACAGTGATGTTGATCACGTATCAACGAGTCCTGTGCCATCAGTAAAGGTGAGCTTTTTATCTGTATTACCTTTATTTGTGCTAATAAACGCAGCTGACGGTGACAAATTTCCAGGTAAAAGAGCTTGCTCCAGAGGCATTGGATAGCACCAGTTCAGGCATTCTGGGAGAAGGGTGTGTAACGTCCTTATTTCTTCCTATACATGTTGTTTGTTTCTGCTTATGAATTTCTCCTGCTATGGAGTCTCCATGTTGTGCCCCTCTTTATATAACCTGTTGTTTCCCTCCCTGCAGTGTTATGACTGACAAGACTCTTGCTCATGAGAACAAGCGATCTCGTGAGGGTCGTTCTTCTGCTCTGGACAGAAGCTAGATAAGGTACTGCCTATTACTGGTGCTTGCAATCGTACTTGGACTCCCGCATTTTCATCAGTGTCACTTAGACCTTCTAGGACAGCTTAGTACATGGTAGCCAGTTATATTTACATTGATTCTGTTGTGTTTAGTAGACAGGGTCTTTGTGTGCCTCACACAGAGGGCCATTGACCATATATGATGGTTTTGATTTCTGCCTAATCAAGAGTTTGAACTCGAGGGTGTTATTATGATTCAAGTAAAATAAAAAGAAAAATCCCATTCAGATGTATAATCAAGCTATGATTCTCAGATTCAAATATATCTGAGTCTTTGTGTGCCTCACACAGAGGGCCATTGACCATATATGATGGGTTCATTTGATTTTTCTGCCTAATCAAGAGTTTGATTCAGGGTGTTATTATGCTTCAAGTAGAATAACAAGAAAAATCCCATTTAGATGTATAATCAAGCTATGATTCTCAGATTCAAATATATCTGAGTTCATCATGAAGATATTTTTTGGGTCTGTTGTAGATTGTTTAAAATTACGATGTTGCACGGGGTATTGGACATCGTATTTCAATTGCTGGTTGGGCAGCTGCTGTACAAATTCCATGGTTTACCAGTGGGCCGAACGAAAATGTTTTTGCTACCTTTAATTTAAATTTAAGATATGATCTTTTGGATGCTTGATCGTGTAGTATGTCTTTCTTTATCTGCAGGTCTAACATGCTGATCCCTGGCTTTTGATTGGATGGCCTCGCTGCATCCTGCCTGCGCTGGAGACTGATGCATGGGCCTGTGTATTGGCCTTTGGGCGTGAAGAACTTCGGTTGATCAGCAGGCTGAATGGCCCTGGTTCTCTACGTGCCTTGCTGCTTCCATGTTGCCCAGCGCCCAGGAGCGACGGCATCTCAGCACTCAGACCTCGCTCGGCCAGACGAATTTGTTTTGTGAAGGTTCATGAGGCCTCTGAAGCTGACACTGCTTTCCTTCAGTCCTATAGCTAAGCGTGCGTTGCTGTAGCTTTTGCGTGTTAAGTATGTTGTATTTGACCGTTTCAAAGACCATGCCTCGTTGGTGCATGCCCTGACCCTAAATTCCTGAACCATCCCACCGATCAATTAGCTCCTGTAGCATGTAGCTGATGTCTGGACATCCTGTGCGTATCGTCTATTATATGTGCGGTGTCTTATTCTCAAGTGCTTATTTTACAATATCAACTTTGGTCATTACTCGCGCGCAAATCACTAGTGGTGTAGTAGAATTTGTAGCCAACCAAATCTGACGAAATCTATCACCGTAGATTGATTGGTATTGGGGTGTTATTTTAGAGTTTAATGGCCCGGCTCATGCGAGTACAGTAGCTACCTGACCAAGCCTTTAATGTCGAAATCGAGGTTTTTTTAAAAAAAAAACCAAACCGAAGGTTTTTTTTTTTTTTTTTTTTACAACAAACCGAAGGTTGAACACGACACGAGCGTGCTGGTGTGGCAGTTGGGCTTTGGGCGCAGCTCAACTCGTTGGCAGCCCTCCACCGCTGCTATCATAGTGGCATTCCGTCGAACGTCTCGCCAGCACCGCCGACCGGGCGGCGGCTCCCTCCCTCATCCCGTTGGCTAATTCCGATGGAGAGGTTCTTCTCCAACCCATCAAACGCCGCACGGTGGGACGCGGTGGACGCCGGCATCACCCTGCTCTCGGGCCCCCCGTGTTGGTACGCGCCTCAGCCTCAGTGCTCACCTCGCCGCCCTGCTCAAACTAGCCCGTTCGGCACGCGCTGCGCCGGGATCGGACCGAACCGGATCAACCTTTAGTGTTCATGCGGTGCCCTTGTTTGTTTTGGTGCAAGGTCAGCGGGAAGACCTCGCTCCTCTTCCAGTTCGCGGTGAACCGCGCGGCGGAGAGCGGCCGCTGCGTCGTGTTCATCTGCAGCAAGGGGAGGCTGGAGAGCAACCCGCCTTTCCTGTCCCAGGTGAAGAGCCTCTGTTTGCTTGGCAGCGCTGCTCATGCACGTGTTGGATGGCTTTTTCCTCATTTCTGAATCCACACCTCCTTTGATTTCAGGGTGTCGATCCATCGATGAGCTTACTTCAGAGGATACAAATCAAGTAAGAGGCCTTCTTGACTCGTAGACGTGTTTCTTGTCTTGCATATTTGTTCGGCGATCCCATGCCATGATTTTAAATTCTGGAATGTGCAAAGTTGTGTATTTCATGGATTCTGTTGCTTGGTTATCCGTCTGCTCGTATCTCGTGTAAGGTCTTGTCAAAATGGTAGCCATTTCTGCAGTGATGGCTACTTAATGCTCAAATTATGTGTTCTTGCTCCTAGATATATTGAAGACGTCGATGATATCAGAAAGTACTTTGCTGCATTTCATCTTCTTGACGACTTCCCTGCTGCAGTCATTGTTGATGATTTTGCAGATTTGTTCTCCGAAATGTGTCATTTCCATTCTTTCTTGTGATGTCAATGAAGTAAAAAGTGTCATTTTTTTTGGTATACGTAGGTAGCTCTAACCTTGCTGAAACTGTCATAGGAGCTGCCAACAAAGATATGGAACTACTAGGGCTCGAGATTTAGCAATGGTGCGCGTATTAGCTTTGTGCCACAATGCTATTGGGCATGCAAAGTAAGTGACACGGTATGCTAAATCTTGAAATATCTCTGTACCACAATATTGTTTGAAGTAACCCTCTAAATCTAAATTTCTTTCATAGTGGAAAGCTTGGAACCCTTGGTTCTTGCAATCTATTACTATCTGATGTACATCAAGGTGATACCCCAAGATCTTTGTTCATTTACCAGAGATGGATAAATTCCATATACACAATCCGAGGTAAATCCTGTTCTAATTTGTATTTACAACTCCTTTTGTGTTCCCACTAGTCGCCTCAAAAATTGTAATCCTTGATATGGTAGAACATTTTGCACTCACACAGAAGGCATGTTGGGAGATAGTATTGTGTATTCAACTTAAAATACCTAGGTGAACATGTCAAAACTACCTGTCAATCAGTCTTCATAAAATTGCAAATTTTATTATCGAAAATCCAAGTGACATTTTCTTTTATTTAATAGAGCTACCTTCAATTATTTTGTCTATGAATGAATGTAGGTTTGATATGGCTTGAGTTAACATGTTTATACAATATAATTTATTGCCTTTTCATAGGTGACGGCAAAGGATCCTACATACTTCAGAACATTGGCAGTTCAGAAACTGGATCAAAGAAAGCAAGAAAAGCTAAATACTCAATAGCACTGCAATACCTTGTTCTTGAAGAGACCAGCAATTGAAGATTCTTTCTTTTTCTATTACAGTGTTCCCAACAGAGATCATAGGATCCAACAGCTAGTTTTATGCTTTTAGTATAATGACTGTAACAACTAGTTCTCCTAGATGCACTTGAGTTGGTTGTATATGAAAGTTTGCACCTCTAGCTGATATGGGTGTTTTGCATTCGCACCAACCCAAAACCGGGTTTGATATGTTGTTCTGAACTTTCAGTGAGTACCACAAATCTCGAGTGCCATTTTCCAAGAAGTTCAGGAATTGCTCAAGTTGTTGAACTGGATTGATTACATGTGCCTCATAACTATTTAGCAAAGCAGCAAGTCTTGCTTTAAGAAAATTCTTGTCATGAAGAAAGTGGCAACTGAGTTGTCGGGTGTCTGCTTTTCCATTGAACGCTTCATGATAACTTTAAGTAAATCACATACATGTACGTTTGACCATGACCATCTGAAACGTCACGGCCTCCCAGGTTAACCGTAAAGATTTTACATGTTCCTTCTCAACAAATACTGCATTCCAGGCCACTCTATGCAAAATCCTGATGAGCTCATCAATCATCTTTTTTTTTCTGATCATTTGCAAAGTATAACATATCCATGTGGAAGCGGAAGACACTTAAACTATAGAATTTATTATTTAAAGCACCAACGCAAAACCACATAGTATCAGTTAAGTCATAAAATGAACAAAGGAAGAGAAAAAGGCTGAGCTGAAGGCTATGCCAGGAATTGCAAAAGAGTTTCATACTCCTAGAAAGACATGAAACTGGCTTCTGCGAGACAGAAGAGTTCTACCCTCTCCAGCACCAACTAAAAACTAGGAACACACAAATGTCACAGAATTCTTCGTGACTAAAAGGCTGGCCATGCTGCTCATAGATCTTTAACAATCGCAATACCCATGGAGTTGGCTGTGCCAATGATGGACTTGCACAGCGCCTCAAGCGACATGTGCTTGCAGAAGGGGTCAGACTGCTTCAACTTTGCAATCTCATACACGTGGCGGAGAGTGAGGGATGATACATTGCTGTGGCCTGGGCGTCTGCTGGCGGTTTCTATTCCTGCCGCCTTCTTGAGGAACCATGATACTGAGGGTGACTTGACCACAAACTCGAAGGTGCTATCCTTGTAGGCAGTTAAGGTGACTTGCATTGGAGTGTCTGCCTTGTATTTCTGGGTCCTGGCATTGAAATCCTTGCAGAAAGCCATCAAATTGAGCCGGTAGAAACCAAGTGCTGGGCCAACTGGAGGTGCAGGACGGGCTGCACCAGCTGGGACAATAAGACGGATTGTTGCCAGTATAGGCTTCCTTGCTGCTGCATCTTTCAGAGTTGCCATCATTCAAGTAAGTCTGCATGATAACAAGAGCTTCCATCAAACAGTGCAACATAAGTCAATGAAGCAATAGCTGAAAATGACATCCCACTAAGTGCCGGTATGTCCTCCAATACATGCCTAGAGTAACAGAAAGATGGTGTGCTATATAAAGAAGCAAGTTTGGAATGAAAAATTCCTGAAGCTGCCTGCTCTGTATTTCCATTTAAAATTTGATCAAATCGAGTTTAGGTCAGATGTGAAGAAACAATAGTACTTGCACCTTATCTAAATCAGAGTTAAAAAAAAAAGTTCAACTAAAGATTAAAAAAAATGATCATCTACTACAATGAACCTAAGACCATATGGCAAACATAAAGAGCAATCAGTCAATCACTCGTAAAAACCTTCAAACAGAAATGTTATTCTAACTTTCAAGGAAAGATGTTATTCCTCAGATATATATAACAGTCTGATCAAACAGTAACCTAAAGTGGTTTGCTGCCTTTATTGAATACAACTGTCTGATCAAAAGGACCTCTAATTAGAGGAATTTGTAGAATTTGAAAGAGGAGTTAGACCGCTCCCTCTATAAGCAGTAGCATAATCATATTATTTTTCTACAATCAAAAGAAATGGGAAGAGACATTTTGTACAGATAAAAATAACAAAAATGTCTGTCCCTGGGTATGATCTCTGATCATCAGCCATCTGTATGAGACAAGAACCCAGAACTGAACTCTAGAAAGGCAAAGCGGTGTCCATTTGATGAAGACTCCGAACCACAGTAGCTTGAACAGAAAACACATGATATTCCAGAGTCCAGACGGGTAATATATTGGTGATAACTGGGGCGGATCCAGTAAAGGGACAAGGGTGTACACATGTACACCCAATCATTTTTGCAAAAACTTCGAAGCTAGGAGGCTTGTCAAATAGAGTACCTAAATGGCCTTAGGTTAGGGTTTCGGTGCTCAGGAAGGGAAGGGAAGGGAAGGGAAGAGAAGGGATGGGAGTACCTGGTAGGTGCTCGTCGCCCGCGAAGATACCAACTAAAGCCCCAGCACCTGGCTCAGGGCGGCGGCGGTGGCGGCGGCGGCTGCCCACCAGTCGTCGGAGAGCGAGATGGGGCGAGAGAGGCAGACAGAATGCAGCGAATGGAAGGGGAATGTACGTTAGGCCTTATGGGCTTTCTTTTGGGCCGGTTTTATTTTTTTCACAACTTCTTTCGAATTTTCTGCTTTTTTTGTTTTCTTTTCTTCCTTTTTTTTTATTTTGTTGACTTCATTGTCTTCTCGTCATAGCCTCATGGGACATTACCAATGGCTAGTACCGCATTTTTTTTAAATAACATAAATATTATAGGATACTTTTGAGCACATAGTAAACTGTAAATAAGTAATGAATATTTTTTATATTTTATAAAGATTGAACATTTTCCTATAGAAGGTCTCTAGCCACTTTCAAAAATAACATATAACAATTTCACAAGTGTTAATGCAGAACTTGGAATTATGTGTCACATAGGTCCATGATCTTATAAAATGCATTTTTTTAAGTCACTGAACCACTATAGGTGTATTTTTTAAGTCCCTGAACCACTGAATATTTCTTGCTAGCGTGGCATGTTAATGTGCCATGTTAAGTTGATTCAAAACGAGTTTTACATAGTATTCAAAGAGATCTACAACTACAGTGAATATTTTTTATATTTAAAATCATTTTAAGTCTTAGGAATTTTGTTTTAAGTTTTCATAATTTGAAATTCAATATTTAATATTTTTAAATTATTTTTAATTGAAAAATGGTCTAAATCAAAGTTGTAGTACTACAATGTACCCAACAAATTTTTATCTTCCAAAACTTTCCAATTCCAAAATGTATAGTAGCCCGTGAGTTGAGCCACCACGCTCGTCATGAAAATTGGACAGCAACATGTGTGTCGAGCTTCTTACAAACTCTTTATGTGAAAAAAAGAAAAAAAAATAGGGATACTAATCATACGATTCTAAATGGGTTTCCATTTGGTGAGGTGGCCATTTGATACCATTCTAACTGGGTTTCCATGTGGTGAGGTGGACATTTGATTGATTTGTACTTTGTTTCTTTTTTTTCCCATTCCATTTATGTCCTCTGTTCTTACTTAGTAGTAATTGTATTCCCTTACACCCCACTTCTCCATTTCTGTTCTCAGGTCATACTTCTTAGCAGTAATTGTATTTTCTAATAGCCCATTTCTCCATTTATATTCTCAGGTCCATACTTAGCAGTAAAAATACAGAAACAAACAGTTTACTTATTTTCCTGCTCATTCTACGTAGAAAACGTTCAGACTTTCTACAAGATAGTGAACTGATTTTCCAGCTCATACTACATATTAGTTGTTCAGGCTTCCTAGGCTTCTAGAGGCACAAACACTTGCAGTGTATCGCCATGGGTCGTCTCTCGATAGTGGCCAAATACACAAATGAAAGACAGTGGCATACCTGTCATTGATCCATAAACTGGGAAACAAATTGAATAGCACAAACCACCAATCTTCACAGATCACACTACATAAACTCGCATGGGCACGTCTGACAGTGCTTCTATTGACCTATGTAATAAAGGAGTTGAGAAACAAGTAGACTGTTTTGAATCACTGGAATCTGCGCAGAGAACTTTACTGTTTAGCACCGTACTCATTAAAACAAATTGTATCCTCATCAGAAGAATTAGTAAGGCCTACAATACAGTAAAGTCACAGCTTGTTTACACCAACCGAAGCTCAGACCAGTAATCCCTGACAGGACTCTTCCCTCTTGCGATGGTGATGTATCCATTTCCGCTCAGTCTATCCATCATCAAAACATAATGGCAGAAGAAACAAATTAGGTACCATGGATTTCCATCACTCGGCCGCTGTGTTTGATTCCTCCATTTGGTCATCTCCAGGGAGGCCAAATATCCGTAGATTGCGGTCCATAGAACCTACGGCTATGTACTTAGCATCTGCTCCGAACTTTACAGAAGTTACTTTCCCTGTGGAAGGAACAAACGTCACAACACGATGTCAATAAGTGCTCCAAGAACTAAGAAGGAATGGCACCAAGAGACTGACAAAATGAGGGGCATACCTGTTCCTGATAAATCAGGTAATGTCTTGATAAGATTCCATTCGGTCTTAACATTAAGTACTTGATAGACCCTATAACACAATCAGGAGTCTTTCAGCTTTACAATATAATGTGACCATCACTATGCTAGATACTGAGTACATCAATGGAAGATTTGTTGGCTTATATATGGACCAAGGAGTTCATCTTTTTATGCAACATAAATATTATGATGGAGATACAAGAAAATGGTTTGCATTGTTATCAAGTTTACAACCGACAGGCAGAAACCAATGGAAGATGCATGTTGCTTTGTGAATCGACATAAGGAACAATAGCATTTCAAACATCTCTAGTGGAATAAGCAAATACTGAACACCCAAGCAACAAATTCAAAAGTAACACCATTTGAACAAATAATTTAGAACAGGATAGTTGAAACAAATGCAGTACAGCAATCATCTAAAAATGCTCAGAGAAGCACTAGGCATTCAAGTAACCAGCATGCAAAGTGGAGGTCTATATACCCTGTCTAGATTAAACATAGGAATCCCTGACAACATTGCCAGGAAATTCTCGAACTCTCAAATACCAGTAATTAAAAGTTACTAGGGCATACCTTATATCTGAACCACCAATGGCAAGATAGTTTCCGCTAAAATCAAATTCCACTGCAAGAAAAAAAAATGTCATGCATCATAAGATGAAACTCACTCTTAAGAACAAAAAAAACCCAATAACAATAGAACAAATAAATTCTACAGGAAGCAGATCCAAACAAAAGAATACAGGATCAAGGCAACAAGTCGATAGTGGATTTCATAACAAATGATCCTCACCAGATAGTTCTAATTATACATATGCAAATGCAAGTATGTGCACCATTCTTGCTGTTGACAGCCAAGTTACTTACCAGTATTGGTTGGCGTGTCCGAATCATAGGGAGAGAAGGTCCTAAAATTTTTTAATTTCCGAAGATCCCAAAGCTTGACACCATCATGAGCAGCAGTCTGCAAAGTGATGGCAAATATTAGAAACTAAATTAATTTAACATTGTGCACATAGCTTTTATCTAAATAACATACCGCTAGGAAGTAACCATTTTCAGAGAAAGACATAGCAGTGACTGGTCCAACATGCCCCTCGAACTTTGCAACATTTGACTACAGATAGAAATGCCATTATCAGACATGTTTCAAGAGCATGATCACCTAAAAACAATCTTGAATAAAGTGATACCATAGTACCAAATCACACCTGAGTCTTCACGTCCCAAATTTTAACAACAGCATCAGTAGTTCCTGTTCCAAGGATCAGGCCATCTGGATGGAAAGCCGCGGATGTATATCCCTCTTGTCCTGAAGCCTCGCCAACCTGATAAAAATAATCATGCACATTGGTATGGTATGCATACTCATGTGTAGTAAGAATATGTGTGCATGTGTATGAGGGAGGTAACCTGTGTCAGGCAAGATCCTGTTGAAATATCATAGAAGCACCATGAGTTATCCTTGGAAGCACTCACAAAATACTTCTGAGTTGCATGTACTGTAACAGCTTCAACCTAAGAGATTACAAAAGAAAACTAGGCTTTTTAATAACACAAGACCACTAATAGTTCGTAGGCACTAAGCACTGCTAAATTATAAAAGTACAGAAAATGTACAAGATAGGGAGCATTTCACATTTCTGTAATTAAAAGCACACACAAATGAGCCAAAACAGTTAAGAGTGCAACAATCAAGAATATTTAGTGGAAAAAATATAATTTATAACTTTTTGATAGAAGCATACTACATATATCCATCAGAAAATATTTTGCCATATTATTTTACAAAAATAAATTTCACCTTTGATAATTTATTCTTACATAAAAAAGATTCAATTATTAAGCATACAAAGATATTAAAGTAAATTTGTAAGCCATACCAAAATTACAGGAATGGAATCTGAATGCAAAGGAATATATATCTATGCATAGCATCCTAATAGCAGTCTGAGCAAACCATTCCTCTAAAGATAGGAAAATACGTAGAATTAGGAATGCAAGCGTTATATGATCCTGGACGCCAAAATACTAACCTCAGCAGTATGGTCTTTCAATGTATGGAGACAGTTATAATTTCCATTCTCATTCTCTTGCCAAATGCGAACAGTCTGCAACGTTTGCAAATAAATCAGTTATGTAATTACTATGACCCATTATTCCACTGGTTACTTAAACATATGGTAAATGGGAATTGCCTTATCTGCCGATCCAGTTACAAAGAGTTGGTCCCGTGGAACAAACTTCAAAGTGGTTATCTGTGTAATCGGAAGTTACAATGTTACACCTTGCTGGCTATTATAGAAGATACAATAAAATTTAAAATCACATGGGAAAATACCTTCTTTGAGTGACCAGTAAGCGTGCACAAGATTTGACCAGATAACCGATCAAAGAGTACTGCATTTGTATCGATACCCCCAGTTGCAATAATGTCCTGTAAATCCATGACAAGAGCAAGGCAACTGAATAAATAGAATGAAATTCTACATCAATTTAACTTCACTGAAGTTGAAATAAACAAGATTCCCAGTAAAGTTACAACTACATCAATAATCATGATGAATTAATGATAACTGAAAACTTGTGAATATGATTTGCTAGAACTCAATATGTTCTGAGAAGGCTCTTTGCATCAAGAACAATTTACTTGTTTTCCTGATCAGAGAGATATAACATCCACGCAAATTACACTTGAAACAAATGGGACACAAATCATCCTTAACCGCTTAAAGCTAATTATGCCAGCTAAAACAAGGATTTTGAAGCATATCAGTCATGATTGGGACGCTAATTTGTCCATATTAAAATGCATCACTGCCAGGTATAAGCGACCAATTTATGTGCCATTACAGCAAATAGAGATACAATATCCAAATAACACATAGCAACAAACTAACCTTTGAAGGATGAACATCCATGGACAAAATGCCTGGTTTGTTTGTCTTATGAAGGGGATGGCTGGAGATTTGAGTGTATCTCTCGAGTGCATCGATCGGTGCCAGAGTTGGAGGAACCTGGGAGAAAACAGAATCAATTACTCCGTAGTAACCAACACAACAACATGCAACTAAAGCTTAAACTACAGTCGAAGAATATGGAACTAGCAAATTGACATAACATGTGATCTACAGTCAAAATAACTTGATGCATGACAAGCTCATGAAGCAAGCTAACTCTAGAGAATTCAGCTTTTTTTTATAAAGTACAGCTACGACAATGGATGTTTTAGACCTCATTTAACTTTTAATGCTGAATATGGAGCACAACACATACCTGTCTTTTCTTACGCTGTGCTGAAAGCATGGTATTACACTCTGTAAGTTCATCAATCATGATAGGGTTGATACCAGGACGAATCTTCTTCCCGTCAGGGCCAATTTCATCTTCCATTGCTGTATCAAACAAAGATGAATTATGAGATACCTAAAACTTGAAATATCAATTTATATGGAGAACATCAAACAGCTGGTACCTCTTTTTCCATTGGAAACAACAGCTGCAGGAGCAGCTCCTGCAACTGATGCAGGAATCTGCTTCTCAGCTTGAGCCAAAAGTGCTCTAGCCTCATCCCTTTCCTTCTTTAATCTGGCTATAACACGGCACGCAGCGTCATGCTGGAAGAGACCCAAAAAAAGGTAAACTAAACAAATCAGTTGCCAGACAATCCTCTTTCTTTCTATTTTTCAGAGAAAAAAACAACCAAAATATATCGAGGTTACAAAAGGTTTACGCAATCCCTACGAGGTGACCCTCCACCTAGAGCCTAGGCACACCTAGGCATTCCATAGCCATACATAATATATCTAAAAATCTAAAAAGATAAGAAGAAACAGGATACCAGTGGGCCAAGAGTTAGATAGTCAGGCCCATGAAAGCAGCCCAAGCCCAAGTCTAAGCAGCAAGCCTTATCCCTACCTCCCACCTTATCCATTTGTTGCTCACACCTCCGCAGACTCGCAACTGACAGCGGCGCCACCACCTTCCGTCCCCATCTCTGCCGCCCAATGTCCAGTCCAGGCCTCCCCAACCACCGCCTGCCCGACCCTCCCTCTGCCGCTGGCGCACCCAGTACCTGTCTCCCCCATGTTGCCTGCCGCCCCCCAGTCATTGCCTAATTCACCCACTGTCCCCTCTTCACCACAACCACTCTAACATACCCGCCCCCTCTGACATTCGCATAAGCGGAGAGAGCAGGATAGTGGCTTTTGGAACACCGAAAGATATCATTTAGTTGAGGCAGTTTATAACATCTGATCTTCAAATACAGCATAAAATTCTATGAGTAATAAGAAAGTGGGCATATAAAGGGAAAATATATCACTATAATTTCATCATATTTAGGGTGTGTTTGGATATACATGGCTAGTTAGTAGTTGGAGCTTAAAATTAGCCCAAAAAATTAGCAATGGTTGTCTAGCTAGTTGGCTAACAACTAGTTGAAGACTTGGCTTATAAATTATCCCACCTATTAGCTCTCCTGTTCGGATGCACTAAACTAATTTTGGCAAATTTTTAGCTAGTTAGCTATTAGCCCATGTATCCAAACATGCCCTTACAGGAAAAATACATTCTAGTAGAAACTACCAGTCAGAGTAAGCTTTGGACTTGTGGCAATGTTCAAAACTACACTTTTCATCAACAGAGGGACGGGCTTTTACTATCCAAAATAAAAATTATACATTGGAGCTACCAATCCAGATTCAAAAAAGTCATTTCAAAATGAGCCAGGAAACATAGTTCAGCTAACGGTATATTCAACCTAAATCTATCATTCTCCAGCTACAAAAGGTATGGAGAAGCTTGAATACAAAGCCTTGTGATATACCAAAATCCAAAATTTTGGTATAATTTGTCGTGCTATATAAAATCAAATATTGATAAATTGTTCCAAGCAAATTGTAAACAGGACACAGAGATATGCAAAGGTGAATGAAAGACCTGGTATAGCGCATGACTAAGTTCTTGTCTTGCTGTGTGAAGCTGCTGCTCCAAAGCAAAATTAGAAAGCATGAGAGCATCCCACTCCTGCAAAATTCAGGAAATACAAGTTCTGATAAGTGCTAGAGAATCATGATTCAAAACTTTGGACAGGGCACAATAAAAATGGTATGGGTCACAGAGATATTAAGTACCATGATGATTCAATGCATTCATATAAGTAAGAACCATCAAAGTATTTCAATTGTTATTCTTCACATAAGGTCAGCTGTCAGATTCACATTCAAATACAACACCCAGTGCAACCAAAAGTGGAAACACACTTAAGAGTTAAGACACAAGGCCCTTGAATCGCCTTAGGAACATGGCGCAAAAAATGCACATGCCGCTTTACACTTTAAGCCCAGAAAGGCACATGCCTGAGCAAATGTGCTGCGACCTGAATGGCATCATACAGTTATGCTGTGCCACACCTTGGGACACGGCCGCACGCTTTTTGGGCTTTTACCTACCTCGATAACACCACACTTGACAGAAACAATCGAAGAAAGGTTCTCAACACCTCATTATGAAATTTTAGATATTCTAAAATACGCTCAGAAAAGATAACTGGCAAAAGGTTGGAACCTCTTACGTTCTGAAAAATCCCAAGGAGTCCTGGAATGCTTGCAGCCTGCAAAGGCCTGGGCTTCACGACCTGCAAAGAATGGAGTTCTTCAAGAGTTTTGGCAGATCAGGACAGCAGTAAGACTGTCAGGGTAATTAATCAGTATACGACAAATGTTATGGTACTAATCAGTGACACTAATCGATGAGGATGCAGACATACAAGCGTAGCGCACAAATTCAAATACGACCGTCGATTCAAAAAAATATCAATTTGGTTCATGAAAATAGCAATCTAACATTTTAACTTTTAATGGTGCAAGCAAAAAATTGGGTGAAGTTTTCATGGATTTCACAAGTTCGGCTTTTAGAAAGATTTTTTTGCATTGCAAATAGCAAAAGAACTACAACTTGAGCATGTCCTTTTCACCAACTAGATAGGTTGTTCTAACATCATGGGAAAAGAAACACAAAAGAACTTCAAATTGATATAGGATTTGCAATGTATATATTATTAGTCTACTATGAAGGTAAACTAAAACTCAACATCACTTTTTTTCCACCTATATATCTGGGCAGTTAAAGTGAAAACACTGCCCAAACAATGAAAATATCTATAGACAAAAGATTAACCTCAAAACCTTTTATGTGATTTCTTTTAGACAGAATATTATGCAGTGTCTACAGATTGTACCCTAACCTCGTAATCTTCTTATGTGCTTTATTTTTAATTTTAGATGCATGGTGTGTAGGCTTTTACCTACCTAACTAGTGTACTGCTGTCATTACTTCAATGAATACTGTTGTGTAATTTGGTTTCCTCATAAGATGACAGGGGGATCTCCTCACCACCTTGCTCAAGAAGCATCGAGAGCAACCTCACAAGACCCAAATTGGCTAGTGGTACTAATCTCCACGCCACCTTCCTTAATTAGTAAAGAGAGGGACATTACGAGACACAAAAGGGCTACTGATACTCTACAGTCCACACCACATGCCACTGAAACTTTGTTGCAACAGCTTGTTAGCACACCAAAGAAGCCATACCTTGTTGGTCTTGACCAGCACAATATCATCCATGGTGAGGTCCTCCTTGGTGACGGGACACTTGCCATGGTCCTGCAATGTCGTGGGCATCGCCACCACGACATGAATTTAGCACAAACAGTTTTCCTAATAAAAAAAATAGCAGCGCCAGATCTGAGACCAAGCTAGGACCTCAACGTATCGCTCGATGAGTCGCCGCTCGAAGAGTAGCCCCGACTTCTTCGACACCACCGGCTCGTCCGGCACCTCGCCGGAGACTACGGGAGAAGCGACATGGGACGAGTTAGCTCGCGCAGCGGCGGATCAGAGAAAGCTAGGGTTAGGAGACCAGAGATGCGAGGCAGGGAGAGAGGGGCATTACTCGCGCAGATCATGGCGGCGGGGACGGCGAAGGTCACGGGAGCGGGAGAGGACGCGGCGCAGCGAGCAGCAGTCTCCCGGGCGGCGACCTCCTCTGTGGATACCGGGTGGCGGCGCCGGCGGCGCGGGACGGGAGCAGGCGACGGCGGGACGGAGCAAAAGGTTTTGCCGCTAGGGTTCTAATTCGAGTGGAGTGGGAAAATTTTGTCATCCGGGGCTCTTTTTCGTTTTAGCCCTCTTTTCGTAGGCGCCGGTGCTGCGCGAAGGCGGTCTGGACTTGCTGAAATTGCAAGCATGCCCTTGGAAATTTCGCGCTGCCTGCAGGTGGACTTCATAGGCCTCGTATTGCTGTGGGCCCAGAGGTAAGCTGTGAGGTCAGCCCAGTTCATTGGCCACAACCAATGGTAGGCCGTTAAAACTTTCCAGCCCATGTAGTTCCTTGGGTTCCTGTAAATAAGACTAAATCGAGGTAAATGGGCCTGGAAATATTTTTAAAAAATATCTAAAAATCATGGAAAAAATTAAATATATTTAACATAGAAAATAATGAAATTAAATTTCCTAAAACCTGCTTTACTTATAGAAAAAATATTGAAAGTTATGAATCTGGTTTTAGTTTTTTTTCTAAAATCATATTGTATTTATAGTGCCCAGCTTGAAATTGTTTGAATTAAAATATACTTATTTTGGCGCTTATTTACTAGTAATATCTCTCATTATCTATTATAATTAGGGGGGTTAGTTTTAAGGTCTCCTTTGGTGCTAAAGTTTTTAGCATTCCTTTAGTGCTTTAGAACACTTTAACTCTCCTATTTGGATCCCAGCGCTAAAAACAATGCTAAAAGTGTGTGTCAAAGTTTAACACTAGGATCAAAAGAGAAGCGCCACCGACGCATCATCAAGACAATAGTGGGCATTGGTCCCCTGCCCTAAATAATATGATGAACATATCATGTTGATTTCACTTATATTCTATTGTACAAACATCATGACCCTTTTCTACTATCCATATCCATATTTTTTTCCTGCGACGTTTGTTGACGGTAGATAAGTATCAATTTTAACCGTCAACATAACATGAGAAAGGATTAAAACATAAATACCATCTAGTTATAGGGGTTACACTAATAGAATTTCATGAGTTTTGATGAATGCCTATTTCTGCAGGGGGTTATTAGAAAAGAACCAAAAGAGGTCCACATGTCTGATTTACATGGAGAAAATACAACGTCTAGCAATCAAAGAATACTCTAGAAGACTCGAGGAGGCGACCCTGTGAAGGAGGGCCCACCTGGCAGCAGCAGTCGGGCGCCCGCCCATAGGCAGGGGTGACCGCCCAGGCCTCTCCACCAATGGGGAGCAGCGTCATGGATCCTGCCTCCACCGACCTAGAGGATCAATATGAAGCGTTCATTTAGGTCGGTTTGATCCAAGGACTGTGGTGCATCCTAGGGGGTTATATATTGAGGGCCCCTAGCCCTTGGAGAAACACTAATTCATTCAAGAATTTATTTGGAGAATTCATCCTCATCTCTAGAGAAGCTCTAGAGCCACAATCTCAATTAGAGCTTCATAGTTTAGTAGCATAGCTACATAGGAATAGATCCAGAGGGAGTCAAGCCTAGCTTGGAGTCCGGATCTGTCAGCATTCTTGATAATTTCTTCTACTTTATTTAATATTCATTATTGTTCTTGCTACTATGAATAATACTTTATTCTATTCTACTATATCAGAAATGACTTTACTCTATTTGCTTATGTTCTCAATTATTTCATTCTTAGTTTACTTTGATTATATGCTTAGCATAGTTGGATTAGAATTATGTTTATGCATAGGATCGTATAGCGCTTGCTCATTAGATCGATGGGTGAGTGGTAAATATTGTGTAAGCGTGGTGCCTGACCGTATTTATCTGCGATTGCACCCTATATTCCGGATCGCGAGGTAGATTGCGGGAGTGACAGTCCTGTTGAGTCCTTTGTAGCCCTCCTCCCGAGTATAGGACTAGTAGAACACCACTATTACAGAAAAGTGATTGCTCTGTTCTTGATCTTTCTTGGTAATATCACTATGCATAGATATAATATTTTTCCGTCATAATTGCTAGGTGTAATTGCACTAATTATTGTATGCTTTGATATTATAGTTAGAATAACTTAGGATTTATTCTTGTAAATCGTCCTAGTTTATGCTAGTGTTATAAACTTAGAGTACTCTATTAATTATTTTATGTGGCTATGTGCTCTCATTTATCCTTTATCACTTACCACTCATATATATATTATTATTTTATATGACACTTACCCTGTATGAGAAGATAGATGAAGACATGGTTAAGCTCTCCATTATCACATGCAGTGCTCATTGCTCATTATCCATAAGCATTCCCTTCTCAGTGGTAAAAATATAAAAAACGATACCTAGATTACTCCCGGTTAAAATGCTACATTGGTATTATCTGTGCGCTTGCGGATTCCTTATTCATTTCTAGAAAGCATATACATTTAATACCAGCACCTCTGGTGCCATGCTAGGGATGATAACCTAGCTTAAGTGATGTTAGAGGTGTCAACAACGTTACAATTCATAATTCATTGTACTAAAACTTAACTAAGTTTAATAGTTTGTAAGACTTAGTTAAATATATTAAACGAAGGGTGTATGCATGCATATATGCTACAGGGTGCATGTAACCTTGCATGCTAACACAACTTTGGAAAAGCATTCTAATGAAGCTCATAGCACTATGCCACATTTAATTTGTAGGGGCGGCTCCAGCGCTTCTATAGGGGCGGTTGGCCCAGCCGCCCTCCTAATAGTGTTCTTACAAATGAAGGCACTATGGGGGCGGCTGGCCGAACCGCCCCTACAAATACTATTTGTAGGGGCGGCTGGTGTTACCAGCCGCCCTTACAATTAGCATTTGTAAGGGTGGCTGGTGATCAAGCCACCCTTATAAATGCTTACTGTAAGGGCGGCTGACAACACCAGCCACCCCTAAAATGATATTTGTAGGGGCGGTTCAATCTACAACCGCCCCTACAATGAATTTTCTAGAAAAAATACAAATTCAAATTCAAATCTGACCATAGTAATATATATTTAAAATTCAAATCTGACCACATGAATATATATTTCAAATTCAAATCTGACCACCAGATATATACATCCAGAAATACGAGCATAATATAAACCATAATTCAAAAGTCCATAATTCACAAGTCTGTTACATTATCATAATAAACAAGTTTTAATACTTTCACAAGTCCAAACCATTCCACAAAGCAAGACAAATGTCCAATTATCCACAAATTTTGTTTATGACCCTAGATTTAGTCACCAAATCTCACGAAGGTGTTGGTGCATAGGATTACCACCTAAGTCAGAAGTCCTGTCATGGAATTTGCCTCTACAATCCACAATCTCATTCATGATGAAGTTGCAAAGGTCGCCGATGAGGTCCAACGAAGGTGTTGGATCCCTTCGATGGCTAAGGTCTTCTTTGGACTACAAGTGAACAAGCTTAGGTCTAGTATTTCGTAACATAAGCTAGATTTTCATACTATCAGCGCATAGGTTTAGACTTACCAGTTCTGGGTGTCTACTGTAGCCAGAAGTGTTTCTCATGATAGCGCACACGTAATATCCACAATGTAGACTTCCAAGTATTTGCTTGGGGCTCTGTGTGTTTCACATATGTATATGCTAAGTAAAGATATTGAGAAACCACAAAAATGGACTATTTTGATACCCAATGTAATGATATTGACAAAAATGGACTGCACCAATGTAAGTTACACGTACCGCACATAAAGTTTGGATACCCAAGTCTTCTTTCCTTTTAGGATCACATCTTCCTTTATGAAAATTAACATAGTGCACGAATGCCCTGTTTGAATGAATTTAGCAAATGCAATGGGTTAGTATCTTAATAGTGAAGTTTACAAGTATATATACAAACTTATATAAGATTATGAAGATTGTAGATATGTATACATCTTAAGAATCGATATGAAGTCACTATATGACTCTGGAGCATAATCTATTGAATCATAAACACTTGCCATGCTTGACTCAACATCAATCCTTACCAAAATCCAATGGCTCCTGCATGAATTTAATCGGTGAAGAAACAAATTAGCTCTTTTGCATGGAAGTAAATATATCGAATAATGCTTTATTTAAGTATAGAGTCAAACTTACCTGAAGTGGTATGGTAACCATATGGCTTTGTTGTGTTGGAGATTCTTCAAATATCGGGCTATCCGTGCCGCAACCTTAATGCTTGTTTTATATAGCATGTCGGCACGAATGGCTTCTTTCTCCTCAACAGTCTTGCGAGACTGGGTTACCATGCCAATTGCCACTCGGAGGATGTGCCACACCCATTGCCACCTCAATCGACCTGTTTTGCCTGCCCATGAGAAACACCACCACCAGGGAGCAATTAGTTGGCACCCGTATTAGATCAACGGCGGTTGTGTTTGAAGTGGAACCTTGGCTGCTGGGAACATCCGGAGGGCTACCCACTACCGCTAGTTCTCCCGGCGGCCCCATTAGAGTCCTCAGCTCCGTAGATAGACCTTTCACCGAAAGCGCCTTCTCAACTAGAGCCATCAATTTGACCTCAAGATTAACCTCTTGGTCTCTGCCATGTTTCTTATACATTTCCCTGTCTTCTTCAAATCCTTTCTTCCAGGTCTTCTGTTTCCCTAGCCTCCTGGTGTGCCCTGTGTGCTTGGGGTTTCCCAAGCCAAGCTCGTCCCTCTCTCTAGAAGGAGTGAATATGCCCTTCTCCGTGTCTTCAGTTAGTTTCCGGCTTATTAGAAACATGGTCAGATTTACTATCACTCCTCGCATATATCCACTGCTTCAAACATGGCTTCAAATTCTTCAGTTTCTTTTTTTGGGATCCTAGGAAGCTTCGGCTGCCTCGTCCAACTTCCTAACAGGTCTTGCTTGCCCTGGTAACCTGCAGGGCCTAGTTTAGGGTGGTGTTTGTTCTTCTTCACCTGCTCGCTATTACGGGCACTAAGGGCTAATGCTTTTGGTGAAGTCTTCTCAGCCACGAGCTGGTCCCATTGATTGTGAGTTATGTTGCCATACTTGTGGAAGGGAGTTTTACCTAGCTGGATAAACTTCATGTTCAGGTCCGACCTCCAACGTCGGAAGCAATTGCCCATAATCTTATAAGCATTTTCTTTTACTAGTTCCTCCTTCCCCTCTGGAAACCTAAGTCTTCATCAGCCATTCATCCCATATCTCTTTCTTACTGTCCTCTTGGAGATCATTCTAGTTTTTGATTACTAGGTTCAAAAGATCTCGTACTTTTATCCTGATGCAATTTCAAAATTTTGCTATGTATGCTTCTGGCTTAAGGATCTCCCCATCTGGCCCGACTTTCGTTATCACAAATCGCACCCCCATGGCTGGATATTGGTTCTCCTTTCTGTCCCCTCATTTCCTCTTTGGTTCGGTAGTTGAGGCCGTGTTTAAGCTATGAGGCTGTGGAGCAGAGGTGTCAATATCTGTCTCTGTGGCACATCCCTCTGCCCTCCTTTCCCCTGCTTCGTCTTGTCTGGCATAACGTGTCAGACGCTAATGTCATCTTTTTGGGGTTCTAGGAGGGATCTGCATATGCGACAGGTCAAAGCATTAGCAAAGGTAACACAACCAATGCGCTTGCACAATTCAGAAGCTGCTAAGGCTTCATTTGTACCTCGTCATTCGGTCAAAATCCTTATCCAACTCTTCTTCTGCTGGCCTCCGTCTAGGTTCTTGTGGGAGGATCCTCGGGACTTTCATATCTCGAGGAAGAGCTCTCTTTTTCATCCTCTTCTTCTTCGCCTTCTCTTGCATCTACTCCCCTGTTTTCCTCCTGAGTAAGCAACATTGCTACATCTTCATCTATCTCGTCATCGAACTTCTCCTGAGTAAGCTGCTCCTCTAGTTCTTGCCCCTCGTGTGTTGCTAGATCATGATTTCCAGGGCCTTGTGCAGCACTATCTCCTGTCCTCGACATTTCATGCTTTATTCTTATATAGATGAAAGAAATAAAGTGTTCTTCAGATACGCGAGAAAGTATAGGAAATCAATTTGTTCTTAAAGATGAAAGAAAAAAAAGGTGTGCCTCAGTAAGATTTGACTCATCATTTGATCATGAACTTGGAGCATAAAAGAATCATAACAGAGTAGAGAGGAGAAGGTGATGTAGGGGCGACTAGTAACAATGCCAAGTTCCTCACAAGTTCATCATCATCAGCTCACAGTCCATATAATGTATGGACTTAGACAATTTCATCATCGACAAAACAAAGGAGAGGGGAGTTAGACATATTACAACATGAAGTAGCAAGGTCTTAACTTCTCTAATTAATTATTACACCAACTAAACATCAAGGTCATCCACTTGGCCACAACCAAAGCACCTACCAACAGCACCTACACATTTTACCCACATCACAAGCCAACAAGACCGACTGTCAGCCACTCCAACCTGATACGAAGTTAAGGTAGGGGGAGGTGGAGAAGGGTTTTTGAGTTGTAAGCCTCAAGAGCCGTAGAAGCTTCCTCAAAAGTCCCTTACTTTTGATGCACATTTCCCTTCACTTTGAGGACATACTGACTGCACTCAGCCCAGCTGGTATAAATACTTGGCTTGGTGCCCTAAAAAACAACATACCACCAAGCAGGCATACTTCTGCATTGATGAAGCAACAAATGCCTCAGTACAGTTAAGGGGAGGAGAGGAGGAGAATAGTAGAGCAGCAGTTGAGTACAGAAGATGAGAGGAGATGAGAGGAGAGGGAAGAGTTGGCAGAGAGTAGTAGAGAGCAGAAGAGTAGTAGAGAGCAGTAGAGTAGTAGTGGTAGAGAGAAGATAGTACAGTAGTAGTAGCAGTGCTACTTTTGATCTAGATATCTCAAATGCAAGGAGTCATGCATCCATTTAAAATAATGATGTGTTCCATTCGTAGTAACAGTTGTAGTACAATTCAGTTTGGGACATACTAATAAAGAAGATGCATGTGCTCAGTATAAAAAAACCCTCATCATTTGCCTAAGGGATAAGCTCAGTTTTAAAAAACATCATCATTGGCATAAGGCATGTGCTCAGTACAAAAAAACCCTCATCATTTGCCAAAGGGATGAGCTAAGTTTTACAAAAACATCATCATTGGCATAAGGCATGTGCTTAGTATAAAAAACACTCATCATTGACAGAAGGGATGAGCTCAGTTTTAAAAACCCTCATCATTAGCAAAAGGCATGAGCTCAGTTATTTTTTAAAAAAAATCATCATTGGCATAAGGCATCAGCATTAACCCTAGCTCCCAATTCAGATGCAGTAAACACAAGAAGGTCATGAGCAGCCATGAAAATGAAACTAGTTCAAATGTAGCATCAATAATCAATCATATTTACAGGTGCCTCAGGTTTAGGGTAGCATAAAAATAAAGCATCATTGCACAAACCTATTGCCTCAGGTTCAGAGTAGCATAAAAAAATATCATTGCACATGCCATGAGCCTCAGGTTTAGAGTAGCATAAAAAAGATATCATTGCACATGCCTTGTGTCTCAGGTTTAGAGTTGCATAAAAAAGCATCATAGGGGCATAAAGCACCACAGGGGCAAGCATCACAGGGCAGCATTAAGCAACACAGGTTTATAGAGCAACACAATGAGCATAGAACATCACAGGTTTAGAGCTTCATTCATTTATGCAAGCACAAGACTGGGAAAGGTGGAGAAGGGCTGGGCTTGCCAGCTGAAGCACTACCAGAGAGATATACCGACCGTGGTCGTGGTGGCCGGCAACAACAGCACGCAATCGGGCCGGCAGCCAGAGCACTTGGCCGCAATGCACCACTAGTGTCTACCCTGGTCGGAGAGGAGGCCAGACATGTCGGCAGCCAGAGCACACGGCCGTAATGCACCACCAGTGGACGCCGGGGAGCACCGGTGAGGGTACTGGGGATGTGGAGGAGGAGTGAGGGAGGGGGAGGTGGCGGTGGCAGGCTCTGCGAGGAGGAGCAGATTTGTTAGAGTTGAGGGAAAAGCACCCGGGAGCACAGGCACGGAGGAGGAGGGTGGTGGTGAGATGGGGGGAACGCGGAGGAGGACCGAGGGATGAGACAGAGGAGGCCGCGACGAAGGGCTCCGCGAGGTGCCTGTCGCGTCGACGAGCCGGATTTGGTAGGGGTAAGGAAGGAGCAGGCGGCGGAGGCGGGTTAGGGGTGAATGGGGGATGCGGAGGAGGAACGAGGTAGGAGGCGGAGGAGGCCACGGCAGAGGGCTCCACTTGGAGCAGGAGCTGGCAGCGGTGGAGGGCAGCGTCGGTGAGGCCGCGGTGTAGGGCTCCGTGAGGGAGCAGGCGGCGTCAGTGGCGGAGGAGGCAGTGGAGGTTGGCGTCGGTGGCGGTTGAGGTCGGCGTGGTGGCGGAGGAGGCCACGGCGGAGGGCTCCGCGAGGAGCAGGTGACGGTGGCGGCGTGTTATCCGCGCTAGGGTTCACGGAGGGGGAGGTTGTCGGCGGAGGCAGATTTGGGCGGGGTGTGGGGTGAGTAGGGGACGCGGTGGGTGGAGGGGTGAGCGTGGAGGAGGAGGAGGCAGCGGTGGAGGCGATGGAGGACGGCGGTGGCGAAATTTGGCAGCCTGACAGCGTCGAAGAGGAGAAATCGCACCCAGGACTTAGCGAAAATTTCGCTCTCCCGGATTTCGCTCTCCCGCGCACCCGGTTTATATACCTGGGGGCGATTTGTAGGGGCGGTTGGTGAGTGAGCCGCCCCTACAAATGATTTTTCAGAATTTATTTTATAATTAGAAAATAAAAACTATATCTTGTTAATTATTTTTAGGGTAGTAAATGATGTTAAATGAAAATGATTTTAAACAACATTTATGTAACAAATCATGATCTAACAAATTCCTTATAGCCATCATGTCATTTGACTTTTTTTTAAGGCCAAATTTTTGAATTTTAAATATTTGATACGTAAAAAATTATTTTAAAATCCTAAATGGTGTCAAATGGAAATGTCATGAATATTGGGTTTGTTAAACTCATCAAGATGTACATGGGTTATTAGGGTCAACTTTTCATTTAAAAAGTTTTAACAATTCAAATTTTGAATTTTGTTAAAAAATCAACTAAAATCTAGTTTTTGAAACCTCAAATGGAGTCAAATGGAAAAGTCATGAATACTGAGTTTGTTAAACTCATCAAGATGTACTTAGGTTATTAGGGTCAACTTTTCATTTGAAAAGTTTTAGCATTTCAAATTTTGAATTTTGTAAAAAATTCAACTAAAATCCAGTTTTTGAAACCATAAATTGTGTCAAATGGAAAAGAAATGAATATCATGTTTGATCAACTTATCGAGAGCTATATTTGTTATATGGGTCAGTTTTGCATTTGAGAAAGTGTTGAAAAAGTTTAGTTGTTAAATGACATGTCACTTATATAGTTTCATAAACTATGTGTGGGATTCATGATTTTGTGATATGTCTTTACTAAGACTTTCTTAAATGCAAAAATGACCCATATACCAAATATAGATCTTGATAAGTTCTAACACTTTTGTATTCAAAATGTTTTCATCTGAGGTCATCTGTTGTCTTAAAATGATGTCGAGAGGTGTTGTTTGTTTGAAATCAAAATTTAAATTGTCAAAACAAAGTTGTGTAAACATATTAATAAACTAATGATAATAATATCACAATAGGATGATAGGTCTTGATTTTAGAAAAATTAAGAAAAAACCATCATATTTGGAGTTAGTATGAGGGAAAAAACTAGTTTCAAATTTTGTCTATAGATTAAAAAAAGAAATTACACTTTTTCACACTTGTTCGTCGATGAACAGTGCAATTTTTTTTTAATCTGTAGACGAAATTTAAAACTAGTTTTTCTCACTCATACTAACTCCAAATGTGATGGTTTTTTTCTAAATTTTTCTAAAACCATCATGACCTCCGCCGCTGTCTCCACCGCCACCGACGCCGACCTCCACCGCCTCCTCCGCCACCGACACCGCCTGCTCCATCACGGAGCCCTGCGCCACCCACGCCACCCTCCTCTGCCTCCTCCGTGCCCGTGCTACACCCTAGTGCTTATGCAGGTAAGCCCAACCCCTTCGCCTTCTTTCACAGTCTTGATGTCATGCTTGAATTGCTCTATGTTCAGCTCGATGTGATGCTTGAAATGCTTGATGTCATGCTTGAATTGCTCTGTGCTTTAGATGGACGGAGGCGATGACCTTCCTGTGCCGGACCAGCCAAACTTTAATGTACATAACTTGGGCTTCCAACCAGCTTTGAACATGCAACGATTCCCACCATATCCAAGCATAGTAAGAAACATGTTTTACAGACCACTCTCTCTCTCTATACATATTTTGTTCTAATACATGTAAATATTTAATGTAGATAATTGTTGATATTCCACTGTTGAAAGACACACTTGCAAACTTTGAGGTTGATGACATGCGAGTTCAAACATATCCAATTGAGGATGATTTCATTGAATGTCGAATTCATTTCACTATTCTTGCTAGGATGGGTAGCACAGCAGGTCAGATTGTACTAATCTCAGAAACAGGCAAATCTATGCCTTACTTATATGTTGCCCAAAAATATGCTATGAAAGCATGTCTAGATGCACTTGTTCTTGTTGGGTACACTATTCCTTCATTCTCTTCTATGAGGATTTCAGCTTTTGGGGCGGGCCTCTATGACAGAGTTGCTATCTTTTATGCATGACTTGTAGAGCAGAACATGGATGATGTGGTCAGTCTCTATACTTATTTCCCGATTCATCATTCTGTCTATATATATACACATGTACGGTTCTAATAACCACTTTTTTCTCAACACTTTTAGGTGGAGATGACAGAAAACACATATGTAGGCTGTAGCTTTGAAGGCCTTTTATGCCAAGTCATTCAAGAACTAGGTGGTTACGAATGGAGTATTGATGGGGATATTCTCACTATAGAAGGATGGCAGGATAAAATTCGAGTGAGAAGGCCACATTCTGAAACAGAGCTGATTGTTGTCGGTAAGCCTTGTGAACAAATTTGTGAAGCAACAGAGAGTGTGTTGGTAAATACATTGGTGTACATCTGTGACACTCGAGGCTACGAAATCAATGACACTCACTTCTCCAACTGGATGATGAAATGGTCTCAATTTCTTCACCAAAGTGGCTTCCTTCCCTAAATTAGTATGGTTTGTAATAATGGATTGTATAATGATGGATTGGACCTAAATTAGTATGGTTTGTAATGAATTGTAAAATGTCGGATTGGACTTGTTGATGCTCTTGTGCTTGTTTCATATATGTTGTGCTCAAATTTTCATTATGAATTATGTTGTGCTTAGAATCTGTAGGGGCAGTTTTCATTACATAAATGTAGTCTCACGCACATACATAAATGTAGTTCACACAAATACATAAATAGTCTCACACATATACATAAACTCGCTCATTTTTTCGCTGTCACAACTGTTGCCTTGCCATTTTTCCGTTGCCATGGCAGTATGTGTTTGGGTATGTTCTTTTCCACAGCGTTGATTTTCGTACTAAAGTCAGTGAATAGTGTCATCTCTTTGTATGCATTGTGAGCTTCAACATCGTCGACTCCATCAACTCCGATAATGTGTTGTTTCCCGGGGACAACCACATGCTTAGTCTTGTTTTTGGGTGGTAGATTACTTTGTGGGTCGGGCATATAGAGAACTTGTGCGACACGTTCCGCGAGCACCCAAGGGTCATCTTGGTAGCCTAGATTATGAAGGTCCACGATTCTCAATCCGATCTCGTTGACATGATGTTGCTTGATCCAGCGGCATCAAAACAGGGGCACCTTTATATCCCTTCCATAGTCAAGCTCCCATATATCTTCAATTATGCCAAAGAACGGGATTTCGCCCCACTCCGTCGACAACCTCTATTCTAACGCTGCTATTTTGGTTCACACTTTTACTATCCTTGGTGCGGATATAGAATGTGTACCCATTGATGTCATAAGCATCCCAAGAGGTCACTTGTCTCGATGGCCCCCTCGTGAACCTACTGATTGTAATAGAATCTAAGGTTTTGCCAGGAGGTATGTATTGTTCCTTCAACCATGAAGTTAGGCGTTGCTTGTGTTGTTTGATGACCCAATCATCTGAACGACCGTTCCTATCCTCCATAATGATAGCCATGTGTTCATTAATGTATCTTTGCATCAGTTTTGTGCTCTGCAAGACACAGTAATACACACGACTGACTTCTCCGTATTCACTATCATTGAACATTTTTCTACCAGCAATGCCCTTCCCACTCAGTCTACCCTTGTGACGAGAATCGGGTATGCCAATCCCTCTGGGTACTTTCAGGTACTCTTGATAGCACTCGATGACTTCTTCAGTAGTGTAACCCTCTATCATAGAGCCCTCTGGGTATGCTTGATTATGCATGTATCGGCTTAGGACCGACATGTACCGCTCGTAGGACCACATTTCATGCAAGTATGAAGGGCCCAGCGCCTCTGTCTGATGAACAATGTGAATCATGAGATGTTCTATTATATCAAAAAAAGAGGAGGTAAACACATCTCTAGTTGGTTCTGGGTCTCGACCATGAAATCATATAGGTTCCTGAGCTCGTCCCTACGAAACGTCTTCTGTGAGATTTTGGAAAAGAAGTAGCACATTCGGGTGATGGCCATCTTCAGGAGCTCTGGCTTTATAGCTTTGATCGCAATTGGTAGGTACACTGTCAGCATCATATGACAATCATGAGCCTTGCAGTAGTGAAATGACATGTCCTTCATCGACACTAGCTTCTTTGGGTTCACGAAAAACCCAGTTGGCACTTTGAGCTCCCTCACGGATGTTAGTATAGCTCTCCTCCCCTCTAGGTCTAGGTTGTAGCAAGATGTGGGCAGAGTGTATTTTCCATTCTCATGACGTACCAGGTGAAGTTCTGGCATCACTTTGAGCTGCACCATATCATTCCGTGCTTTCAGACCATCCTTTGACTTGGGTGTGTCCATCAAGGTAGCGGTGAGACTCTCTAAGACATTCTTCTGCACGTGCATAGTATCAATGGCATGGGGGACCTCTAGTTCTGGCCAATATTCTTGGTACTAAAAGAAGATGGATTGCTTCTTGAAAGATACACCTTCGACAAGAGGTATGCTTCTATCTCTGATCGTTCCATCGAGTTTCCTCTTGTCGTACATGATGTGTATGTGTTTCACATTTTGAACACATGTTGTCCATCATGACGTCTCTCTGAAGTAGTTTCATCATCTGGGATGTTGCCATAGTATCTTAGGTACACTTTGCTGCGGTACCTATGGCCTTCCTTTAAAAAGCGCCGGTTCCTTAGGTAAACAATCTTCTTGGATGCATCCAGTACTCCCATTTAGTATCATCTAAACGTACTAAGTATCCACTCTTGCCTTTGATCTGTCTGGACAAAGCAAACAACGCTGGGTGATCATTGATAGTCACAAATATTATTGCCCTTAATGTGAAGTCCTCTTGTCAGAACGCATCGTACATCGGCACACCTTCCCTCCATAGTTTCTTGAATTCTTCCATCACAGGCTCAAGGAACACGTCCATATCGATGCCTAGTTGTTGAGGGCCAGAAACAAGAACAGTCAAGAAAAGGTACTTTCTCTTCTGACACAAGTGCTTTGGGAGGTTGTACATGGTCAAGATCACTGGCCAAGTACTGTGATCGCTCATCCTCTCATTGAAGGGATTCATTCCATTAGTGCTCAAGGAAAACCTTACATTCCTTGCGTCTTGGCTGAAGTCTTTATGGTTCTCATCGAACTTTTTCCATTGACTACCATCGGCCGGGTGTGCAATCTTATCATCATCTTCCTTGCGATCATCATCCCACCATGTCATAAGGGCAGTTTCCTTGGGGTTCAAGAAGATACGCCTTAAACAACCAGTCACTGGCAGATAGCACATTACCAAGGCAGGAACCTTCCTCTTCTTTGCATCGTGGCCTAATGGAGTGTCCTCTGGGGTTGAGGTTCTTGTACCGCCTTTTTCGCACCCTTTTTAGTCCTCTTGTTCCCGGTGGTTGCTTCTCCACCACTATAAAGCTCATTGTTCTTGTATCGGCTGGCACCACAATGAGGACATTTGTCTAGAGGTCCGAACGTCTCACCACGATAAAGAATACAGTGGTTTGGGCATGCATGAATTTTTCTCTACACCCATTGTCAATGGATTTATAACCTTCTTTGCATGGTATGTGTTGGAAGGAACTAGGTTTGGATGTGGCAGCACCCATGATAGGAGATGCAACAGGTCATCAAAACTGCAGTCAGACCAGCCGTACTTAGCCTTTAGGATTAGTAGCTCAAGCACAAAACGAAGCAATGTCTAGTGTGTTGGACAACCCTTCTCGACACCATACACAGTCTCCTTCGACACTGTCTTCACCCTCTCCAGATTTTCTAGACCTTTCTTTTGCAGTAATATTTTAGGTCCAATGGCCTGAATCATGTCCTCCAAATCATCACTGTCATCTTCATCCCCCTCACGTGCTCCGCCATCAGTGCCGACACCATCAGCATCACTAGCAAATTGGCCATTGCCAAAGTGAACACCTTGTTCGTTACCATAGTCATAACCCATTTGTTCATCAACCTCCCTTGTGCATTGTTGCAGATGAAGTCTCAAGGTTTCGGCGTCTTGTTCGTCATCAACAACCATTGTTTCACCATGATGAATCCACACTGTGTAGTTTCGAACAAATCCCCGCATAATCAGATGAGCTTTGATGGTATCCACATCCTCAAATGCTATCAAGTTCTTGCAATCTTTGCAGGGGCAAATAATTGTATCCTTATTATGTGTCAACATTGATGCATCTTCTGTGCGGCCTCAATAAATTTGTCCACCTTGTCATGGAAACCAGCATCGATCCTTGAGCAACCATACATCCATGAGTTCCTGTACTCCATCTTTTTAAAACAAAACAACAAAGAATAATTACTAGAGGATAATTAATTAATTGCCTAATAATGCATATAAATATTCAAATATATATATAAATTAAAATATAAAATTTCATAGACATCCATTAGCAACAATTATCAATTTAGCAACAACCTTTCATGCCAACCCCATTTCAATTTGGTGGAACAAAAAAAACTAGATCTAGAACTAGATGAAACATACATGAAACTAGGTTCAAATTTACAATGAAATCAAGCAAAATCGAACTTTATAGAGTGCAAGCTCATTTCTCTAACTAATTTACACTAATAGCTTCAAATGTAGGGTCTAATTTGCTCCATACAAAGCTCAAGCATCATTGAAGAGAGAGAAAAGTAAAACTCAATTACTCACTAACTAACCATAAAAACTTTAATTAAAGGGTTGGAATGTCATTTTCTTACCTTCTACAAGCTCTCCACCAAAGAATTTGAGAAGAAAACCTCCCCCCTAGTAGAGCAATTTTTGGGAGGAGCCCAAGGCCTCCCAACCTTTTTTATGCGTGGAAGAGTGAGTAGCTCAAGGTGCACCAGCCGCCCCTAAAAATCAGCCCCATTTGTAGGGGCGGCTGAAAACACCAGCCGCCCTTACAGTGTTATCTGTAGGGGTGGATGGTTGTTGGTGCCCATGCAACCCACTGTAGAGGCATCTTAATCATAAGACGCCCTTGCAGTGCCAGAGATGACCTGGCTCTTACAAATCACTTTTCACGTAGTGTAGTCCGGACGATCAACATGGACTAATTATAATAGGTAATCAAGGAGATGCACATGACTGATTGTTCGCACCCTACGAACGCAAGATCGCAGCACAAGGCTGCTCGATGGTCTAGACCACCAGCTGACTGTCTCAAGATCAACTGCGATGCCTCCTTTCTTCATGAGTGTAAAGCAGACAGTTGGGGCGCTATACATAGGGGACTAGGATGGCGATGTGGTGGCTGCAGAGAGAGGGAAGGTTAACCACCTACTCAGTCCCTTCCATGCCGAGCTCATAGCCTGCCTATAAGGGCTCCAAATGGTTGTGAATGTAGGCGCTGGCCGCGTCATCATTGAAACAAACGCTCGAAGGCAATCAAAGCGATTACGATGATTCAGGTGTTGGTCTTTTAGTTATCGAAGTCGAGTCTTTACTAGTTTCGGATTTCATTCAATATGAGTGTGAGTTTATTAGTAAAAAATGTAATAGGGCCGCTCATGAGATGGTCGCTCTGGGTTATTTGTGTAATGAGAGCGAGAAGGTGATCTCTGCCTCTGCACCCGAAAATGTATCTATGATCGTCGCTAATGATTTGTTAGCCGATGAGTAATGAGAGGATACCCAAATTTAAAAAAAAGCACCATAGCGAGTCCATAAAAAAAATCAAGCAATTTTAGCTATACACCATAAGATAGAGCATGATTTGAAAAAAATAACTAAAATTAGTCTCATTATTTCTTGAGCTAAAACAATTTTTTTATGAATTTCTAAGATTAAACTAGATGTAAGGATTTTAAATTGCATTGTTTTTTCAAGCAAAGATATTTGGATAATTTTTTTAAAAAAATGATGAATATTTTAAAATTGTCTAGTGTGATTTATCTTCTTGAACTTTCTGACGTGGCACCACATTAACAAAACCGCTCCGCTGCAAAAGTTGAGGGAATTTTAATAGAAAATTCAAGGATCGTGGTGGTTTAGAATAAATTGGACTTTTCCTTCCGGCTGCCGATAGAGAGACGGCGGCCCTCCCAGCAGAATATATCGCAGCACCGGCGCCGCCGCGTCGTGCGTTGGCAGTTGGCACGGCAAGTCGGCGACTGGGCAGGCTAGCACCACGGTTGACAGCGTGGTGATCAAAGGCCGGCAAGCGCGAACCAAGATGATGCCACACCACCTAGCATCTATCCTTATGTAGCGTTGTCTACTCCATAGTCATATCTTGTGTCTAACTGGCTCCTAACATTGTAAGACTGCAGCAGGGCAAAACCCCTGATCCCTAACCACATTCCACATTCTCCCCTGTCCGGCTGTCCCCAGGCCCAGGAGCTAAGCCCGCGCGCGCGTGTCTCAGTATCGCCAAATCCCCTCTGACCGTCCCGCCGATCGACACCGAGAGCGCATCCACCGCGCGGCCGTGTGTAGCGCCAAAGCGGTAACACCCGGATCGGAGCCCGCGGTCGAGATCGGTGCACGGTGCCGCCAGCCATACTAGCGCCTCTTTGCACGTCCGGGCAGATCGAGGTGGCCAGGCTACGGTCTACCCACCTATACAATGCATTGCATCTCTGATCTTTGTAGCACCTATGACGGCCTCTTTCACGTCAATTTCGACAGGGCTCCCGGTGCCGATCGATCAAGGTAAGCTACTTGCGTGCATTATACGTGCAAGTTACTCGTGGTATAAGACAAAAGGTAGCCGCGCTTTGAACATGTCCTTGGCCATGAGGATTTGTTGGCCTAGCTAGCTAGTGATGCAGAGAGAGGATTCCGGATTCCCCAGGCGGCGGAGCTAGCCATAGCGAGTTATACGCATCAGCTAGGGGCCGGGCGTGCTGCGTGGCCAAGGATCGGATCGGTACTTGACTAGCGATAAGGGCGACCGGGCGAGACGACGACACCGACGGGCAGCTAGCAGGGGATTGGTTCCGTTCCGTTGCGTTCGGTGCCGTGTACCGCTGTCGACTGTCGTTGGAAGTAGACGACATGGCCTTTTTGTTTGTTTGATTGATTTGAAACAAGAATTATTAGCATGCACCAGTTACCTTTTTTTATTTTAGTTATACGGTACAAAATACAAGGAAGCTTAAAACGCAGGCACACTCATTTTCACTGCATACCTTCTCACTGCCGGCGAGAATATATTGCCTACCTCTAAAACTAAAAGCACTGCACCGTTATAAATCCTTGGTTTCTTTGATTGAATGGCATTGATTCGTCCTTCACTCTGTGAAAGGATACGTACGTACAAGATGCATGGCACTACTGGACATCGTGGTACGCGTGCCAGCTTCGTCTCCGATCCAGTGCAATCCTTTCTCTGCTTCTCGGTGCTAATTTGTCGGCACAAAACGCTGATGAGTGAGATCGAAATCCATCTCCAGTCCAATCCACGGGCTGATGAGGAATCGCATCCCATCCCATATATGCCCTGGAATTTCGCATCTCTCGGTGACGCCTAGGAAGATCTCTGTCTCCCTCTCATGTTTCCGGCCGGACGATCCATCCATGGACCTCATTCTCGCCGCCGCCTCCGCCGGGCTCCGGCACGCCGTACGAGCTTTTGCAACGCAGGGCGACGTGGCGCAGCCACGGCGGGCGGACGCTGGCGGCCGACCAGGTTCCATTGGCGCCGGGGCCTGTCGCGCGCTGGTTGGCCCGTGTCACACCACACCGTGCAGTAGCGGCCTCCGGTCTCCGGAGAAGATGGCTAGCTGAACAGCGACGGAGGCCGGCCGGCGGATTAGAGAGGTCACCTGACAGGCAGGTTTTGGGTTCTGTTCGGCAAGATATGGATGGATGGCGACACGCCGGGTCATTCTGCATGCCTGTCAGTCGCCATCGGCCGGCCGGCGCCCCCGCGCTTTCTGTGGCCTGTTGGTTTACGTACGAATCCCGGCGGCGGGGGCCTTTTTCTCATGCGAGATGCGAATGTGAGCGTGTGTCGTGTGTGTGCACGTCCAAGCGCCGAGGTGTCGAACAGTGCGGACGCCGGGTGTTCCGTACGCGGTACGTCGATCAGGCTTCTGTATCGGCGTTCCATGCCATGACTCCTATCCAACCTGTGCACATTCCTTGTCCTTGCACTGCTACAATAACCGGTGCTTTTACGTGACGATCTATTTAGTCATAAATAGTAAAAAATATGTTACGGGTAACTTATCGTGACGATTGAAAAATTTATCATGTATCTCACATCATACGGTTGCTTCCACAAGTGTTGCTGCGGCCGGCCGCCAGCACTCACTCTCGCACATGCATGGCACCATATGTGGGCGACGTGTGTCGTGATCCAAACAGAAGATCGAAAGCTCTCATGGGAAACAAAAATCTCATGGGACGCCGCCGGTGTGCTTTACAGCTACTTTCATACTCACGTTCGCAAAAAAAAAAACTCCATTCCCCATTTCATATATATATATATACTCATCTAACTTGTGGTTTTGTCATCTTTCGATATTTAAACTTAAGATTTTGTTTATCCCAAAAATCACCTATAACGATGTCGGTTTTAAGAGAACATGCATTGTGATTTCTAAGTATATACTGTGAACACAAAACTTGAATGGATTTGTATACGTTTTAGATCTTATTGGGTTTTGACAAATTTTTATACGAAAAGTTTGTTTTAACTCTAGAGAAATAAACATGATCGATTACGATAGTGCTAGTAAACTTATATTTGGTTTCAGCTAGTCTCCTCAATTTAACTTGAGTTGTTGATGTTAACAGAGGTGATCGTTAATCAATATTTAACATGTGCTTCTCTTGGGTGTTAGTTACAATTGTTTTAGAGCAACGAGTTGTCACGATAAAATTACAAAAATGTATCTTGATTTGTTTGACATAGATACGTGTAAAAATAAATCTCCAATATAAAATAAATGCAATCCATGGCGTGAGAAACTTTTTGAAAAAATTAATGTTTTCTTTGTTCTAGTTTTATTTGTTTTAATTTTTAATAATTTTTTAATTTAAAAAATATTCAATATGTTTCCACTAACAATGGTAGTCAAACATACAGTACAAATTTTGAAATGCAGAAAATAAAGGTAAATCACAATTTGGAGCTGGAAAATTATGGGTGAGAATGGAATTGCCCCATCAAAAATGATAATTCAAAATCTTAGCTAATTGTGAAACATGCGTATATGCCCAATAGCCTTCATTTACACTTTTGCTCCAAATATCAAAGGAAGGCCATAATAAGATTCGATGCTACGCTGTAGGCTCTATGGAGATGAGAATGTATAAAAATCAGGTGTGTTTTGTCACACTTCATACTACTGTCTTTTCATTAGGAAAAATAATAATACTAATTGTACACACCCTTAAATCTAGCCACTTCACAATGGATCCAGGCTAGAGATGCAAGGCCATGCAAACCATATACCCCACATCAAAGTTCATTCTTCAACTAGACTACTATATATACTCGTTTTCTTCTCCTAGTCCTTAGCAGGCTCTCCCGTTTCCATAACTTTTCATTGCTTTTCTCTTTCCTAGTATAACATTGATAGGAGAGTGCTCATCCTACTGATTTTATACAACGTTAAGTGAAGATGATGTCCCTGATGGGTTGGATCAAGACACCTTTCACTGAATTATGCAGTGTAACTTCCTTAAACTTCTCTATTACATTTGGCTTTATTCAATTATTTGATTGCCCCTAAAATACTAGAATAATCTGTTTTTCCTATTAAAACTTATCATATACCAATTGTTTGTTTAGTGTTTATAGTTGACCAAGGTACATATCATGGTTTTGTTTAAAAGGAATTTAGTTCTTTTGGACTACCAAGAACTATGAAGATATCAATATTGCTTGATTATAGTACCATACAAAGTCGCCATCAAAGTTGTTTCTTGTCCTAAGAGACTGCATGCAATTCTTCGTACTTCTATCATCTTTGTACCAATGAATGCATGATTCACACTATGTGCATTTTGGATTGAATCATCATCCAATCCGGAAAACGTATTAAAGAACTTGATAGTGCATAAAGAAACTGAGATATGGGTTTCTCCTACGGTTTGCTGCATAATCACGTACTACACATCTTTATTACTTTCTATGACGTCTGGCATCTAGTTCCTGAGAAGCATCTCCCAAAACTGATGGTTGGTTTGATATGTCACCAACCGAGGGGTTGTTGATGCTAATGCTAAAGCAAGAATGTCTTTTCGCTTTCCTATTCCTAGCTACTTAGGTCTTTGTTCACACGTTTTTTATATTGATTTGGTTTCTGTACCTCTCACTATACAAAAGATGGCAACAAATTAATAAGAACAAAGAAATGTTTTGCAAAATTATATGACTACTACTTTTTAAAAGAGTTATACATGTTTTTTTTTATCAAAGTAATATATAAGTGAATTTTCATGATTGGAAGGTGGGCTCTCTAAATACCACTGTTCATGAAAAATACTTTAAATTTGTGTATAACTAAACTAAGCATATATTTTTTTTTCAATGATCACAATCAATAAAAAAAACTCTCCCCTTTCTATTACTCGCAAAGAGAGAAGGGACTTAAAAAGACGTCTCGGTCAAAAGCGAGCTAGGAGTAAGGGGTAACTAATCTTGGAGAGAAGACACGGAGATCAGCGGTTAAGTAGTTGCTCATGAGTTAAATTACAGCCCATAGCATGCACAAAAATAGCTATCTCGCCCATCTATGTTTTAGCTCAAACATCACGGAAATTAAGATCTTAACAATAATATGACATGTCTGTAAACCCCTCTCGATCCTAAATAAGCAACTAGTGTTGTTTGCTTGTTGAATCCAAAGTTCTTGCCGGCTCTTATGGGCTATAAATAGCCTATAAACTTCCTGTTGTTTGGTCTCTCGGCATTATAAATAGAAGCTATTGCCATTCGCTTGATCTGCGAGTTTTTCTGTATCCTTTCTCGTCTTCAATCCCCTCCTCCAACTTGATCGTACCCTCCTTCGACAACAGCGGAAGGGAGAAAGCGGAATCGAGTTCGTGATCCGCCATGCTCGACGACGACCATCCCTTCACTGTAAATCTCCTGCCCGCACGAACATTAGGCTAATGTGTTCCCTGGAATTGTTTGAGAGTTCCAATCCAAGCCTTTTGTTCAACGGTTTTTTGATTGTTGCATGCCGTTTTCCCCACTTTGTTGCCCATGATTTTTCTTGATCAGGATTCCTTTATGGATCGCATGCATTATTTGATCTTGCTAGACCAATGTGAATGTGCTGCAATAATTGTTTGGTGCCTATCCTAGAAAAGCAAAAAAAGATACAATGCAAGATCAAGAAGACATCTTTCAGCCTTTGGACCCCTGCAGTACCAAGAGAATATATTCTTCCTCGACTTGATTGTTTTCGCTTGTTGGTCTCGATGGACTTTATATCCATTTCATTGGGAATTTGGATTATTGGGGGCTGTTCTCTAATCCTAATAGTGACATTCTCGCCAGCATACATACCGTGTACTGTTTTGCCATGCTTAGAGAGAGATGGCAAATAGAACATTACTGTTGTCATACAACTGTACGCCATTTGATTCCCTAAAAATAAGTATAAAAGAAACCGAGATATTTACACACAATGTTTATCAGGTAGCAGTTTTCATTTTAAGATCGGCGCAAAACTCGTGTGAGTTCTAAAAAAAGAGTTCTCAGTTAGGCAGTTTTTAGAACTATATCATGATTCAAATGTTCATCCTGCAGGTTTGCAGTACACATTATTATTGATCTAACATATGCTTCTTCTGAAAGCGGATGTCTCTGACAAGTTGTTGGTTTGCTTCTGAATTTTAACAGGATGGCATCTCGAGCCCGATAGCGGCGCACATCCTTGACTTCTGCGACGATGGCAGCGGCGGCGACCTCTTCGCGGCCGTGAACACGGCCTCGGACATGTTCACGGGGTCGTCAGAGGACGCCTCGTCGTCGTCCGTAACGACGCCTCCACCGGCGCCCTGCGGCCACCACGGCGACAACGTGTCGCTGGGCGCCGCCGCCGCCAACGCGGCCGCGGCCTCGGCGTTCTCCCCGTTGCCGTCCCTGGACTCCACCCTCTCGGCTCTCCTCGAAGAAGAAGACCCGCCGGTCCCTAACACCGAACTCCTCCTCCCCATCGACTACCAGCAGTTCATGGCGGCGGCGGCCGGAGATGAGCCTCAGCCCGATCAGCAGCAGTTCGCGCAGGTGCCGTTGGTGTTGCTTCCAGTGGCCGGCGGCGCGGCGGAGCACCCGGGTCTGCAGACGCAGCTGAGCAGCACGGCGTCGGAGCTGCTGCACGTCGCGTCGTCGGGGTACACCGACGAGTGCTTCGCGGCGGCAATGGCGGCCGGAGGAGGCTACGTGGGCCTGGACGAGGCGCTGTGCCAGCAGCCACCGTCGCAGCCCGGCGCGCTGCTCCCCGCCGGCGGCATGATGGAAACCGCCGCGCAGGGCTGCTACTTCGGCAAGGACGCGCAAGCTGCAGCAGGCGGCGGCTTCTTCGGGACGGCCGGTTGCGGCGGCGGCATGACGATGATGTCCATGATGGGGATGAAGGAGATCGGCGAGTACCAGCGGATGATGGAGAGCGCCGGCGCCGCGCTGGCAGCCACGCACAGCCCCGACGCGGAGGCGGCGCAGCAGATGGCGTTCGGCGGCAACGTTAACGCCGCCGGGGAGATGCAGGTAGACAGACTTGAGCGCCAGATTGAACACACGGCATGCATGCATCGCGGTAGCGCATCATCCATGACGCGCATGGCATGACACGTTTGTTGGTGGTGCGCGCCAGATGGGTGGCGGCGGCGGCGGCGGCGGCATGAGCCCGGCGGCGGCGGCGACGGATCAGGCGTCGAGCCTGGAGGACGCCAACTTCAAGAGCGCCCGCATCAGCGTGGAGGAGAGACGGGAGAAGATCCACAGGTACATCAAGAAGCGGAACGAGCGCAACTTCAGCAAGAAGATCAAGGTGACGCCATGCACCCGCTTTGATCGATCCAAAATTCAACTGAGCGGCCATGCATGCTGCTGACGCCATTGCACCCCCCGCAACAATTGCAGTACGCTTGCAGAAAGACCCTGGCGGACAGCAGGCCCCGCGTCCGCGGCAGATTCGCCAAGAACGACGACTACGGCGAGCCGTCGAGGGTGATGCAGAACCACGAGGAATACGACCACATGGTAATAAGTGGAATGAAACACAAAATTTGAAGCAAATTTTACCAAACTGCGCAAATATGTCTTAAAATGCGTCATTCATGAAACATTGCGTTTTTTTTTTCTAAACAAAATTCAGGCCGGCATCAAGGCAGAAGACATACTGGATCCCGACGCCCTGCAGGCGCACCTCAACGGGATGAACTCCTACATGTACAACCACACTGTTGAGTCCTGGATGTAACGCAAACGCATCTCGAGACGATGGCTAAAACTTTCCGGTTTCGGGTTTCCAATTTTGTGCAGACTTCAAAGGAGCCTTTACTTTTGGTTATTTGGCCCCACGGAATAACTGATCCTGTATAGGTTATATATAAATTGCCCAGCTTGAGTTGCTATAGACATGTAAGTAGTCTTGTTATTGTATGCGAATCTGATTTCACGGGTATAGTTAGAGTTTTTTTTGAAGAAAATAATGCTTGAATATAGAGATTTGTACTTGCCTTCTTATATCTTAATAGAAACAAACCTTCTGGGATCATACATGATGCATTTTCATTTTTCAGCTCCATGTTCTCGAATTTCCCATTCAAAATAGGAGCATCTCCAATAATATGTAAAATTGGAGCCCACAAAATTTGGTTTTGAAACATTTATAAAAAAAATTGTTGGGTATACAAGAAATACACTCCAACAGTTTCTTTTCATTGTTAAAAAAAAAAATCATACACACCATCGTCTTCCATACGCTAGGCACCAAAATGTGCATAAAGGGTTTGTGCAATGCGACAAAGCTTCAGAGAACATTGTGTTCTCCACGGTGGCAAAGAAAAACCGAGAAAACTGCCTCCAAGCGCCTTCCACGTGCTCGCGTTGTACGTGGCCTATCTGTAGCTGTAGATGCCTTACAATGAGCATCAGTCGCAACGTATTTTCAATCTTTGCATAAAAAGAAAGAATTGGATTTGAGATTATAATTACCAAAAAACTGTTGAGGTGCTCTAACTGATTAACAAATTCATAGAAAATTATGGCGTCATGCGCAGGCTAAAAATTGAAATGGCCGCCCAAAAGCAGAAATCGGAGTAACAAGAAATGACTTAAGTGCACAGTTCTGCCTCAATAATTGTGCGCCTTTTCACTTGGAAGTACATTACTCGAGTACGTTTCCACATGTTCAATCACGTCGATTATCACAGATGTTGTACGGAGTACAAAACAGGTTAAAATGGACCTAACAAGGAACAAGGAAACTATGCCAAACATCACCCAACCATGATATCAGACAATGGCATTTGCTGCACTAGCAATCCTAGGCCAAAGGTCAGCACACTCCTTGCCAATAGGTCCAGTGATAGCAGATCCTGCAAAAGGAACAACAATGTGTTCAGCTATGCTGCCCTGGAAACAGGACTACGAGACTGCATTGAGAAACATGCCAGTCTTACCTTTCATCTCGCCCTTGGGGTTCACGATGACTCCAGCATTATCTGCAAATGCAGTACCACCAAATGAGATAGCAGCTAAATAAAAGGCAAAGTGATTACACTAACAGCACCACTAGACTCCACATCCAATAAAGAACAAACTTCCAGCATATATGAGGAGATACGAGATTGTCAGGTTTCATATATTACATTAAGGTAATCCAGAGATATAACAAACTAGGGACACATAAAGAGCACATATGATTAACACATTAACACAAAAAACCTTCTGTGTGATCAGAAATAAGATAGACTGCAAGTTATGCGAAGCTAATTTAAACATACTACATGGAGAAGTAACAGTGACAACCAACAAATGACATTTTGCAATAAACTAGTAATTAGTTAGACATGGACAACTGTCTCATGGCTAGACCCAAAGTTTCGTGGCAGCAACATCTCTATCTTGTCCAATGGAATATTCGACTACTTTGGGATGGAGAAAAATATTATTGAGTGTCCTAGAATACGTAGTACTAAAAGTAATCAGAAAAATATGAATAGAAGCAATAAAACAAAGAGATAACAATTAGGTGTCCACTATGAGTTAACAGAACAAAATGAATGGAGAAGCAATCGAGTACAAACATATAAATGAGGCTACACAGCAGATTAAATAGCAACATGTGAGAACCTTGTTCTTAAGACACAAAAGATGGCTACTGCATTATATCAAGGCCATCATGGAACAACTATAAAAACATTGGAAAAGGATATAACAAAGATGAAGCCTTGTAGACATCTACATAGAGCAAACATTCACATTGACAACATCTTTCAGACATACATGATCAGGTAGGCTGAATATGAAAAGGAAGATAATTAAAATGTCCAAATGCAGAAACAATGCAATGTCAGGCTGATGTCTTAGGCAAGAAACTAATAATGTGATTTTATACTGTAGGCATTGTATACAATAAATATAAGAAACATATACATCTCATGGCCAGTCCCAAAGTTTCATGGCAGCAATGCCGCTACATAGGGCGATGGAATATGAGACTGCCTGCTTCCAGATGGATAAATTCGTCCAAAGGAAAAAGCTTCAACAACAATGAAGCTTCTTTTATGATGTTTGTTTAGGGCCATGCAAACATCGCAAGTTTGCCCCATATAAAGTGGAAGAACCTCATGATCCTTCCATCATTGGGTACCTCTTAGAATACTATATATATTATGGAAACCAACAAACAAATGATTAAAACAAGCAATTAAATGCTTGCTTCACCAACAGAAAAATGATGCATACATTACAACAAGCCAAAGAAGAAAAAAAAGAAAGAAAAACGAACAAAAATGGATGGAAGAAACTACTTTGTAGATAGCATACTTATAAACATAGACAAACCAAGTCATAACAATAGTTTGTGACAGGAGGGGATTGTTATACAATGAAGGAAGCATCATCTAATGGAACATATAAGAAATATATGTCTCATGGCCAGTCCCAAAGTTTCATGGCAGCAATGCCGCTACCTAAGGCGATGGAATATAAGACAGGTTCCAGTTGGAGAAATCCTTGTGAAGAATCCTCAACACCAAAGAAGCTTCTTTTATGACGTTTGCTTAGGAATATACAAACATGGCAAGTTTGCTCCATATAAAGCTAAAGAACCTAACAGTCCTTCCGTCAATGATTGTGTTTTAAAACATATGCTATAAGCTAAAATTTTAAAAAACAAGTAATGAAGTGACTAAAATCAATGATATGAAAAACAAAGAGATCAAGAATTAGATGCCTACTAGAAGCTAAAAGAAGAAAAGGAATGGTATAAGTAGTGGAGTAAACAGAACAGTAAGGCCAGTGGTGGATCTACAGGGGGGGCTGGGTGGGCTCTAGCCCCCCCACCCCCCCTAAAGCACATAATTACCGCTAAAACTACTGTAGCAAATACTTAAAATCACTATTAAATCTTCATGCAAATTAAATTGCAGGAATACGTTCTATTTAGGATTAAGGCTGAGATTCAAATACATGGTTAGTGTCAGCCAATGCAATTCGCTACAAGCAACAATAACACAACAACAGCGAGGTTACACATCAGAAGTGAAGCATCAAGCAAGACATCAGAATGGATCAGGCTGGCCACGTTGTGATCCAGCGTCATAGCACTAGGAAAATCGGCGAGAGTTACCTTCGAAGTACATGTAGACTCCGTCCTTGCGGCGCCACGGCTTGCGCTGGCGGACGATGACGGCGGGCATGACCTTCTTCCTGAGGTCGGGCTTACCCTTCTTGACGGTGGCCATGACCATGTCGCCAACGCATGCGGACGGCAGGCGGTTGAGCCTACCCTTGATGCCCTTGACGGAGATGATGTAGAGGTTCTTGGCGCCCGTGTTGTCCGCGCAGTTCACGGTTGCCGCCACGGGCAGACCCAGCGACATGCGGAACTTGTTCCCCGCCGTCCCTCCCCTCCCTGCGGCAGTTCATCCATTTCGACACAGAAGCCAGCTGAGTTATAGAGTAAACGAGAGGAGCAACAGAAGAACGAGTCCGATCGTCGGGAGAGAACGTAGGACCGGGGTGTACGTACCGCGCTTCGACATGGCGACGGCGGCGGCGCGAGGAGAAGAGGTCGGCTAGGGTTTGCGCTGGTCGATGCCTTATAGGAAGAGAGAGAAGTGTGGTAGTTGGGCCTGGACTTTGGAAAGAGGGCGGTGAAAGCGACAATATGAGGCCCATTATGTGAATTTCCAGACGGGCCAACCATGTCACAATATGAAGCCATCATCATCATCATGATGCTAAAAACAGACATTCTAATTTAAAAAAAAACAGACATTCTGGATTGGAAAACATCTACCTTTTCTCCCTCTACTTTTATGAAACTCTGTTTTTTCTCTCTAAACACGAAAACCAGACAAACAACCTCTCTTAACTTTTCAAACCATATATTTTATCTTCCTAGAGCAGTTTTGAACGGTTTTGTCTTATTTATTTATTTATTTTGGTTGAATTTTTGAAAATCATAAGAAAATTATAAAATAGAAAATCCAGTTTTCCACCATGAAATCTAGATATTTCCCTGTTCTTGGTCATTCAAGGTGCAGTACCCCCAAAGGCCCAGATTTGAACCGCCACTGGCCTGGTAGTGCTTTCTGGCCCGTTTGCCCATTTGAACTGACCATATCATATTTCCGATATCAACCAAAAAAGGATGCATGTGAAAACATGTGTGAAGCGCATAACAGAATTGATTCCATGCTGAAGCTGAACCGAACTCTTTTTTGGTCATGACGACGCGTGATGGAAGATGGATTACAAATATGCTGCTGACTTGATGAGAAACCTGAATTCACCTAAGTTGCAGAGGTTCTATAGTCATGCCCAAACCCTGCTTGCCAGTGGATGGCTCAATGCATCATTCATTTTTTTTTTGAAAAATTCAATGCATCATTCATTGCTATCACAACGGAACTGATGAATCAAATCTAACCCTAACAATAATCAAGCATGCTCGAAATCGCAGTCTGCGATTTCCTTGCCAAAAAGAAGAAAAAAAGGGTCATAGAGGAAAGAGTTTCTAAATGAATGGTACTGACAACATAAATCTAATATCCTCAAGCTGTCAGATCGTTTATGCTCTCATTATCATCTCTCTCGAAACCTGCATCTAAGAGAAGGACAGGAATAGTTGGAGAAGCACAAGCAGGAGGATCAGCAGGATGTTGCTTCCAAGCCCCTGCAGCCTCCATGAGAAGGCGGAGTCAACCTTGATCATGATCCCGAACCTGCAGGTCCCAGTGCTGGGGTCTTGGCCTGTAGTCGTCGCGAGATTCTGAAGCCCACAGGCTACATCATCTTGGTCATTCTTCTGGAAGTAGTTGTTGAATGCGTATGAGATATTTGCCGCGGGTGTCCAGCATCCCACATGATGTCTTGTAACCAATGCTGGTGCAATCTGCCATGGAACATGCATAACCCACATTGTCTGCAAGCTTTGGGTCATTGAGGTTCACGGAAGGCTTCAGTACACACCACTTCTTTTCAAGGTACTTCACATCCCTTGCTCTCACAAGACCGCCTGAATTTGATGTCCCGAGATTCAGCGGGTACTTTGGCAGGCCATAATAAGTAAAGATACCCCAGTGCTGCTCGAAATTTCCTGGCTGTATGCTCTTTTCATCCTCATCAATTAGACTGAACAAGTAAGCATCAACAGGTCCAGGCCGCATCGGTGTTCCTCTCCCAGAAGCAATATGGGTCATGAAGCCTTGGTTGAAGCGCTGAGCCATCTGAGCATTGGCGTTCCTGTCCCCGTCAGTCGGCCATCCAATCTCCCCGGCAATGACAGGGAGATTTTCAAAACCATTCTTTTTCAGAGCCCATAAAAGTGTGTCATGGTTCGCGTCGAACATGTTAGTATAAGCGAAGGAGCCATCAACGATGGGCGACGAGGCCCCGTCAAAGAAGGCATAGTCCACAGGGAAATTTGGATCAATGTAGAGGCTTATGAAAGGGTATATGTTGACAGTGAAAGCTCCACCGTTGTCGCTCAGAAATTTTACTATAGTGAGCATCAGATCATGAATATCTGTGCGGAAGTCCCCGTCAGAAGGCTTGGAGGTTGACGAGGTATAGACATCAGCGTTGAGAGGGCACGTGACTTTGACTTGATTGCCCAAACCGGCTTTTATAAGTGCACCTTGTATGTTTCTGATGGCAGGAAAAGTTGTTTGCAGAAAGCTTCCATTGTATGTCTCCAAGAAAGGCTCATTCCCAACTGCAACATACCTACCAAATGCAATAGAGCAAATAAAGAGGTGAGGCCACAGCATCATGCGAGATGGTTGACTGAGTTAACATTAACAACACAGAGATTCAGAATATGAAGCAGACTAATATCTTGAATATTCATCTTTCATTTAGTACATGATGCGCAAACGGAAGTGTCATGCCGTGCATGCAAGTAGTTCACATGGCATGATGGTGCATATTCCCACAACTCATAAAGCAGACAGTGAACATTAGAGGTAAAAACTAAAGATGCCTGATTCAGATTAAAAGAAAGCTTCACTGGTACAGTGTTACGTAAAATTGCAAGGCAAACATGGCAGAACTTTATGAAACAAAAGTGTTAAAACAGCGCTGCCAGAACAAGATGTGCATATGGAGGCTCAAAATACAAGATATGAAGCTTGGTACGCGTCTATTCTCAGTAACTGCTGGAAAAGGAATATCAATGAATTGATAAGCTATCAGTCACGGATGGTAAGAAATAAGGAAGTGACCATTGCGGCTATTGCATGTTCTGCTTACTGTCTTAGTGAATAAGGAAAATAAAGCTACGCAGTTGCATAGAATTTTTTCAAGGCACATGTAATTTAGGTCTATGCATTTTAAAAGGCACTGGCAGGTTGATAGTCAAATGGTGAATGCACGTGCGAACAATAATTTATAAAAAAATATAGAGAAGGGAAAGAAATAATATCTAGTTAAGATTAATTTGCTACATAGGTACAGATGTTTTGATATACTCTTGGCGTTAAAAAAAATCAAATATGTTCATTGAAAAAATGATTTTTCCTTCTATAACTGGACACAGTGTTCAAAATTTCTTTGAAAAACTGAACCTTCCAATTTCTGTAGCAGTACCATGTGAATAGGTCATCCACCTATCTAGTATTCCTATTCCACATGCGAAAAGATAGAGGCATAAAGTAGTGACACAGTAAGGCCTGAGGTAAACTAACTAAATTATACAAGTGGGGACAACTAGCTCATTCAAAAGGAACACGAATAAATAGGAGCACCCAAAATGGATGTATTTCCTCCATTGTAAGGTCCACCTCTTTAAAGCATATTGAGAAGTCACTGAATGCTCCTGAGCACCTTCATGGATGAGGTTCATTTCAATGAACTCCTTTCAAACAAAAATTATTTTTCTGAGACAAAAGGAACATCTAAAACCTAGTAGTAAAAAATTATTGGCACTTTGACAGCTAAAGTCTTATTCAAAACATAACTCATAGATCTTGTCATGGTGACATGATTCCTACTGCAGCCAAGTGCCACTACAGCTGCAGTGCTCGGTGATGACTTACAAAACATTTCAGATTTCCATCCATAACAACGAAGAAACATTTTTTCTCAGAAGTGTGATTTACAAGTATAACAGAGAAGTAGATTATTCAGACCGGTGAAGGCATTGATTTGGTGGTGCGTGCACAAATTAATGAAACACACAACTCCCAATTCGGGGATGGATCAAATACGGAAGCACCCAAGCAGGCGTGCAAAGCACAACATGCGCAATCAGAAACGGCAACCACCATATCCGAACTACAACATGTGCACAAATGTACTAAATGAGGCACGAAGAATGCGGACCGCTTGTCATGTATGGAGAATGATGATGTATAACTACTTTCCAAGTCAAACATTTAACCAGACATAGAGCTTCGATCATTAGCCACCAATCAAGACAAGCGAGGGTAGCATGAAAATCATACTATTTCCCCAATACTCTAGGCTCAGAGCTCACCCTAGGTCATCAGAACTGAGATTCTACAGTACAATTTTTTTAGAGTTCAGATTCCACAGTACAATTAACACTAGCTACCAAGCATCAGTACCATGAGTGAGCTGAACAGCACTAACGGTAATCAGAAGCACCACTGACACAGAGAAGCAAATACCTGATGCTAACGCCGTCGTTGAGGTAGTTGGAGACGTTGGCGTCCACCCACTTCTCTGCTGCCTTCATGCTGGTGGCCATCGTCGACAGCATGTCGTTTGGGATGCCGACCATCACCTCCAGCCCGCTCTTCTTGAGGGCGTTCATAGTTCCCTCCTCGGCGTCGAACAGCTTGACCTTCTGGAACCCATTGTCCTTCAGCATCCGCACCACCGTCTCCGGCGGCAGCGGGTGGCTCGCCTGCGTGCCCCAGTTCGCCCCTATCGTGCCGACGCCGGCCGCTGCGAAGCACAGCGAAGAAACCAACACCACAGCCGTCGTCGCCGCTCCATCGCCGGACCGGGAACCCATGGAAGGATTATATTATCCCAATTACAAATCGCGGGGCGATTTTGGTGGATTGCTCTGCTCTGAACCAAGAACTACCCAAGCTCAGATCTTGGAGCCGGACAGATAGAGAAGACGGATAGTGAAAACCGGCGAGGAGCAAACCAGCATCCTCAAGAGTCAAGCCTGTTGCGAAGAAATCTTCGTTTGAGCAAGAGGAAATAAAGAAAAAAGGCAAGAAAATGGAATCGAGCTTCCAACTGGGCTAGCCAGAACAAATCTCCAAGGAATTGAAACTCCAAATTCACCAAAATTTTCAAGACAAAAAAGAAAAGAAAAAACATCGCCCAGACTTCTATGCCCGGCCACTGCGCCACTGCTCCGGCCTGGCCGCTCGTGGCATCACCATTGTAGCAAGCAACATTGTCTAGTGGCCCCATACGTAAGAGGGGCACCGAAAATAGAACTAAAACTAACACAGTGTATATTATCATTTTACTGAACACTAATAATGACTCTTTATCCTTCATCACAGTCTTATGATTCCTGTGTTATGGATATATTCCTGCATTCCAAGCATCCCTTCTTAATTATTTTTCTGTTTTTTTTCTTTCCTCTGTTTTACCACCACACACTAGCCGTATTTGTGCATTTTTCTTCTATTCTTGTGTTTTAAATAGGCAGAGGGCCGAGGGCAACCAGATTTTCTCAACAATTCTAGAATTTGGGAACTAGTAGAGCCCTAAAGCCAAAGCTCAGAAGTTTAGGAATAAATGAAGCCTCAAAGCCAAAGCTCAAAATTCTGGGAATAAATGAACTCTGCCTACAGTGAACCATGAGGGAGGATTTCCTGTGATTGCAAAACGCAGGCGCTCACATGATAAACACATCAGTCAGGGAAGCACGTACTGATGGCATGCAGGCCCTCTGTCACACTCTATTTTTATGATAAAAATAAAATATATAAATAACCTTATATGCGCTCTAGAAATAGTCGTATATATAAGAGGACAAATTGTAAGAGTATCATCACCCTGTTTATTACATATCGAATCATTATTTATTACAGAGTCTTGCGCATAAATAATAAAATCTAAGATAACTTCATAGTGGAAGCCTCCCACAGAGACACGTCGACTGGTGAATACCAAGCCTAGTACTCATCCTGATAGCTCTCACTCCAATCTTCATCTGTTACCCATCCGGGATTTTTCCAAAAAAATATGAAAGTAAAACAAGCGTAAGTACACAACCGTACTCAGCAAACATAACATGGGTTTATGAGGCTCAAATAGGCCGACACTGTTTGACAGTATTTAGCTTTTATATGTTAATCAAGTTGATCAGTTAAGCAGCATCAAGGTGGCAAATGTTTTCTAAAACTATCATGATCAATGTAACATAAATGAATAGTAAATATAACAACAAATATATGAACAATTTAACATGACAAGAGAGATCATCATTAGTGTAAGGAGTTTCAAGGCCGCTCGTGTCCTTGAGCAAGGCTAGTATACCAGTTTATTAAACTCTGCGCAGAGGTGTACACTTTCACTGTGAGTCGTGTTGCCCATATGTCCGGGTTTGCAACTCTCAAAACTCCTCCAAGGAGAACAGGCAGGGTACACTATGAAGCCTTTCAAAGGTTCGCCTAACACGTTAGGGCCGCTGAGATTTCTATGCCCTACGGATGTAGTATCCCCCTTTTGATGGCACACGACCGCAACCTATACTCATACAGACAGAGGTCTAACTACACCCAACCCGAAACACACCTCCCTTGCGCCATAAAGGAAACCGCTAACATGCTAGAAAAGGTCCTCATACTGAGCTAAAGCCAGAGCCATATAGCCCTCACAGCTGTACTATAAATTCCGGAAGGTACGTTACTGATTAATCCTCAGGTGGTTAAAAGTCATTATTACTGTTCATGGTACAAATACTCATCAAGCCACAAGATCATGATATCATTAAGCACTAATATCTTGGCTACCCAATGCAACCCAAAAAGATTCAAGGAATCAGGATATCAAAGCTAGTTATAATCTCTAGGTCATCAAACAGACACGTGCATATGTATTGTTATTTATAGTGAATAGGTAACAAGAAAGATCCATGCTATACTTGCCTTGATTCACAAATTCTTGCTGGTCCTGCTGATCCTTAAAATAACTTGGCTCAATAAAACCCTCACCGTCTGAACTCGACATTAACCATCAACACCAGACAATCCAATCGGGCATACATACGCGAAACAAACAATGAGTTATTAGAGGAATAGTACACCAATATCATCAAAATAGAATAAAATATTTATAAAACTATTCTACTTGTTTCTACGATCACACAGACGTCAAGTTCACTGAAAACGGAGTTATAACGACGAAGTTATGATTTTTTAAAGATTTTCTATAGATAAATAAATACTTTAGATATAGATTAAAAATATAAAGTTTCCAAAATATGCCAACAGTAGCACTACTGCGTAGATTGCGAAATTATGAACCTAACACAATTTGAATGGACCAAATCGGAGTTAAAACGTAAAAGATATAAGCCTTTAAAGATAATGGCAAAACTGTAAATAAATAAAAACGTATTCTAAAACTGAAACGGAAAAATACGTTTTTCAGAGAAGAAAACGTATTCAGGGAGCGGTTATAAGGAAAATACGCTTTCTAAAGAACAAAGCGTATTTCAGATCTATTGAACAGAAGATACGTTTTCTAACAGAGAAAACGTATTCTGCTGAATGTGCTAAGGACTCTTAATTAAATAGCCAGAAGGCTAACGGGTTTTCTGCAAGAATACCCCGCGAAGGGGTACGGGCTGTTTCTGGCTGTCCGTCTCAGGATGAACGGCTCAGATCGTTCTGGCCCGTCGGGCTCATCGGAGACGACGCTCGACACGGCGGCGGACCTCGCCGGCGACGATGAAACTCGCCGGAGTTTATCGATCTGGCGCTACAGACCTCGGCTTGACACCGGGCTTTGACCAATCGACTCAGGAGATCGAGACGATCACGATGAGCACGAAGATGACGACCTGAGGAAGTCAAGGATGGCCCGTGGCCGGCAACGGCGGCGGCGAGCTCGTCGGCGTTCACCAGCCGAGCGCTACAGCCTACCATACTACTCGAAAACGCGGTCAAACGACACAGGGGATCAAGATGAGTATACCAGAGGGGAAGATGGAACTTGAGATGACCGGTGGCGAGCTCTTGACGGTCGACGGCAGACGGCGGCGACCTGCGGCGTCAATTCACAACAGAATTGAGCGGCTTGATCCAAATTGAGGGCACCCGCGTGATCAGGGAATCCAACTCAAGCTCGGAGAGGAACTTACCCCACTAAATGCGCTACGGTCGCAGCGGATTTCGAACTCCGGCGGTGGCGGCAATGGCGGCTAGGGTTTTGGGGCGTTGCGGCGACTCGCGCGAAGGGGGCTGACGCTAGGGTTGCGGATAGGAGTTGCGGCGCTGTTTAATTTCTTAAATAGCCCGAAGTCCGGACGAGCGCGGTGGTGCAGGTCGGTGTCGAGTTCGACTCGATGTCCCGAGCCCGAGTCTGGTCGGAGGTAGAAGGAAGCGACGCAGGGTCCACCTGTCAGCCAGAGCAAGCAAGGAGAGAACGCGGACTGCGGACGCGGCGTCATGATGGGCCTCGGCCTGCCGGCCCAAGATGGAGAACGGCGCGCGCGGGCGTGGCTTGCTGGGCTGGCGATCCCGGGCCCATGATGGAGAGAGAAGCGGGCCGCGCGCGGAGAGACGGCGCGGGCGCCGGTTGGGCCGCTCAGGCTGCCAGGCCGAAAGGAGGGAAGGAGAAAAGAAATTGTTTTCATTTATTTAAATCATTTTAAATGTAAATTCAAATAAATTTTAAATTGTAATTCTAATTCAAACACCACAGAAGAAAAATATGCACCAGCATGAATGCTCAACATGTTTCTACCATGATTCCACCTCATTTTTATAAAAATATTTATTTTGCACACTATTTATTTACCCAAAAATCATTTTTCCTATTTTTTTTATATTGGAAAATCTAGGGTGTTACACCCTCACGACAGCAAGGGTGGTGTAGATAGTGCTATATATAGCTCACATTCGGTTTTGGGATCCTGCACGTCCCAGTCGTCACACACAGCTGAGTCCTGAAACGCATTGCGCATGTGCCCAGTTTCTGCAGCCAATGACCACACACACCAGCACAAATGTTGGCCGTGCTGCCGAACCACTGTCAGTTTTGGCATGCCAGTGCCACGACTGGGCATGACACGACGCAAGGCGCACGAGGCCGGCGAGCCCTGCAGGAGTTCGTCTATCGCCTCGCTAGTTTCCCGGTCCCGGCCTTGACATGCGACTACCACTACCACTTCTCATATGAATGGAGAATGCAATTAAGCAGCTTCAGCTAAGTGCTGATGAAAAGCCATCGTGCAGTTGGTGATAGTTACCTCTTTTGGGGCGTAGGATGGCGACGCAGGAAAAACCCTCCTGAAATCGGCATTTGCCCGGAGAATTCCCACGATCGCCTCGCCTCGTAGTGGATGCCGTCGTCACCCACGTCGTGGCCGTAGCCCGTGGCCTTTGGTAAGAGGAACAGAACGCAGAACGCTAGTGCTGGCAGGCCCGGCCGGCCGGTGAGTGCGTCTACAACAAGGAACGTGGCGAGCCGACCTGAGCGGCTGAGCCTACAAAACCTGCAGCTGGGTGGTTTCGCTGGGGGCAGAGGTCTTCAGTCTTCATCACGCTTCATTAGTAGACAAAGCAAGAACAACTGCATTGTTGTAGAGCTAGTGAGCTACAGCGTGAAAGAGAGAGAGAGAGAGAGAGGATGGCGTCTTTGCTCAGCCTGTACGGCAGCGGCGGTCGTGGGCGGAGGCAGTCGGCGGCGTCGGTGAGGCGGCTGTTGAGGAGGCTGAGGTCCAGCTTCAGACGGAGCACGGCGCGGCCAGTGAGGTTCGGGTACGACCTGCACAGCTACTCCCAGAACTTCGACGACGGCGTCGCCTCGTCAGCAGCTCCGGCGGCCATGGCGGCCTGTGACAGAAATCCGAACGGAGGAGGGAGATACACACGCAAAGTTTTGTACTGCAATGCCGCAGCATTTTCTGGTGTCTCTCTATTCATTATAAAGGAAATACATGCATCCATACATGGTTACAAACTAACTGAGACAATCACGGCATACCCACAATCGGTTGTTGCCATCCCAACAGCCAAGGCATACCGCCTGCCATGCTTAGTCACTAATCAGTCTAAGCTACCAAATATAGTTAGCGGGTGCTCAGGGTTTATTCCAACAATCTCCTCCTAAGCCCTTGAGCAACTACTCTAACTTCTTCATACCGATCCCATCACGGAGCTCTTGGAACCGACTACGACCAAGCGCCTTCGTAAGGATGTCGCCCAGCTGGAACTCAGTGCCGACGAACTCAACGTCGATCAGCTTCTCTTCGCAGCACTCCCGGATGAAGTGGAACTTGATGTCTATGTGCTTGCTCCGGTCGTGGTGCACGGGATTCTTCATTAAGGCGATGGCAGACTTGTTGTCCACCTTAAGCTTTGGTGCAAGGACTGCACCTCCGACGAGCTCGGCCAGGAGCCTTGCCAGCCAGACCGCCTCGCATGCGGCTGCTGCAGCCGCGATGTACTCCGCTTCGCATGATGACAGAGCCACCACCCTTTGTTTTGCCGACTGCCATGCAATCGGTCCACCAGCTAGGAAGAAGATCAGCCCGCTGGTGCTCTTCCGGTCGTTCACGTCGCCAGCCAGGTCGCTATCCGAGTACCCGAGCAACTTGGGAACGCCGGCGTTCTTGCCTCCTGGGTGGTAGTGCAGCCCCCACTGCTGCGTTCCAGCCACGTACCGAAGAACACGCTTCACCGCAGTGAAGTGCTCTTGGCGTGGCGCCTCCATGAAGCGACTGAGGTAGCCAACAGAGTACGCCAGGTCTGGCCTGGAGTTACACAGATACCTGAGGCTGCCGATGACGCTGCGATATTCCGTCGCGTCGACACTCGGCGTGGTTCCCTCCTTGAGCAGCTTTAGTTTGGGCTCCATGGGTGTGGCACTGGCGTTGCAGCCAGTCATGCCGGCCTTCTCAAGGATCTTGACGGCGTACGCAGTCTGCCGGAGTGTGATGCCGGCAGCTCCTTGTGACACTTCGAGGCCGAGGTAGTAGGAGAGCAGTCCAAGGTCGCTCATGCGGAAGGTGTTCATCATCTGCGCCTTGAACTTGTTCACAGCTCCTGCATCGCCTCCGGTGATGATCAAGTCGTCAACGTAGACGCCCACGATCAGACGCCCTGTGCCACCGCCACGGATATACATACCGTGCTCGTCGACGCAGCGCTTGAAGCCGAGGCTGAGCAGGGAAGCGTCGAGCTTCTGGTTCCAGGCCCGTGGAGCTTGCCGGAGCCCGTACAGAGCCTTGCGGAGATGAAGCACCTTGTGTTTGTTCTTGCTGTCGACGAAGCCGGGAGGTTGCTGCACGTATACCTCCTCCTGGAGCTCGCCATTCAGGAACGCCGATTTGACGTCCATGTGGTGGACGCCCCAGCCGAAGTGGGCAGCAATAGCGAGGAGCAGCCGGACTGACTCCAGCCGAGCGACGGGAGCGAACACCTCTTCAAAGTCGATGCCGGGGCGCTGCACGCACCCCTTGGCTACGAGACGCGCCTTGTACTTGACGATGGCGCCGTTCTCGTCACGCTTCACTTTGTACACCCATTTTAGGCCGATGGCGTGCTGGTCCCGGGGAAGATCGGCCAGGGACCATGTGTTGTTGTCGCGGATGGACTTGAGCTCCTCCTCCATCGCCGCGTTCTAGTTGGGATCGCCGTCGGCGTCCTTGAACGTCTTGGGCTCCTCGACGCTGAGCTTATGCAGCTCAGCCTCCTTGACGTCGCGGTGAGCACGCCCAGGCACGGTGTTGGTGCCCAGAACGTTTTGGAGCATCCTGTACCGGTGCTCCAGCTCCTCGTCGTCGTCTGCGTCAAGGTTCGGGTCGTCGATGAGTGGCGTCGCGAATTCCACCGGTGAGGACCCCCCTCGAACAGGTGAGCCTCGAGCATGGCCTCGAGCCGAACCTCGAGTAGGCGAGCCTCGAGAGCCTCGAGCGGAGCCTCGAGTAGGCGAGCCTCGAGAGCCTAGAGCGGAGCCTCGAGCAGGTGAGTCCCCTTGAGCAGAGTCCCGAGTAGAGCCTCGAGCAGGTGAGGCCCCCCCTCGAGCAGCCATGGGCGACGTCGAGTCCGAGGCGTCCGATGAAGAACCAGGCACGGCCGATGTCGAGGGTGCTTGTGCCTGGCGACGCAGCTCATACTCCTCCTCGATGATGAAGGGCATCGAACTGTCACTCGCCGCGGCGCTCCCCCAGTCCCAGTGCGCGTTTTCGTCAAACACGACGTCGCGCGTGACCCGGACACGCTCCGTGGCGGGGTCATAGAAGCGATACGCTTTCGTTCCATCTTCGTAGCCGATGAAGACTACCTTCTGGCCGCGATCCTCCAGCTTGCTTGGGTGCGGTCGAAGACGCTTGATGTAGGCGACACACCCAAACACTCTGAGGAAATGCACGGGTGGCTTCTTCCCGTACCAGGCCTGGTACGGTGTCTGGCCGTCGAGGGCGGCCGTTGGCGACCGGTTGAGGAGGTACACTGCTGTGTGCACCGCCTCTCCCCAGAAGAAGCCTGGCATGCTCCGCGCGCGAAGGATGCTCCGCGCCGTGTTCACGACCATCTGGTTCCTCCTCTCCACGACGCCATTCTGTTGCGGAGTGTGCGGCGCGGAGTGTTGTCGAAGGATTCCCTCGCTGGCGCAGTACTCGCCGAACTGCACCGAGGTGAATTCGCCTCCGTTGTCGGTGCGGAGGACCTTGAGCTTCTTGCCGGTTTCGCGTTCCACCTTTGCCTGGAACGTCATGATGGCCGCCGGTGCATCTGCCTTGGTACGCAACAGAGTGAGCCACATGTACCTGCTCATGTCATCGACCAACAACAAGAAGTAGGCGTTCCCGGCCGGCGTGGACGGAGTGATCGGCCCGCAGAGATCTCCGTGGACCAGCTCGAGCTGCTCCTTCGACCGGAACTTGGCAGCCTGCGGGAATGGAGTTCGCTTCTGCTTCGCGAGAACACAGTCCTCGCAAACTTGTTCGACGTGGTCGATGTCTGGCAGGCCCTTTACCATCTCACCACGGTTCAGCTTCCGCAGTGACTTGAAGTTTAGGTGTCCGAACCTCTCATGCCACTTCCAGGCGACATCGTCGACGCGCGCGGTGAGACACACCGGAGCGGCGATGGTCATTTCGAGGTAGTAGAGACGGCTTGGGGATCGGTGAACCTTGGCGAGCAGGAGTCGTTGCAGATCGAAGATGCGGAGAATGCCTTCCTCGATGGCGACCTTGTACCCGGTCTCGTCCATCTGGCCGAGGCTCACAATGTTGGTGGTGAGCCGCGGGATGAAGTAGACTCCGTCGAGCCGGCGGTGTTCGCCGGATCTGAGGGCGAAGAGGACGGTGCCCTTCCCCTTGATGTTGACCACCGACCCGTCGCCGAACTTGACGGTGCCGGTCACGCTGCTGTCGAGCTCGGAGAAGACACGACGCGAACCCGTCATGTGGTTCGTCGCACCGGTGTCGAGGACCCATCGGCAGGGCCCCTCTGCCTCCTTCTCCTCCTCTCTGAGGTGGAGCAAGACCTTTGGCTCGTCGAGTTGGACGCGCTGCAGCGGGTCGACGGTGCGCGGCGACGGCGGCAGCGAGGAGCCTCGAGCAGGTGAGGCCTCTCGAGCAGACCCTCGAGCAAGTGAGCCTCGAGCAGGTGAGGCCCCCCTTCGAGCAGGTGAACCTCGAGTAGGCGAGGCTCGAGCCGAGCCTCGAGCAGGTGAGGCCCCCCCTCGAGTAAGTGAGGCTCGAGTAGGTGAGGCTCGAGCCGAGCCTCGAGCAAGCGAGTGGGGAACGGATGCGCGTGACGCGGTTACCTCAGACTCGATGGAGATGTACATGAGGGCTCGATCCTCTTCCTCCTCGGCCTGGGCCACATGGGCCGCGGCCTTCTTCTTCTTGCTACGGCAGTCTCTGGCCCAATGGCCTTTCTTCCCGCAATTGTTGCAGAGGGTTCCGGGCGGAGGCTTGCCACCGCCAGCGATCCCGGCGCCGGCGTTCTGGCCGTCCTGGCCGTTTCGCGCCATGGAACCTGCACCGCCACGAACGCGTCCGCGCCCTTGGCGCTTCCCGCGACCGCTGGAGCTGCCGCTGCCACCGGAGCTCTCCTGCTCGCGGCGGGCCTTACGACGTGCCTCCCACTCGTCTTCGCAGAGCAGGAGCCTCCCCATTCCGTCCGTGATTTCCTTAGGCTTGCTGCGCTCCTCGAAGACGCGCAGCCTCCCGACGACCTCCTCGATCGAGACTGTGTCCAACTCGAGGAACATCTCGAGGGACACTGCAGCCTGGGAGAGACGATCCGGAACGACCTGCAACAATTTCTTGACTACCTTGGCGTCCGTGATCTTGTCACCGAGCGTCCGGAGGTTTGTGGCGAGCGTCGTGATGCGCGTGCCGAACTCGGTGACGCTCTCGCCTTCCTTGAAGGAGAGGTTCCCGAATTCCCGACGAAGCTGCTGCGCGCTGGCGTCGCGAGAGCGTGCGTCCCCGATGCGCAGCGCCTTGACCGCATCCCAAGCCTGCTTCACAGTCGGCTTTCGGCCGAGGGTGGTCCACATCTCGGAGGGAACCGAGCGCAACAGCCCGGCCATTGCCTGGCGATCGGCGTGGTACTCGTCGTCGTCGGGATCTTCGTCGATGCCGATGTCGACGGCGTCCCAGACGCGGAGCGTCTGGAAATTCACTTCCATCACCAGCGCCCACTCTGGATAATTCGTCCGTGTGAGCATCGGCCACGCGACGTTCGCAGACGAACGCTCGATGACGCGCTCCACGATCCGTGAGCCGGAGCGGTGACGCGAGTGGCGACCCGTCGAGCGTCCACGACGACGCGGCGGCGACCGCGACGGCTTGATCTTCTCCTCGTTGCCGGAGCCATTGGAAGGAGACCGCGAGGTCATGGCGACGACGGCAACCTAGCTCCGATGCCAAATGACAGAAATCCGAACGGAGGAGGGAGATACACGCAAAGTTTTGTACTGCAATGCCGCAGCATTTTCTGGTGTCTCTCTATTCATTATAAAGGAAATACATGCATCCATACATGGTTACAAACTAACTGAGACAATCACGGCATACCCACAATCGGTTGTTGCCATCCCAACAGCCAAGGCATACCGCCTGCCATGCTTAGTCACTAATCAGTCTAAGCTACCAAATATAGTTAGCGGGTGCTCAGGGTTTATTCCAACAGCCTGTGCGTAGCTGTTAGGACTCTCTAGGAGCGACCAGGAGATGATCTGCTTCTTCTGTGTGACAACTAACTATAGCCAGCCCAAGATAGTAGTGTGGCTTAGTGCTTTCTCACTGATCGATAGATTGATCAGTCCAGTGTTAACAGCTTCTGGTCATTAGCTATCGAGCTGATGATTCACCCGGACCCGGTTCTTGTATATGCAAGTTATTAGCTATATGCAGATTGCTTTGATCAGCTGTTGGTCAGCCATAGATCAACAATCACCAGATTGCTTTGATCAGCTTTTGGAATGGAAATGGATGGTTTTAATTAATCTATTTCAGCTGCTCTGTATGCTGACTTATCGATCGTTCAATCGAGATGGTCGGCACACCTGGAACTTGTGATCTAATAGATGGGCAGGTGTAAAAGATGAGGCAGGTCTTCATCATCCTGGGGCCTCAGGCAGCTGCAAATTGTTACTGAAGTGAATCGGCAAGCCAAAAACGATCTGTTTTTTTTTTCATTTTATATAAGTTTGAGGCAGAGAGGGCCACTCGAACAGCGATCTTGTGGTTTAAAATAATTGGGAAACAAAAGTGAGGGAGTACTATTGATTGTTGACGAGAACTATAGCTGCATGAGAATTGAGAGATGAGTGTCTTGAGAGGAGGTTAGAGTAACTAAGCACCACCTGATCCTTTGAGAAAGTTGATGAACAATACAAATTTGTATTACTACTATGGTGTTGAAGTGGATTTTAGAATGGAAATAAAATACAGTACAAGTTTTAGGTAATCTCGGCTCCAATATATATATCTCTAAAATGGTTTTCATAATTATTAGGTGAATCCTCAAAACTAGCACGAGACTGTGTCGTAGACTTACGTTCAAAAAACTGTGTGTCGAAGACCTGCTGGAGTTGCTCAGCAAAAATGTGAGTTTTTGAGAAAGTAACTCCCTATGTTCCAAATCACTTCTTGTATTACTTGGAAAGATAGTTCCTTATTGTAGTGTAATCCCATAAAAGACATCCGTGTAATTATCCCGGACTATTTTGATCGACGATCGCTTTAGCAGGCAGCAGCACCATCAAAATCGCAAAAAGCTACTCTTCAGTCTTCCCAGCCAAATAAAGCTATACTCTTCCTAGCCAAATAAAGCTACTGATCTCATCAAGGGGAAGGAAAGGAAAACTAGGATCCGGTTTGGGTCAAGGCAAAAAACTCAAAAGCAAGGCCTGGCAACTCATCCTTGGACCATGATGACTCGGATGATTTGTACTACCACATTCCCTGCATATATATAGTGCCACACTCCACTACCACCAACCCAACTCTCTTAAAAAAACAAAATAAAAACAGCGACGACCGCCGGCCCTTTTGTGATCTGCCGACGATCTTCCGATCGGGCTGAAGACTACGATTCATCCCGTGCAACTGTGTCAGCTTCCTGTCATCATATCTTTTCACACTAGTGCTTTCCCTTTTGCTCTTTCTAATTTATTAGGATGCAGAAATGCGATGTAGTCAGATCCTGCGCATCTATGACTCAGCTCAATGGTATCCTTTTCTCCCCCGCTCCTCCCCTCTTTTTCTTGGAAGACATCAACAATGCAAGTTGTAAAAAAGAAGGGAAGGGACCATGTTCAAAGCTTTAGCTCGTGCATGTACTTTTTTGGAGTTAATTAACTTGTCGTCTTTAGTATTACCAAGGATAAGATCATATATCCAGTAAGAATTCATAACCAGTTATCCATGGCGAGTGGCTTGGAGAGTGCTCTCCATCGTCGTCACTGCAAACCAGAATCGATCTTCCAATTGATGGCATCGTCGCATAGCCTGGTGTGTGATGACATGCCAAGTTCTCTGCACCACTCACACCTTGCCAACAAGCCGGCATGTCGATAGATGATTCGGCCCTATGCCGTCACGCCGGCGGGCGGCCATGCAGGCAGCGGAAACGCATTGTGCACGTGACATCCCCCACATGCACGCGTGCTCGGGTGCAAGTGCAAAACGTCGTCCATGACTCCATGAGCCATGGCTGCGCTAGCTCCCTCCATCCGCACATATGCAGCGAGCATGGAACATGACACCGGCCGTGCCCAACTGCCGAACGATCACCATCACAGCAGCACCCAACGCATGACCACTCTGGACGGTCGGTCGGACCTGCATGATCCGGCAGCGCAGGATGCGGATAGAAACGCTACTGGATTCGGGTGCTTTGCCAGTGCCGCACTTAGCAAAGGCCCTCCGGCAATTCCTTTCACGACAAAGGGGTCTTTGCCGAGTGTCTTTTCTCGGACACTCGGTAAAATCTTTGCCGAGTGCCAAATGGTTACTCGACAAAAAAAAGTGGGCCGTCACGGCACCGGCCCGTTCATAGCGGGTTTGCCTAGCCGGCACTCGACAAAGATCTTTTTTTATTTTTTTTAAAAAAATCTTTGCCGAGTGCCACCGTGTTAGACACTCAACAATGAAATTATTTTTGTTTAAAAAAATTCTTTGTCGAGTGCCGCTGTACATGGCACTCGGCAAAAAAATTATTTTTTTTAAAAAAATTCTTAGCAAATAAACATAAGCAAGTCTCGGTTTCACCCAACCTAGAAGGCTAAAACAATAAAAAAAATCGGGAGATAGAGTTCAGAGAAATGCTATACAGTCAGATCTGTCGAAAGAAATCATTAGAAAAAGACCGAGTGACTGACGATGCACGGACTGGAAATACTATCAGGATGTGGCATATATAAGGCAAGAAGACTTAACCATATCTGAATTCATTACGGTGAGCTCATCTTCCTTCAATTTAACATTTGTTTTAAGTAACAATAGTCTTAACTGAGAGTCTACATTTGGGCAACACTTGCTCTGCTTTTTCAGGATGGTACTGAAAAGAATTATATAGATCAATGGATGGACATCATAACAATTTTCAGGTAGGTAAAAAGCAAATATTCAGTAGGAGACCCCATCCAATTCCATATCAAACTTATTAGTAACTTGTGCCCAGAGCTCACATACATGCAGTGTATTGTTCACCCAAATGACACACGATTTCAGCTCAATATAAATATGCTTAATTTGTACAACACCAAACTTTCATGTACTGGTAAATGCATTGAGATTAACTAATAATATAATGACATCTTTAGGCATTGCATGGCAGGAAGTTGCTCAGTAAGACTACACTTTGTAAAATTTGAACTTCTAAATTGGTAGGAAATCAAAGCAATCCACAAAGACATGTTGTGGAAGTGGAAAAATCAGAACTAAATATTCAGACAAGTTAACTCAACGTGTTTGGGGCTATGTATACATCAACCTAGTTGTGGAAGAAGTAATTCTCAAATTCGGCTAAGCTCTACCAAAACTTGAAACTAAGCTTAATCAAATCAGTTACGATATCATCTCCTATTCCAACAAAATAAAATTTCTGATTAGAGCGAGCTTGCCATAATAATGACTAGACTGACAAGTAGCTGTAAGCATTTATAGGCTGAAAAAGTGGTATATGGATTACATGTTTCAACATTAGCAATTTGATTTGAAAAAAATGATCCAACATATATATGGGAACATACATGAAACAAAAGATGATGGCTGCAATAAACATTCAGGAACCCTTCCCCTTCATGTAAACATTGAGGAACCCTTCCCCTACATTACATTAGTTTGTCGACGCTGGTGCTACCAGTTTCTGCAGCTTATCTATTTTTTCATGTCTATCATATAGATAATTGAATGGAATGCATCGAGGTGATGAGACATGAATTCACATTAACAGATATTACTGGTGCCGTATATGTCAATGCCCCAAGAGTTGTATCTGTCTTACATTGTAGAATCATTTACATATTTGGCTCAGATTTACCCAATTATCATCACATCGCGTCTAAACTGGTTGCATGTATATGATATACAAGCCGTCCTACTTTAGCAACTCACAAGTACGAGGACTTTCATATCATCATTGCCACTACCTCAACATAAAAACCACCACATCATTGCATATGCCACTACCTCAGCACATTTTTTTTAGAAGGTCGAAAAAAATCATCATCGCAAATGCCATAGAAAAACAAGCACTAGACAAGCCATTTGCTCAAATGCAAAATTGGAGACAAGTAGTAGGTGAACATAGGCATTGAGGTTAACATAGCAGGTAGCAGTTTATCACAGTAACTTAGTAGCAGCATATAGCCAATACCAAATATATATAGCAACACATAGTAGAGCTGTGGCATATACCCAATTAGTCAAATTCATCTCAAAATATCTCAACTCAGCCACCGACCTATCGCGTTACCAAGCAGCTCAGGCGATCTAGAGGCGCGGAACGTGTGGAGGATTGCCATGGCCAACCCTCTGATCCTACCTACCTAGCTACCTTGCTCGGTCACTAAAGCAAGCTTATCTATGGTTCGTCTTGCCAGTTTCCCTTTACAGGCGAGGCGAGAGATCATGCGCGCGGGGGATGCGTCGCCAAATCGCCACTGCCATTTCACTTCGCATACAGTAGGAATGCAAGTACTGGCTTGAGCTGCCGATGAAAAACATCTGGTGCGGTTGGTGATAGTTACCTCTTTTTGGCCGCAAGCTGATGACGCAGGATTGCAGGAAAAAGGACCCGAAAATGAAATCGGGATTTGCCCGGAGCATTACCACGATCGCGTCCTCCTGAGTGGATGTCATCGTCACCCACGTGGCCCGTGGCCGTTGATAGGAGCGACGAGCGACGCCGACGCTAGTGCTGGCTGGCCGCTGGCCCGGCCGACCGGCCGGGAGAGTGTCTCCAAGGCCGACCAGGGCCCTATAAAACCTGCAGCTGGGTGGTTTCTCTGGGGACAGGGTCTTCACGCTTCAGCCTTCATCACAAGACAAAGCAAGAACATCTGCGCTCTGTAGCGTACAGCGTGATGAGTGGCCGAGAGATAGAGAAATAGAGAGCAAGGATGGCGTCTCTGCTCAGCCTCAGCGTGTCCGGCAGTGGCGGCCCGAGGAGGATGTGCCGCGGTAGTGGCACGGCGACGCCGGTGAGGCGGCTGCTGAGGAGGCTGAGGTCCAGCTTCGCCCGGAGCGCGGCACGGCCGAGGCGAAGCGCGGTGAGGTTCGGGTACGACCTGCACAGCTACTCCCAGAACTTCGACGACAGCGGCGTCGCCTCGTTATCTCCGGCGATGGCCATGGCTTGTTCGTAGTAGCTAGGATTCATCCTAGAACCAGGATTCTGATGCCTCTTCTGTGTAAATAACTGTAGCCAAGATATTAGTGTGGCTTAGTGCTTCCTCACTGAGAGATTGAGTTCAGTACTAATTTCCGGTGACAGTCACCAGATGCTTTGGTCAGCTGTTGGAATGGATAGATTTAATCTCTTGATTAATTAAAAGCTGCTCTGTATGCTGATTTGTAGATTTATTATCGAGGTGCCGGTATGTTTGATTGCTAATTAGTGTTACTGAAGTGAACCGTTAACCCAAAAACGATCTATTTTTTTTCGTTTTATTAGTTTCATGAGGCAGGGAGGGCCACTCGAACAGTGATCTTGCGGTTTTAATGGAAAAAAAAGTCAAGGAGTGCTATTAATTGTTGACGACGAACTATAGCTGCTTATTCCTCAAGACTTGAAAATGTTGTAGAACTGTGTGTGGTGCAGGATCATAGAAGTTTGAATTATCATATTCACAAAAAAAAAGAAGTTTGAATTATATGGTGGTCGAAGTGGAATTTAGAATGGATATGCATGCAAAATGGAATGTGAAGGACCGGATTGTGAATGGGAGTCTCAATTTTTTTTTCCAGAACTTTCGGGTCCTCTCAACAGACACCCCAAGAAGCAACCACACAAGCCGGTGATAACCATTACCCTATTGAGAGGGTGGATGCTCCATAGGAATACAATGGGTCACCACAAGAACCAAGAAACAACTTCAAGAACGATCGAGGTACGAACGAGCAAGACCTAAAAAAACTCAGCGACACTGCACAGGGGCGGACTGTCCGCGGTATCCCTGTACTGTCCGCAGGTATGGACAGGTTCAGGTACAGTCAACGTCGGACTGTCCGAGGGTCTAGGGCCAGACTGCCCATGGGCAAAGATCCAAAACTCAAACAGATCAGAACAGGTTCTGGACAGAAACTCCAAACAGCCGCCGGACTGTCCGTGGTTCAAAACTCAGAAACCAAGCTTCTGGAATAGATTCTGGACTGCAGTAGAAGACCACCATCGAACTGTCTGGACTTATTAGTCGGACTGCCCGCAGGTCAAAATCCCATAAATTAAACTAGAAGTTAAGAGCTCGGTTCTGGACTGGAGTCCTAGACTGTCCGCGGTTAGACTTACGGACTGTCCACGCTCACTCAACAGACCAGCCACGAAAGCCACTGGCTCGAGTTCCGACCGTCGGACTGTCCGCGACAGATGGTCCGGACTATCCGCGGTTACAAATTAAACGCCAAGTCAGCAAAGTGAAGAATAGTTTCAGCCGAAAGCCCGACGCCCGGACAGTCCGTGGGTACAAGGCCGGATTGTCTGCGCTTCCCAGAAAATAGCCCGAAAATTTTTACCAACCAAGAATCGACCGGATCTCTCTTGGATCAAAACCAATTGCAACAAGATTTGAAGGGACATGCACTCATGAGGCTATCTTCAAAGAATCATGGCCCAATTCGAAGAGAGTCAAGAGAAATCGCAAAGGGGGTAAAAACTCATCATGAACATGCCAAGAACACAAATCCATCCCGATCTACGCGCTCGTGAGGAATTAGCTCAAACCCTTCGATTGGATTGATCCTCTCACGTCATAGCACGAATCAACGCAAGAAAAAATGAGTCAAACGGCCAAGAAACGAGAAATCCGAGTCCGAAATAGAGGGGGAGAGGGAGCTCGGGATGAATAAAAAAGAACACAAAATCCATCATAGGAATTCCATGAATCCAAAAGCCCAGAGGGCACGAGCACACTACGGGGGTGCTCTTTCCATGAACAAACACTACAGAGTTGTAGTGGACCTCACTCACAACAGTCTGGAAAACACTAGGAATAAAAAACTGGAATGAGAGAGGTGAGGGGATGGGTGCCCCTTCATCCTTATTTATCTGTCTTGGGCTTATTACATATTCCAAGATTGCCCCTGGTTACACATGAGTCGAACCACTTAGCTTTAGGGGCGTAATGGTCCAACCTTAGGAATTCCTTGATCCGATGGCCACCGCGCCTTCTCACTGGTAGCCTTGCTTCGACGCAATCTCCCGCTGCCGCCATGTGCCGTCCGTCCGCATCGGGACCTCCGCCCGGGTTTTGAGGCCCAAACCCACGAAACCCGCCACCGATGGTTTTGAGGAAAAACCACCAAACCTCCCACAAGTAGCGTAGTCCGTACGTGTCCCCCACCGATGGTTTTGAGGACAAACCACCAAACCTCCTCGCGAGTAGCGTACCGCGTATGCTTCCCCCGCCATGTACACTTGCGCTTGTCGATGTCCGAAGTGTCAGCCACCGCGGCTAGCCACTCGGCCGCCTAGTCCGTGTTGGCGCTCCTTATTGCATAAATTTTACCGCCAACTTTATAATAAAACGAACAACAAACTTAGTAATAGGGCTTATGTACTAATATATTCCATAAGTTTTGGTGAGTTAATCATTTTCAGGACACAAGTATGAAATAAACCAAGTATATGGAATATTTGTACCAAAAGTCGCCTTCCAGGAAAGCGTAAAATATCGAGGGGAAGACAAGCAGCCCAAACAAAGCATTTCTGGACCTAACCACGAACGTGGCTACGATCAAGTCCACTCCATGACCCACCTGCCAAAGGCGATGGCGATCAGAGCCGAAAGTGGGCCGGCCGATGCACTCGTGAGGCAGTTTGGGCCCAGCTTCGGCGTGTCGGTACATTGATGGCCATGGGAGGGCGGTGTGCTGTGGGTTTTCCCGTTTTACCCCTGAACTGACCTCCACACACTATAAGAGGAGGGGAGGAGGCACTCTACAACACATGCTCTACTACACTCTACACTACATTTGAGATACACACTCCATATTCTACACACTTGAGCTTCCACTTCCATATTCTTTACGTAGTAGTAGTGTCCTTCTACATGCTAGTGCCTAGTTGTACAAGTTAGAAAAGAGGAAGAGAGAGGAGCGAAGAGTGGAGGCGGAGCTGGCTTGTCGGGTTCTCCTTCAGTTTGTACCTCTACAAAGCCAATTCCTTCGTGAGTAATATCCACATTCTTTCTTTGCAAGTCCCTAGTGATCTATTTAATTAAAGTTTAATGCTTGCTTTCTTACTTACGGGATCTCCGCTCGACCGAGTGCTTTAGTCTAATTAAGATATCGGACTAGAGTAGTAGCCGTTAGCATAGACGTGGTGTCTGGGCTAGCGAGTTACCTGAGTTTGCACCCAACCCCACAGATAGTTTTGGTAGCCCCGGGGGTGACAGACCCGACAAGGCCTTTGTATTCCACCACGTTCGGGTTGGTGTTTCCATAGACTTTTGGCTGCCTGACCCCGATTACCGTTTCCTAGTCTTTTCGAGAACCGAAAAGGAACAACTGCTCCGAAGTGAGTGAGTTTCGTAAGCCAAGACTTTAGCTATTTGGTGACCTTGGGTTGAGCTTAGAAAACCCTCTCGTCCAACAAAAGTATCCTTCTACCTTCTTCTGTTAGGAAGTTCTTGCTTCTCTCTAGTACACTCTGTTCCCTATGAAAAATACGATACCCTGAATACTTCCGGATGAAAGCTACAGCGGTACTCCATGCGCTTGCGGATTTATCTGCTTACACTGAGAAATACCAACAGTCGGTCAGTCCAAGCCTAGCGTCCGCCCTTCACCGCACCAGTCCGTCGGCACGGCACGCCCTACTTGACCTTCTCCCAACCGTTGCCACCACCTCTGGACTCCACACCTGCACATCACGAGCCAAGAGATACGTTTTGCACATAACCCTGTGCCAGGGGATCAGTAGAACCACCGAACCAACCACACGCCAAAGTGTTGGCATGTTGACAATCACTCATCACACAACAAGGGTGCTCCATAATGGTTACATAAAAACCATGTGTCAGCAATCTCCCCCTTGATGAGTGCATTGTCAACACCGACACAAAGCCAAAGAAAAACCACTCAAATGACCAAAAGCCAAAGAAAAGCTCAAAATGGTCACTTGGAATGAGCAAAGCAAGAACAACAACTTGGTCCCCAAAGACATGGGCAATGGCTCGATGCAACCAAGCAAAAGAAGCTCAAAACACCTGAAAGCAGGTAGACCCTCAAGACAGAGGCAAATGGATCAACATGTCTAGTAAAGCAAATGTGCAACTCCCCCTTGACAAGTGCATCAACCTCAGAAATGCAAATGAATGCACACTCTGCATTTGTGGAATCATTCTCCTCCTTGTTGACAAAAGCACTTATCAAGTGTACAAGATTGCAACTCCCCCTTAAATCATGCTATGATATGCACAAGATGCACAATGCAAATATACAAAGCTTCATGAGTATAGCAAGTTGATTAAAACCATGCTCAAGTTGGTACAACATATGTATTACAACAGGCACAAGACAAGGCCAATGCTCAAACTGATCAAATGAAATGGAATATGAATCATAAGCATTTTGACCAATTTTAAGCATATTTCATAAAATGTGTTCACCAAAGAGGATAGCACATAGCAAATGTAAGCAGGAGATCAAGCTAGTGCTAACACATGTATACAAAAGTGAACTACCCCATATAACGGTCATACATCATGTCTCAAGGAAGCACTTAACACTTGTAACTTCAACATTGATAAGAGTTTACATCGGTTTTACAAAGTTAATTTTAGACATGTGTATGTGAGAGGATCAAACTTTCACCAAATTTTTTTTTATTTTTATCATGTTTTTCAACCACGCCAAGTTCATTCCTATGTGCAAGTGGAAAGCTATCTCATCATGAGTGGTTGTGGACTAGCACTGCAATGTCCAAGTTTATCTTACTCGAGAGAATGAGAAGCAGTCTCGTGACATTGCTGTGGGACAGTAAAGATCCAACTCCAAAGCATTTTCATCATTACTTAGCTTAGACATCAAGTTTTAGCACAAGATTATCAAGAGATCCGAGCTAAGTATATGACTCAAGAAACATGAGACATAGCAACTAAGCATACATGTGAAAGCAACATGAATCTCAACGCATCCTACACATGCTAGTTGCCATCTCAAAGGTGAACAGTTTTTCAGGTTTCATCATTCATTAAGCAAGTTCACTTTGAAAAATAGGCTTAGCTTATAACATGTATCAAAATGATCAAAAAAAGCCTAAGTTACTATAGCCATCATGTATCCATAAGACATATCAACAAGAGCATCATCTCAATCAACAAGCCATACAAGTGAAGCTAAGCACATGATATATGATACATGATGAGATGAAATGCAATATGATACAAAGACAAAAGCAAAAGAAAGAGAAACAAAGACTACTATACAAGATACAAAGCTACACACAACTAAAATGCATAACACACACCTAACTCCCCTCGCAACTGTACAAACTGGGCTTGGTTGAGAGGTTTGGTGAAGATGTCAGCTAGCTGGTTCTCGGTGCGGATATGTCTCAAGTGTATGGTTCCTTTCTCTTGGTTGTCTCTTAGGAAGTGGTACCTCAACGCAATGTGCTTGGTTTTGGCATGGAGCACTAGGTTTTTGTCTACACTTATGGCACTGGTGCTGCCACAATAGTGTGGCACTCGAGTGAAGTCTAGGCCAAAGTCTCTCAAAGTAGCAACTATCCAAAGCAGCTGAGAACAACAAGCGGCAACGGCAACATACTCAGCTTCACAAGTGGATTGGGTTGTGGAAGACTGCTTGCGAGAGAACCAAGAAATAAGAGATGAACCTAAGAACTGACAGGTACCTAAAGTTGACTTTCTCTCAACATGACAGCCAGCATAATCAGCGTCAGAGTAACCAGTGAGAGAGGATGGAAGCGGTCGAGTACCAAAGACCAAACTCAGGAGAAAAATGATGGTACCTCATGATCCGCTTGACGGCTTGACGATGAGAGGTGCGTGGCGAAGACTGGAAGTGCGCACAAAGATAGACCGTGAACTAGATGTCTGGTCTCATCACCATCAGGTACAGCAACGACCCGATCATGCTGCGGTACTCCTTCTGATCCATGGCTTCTCCCTCAACATCATCATCCAAGGCAATGGTAGTCACCATGGGTGTCGAAAGAGGCTTGGCCTCGCCCATGTCGATCTTTTTCAGCAGGTCCTTGGTGTAGTTGCCTTGGTGCACAAACGTCCCTTCCCGAGTTTGCTTGATTTGCAACCCGAGAAAGAATGTCAACTCTCCTATCATGCTCATCTTGAACTCCCTGCTCATCAAATCAAAAAACTTTGCCACTAGGGCATGTGAAGAGGCACCAAAGATTATATCGTCCACGTATATCTAAACAATGAGAATGTCTTTGCCTTGCTTGAGGAGAAACAAATTCTTATCAACAGAGGCTATTGTAAAACCCTTCCCAAGCAAAAAGTACTTCATCCTCGCATACCATGCTCTCGGGGCTTGTTTGAGAGCACACAAGGCTTTGTGGAGTTTGTAAACATGGTTTGGGTGCTTAGGATTTTCAAAACCAGGGGATTGCCTCACATAGCCTTCCTCCTCTATGTACCCATTGAGAAAAGCAATCTTAACATCCATCTAGTATAGCTTGAACCCTTTCGAAGCTGCAAGGGCTAAGAGGATCCTAATGGCTTCTAAATGGGCAACAAGAGAAAAGGTTTCCTCAAAATCTATCCCCTCTTTCTGGCAAAACCCCTGAGCAACCAACCTAGCCTTATTTCTAACTATCACCCCATCCTCACTATGCTTGTTCTTGAACACCCACTTGGTACTTATGGGATAACACTATGGAGGTGGAGGAACTAGGACCCAAACTTGGTTTCTCTCAAAGTTCTCAAGCTCCTTATGCATGGCATTGACCCAATTTGCATTAGTTGAGGTTACCGATCATGGTCTCTGGAGGATGGCGGTGCTGAATGTGTATGGGCACTGCTCTTGATGAAGTGGCCTTCCCCTTAACCACAGCTGGAGCTCCCTCAGGTGCAAGAGTGGGAAACTAGTCATTTGGTCCCCATGAAGTCAAAGAAGAAGGATCAGGGTGTCAAACCAACGTGGTCGTCGCAGGGTCAACAGGGGCAGCCGGTGGAGTCAGCTTGGGAGCACCCCAATCAGCATCGTCCTACTCCTCCTCCACAAAAATACTTTCATCCATCTCCTGATCACCTGCACGCTCAAAGACAGAAGAAGAACAAGGTGTGGTTTCATCAAAGGTAACTTCACAAGTCTCCATAACGCGGTTAGTCTCAAAATTAAGTACTCTATATGCATGTGAATGAGTAGCATAACCGAGAAAGATGCTGTCAGAGGACCGAGACTCGAACTTATCCAAGTTACCCTGCTTGAGAATGAAAACTAACACCCAAAAACTCTGAAATGACTTACCTTGGGGAGATGACCAAATCGCAATTCATAAGATATGTTCTTTGAAAAGGCTTGAAGAAAGATGCGATTTGAGACATAACAAGCTGTGTTGATCGCTTCGGCCCAATACTGCCTAGAAGTCCTATGCTCATTGAGCATCGTCCTGACCATCTCAACAAGGGTCCGATTCTTGCGTTCAACAATCCCATTCTGCTGAGGCACATAAGGTGAGGAAAACTACTGCTCAAGACCTAAAGACTTACAAAAGACTTTAAAATGATAGTTTTTAAATGTGGTGCCATTGTCACTACGTATAGCTCTCATGGCATTCTTGGAAAGCTCAATTTGCTGCCTAAGAACCAAATCCCACACATGGGAAAAAGCCTCATTCTTGAACTCCATGAAAAAGACCCAAGAATGGTGAGAAAAGTCATCCATGATCACAAAAATGAACCACTTCCCACCATCCAACTGAACCTGAGCTAGACCTATAGTGTCCATGTGAAGAAGCTCGTCAAGTTCTTTGGTCATCACTTGGTTCATTGAGGAATGAGAAGCGGCAACCATCTTCTTGTGACGACAAGGGTGACAAACCAAGTCCTTCTCGAACTTTAGCTTAGGCAATCCTCGGATTAGATCAAGAGAGCTCAACCTTGCAAGCTAGTTAGAACTCAAATGACCAAGCCTCCTATGCCACTTCCAAAGCTCAGAAGAAGTGCCTACTACCAAACATCAAGACGTGCCGAAAGAGCGAGAAAAATCAACATGGAAGACAAGTCCAAAAGGCACAATTGAACACACAAGATCACCACGAGAATCAAGAATATGAGAAAGGCCCAGCTTAAAATGCACTTCAAAACCATCTCTAAGAAGTTGCGAAACCGAAAGAAGATTGAAATGCAAGCTAGAAACCAAAGCAACATCCTTGAGCACAAAGTTCTCGTTGAGCGTTACCGACCCACGAGAAAGCACCTTACCATTATCCCTAAATGTGATGTACTCCTTGGAGGTCATGGGGTTGAGGCTGGAGAAACAATTTGAATTTTTGGTCATGTGTCGTGAACACCCGGAATCAGTAAGCCATATGTTCTCCAAGCCTCCATGCTGCATCAATAGAAAGACATTAGATGAGCAAACAATCCAACACTGGGGTTAGTAAACTGAGGAGAGTAGCAGTGCTGGGTCATTTGCCCTGGAAAAGTGTTAGGAAAAATAGCATACATTCGATGTCCCATGTGAGGGAAGTGATCACAATGAGAATGAAAACATGATCTGCTAGAAGTGTAGGACTGAGAGCCACTGCCATGAGACCTAGAGTCGTATTGAGAATGACTTGGACCTTGCCGGGCATGAACATCACATGGTCTTACAAATGAAGGCCTAGCACCTTGAGGTCTTGCACCTCTTGGTCTAGTACCACACCTCTGAGCGGGTGAACTATGCATGCCATGAGAAGGACGATGCATGTCTTGCTGGTAAAGCTCAAATTCATGCCTCTCATCTCTCTTCCTCCTAAAGAAAAACTCAAACAAGTGACCATCCCTCTTGCAATAGTCATAGTGGTACACTTCTCTCTTAGGTGGTGGATGACTCACTCTGTTGTGGACATGGTTCACTCTTGGAGGTTGTTTTGGTTTAGGAAGGGGCTTATCAGAGATGTTTGGTAGAGTATCAAGTGGATTCCTGAGGTGGTTAGATTTTGGAATCCACACTTGTTTCTGAGGTGGAGCTTTGGGAGGCTCTTCAAGCACTCCATCCTTCACAATGGGCTTAATAGACTCAAGGGCATTGGTGGAGTGATCTTGATAAGCTTGGGAGCATTTGGGGGTTTCTCACTTGGACTCAAACCACTCTGCTCACCTACTTTTCCAAAGACATGTTCACCCTTCCCTCCTGAAGCAAAGACTAAACCCATAGTTGCAGTTGTTGGGAATATGCCCTAGAGGTAATCATAGAGATGATGATATTCCGATTGTATCTATGACATGCATTAAGTGTTCATTGAATATCTATTATAGACAACTTGTGTTGATTGACAATTATGTGAATTGTTTATGAAACTCAATTACTTGAATGGTTATTCTAAAGTCATGGATATCTATTATAGACAACTTGTGTTGATTGATAATTATGTGAATTATTTATAAAACTCAATTACTTGAATGCATCGTCCTTCTCATGGCATGCATAGTTCACCTTTGAGCAGGTGAACTATGCATGCCATGAGAAGGACGATGCATGTCTTGCTGGTAAAGCTAAAACTCATGCCTCTCATCTCTCTTCCTCCTAAAGAAAAACTCAAACAAGTGACCATCCCTCTTGCAACAGTCATAGTGGTACACCTCTCTCTTAGGCGGTGGATGACTCACTCTGTTGTGGACATGGTTCACTCTTGGAGGTTGTTTTGGTTTAGGAAGGGGCTTATCAGAGATGTTTGGTTGAGTATCAAGTGGATTCCTGAGGTGGTTAGGTTTTGAAATCCACACTTGTTTCTGAGGTGGAGCTTTGGGAGGCTCTTCAAGCACTCCATCCTTCACAATGGGCTTAATAGACTCACAGGGCATTGGTGGAGTGATCTTGATAAGCTTGGGAGCATTTGGGGGTTTCTCACTTGGACTCAAACCACTCTGCTCACCTACTTTTCCAAAGACATTTTCACCCTTCCCACCTGAAGCAAAGACTAAACCCGTAGTGGCAGTTGTTGGGAATATGCCCTAGAGGTAATCATAGAGATGATGATATTCTGATTGTATCTATGACATGCATTAAGTGTTCATTGAATATCCATTACAGACAACTTGTGTTGATTGACAATTATGTGAATTATTTGTGGAACTCAATTACTTGAATGGTTATTCTAAAGTTTTCCCTGGTTAGCGTTCTTGAGAGAACACACTTGAATATTAGACCAGCACATGTATTAGTTGATGACTATGTTTCACAAGTCATGGACATGGAGATGTCGAACTAATAATGTAGGCACATGTGAGACATGTAGGCGGGACTGACCCAACTTGAGATTGTCTCTATTCACATCATGTACGTTATGTCCTTATACCTGAGATTGTGGTATGTACTCTAGATATGAACTGACCTACTTAGGGATTATCAAACACTGCTCCATAACTGGGTAGTTATAAAGGTGGTCTTTGGGTGGTCGGGAAGCATGCTATGTGACATAGACAGTCAAGATAGATTTTGCCCCTCTCTGCATGAGAGAGATATCACTGGATCGCTCAAGTGATTGGATCAACAAATGCATGGACATGCTTGGGTTAAGTGTTAACTCACGAGTTGAACCATATATCAGTGGCAAAGGGAATAACTTGTACGTGGTCATAGTGGTTCATCTGATATGATATTTGCATATGCATAGGAGTTGCCATGCCTTGCTAGAGGCCGCAGTCAAGTATTGGACGAGTAGGAGTACTTGGTCCATGTCTATGTGTGCGTGAACCCATAGGGTCGCACGCTTAAGGGCTGAAAGCCTAAATCGGGTTGGACCCAGATTAGACAAGGCTTAGGGTTCCTGATGGGCCTCCAGGTCGAGGTCGCATAATGACACCTATATAAGCAAGGGGTAGGGGTGAGGCAGAAGGGATCTGATTCGATCGATCTATTCAGCCACCGTCGTCCACCCCACACTCATGCCTTTGCTCCTCGTGGACCTAGCAGTCCAGTTGCACATTGCTTCTTCTCGCACGTGTGTGATACCTCAGAGGTGCTGCATCTGTGGTACAAGGACGAACCTTGTTGGTCACTGTGGTCGGCAACTGGTCGGCGACTAGTTGGACTGGTCGGGAACATGCTCGGACGATCTGCAAGTGAAGGGTGTACTTGATGGATGACCACGCAACTAGAAGACACCACTGCAATGCGTTCAACTACATCGAGTCTTCCGCTGCATCTACGCATCTAGTGGTAATCCCGTGGCCTATATCTAGTAGTAGATCCTGGTTTATGAGGTAGAAAATTTTTATTTTCTAGCTAGCGTAGCATCCTCATAACCCTATAGTGGTATCAGAGCCATAGCTGCTTTGTTATAGGTTCGGCTGTAGGCATATGGTGATATGCGCTGTTGTAGATGAGTCTCTGATCTTGGTTCATCGTCTTGTCATGTTGGTATTATAACGATCTACTTGTATCGGCCAGAATTCCGCCATTTGAGTTAAGTGATACATGTAAAACTAGTCATGGCGAGTTTGGGATCAATCAGATTGATCGAATTGAGCCTTAGGTCAAGTGCCAAGCACATGCGATGTGCGGTGGTAGTAGATGGGATCTATTACCGGGCACTGGGTTGCCGAGAAAAGTGCAGTTCGGTAAAACAACTATAACTTTTGAACCATAACTCGGATTCAGACAAACTCTAAATGTAAAACTACTTGGAAAATAGAGTTTTAGGCCTTGCAATGTTAGACGTCTATATCGGCTAACTTTGTTTTGCAGAAATTCATGACTGGTATAGCCCTTATGTGCATGAGATGCATGTATGTAATTAAATCATGGCTTGCACATCATGAGGATAATATGGGCAGGAGCCTTATAGATATTGTCACTTTGATGTAATGGCCTGCGTGGCAATCTGTGATGATTCGTGACTATGTAATTATTCACAATAGTGATATCTAGTCTTGGCGGATGCACCATAGATGGATGACATACACATACCATGGAGATGGAGATCACCATGATGAATAGATTGACATTGAGATGGAGATCTCAAAGGAACAATGGGCTATACCAAGTCATATCTGTGTTTATGTCATTCTTACTATGTTCTACTTTCACATGCTATAATGTTTTGTCTATGTTCATGCGGTAGTGAGAATGATCCCTTAGTAATGTTTAATTTGTATGCTTCCCCAAACCTTGTACTGTCACAAGTGTTGTACGATCGGTGGTAGGTCTATAAAATTAGGGTGCCACTGGTTTTCCTTGACTAGACAAGTTCGTATCGAATACTTACTTCAAGAAGGTTTGGTTACTTGAACAAGGTCATCCTAACGGTTAGGGATCTTGAAGCATGGGAAAGTTGAGTGCTCGGCATAGAGATGCTAGCTCAATAACAAGAGTCATATGAGATATGATTAGCAAGGTGTTGCTTATCGATCTACCATACCGACCAGCGGTGATGCTAAAGCTCACTGGTCGGCATGTTAGTTGTGGGTCTTGAATTACTAAGTATCAATTGAGGGATATTGATTTTAGTGGGAGTAGATTCTATTTGATATGATTTACTCTTCATAGATATATTGTCTTAGTATTTTGCATTACTTTTGCTGTAGATAAATGGCCACCCGCAATCAACCATTTACTTTGCGTTCAATTCTTGAGAAAGATAAGTTGAATGGAACAAACTATGCAAATTGGATCCGTAACCTGAGAATTGTTCTCAAGGCTAAGAAAAAGGAAAAAATTCTAGACACCCCATTACCAGATGAGCCTGATGAAAATGCAACTGCTGCTGAAAGAACCGCTTATAGGAGAGCATTAGATGCTGACCTTGAAGTGAGTTGCCTTATGCTTGCTTGCATGGAACCTGATCTGCAGATGCAGTTTGATAATAATCATTCAGTGAATGATATGATCGTGGCGCTTGAAGAGATGTTCCGCACGCAAAGCCAGGACTGAAAGGTTCAATGTCTCTAAGGCACTTGCTAAAACCAAGCTTGCAGAAGGCACAACAGTCGAACCACACGTAATCAAGATGGTTGATTACACTCAGAGGTTGGAGAAGCTAGGCTTCCCAATCATCCAAGAGTTGGCTACTGATTTTATCCTCTCGTCTCTTCCACCCAGTTATGGAAACTTTATCTCGAACTACCATATGCATGGGTGGAGAGAGGCTTGAGTGAATTGTGTGGCATGCTGAAAATAGCAGAAGCTGACATCAAGAAAGGTGTCGGCAGTAGCCAAGTATTGGCGGTCCAGAATAGGCCTTGGTTCAAGAGGAAGGGCAATTCTTAGAAGAAGAAGAAGGGCAAGGCTAAAGATAAGATCTCTAAGCCAAACCCATCTATTGCCAAGGCTGGACCATCTGTAAATTCAGATTGCTTTTATTGTAAGGGTAAAGGTCACTGGAAAAGGAACTGCAAGGAGTACTTGGCATCCTTAGAGAAGGATGGCGGCGGTATAGGTATTACTGCTACTTGTACCCTTGTTGTTCACATTACGGACATTTTTCTCGCTAACTCCTATATCAATTCCTGGGTATTTGATATCGGATCAGTTGCTCATATTTGCAATACGATGCAGGGAATGATAAGAAAGTAGAAGCGTTGAAAAGGGAGAGGTTGACTTCCACGTGGGCAACAATGCAAGAGTTGCTGCATTGAACATCGGGACGATGCAACTTCACCTACCATCAGGATTTATCATGGAATTGAATAATTGTTATTTTGTTCCTAGCTTAAGTCAAAACATTGTGTCACCTTCATGTTTGATGAAGGATGGTTATTCTTTTGTAAGTAAAGACAATGGTTGTGTGATCTCCAAGAATGACATGTTTGTGGCTTTTGCATTCATTGTGAATGGATTATTTATTTTAAATCTTGGTGATCCTCTTGTCTGTAATGTTACTGCTAAAAGGCCTCGGCTTAATGAGTTAAGTCCTACATATATATGGCATTGTCATTTGGGTCGCATGAAGAGGCTCCATGCTGATGGGCTTCTAACTTCATTTGATTTTGAATCTTATGAGACATGTGAAGCTTGCTTGCTCGGCAAGATGACCAAGGCACCTTTCATAGGTTTTCCTGAGAGGGTGTCTGACTTGTTGGAACTCATACATACTGATGTGTATGGACCACTAAGCACGACAGCTGGAGGTGGATTCCAATACTTCTTTACTTTTATTGATGACTTTAGTAGATATGGATATGTCTACCTAATGAAGCACAAGTCTGAAACATTTGAAAAGTTCAAAGAATTTTAGAATGAAGTAGAGAATCAATGTGACAAGAAAATTAAAGCCTTGCAATCTGATCGTGGGGGCGAATATTTGAGTCACGAGTTTAGCAATTATCTTAAGAGTTGCAGAATTGTTCCACAACTTACGCCGCCCGGAACACCATAGATAAATGGCGTGTTCGAGCGTCGTAATCGGACTTTGTTGGACATGGTTCAGTCTATGATGAGCCGGTCGGACCTACCTTTATCATTTTGGGGATACGCTCTAGAAACAGCCGCTTTCACATTAAATAGGGTACCATCTAAGTCCGTAGAGAAGACACCATATGAGATGTGGACTGGTCGGTGTCCCTGTTTGTCTTTTCTAAAAGTTTGGGGTTGTGAAGCTTATGTCAAACGGTTGATATCTGATAAGCTAGCACCAAAGTCGGACAACTGTTTCTTCATGGGATATCCAAAGGAAACTTTAGGGTATTACTTCTATAACAAATCAGAGGGCAAAGTGTTTATTGCTTAGAACGGTGTCTTCCTAGAGAAAGAGTTTCTCAAAGGAAATAGGAGTGGTGGGAAGGTATATCTTGAAGAGGTTCAAGATGAGTCATTGGTGAATGACTCGACGAGTGATGCTAATGTAGCAGAACAAGTTGATATACCTGTGGTCGGTACACCACCCCAACCACCTGTGGTTGGTACGTCCCAACCACCTGTGGTCGGTACACCACGCCAACCACCTGTGGTCGGTACATCCCAACCACCTGTGGTCGGTACTCCGCCCCAACCATGAAGATCAACAAGACTTCATGAATTGTGTGTTGATCTGTTGTTTTTAGATGATGATGAAACTGCAAATTATGCAGAAGTGATGATGGACCCAGATTCTGAGAAATGGCAGAGTGCCATGAGATCCGAGATAAATTCCATGGGAGACAATCAGTTTTGGAACTTGGTTGACCCGCCTGATGGGGTTAGACCCATTGAGTGCAAATGGATCTTCAATAAGAAGAAGGATATGGACGAAAATGTTCACGTCTATAAAGCTCGCCTTGTTGCAAAGGGTTTTCGGCTAGTTCAAGGGATTGACTACGACAAGACGTTCTCGCCGGTAGCGATGCATAAATCTATTCGAATCATTCTAGCAATTGTTGCATATTTTGATTATGAGATATGGCAGATGGATGTTAAAATAGCCTTTATAAATGGCTAGTTAGAAGCGGATGTGTATAGATATAGCCTGAAGGCTTTGTTGATCCTAAAAATGCTAGAAAAATATGCAAGCTTAAGAAATCCATTTATGGGTTACAACAAGTTTCTCGGAGTTGGAATATTCATTTTGATGAGGTCGTCAATGGTTTTGGCTTTCATCAGAATGAAGAAGAACCTTATGTTTACAAGACAGAAAGTGGGAGCGCTGTTGTGTTTTTGATCTTATATGTGGATGACATATTACTGATCGGGAATGACATTCCAATGTTGCAATCTATAAAGACTTCACTGAATAATAGTTTTTCTATGAAGGATTTAGGAGAGGCAATATATATCTTGGGAATTAAGATCTATACAGATAGTTCGAGAAGGCTAATAGGATTAAGCCAGGACACGTACATTGATAAAGTGTTGAAGCGGTTCAACATGGAACAGTCCAAGAAAGGGTTTTTGCCTGTGTCACATGGTATGCACTTTAGTGATAAGTAGTGTCCTTCCACTGATGCTGAGCGCAAGCGCATGAGTAAGGTTCCATACGCTTCCGCAGTTGGTTCCATCATGTATGCCATGATATGTACTCGCCTAGATGTCGCATATGCTCTAAGTGTTGCGAGTAGGTACCAAGCTAATCCTGGTGAGAGTTAGTGGACGCTGGTTAAAAACATTCTTAAATACTTGAAAAGGACTAAGGATGTGTTCCTAATCTATGGAGGTGAGGAGGAGCTCGTTGTAAATGGTTACACCGATGCTAGCTTCTAAACCGATGCAGATGTTTTACTATCTCAATCAGGTTTTGTGTTCATAATAAATGGTGGTGCAGTAAGCTGAAAGAGTTCCAAGCAAGAAATGGTCACTGATTCTACAACAGAAGCCAAGTACATTACGGCTGGTGGAGCTACAAAGGAAGGTGTTTGGTTGAGGAGGTTCCTCATTGAACTTGGTGTGTTTCCTAATGCGTCGGGCCCATTGAATTTATATTGTGATAACAATGGGGCGATTGCACAAGCTAAGAAGCCTAGGGATCACCAGAAGAATAAACATGTACTCTAGAAGTTTCATCTCATTCGACAGTTTGTGAAATTGGAGGAGATCAAACTATGCAAAATACGTATGGATTTGAATGTAGCAGATCCTTTGACAAAGGTTCTTCCACAGCCTAAACATGAGGTGCACATGAGGTCTATGGGGATTAGACATCTTAGAGATTAACTCCAGTGCAAGTGAGAGATTGTTGGGAATATACCCTAGAGGTAATCATAGAGTTGATGATATTCTGATTGTATCTATGATATGCATTAATTGTTCATTGAATATCCATTATAGATAACTTGTGTTGATTGGCAATTATGTGAATTGTTTGTGGAACTCAATTATTTGAATGGTTATTCTAAAGTTGTCCCTGGTCGGCGTTCTTGTGAGAACACACTTGAATACTAGACCAACACATGTATTAGTTGATGACTATATTTCACAAGTCATGGACATGGAGATGTCGAACTAATAATGTGGGCACATGTGAGACATGTAGGCTGGACTGAACCAACTTGAGATTGTCTCTATTCACATCATGTACGTTATGTCCTTAGACCTGAGATTGTGGTATGTACTCTAGATGTGAAATGACCTACTTAGGGATTATCAAACACTGCTCCGTAACTGGGTCATTATAAAGGTGGTCTTCGGTTGGTTGGGAAGCAAGCTATGAGACATAGACAGTCAAGATGGATTTTGCCCCTCTCTCACGCTCATGCCTTTGCTCCTCGTGGACCTAGCAGTCTGGTTGTGCATTGCTTCTTCCTGCACGTGTGTGACACCTCGGAGGTGCTGCGTATGCGGTACAAGGATGGACCTGGTCGGTCACGGTGGTCGGTAACTGGTCGACGACTAGTTGGACTGGTTAGTGATTAGTTGGACTGGCCGGGAACGTGCTTGGACAATCTATGAGCGAAGGTTGTACTTGACGGACGACCACACAAATGCACAGTACTGCTACAACGCGTTTGACTACACCAAGTCTTCCGCTGCATCTGCGCGTCTAGTGGTAATCCCGTGATCTATATCTAGCAGTAGATCCTGGTTTATGAGGTAGAAAAGTTTTGTTTTCTGGCTAGCGTAGTACCCTCATAAACCAAAAATAGTAACCCTCTTGTACTGACTCATCATCATGCCCAACTATGGCTCATTGCAAGAAAGTCCACTCAACATGTGTCGAAGGAATGTGTTTTTTCTTCAGTCTTTCTCTTGTCATTCCTACAGTTAGCAAGCTCTCACTCCAAAGCCTCATAGCAAACACACTGAGCACTCGTACCATCTGCACTAGACTTCTCAAGAAAAGTAATCCTAGCAACCTTCTCAGAAAGCTCAGAACATAACTCAGCACAAGACTTGCAAGGACCCGACGAAATCGGCTCAGCTCTAGCATTATCCAACTCATCAACCAAAGAAGCATACTTGAATTGTAAAGTAACAAGACTGGACATATGAATAGCACATTCGTCGCACTCAGTCTCATCGGACACAACCACCATATCCTTCTTAGCGCGCTCAAGCTCAGCTAAGGCTGCAAGATACTTAGCCTTGAAGTCATTCCTCTCCCTAGCAGCACGCACAAGCAACTCATCTTAACAATCTATAGTATCATTAAAGAACTCAAGACCAGTAAGAAGAGACTCGATGGTGTCTTCTACCTCAGGGTTTGTGTCGACCTCTTCTTCATTGCCGATGGTGGTGTTGTCAAGTGTCATGGTGCAAAAACCTCCTCAACACTTAGCGGCGAAGAAGCACAAGCCATTCAACTTGTTCTCGATCTTCTTCTCGGTTTCATCATCACTCGGTGGAGAGTCACTGTCAAAGTCGATGTTGTTGAAGTTCACGACAAGTGCGCGTTGCTTGGCCTCCAGCTGGTTGAAGTACCTCCTCTTCAAGTCCTTGGGATCGAAGTTCTTCTTGGACTTGTACTTGCAGGAGGAGGACTCATGCTTGTCCTTGCACATGGAGTGGTTATGCTTGCCGAAGTAGCTCTTGTTCTTGCTGAGGCAGTTAACGACACAGTGGTCAGGATCTCCACATCGGCGATTCAAGCGATTGTTGTGAAACCACAAGAATCAACTGATGACACGCGCCAACTCATCATCCCCAAGAGCCTCCATCTGCTCCTCTGTTGTAGACACAAGAGAAGACAAGGCAAAAGACAGAGGTAATGGGTTAGCCAAAGAAGAACTTGAACTTCCACTATCTGAGACAAGAGCCATGGTGGGGGCAGATGAATTCTTGATCCTCGCCTACGTCTGGATGTCGATCTCGGTGGACTTGAGCTTGCTGAACAACTCATCCACTGTGAGAGTCTTGTAGTTGGCCAACTCATTGATCGCCTGCACCTTCACCTCGCAAACCCTCCGATCTAGAGCATATAGAAGCTTGAGTGCTCTCTGATGATCGTCATAGGGCATCGCTGCATTGTTAGCTCGTATGTTGTTCACAATGGTGGTAAAGCGAAAAAACTTCGAATCAACATGAATTTCTCGTACTCTCGCTTGTATGTCCCATATTCTAGTTTTGACATGGGCTGTACCCTCATGGAAGCTTTGAAGCCTCCTCCAGATCTCTTGAGTAGTCACACAGTCGAAGACACGATCAAACTCAGAAATCGAAAGAGCGGCAAAAAGCTCAGCACGAGCAATGTTATTCATATTGTGTTGGTCGATTTGATCTTGATTGATCTATACATCAAGCACCTGGTAGCCAACATTCTCAATGATCTCCTAAACACACGAATCGATCCCCTGTAGATGTGCTTGCATCCGGATCTTCCAGTACGAGTAGTTTGACCCATCGAATTGGGGCGACTTGCCCGAATGTTGTTGCAAAGACAATCGCCTTTTACGGATTACGAACCAATTAAGGTGGAAGAGATCCTTAACCAGCTCTGATACCAATTGAAGGACTAGATTGGAAACCAGAGGGGGGTCACTGGGAGCCTTAAAGTTTCTTTGAAACTTTTGGGTCCTCGACTCAACAAACACCTCAAGAAGCAACGACACAAGCCAGTGATGACCACTACCCTATTGAGAGGGTGGATGCTCTCTAGGAACACAGCATGTCACCATAAGAATTAAGAAACAACTCCAAGAATGATCGAGGAACGAATGAGCAAGACCTGTAAAAACTCAGCAACATTGCACAGGGGCGGACTATCCGTGGTATCAGGCCTGGATTGTCCGCAGGTATGGATAGGTTCAGGTACAGATAACGTAGGACTATCCGAGGGTCCAGGGTCAGACTGTACGCAGGCAAAGATCCAAAACTCGAACAGATCAGAATTGGTTCTGGACAGAAACTCCAAACAGCCGTCGAACTGTCCGCGGTTTGGACTCGGACTGACTGTAGCTCAAAACTCAGAAACCAAACTTCTGGAATAGATTCTGGACTGTAGCAGTAGACCACCGTCGGACTATTTAGAATTATTCGTTGGACTATCTGTAGGTCAAAATCCCATAAATTAAATTGGAAGTTGGGAGCTCAGTTCTAAACTAAAGAAGTCCTGGACTGTTGGCGATTAGACCTGTGGACTATCCGCGCTCTCTCAACAGACCAGCCACGAAAGCCACTGGCTTGAGTTCCGACCGCCGGATTGTCCACGATAGAGGGTTCAGACTGTTTGTAGTTATAAATTAAACGCCAAGTTAGCAAAGTGAAGAACAGCTTCAGCCAAAAGCCCGACGCCCGGACAGTCTACGGGTACAAGGCTGGACTATCCGCGCCTCCTAGAAAATTGCCCAAAAATCACCACCGACCAAGAATCTACCGAATCTCTCTCGAATCAAAACCAACTGCAACATGATTTGGAGGGATTGTTCCTCATTAGTCAGGAGGCTATCTTCAAAGAATCATGGCCCAATTCGAAGAGAGTCAAGAGAAATCACAAAGAGGGTAAAAACTCATCATGAACATGCCAAGAACACAAATCCATCCCGATCTACGTGCTCATGAGGAATTAGCTCAAACTCTTCGGTGGGATTGATCCTCTAACGTCATAGCATGAATCAAAGCAAGAAAAATGGAGCCAAATGGCTAAGAAATGAGAAATCTGAGCTCGAAATAGAGAGGGGGAGAGGGAGCTCAGGATGAACAAATAAGAACACAAAATCCATCATAGGAATTCCATGAATCCAAAAGCCCAGAGGGCACAAGGACACTACGGGGGTGCTCTTTCCACGAACGAACACTACAAAGTTACAATGGACCTCACTCACAATAGACTGGGAAACCCTAGGAATGAAAAACTAGAATGAGAGAGGTGAGGGGATGGATGCCCCTTCATCCTTATTTATCTGTCTTGGGCTTATTACATATTCCCAAATTGCCCATGGTTACACATGAGTTGAACCACTTAGCTTTAGAGGCGTAATGGTCCAACCCTAGGAATTCCTTGATCCGATGGCCACCGCACCTTCTCACCAATAGCCTTTCTTCGAGCAATCTCCCCGATGCGCCATGTGTCGTTCGTCCGCATCGGGACCTCCGCCCGGGTTTTGAGGCCCAAACCCGCAAAACCCGCCGCCGATGGTTATGAGGACAAACCACCAAACCGCCTGTGTGTAGCATAGTCCATACGCGTCCCCCGTCGATGATTTTGAGGACAAACCACCAAACCTCCTCGCGAGTAGCGTACCGCATACGCGTCCCCCACCATGTACACTTGCGCTTGTCGATGTCCCAAGTGTTAGCCACTATGGCTGGCCACCCGGCCATCTGGTCTGTCAGTCCAAGCAGAACATCCGTCCTTCACCATACCGGTCTGTCAGCACGGCACGCCCTACTTGACCGTCTCCCGATCGTGGCCACCACCTCCGAACTTCACACCTGCATATCACAAGCCAAGAGAAATGTTTTGACACATAACCCTATGCCAGGGGATCAGTAGAACCACTAAACCAACCACACGTCAAAGTGTTGGCATGTTGACAATCGGTCATCACACAACAAGGGTGCTCCACAATGGTTATGTAAAAACCATGTGTCCGCAGAATGGAAATTGAAGGAAATGAAGAAATGTAAGACAAGTTTTAGGTAGTCACCTTCAATAGTTCTCTCTATACGTTGAAATGCTTTTAATTAGGTGAATCTTCTAAACCAACATGAGACACAGTGTAGAAAACCGACCTGCTGGAGTTGCTCAAATATGAATATTTGAGAAAATAATCCCTTATATGTTCTGAATTACTTCTTGTATAGCTTGGAAAAAATACTTCCGTATTATTAGAACGTAATTCTTACACGATTTCATAAATGAAATCCATGTAATGAGCATGGAGTATTTGATCGACCAGTTTAGTATGCATTAGCACCATCAAATTGCGAAGAGCTATTATTGACAGGTAAATAAAGCTTATACTGATCTCAATGCGAAAGGAATGGAGAAGTAGCATCGGGTCAGGGCAAAGCCTCAAAAAGCAAGAGTGGCGAGTCATCCTTGGACCATGATGACTCAGATGATTTCTACTACCCATGTTCTCTTTTATGAAAACAGAAGAGAACAAAAGCAAAAAGCAAAAACAAAAACAAAAACAAAAACAGAAAATTCGCTATAGCCAAAACATGACACTTTACAATCCGCTACCATGTTGATCCTACGCATGTATGACCATGCTGCCATGCTCCTTGATCCGGCTGTAAAAAAGAAGGGGATCTGGCTGTAAAAAGGGACCATGTTCAAAGCTTTAGCTCATGTTGCAAATACGTATGTAATTTTGGGGGTTGAATTAACCCTGTCATCTTTAGTACAAGGAAAAGATCGTCCAAAAGAATTAGTAACGGTTATCCTTGGTGAGTGGCCTTGGAGTGCTGTAGCTTGTGTCACCATTGTATGTCGTCATTGTAAGCAGAACCGTTCCTCCCAAATGCAACTGGTTTGTGATGACATGCCAAATTCTGCACTACTGTTATGTGCCCTTGTGGTTCGAGTTTATAATTGGGATTATCAACAGGCGTACTGCTTCGGGTTGAGTACGTAGACTAATTGTGGCATGAGTTATATTGTGCAACTTGTCTCTTGCCTTGTGGTGTGCTGGTGTGAAGCTTGAAAATGGTGGTAGGCGACGAAGGTGAAGGTCAAGCAGGTCAGCATGTCGAGCGACCAAGAACAGTGAAGGATATATGTCAAAGACTTGGACTGAGGAAGTGAAGAAGATGCGTGACTAGTCAGTGGTGGTAGACACATGAAGACATCAACAAGTGGTGACACATGTCGAGATGCGGGGGGCTAGTATGGAATATGCAACTCACAAGCGATTTTTGGTGGGTTGAGCCTCAAGACTACCGGGTGGACACTTTTCAGGTTTGGGTCTTGGAACCTAGGTGCACTACTAGTGAAATCTGAGGCGGCATGTGGCGCAATCGCGAGGCTTGCGTCGAGGAGAAGCTATGTGATGAAGGGAGCATGATTGACAGATGTTTCTATCTAGTTGTGCCATGACACCCTCGTCGTATTGGTTTGAGACTCAAAATATCTAGGGTCAAGTTGGTCATGTGCAATATCCCTATAAATAAGGAAGAAATTGATCCAACCAACCTCACTGCTTGAGCATTTTCATTTACTCCTACTTATACCCTTCTAGAGTTTGTTCTTGAGGAGCATAAAACAAATTCGGATTTGTGTATTTTGCATTTACAAATTCGTAGGAAGTGAGGCTTTACCTCATCTTATCTTTTAGGATTCAATGCTCAGACTTTCAATGCCAGTTCCCGTTCCTATAGCATACTTTTACCCTTCTAGGGTTTGTTCTTGAGGTCCATAAAACATATTCGGATTTGTGTATTTTCTGTTTACAAATTCGTGTGAAGTGAGGTTTTTACCTCCTCTAATCTTCTAGGATTCAATGCTCAGGTTTTTAGAACCAATCCCCATTCCTCTAGCATTACTATTCTATCATCCTGTGCTCACGCATGGGTTACACAATCTTAATTAGGAGGAGATAAATACATTGGTTAATATTGTTGAAGAGACCAAGTCTACAGTGGCCAAAACGGCTGCGGTCACTATCTCGACACCCGCACGGCGTGCGTGGCCATGTCCTAGCGAGGAGCGCGGCCAACATACATGCAGCATTGCGTGCGACAATGTCCTGGAGCGGAGCACGGCCAGCATACATGCAGGATCGTGTGCGACATAGAAACGGTCAAGGACCGCTAATTCTTGTCGTAAACTGTGTACCACACAAACAAGTTGTAAACCGTGTATATAACACTCATGAGATCAACACGATATACTCATTGGCTCAATTTCTACAAATATTTATACCCGGTGATTAACAAACATTACTCTTTGTTCATTTTCTACCATAATAGGCACAACATATATATACTCAATGGTGTCTATCTTGTAGTAATGAATTTATCCATTATTGATTTATGTATTCTTTATCCATATCCACAAACTTTTTCCTTTACATGGCACCTTGGTGTATGTTAACCACAATTACCTAAAACTTATTCTAAACTATGGTTCCTATTCCTAATGTGGGCAAGATATTCATGAATCCTCAATTAATTTGAAAAAAATCTCGTGCTTGACGTATCCTTTTATTGATCCTCCTTTTGAACTTTTTTTGGGAGTAATATAGTGCAAGTCTCGAGAGGATATTAATATTTAAGCCATATAATGAATATTTACTCTTAAGAAATGAATATATAGCCACCTTTTGTATGTAACATACTAACCTCCCTTACTTCTTAAGATGTTTGAATTTTGTTATCAAGGAAGTACTTGTTGCATTAATGGTTACATTATCAACATAGATATGTCAAAACGATATGTTTAAAATACATATCTATTAACAACATATATAAATTATATGTTGAATAAAATGATTTAAAAATTTATTATATTTATTATTACATGAGTCTTTAAAGAAAATTTTCTCATGAATGCCAACACATGAACAGACCTGATCTGCATGATGGCATACTTGAATTCTTGTTTTTTTCTTCAAATTTGAGTATGTTAGAAGATGTTGACAATTTAGATTTAGATTTAGATTTAGAATTGAGTGGGTATTGATAGAAATGGTAATTTGGATGCAAATGCAATGGATTGTATAGATTATCTAGCACCATAGAAATTAAGTAATTAGATATAAAACTGGATTGTCAACCCATGCCTTCGCATGGGATAGCAATAGTCAATGTAAATATTTTAGATGGTTATATACTATTTGTTTGCAGATTAATTGTTCTACCTTTTCCTATACTAATAAAATAGTGTATCAATATATTTATACTATGGATTACATATGGATCACTATATCAATATATTTGGTTGTCAACATTTAGTTATTATGAATTTTGTCCCACAAAAAAATCGCGCGCTATGAAAAATCATGGCAGCCTCTGTTAGCGCTATCCGCAGCTAGCTATTTGAATCTAGATAGGCAACATATGATAATTGGCAACATAAATGTAAAAAGATAATAAACACTAAGCATGCAACATATTCTCATGATAATCATTAGTTCATAAGTCTATGTTCAAACACAAACACAATTTTCAAATTTCAAACACAAACACAGTCTTCAAAGTTCAAACCACAAACCACAACCACATAGTCTTCAAAAGACAAAAGTCGCAAAACATATCGGCTCATCACCACAATCACATCATTCAGCCTCAGAATCACATCTTCAAAAGACATAGTCTTCAAACACATTTTTTTGCTCAGCCAGAGAAATGGCAATAGCGGCCATTTAGCGTGCTATGGAGCTATTTCAATTTAGCGGCGCAATAGCGCGCTATAGCGGTAATAGCGCTTATAGCGTAAAAAAAGAAGAATAGCTTCGCGTCACGTTCTTTGGGCCTCTATAGCGGCGCTATAGCACGGAAATAGCGTGCTATTTTTTGTGTGGATTTTGTCTATAAAGAAATAAAATTTAGGTGCCCAAAAAACATATAAAACATATGACGTGATTAGTTAGCATTCTTTGCTCTTCCTCCCCATTCACCTTTCAAATAGGTCACAACATGGTTAATCTTGTCATCTAAATTCTTCCTTAAATCTTATTAATCGGTATGAGTTTGTATTGAAGGACAATGATTGATTTATGTAGGGTATATTTTTATCTACTTTAATTTTATCTGCATTTGTGTATTGCCAATAGTGTATCTTTGCCTATATGGAACATCGAAATAAAGTCTATGAAATATTTTAACATAGACATCAATAAATATGCATTTGTTTATAAGTATGCATGTTCAAATACAACGAAGAGAGACAAAGATATATTATATATATTTCTACTAACTAAAAATCATAGAAGCATGTAGTGGATGAATTTGGATATTTGTCATGTATATATAGCACCTGGTCATTTTTTAATAAGTTAACATATATTCGATACAAATACCATGAATCCGAGACAGTAAGTTATACACAACATCACTCTATCTAATGTTTATTACTTATTTTGGCTATAAGAGACAATTTAGAAATTGATTAACGAAAATAAATTTAGAGGTCTAATTTTTATTGTAGAAACTGCATCCAACTACAGAAAATTCAAAGAAATTAACTTTAGAAGAGCACCTGACTTGTGCATGTTATTTTGTTTGATAAATTAATCTACTACTTTGTTGTAGTGCAAACATTTTGCTAGAACACCATATTTCCTTAACTGTCATTTTATTTTTTAAGAAATGCAGTGGCAGTTAGCAATGACATTGATCTATTTTGTTTATCATGCATGCTGACGTGTTATTAGTGATGAATTTGTCTTTGCTAGACGTAGCTGAACCGGCCGGACACTTCATACACATACATACATTCACAGTATAGCTAGTGGTCATATTAGTTGGTCTTTTGTCAAAAGAATTGTGCATATTAAAAAAAAAAGACATGCATGCTGTTGACGCCGATTCCATACCGTGTCAACACATCAGCGGGGTTGGACGCCCAAAGAGGTTGCTTGACCAACCTACATCGCAGCTACAAAGCAATATAACTGGCCAAACTGATCTAGAGACCGACAGGGCTGATGTAGAGCTCATTGATGGCTGAAACGGCTCCCGAACCACCTTCAAAAGGATCCATCAAGAGGAAGCACGTGGAGGATCTCTTAGGACCAGCAAAGCTTCCTAAGATACCAATGAATCGCGTGGAGAGAAACACCCGAGAACAGGTAGAGAGGTTGATGAGAGAAAAGGGGTAAAAGATGTGATAGATTAATTTTGTGTTTTGATTGATACAATGGGATCAATCCGCCATGATCCTCTCATATATATAGAGGGTGGTGGTCTTATCCCAGTAGGAAACAACTTAGATCATAATCTCCAAGTTTTCCATGACCAAAACTTACCAAAACATGATTTAAAAACAAATCGGTTGGGTCTCTAGGCATGGATCGGCTTAGCCGGCTAGGGACCCGGCTAAGACGATTTTCACGGGGCCGGGACAGCTCCTCGGTCGACCAGACCTGGAACCTGCTTAGTGTTGGAAATATGCCCTAGAGGTAATCATAGAGATGATGATATTCCGATTGTATCTATGACATGCATTAAGTGTTCATTGAATATCCATTATAGACAACTTCTGTTGATTGGCAATTATGTGAATTATATGTGGAACTCAAATTACTTGAATGGTTATTCTAAAGTTGTCCCTAGTCGGCGTTCTTGTGAGAACACACTTGAATATTAGACCAGCACATGTATTAGTTGATGGCTATGTTTCACAAGTCATAGATATGGAGATGTCGAACTAATAATGTGGGCACATGTGAGACATGTAGGCTGGACTGACCCAACTTGAGATTGTCTCTATTTACATCATGTACGTTATGTCCTTACACCTGAGATTATGGTATGTACTCAAGATGTGAAACGGTCTACTTAGGGATTATCAAACAGTGCTCCGTAACTGGGTAGTTATAAAGGTGGTCTTCGGGTGGTCAGGAAGCATGCTATGAGACATAGACAGTCAAGATGGAATTTGCCCCTCTCTGCATAAGAGAGATATCACTGGATCACTCAAGTGATTGGATCAACAAATGCATGGCCATGCTTGGGTTAAGTGTTAACCCACGAGTTGAACCATATATCAGTGGCAAAGGGAATAACTTGTACGTGGTCATAGTGGTTCGTCTGATATGATCTTTGTGTATGCATAGGAGTTATCATGCCTTGCTAGAGGCCGCTGTCAACTATTAGGTGAGTAGGAGTACTCGGCCCATGTCTATGTGTGCGTGAACCCATAGGGTCGTACGCTTAAAGGCTGGAAGCCTAATTCGGGTTAGACCCAGATTAGACAAGGCTTAGGGTTCCTGATGGGCCTCCAGGTCGGGGTCACATAGGGACGCCTATATAAGCAAGGGTAGGGGAGAGACAAAAGTGATCTGTTTTGATCGATTGAGCCGCAGTCGCCCACCCCACGCTTATGCTTTTGCTCCTCGCGGACCTAGCAGTTCAGTTACGCATTGCTTCTTTCCGCATGTGTGTGATACCTCGGAGGTGCTGCATCTGCGGCACAAGGATGGACCTGGTCGATCACGATGGTTGGCAACTGGTCGGCGACTAGTTGGACTAGTCGGCGACTAGTTGGACTGGTCGGGAACGTGCTCGGACGATCCGCAAGCGAAAGGTGTACTTGACGGACGACCACGCAACTGCCGCTGCGACGCATTTGGCTACATCGAGTCTTCCGCTGCATCTGCGCCTCCAGTGGTAATCCCGTGACCTACATCTAGCAGTAGATCTTGGTTTATGAGGTAGAAAAGTTTTATTTTCTGGTTAGCGTAGCACCCTCATAACCCTACACTTAGCCGGCCTACACAGTGGCTGCGGCCAGCTGGCAGCAGAGCCGGCTTACCCGGCCTTGTGACGCGGCTAAGCCGATTGAGGAGGGGGAGCCGGCCTAGCCGACTGGGTTAGCTCGCGTGTGGCTCGCCGTCTTCTCCGTGTGATTGCTTGCTCTATTGATAACGTCACTTGATCAAAACTATGTCCAGGGCCATCATAACTTATTGATATTACTAAATCCATCACTGGAATTTTTGAATATCAACACATGCTGACTCAAATTATAACCTGGATGCATGCACGGATCGTGTGGTGGTGAGGACGAAATCGAAATTGATTCTCTTCTTTTTCTTGGGGCAGGTGGTGAGCTCCATCACGAAGCCGCATGCCCCTCCTGCACTTCGTTGTCCATATTCTTCACTGCGTTTTTTTTACAATTAAATATGTGCAAATGGACGTCAGTTTTTGACCTATGGTGCGTACCTGTTTCCCAGCACCAGTTAGTCCAGGAGACAATATGCATGGATGCTAACCCGGCATGCGGCTCCTGCTAATGGCGTAAATTAATCATGTGTGCCCCAAGTTCAAATTGGAGATTCGTCAATGAGCCACCACATACCCCTATCTTCCTTCCCATTGTAATTAGCTAAGATGTTTTGGAATTTATTATAAGTAGAAGTGGGAATATAATCCCAACCAAGACTATCCCTAACTCAACACCAAGTTGCCACAATAATAGGACATTGATATAGTAGTTGATTAACTGTTTCATTGCCCACATAAAACTTGCAAGATATCGCCTCATCCCAGTTCCTTTTCCTAAGTTGCTGGACAGTCTGCAATATGTCATGCCAGGCCATCTAGAGAAAGTTTTGGACTTTGCGAGAGATTTTTGCTGCCCGGATTTTTCAACATTAACACATCAGTCACACCAGGGTTGGTGATGAATTTATACGTGCTTTTTGTTGAGAATCTCTCTGAATGTTCCAGCTTCCAGACCTCACTGCCCCTTTTCTCATTCAGATTTACACCCTCTAGCAAGATCATCAGATTTGACCATTCAGAGTTTTCTTCTACACCAAAAGTGCTTCTTTAACTTAACCCCCAATTATTCTGATAGGCAGAATGCATTGAAATCTCTTGGTCACGACAAATTTTAAACAAATTTGGAAACAAAGTTTTTAAAGGAACCTCCCCAAGCCACACATCTTTCCACATCCTTGTTTGCCCCCACTTCCCATCAGATGTGCTTTACCTCTTTCGTACCAGTCAACTACTTCATGGAGTCCTTGCAAGAACTGTGACGTGCCTCTTTTTTTATTATTATTGTAATCTTCAAGACCAGCTTGAGACACAATGTAGAAGACCTGGTCAGCTAAAAACGTGAATTCTTGTATTGCTTGGAAAAATAGTTTCTTATAGTACTTCCTTATATATATTGTAGCTAGCGTAATCCTATACGATTCCATAAAAGACATCTATGTAATTAGCCCGGTCTATTTGATCGACGACCGCTTTAGCAGGCAGCAGACCTTTAAAATCGCAAAAAGCTACTCTTCACCAGCCAAATAAAGCTACTGATCTCTTGGTGAACCAAAGGAAAACTAGGATCCGGTTTCGATCAGGGCAAAAACTCAAAAGCAAGCCTGACGACTCATCCTTGGACCATGATGACTCGGATGATTTGTACTACCACATTCCCTGCATATATATATAGTTCCACTCCACTACCAGTCTACCACTAGCACCAACCCATCTGATCTCTTACAAAAACAATACAAAACAAAATGGAAACGGCGACCGCGGGCCCTTTGTAGTTGTGATCCGCCGATCATCCGATCGAGCTGAAATGAAGACTAATATGATCCGTCCCATGCAAGTGGGCAGTGGCAGCTTTTGTGCGGATCATATAGAGATTTTTTGCCTTTTCACACTAGTGCTTTTCCTTTTGCTCTTTCTAAGATGTAGAAATGCGATGTGGTTACATTTTGTAATCAGCTGATCCTGCGCATGCATGACTCAGCTAGATGGTACCCTTTTCTCCCCTGCCCCTCATCCCCCCTGCCTTTTCTTTTTTTGGAAGATATCAAAAGTGTCCAGCTGTAAAAAAGAAGGGGCCATGTTCAAAGCTTTAGCTCGTGTTGTGGAGAACGGGTTAATTAACTTGTCATCTTCATTACATGGGTAAGATCATACAAAAAAAAAAAAATAGTTATAACCAGTTATACACCGAGTGGCTTGGGGTGCTCTCGATCTCTCGTGTACGTTTCCATACGACCATACTCCATCGTCGTCACTGCAAACCAGAATCCATCTTCCAATTGATGGCAAGCATCGTCGCAGCATGATGTACGTGATGACATGCCAAGTCCGCACCACTGACTGACACCTTGCCAAGAAGCCCGCATGTCAATGATTCGATCGGCCCTCGGCCGCGCCACGCCGGGGGGGGTGGCGGCCGTGCAGGCAGCGGAGACGCATTGTGCACGAGTGACATCGTCCCACACGCGCACGTGCTCGGGTGCAAGTGCAAAACGTCCATATGAGCCATGGCCGGCATCTGCAGCTAGCTCCTCCATCCGCGCATATGCACGCGTGCATGGAACAGGACACCGTGCCTAACTGCCGAATATGATCGCCATCACAGCAGCAACCAACGCATGACCACTCGGACGGTCGGTCACCGTCGCTTTACCAAGCAGCTCAGGCGGTCTAGAGGCGCGGAACATGTCGAGAAGAGAATTGCCATGGCCAAACCCCTCTCGTCCTACCTAACTAGCTTAGCTCGATCACTAAAGCAACGTTCGTCTTGCCAGTTTCCCTTGACAGACGAGGCGAGAGATCATGCGCCGGGATGCGTCGCCAAATCGCCACTGCCATTTCACTTGTCATAAGTAGGAATGCAAGTACCGGCTTGAGCTGCCGATCGATGAAAAAACATCTGGTGCGGTTGGCGATAGATACCTCTTTTTGGCCGCAAGCTGACGACGCAGGAAAAAGCACCTGAAAATGAAGTCGGCATTTGCCCGGAGCATTCCCACGGTCGCCTCCTCCTGAGTGGATGTCATCGTCACCCACGTGGCCACGTCGTGACCGTGGCCCGTGGCCGTTGATAGGAGCGACGAACAACGCTGGCCCGGCTGACCGGCCGGCGAGAGTGTCTTCAAGGCCGACCTGAGCCCATAAAACCTGCCGCTGGGGGCAGGGTCTTCACACAATCACACTTCAGCCTTCACAAGACAAAGCAGGAACAACTGCACTGTTATAGCGTGTGAAGAGTGGCCGACAGAGAGTCAGACAGAGGAATAGAGAGGGCAAAGATGGCGTCTTTGCTCAGCCTCAGCGTGCCTGGCAGCGGCGGCCGGAGGAGGATGAGCCGCGGTAGTGGAACGGCGATGCCGGTGAGGCGGCTGCTGAGGAGGCTGAGGTCCAGCTTCGCCCGGAGCGCGGCGCGGCCAAGGCGAAGCGCGGTGAGGTTCGGGTACGACCTGTGCAGCTACTCCCAGAACTTCGACGACGGCGTTGCCTCGTCAGCTCCGGCAGCGATGGCTTGGTCGTAGCTAGGATTCTATAACCATGATTCTGCTTCTTCTGTGTAAATAAGTATATATAGCCAAGATATTAGTGTGGCTTAGTGCTTCCTCACTGAGAGATTGAGTCAACTACTAATTTCCGGTGATTAGCTATCTAGGTGTAGGTTCCTCACTTCTTGTATATACAATCACCAGATTGCTTTGGTCAGCTGTTGGAATGGATGAATTTAATATGTTGATTTAAGCTGCTATGTATGCTGTTTTATAGATTTATCGAGATGACCGGCACGCCTGTTGAAATGGTATGTATGTTTGATTGCTAATTAACCCAAAAATGATATGTTTTTATTTTATTTTATTTTATTAGTTTCATGAGGCAGTCAGGGCCACTTGAACAGTGATCTTGCGGTTTTAATGAAAAAAAGTCAAGGAGTGCTATTGATTGTTGACGAAATATAGCTGTTTATGCCTCAAGACTTGAAATGTTGTAGAACTGTGTGTGGTTGAAGTGGAATTTAGAATGGATGTGCATGCAAAAAGGGAATGGAAATTGAAGCAAATAAATAAATACAGGGGAAGTTTTAGGTAGTCGGCTGCAATAGTTCTCTCTTGAAATGGTTTTAATTAGGGGAATCTTAATCCCTCAAAAAGTCAGGGGAATCTTCTAAACCAGATACAGTGTAGAAGACCGACCTGGAGTTGCACAGCAAATGTGAATCTTTGAGAAAGTAATCCCCTATATGTTCCGAATTACTTCTTGACTTCTTGTATTGCTTGCAAAAAAAAAAAAAAAAAACAGTTTCGTACTAGAACGTAATGCTCACACGATTCCATAAATGAAATCCGTGTAATGAGCATGGAGTATTTGATCGACCAGTTTAGCATGCATCAGCACCATCAAATTCCAAAAAGCTATTCTTGACAGGTAAATAAAGCTACTCATCTAAAGGCGAAAGGAAATGAAAATTTAGCATCGTGTCAGGGCAAAACCTCAAAAAGCAAGAGTGGCGAGTCATCCTTGGACCATGATGACGCAGATGATTTCTACTGCCATGTTCTCTCTTATCAAAATAGAAGAAAACAAAAGCAAAAAGCAAAAAAAAAAAAAAAGAAAATTCGCTGTAGTCAAAACATGACACTTTCCAATCTTCTGCCATGTTGATCCTGCGCATGTGTATGACTCAGCTAGATGGTATCCTTTTAATTTTCACCCTTTCTTGGCATGCTCCTTGCTCCGGCTGTAAAAAAGAAGGGGCTCCAGCTGTAAAAAGGAAGGGACCATGTTCAAAGCTTAAGCTAGTGTTGCGGATATGTGTATACTTTTGGGTTGAATTAAACCTGTCATCTTCAGTACAAGGAAAAGATCGCCCAAAAAGAACTAGTAACAGTTATCCATGGTGAAGTGGCTCATGCTGTCACTTGTGTCAGCATCGTACATCGTCACTGCAAGCAGAACCGTTCTTCCCAAATGCAACTGGTTTGTGATGACATGCCAAATTCCGCACTACTGTTATGGGCCCTAGTGGTTCGAGTTTATAATGGGGATTATAAATAGGCATAGCACTTCTGGTTGAGTTTGTGGACGAATTGTGGCATGAGTTGTGTTGTGTAACATGTCTCTTGACTTGTGGTGCGTAGGAGTGAAGCTTGGAGATGGTGGTTGGCGGTGAAGCTTGGAGATGGTGGTTGGCGGTGATGGTGAAGCTCGAGCGGGTTCATGCTGAGGGACCGAGAACGGTAAAGGATATCTGCCGGAGACTTGGACTAAGGAACTAGAGAAGCCAGGTGACTAGCCGGTGGTGGTAGACACATGAAGACATTGACAAATGCAAGTGTCCATGGAGGAGTGACCTGATTGACCGATTCAAGACAATGGCCAAGCAATCAAGCAGAGGCTTTGGAAAACTTAGTGACCAGGACATCAAGGACGACGATGGTGACATGTGTTAAGATGCGGGGGCAAGTATGGAGTACGCTAGTCAGGACAGTTTGGTGGGTTGGGACACTTTTTGGGTTTGGGTCTCGAAACCCAGGTGTGGTGCCTACAAAATCTGATGTGGCATGTGGTGGCATCGCGGAGCTTGCATCATGGCGAAGCTATGTGATGAAGAGAGCATAGGCGATGGATGCTTCTATCTAGAGTTGTGTCATAACACCCTTGTCGTCAAGTAGTTTGAGACTCAAAATATCTAGGGTCAAGTTGGTCATGTGCAATATCTCTATAAATAAGGGAGGAGTTGATCCAACCAACCTCACCACTTGAGCATTTTCATTTACTCCTACATTTACCGTTCTGGAGTCTGTTCTTGAGGTCCATAGAAACAAATTTGGGTTTGTGTATTCTGTGTTTCAAAATTCATGGGAAGTGAGGCTTTTACCTCATCTTATCTTTTAGGATTCAATGCTCAGGCTCTCTGGGCTTATTTCAGACCATAGCTGAGCGTGTAAACTTTAGGGAAGAGAAGGGAAGAAAGCTACTTTGTATTGATGGTTTGAATTGAGTCTTTCCCAAAGCAGCGTCAAGATTACTGAGTTATCCAAGGCTAAAAGGTGCTCGTAAGGCTCAAGCAAGTTAGTTAACTGATGAATATTCAGTTCTGTGTATAGCATAGCAGCTCTGATTAGCAGCGAAAAAATGTTAGGAACTCAATAGACCTTTTCGTCAAATATGATGTGCTCAACTAGTCAGTTATGTGTTGAACAACAACTTTAATTTGAATTGGAATTTTGTTCAGTCTGCAACTTAAGTTATGTTAGTTTCAGAGTGTGTGTGTGCAGCAAGCGTGTGCATCCAGGTGCATGTGTGCGTGTGCTAAAGTGTGTGCGTGCTACCACGCTAGTAGCCACTAATTTCTTGCTCGAAATGGTGCCCTATCAGCTGCCTATATTGAACAAAGCAAAACGGGAGAAAACAAGAAGATGGAGATGGGCTGGGCCGTAGGGAAGAGGGAAGGGGTTATGCACCCTATTTGGCAAAACCAGCCACCACTTTGCTAATCTGGATTCAATTAGCTACTAAAGGTGAAAAGTGCGCTGGTTTATGAAGCCATGGGGGTGAAATGAACCCAAAAATTGTTTAGGGGGTTATGCGGATAATCTTAATACGTGGAGGGAGTAATGTGGACCTTTTCCAAAATAGTAATACAAGACATAGAGCTTCTACATCCAGGTCCCTTGTTCCTATACCATTTTGAAGAAATTTCTTGATTACATAAACTTCTCACCTTAATAAAGAAGATCACCCTATCTCTAACAGATCCATAGACTCCCTAATTACGCTGCTCGATAGGTCGTACGGTTGTCCTCATGCCTCGCCAGCAGCTCTGGTCTGATGCATTGAGTTAATGAACAATACAAGGTACTCCCTTTATCCCACAATTTTTTTATATCAATAAAAATTTCCTCCATAAAAGTAATTATAGCAGCCAAAAGGTGCTCGACGCGTTGGTTTAGCACTTTCATTGGCACCTCTCAGCGCAGGTTTGAGGCTCAGATGTGATGCACCGGATCAAGTACACCATTATGGTATTCTTCTACATTGTTACCATTGTTCACTAGTACCTTCGATTCATTTTGCTTGATCACTAACATGCCCATCAAAATTGCAAAACGCTCCTCTTGCCAGCCAAATAAAGCTGCTGATTTTAAGGCGACGGAAAGGAAATCACTAGCATCGTATCCGGTCATGCATGGCAAAACCTCAAAAAGCATGACCAGGGACTCATCCTTGGACCATGATGACTTGGATGATTTGTACTGCCACATTCCCTGCATATATAGCCAGTGCCACTCCACTACCACCAACCCTTCTCTCTTACCAAGACATTGGTTGTAATAATTTGATTATCCAATCAGATAGTATGAAGGTGGTATAAATAATGACAGATGAGGCGGGACTTGGGCCGTGTCATTTGAGGGCGGGTCATGGCACAATCATTTGGCATGACCCAAAGCACGGCACGACATGAAATATTTTGGGCCGTGCCGGCACGACACGAACTCGAGGGCCGTGCCGTGCCTAGGATCTTGGCACGGCGGGCTACATGGGCGTGCGGGCCGTGCTTAGGCTGGCACGGCACGAAAGCGGCACGTATGCACTTCTACAACTCTACAATGCGATTTTCTAGCATTTACTCTACTATCTATCATCTAATTCTTAAATAGATTATAAAAATCACTAAAACTTTCATTAAAATGATGCACATAAATGTCTTCGAAATGATTGTAGATAATAAAAACTAACAGTTAAGGGCCGTGCTTGGGCCGGCACGACCCGAAGGCGTGCCAAGGGCCGTGCTTGGGTCGAAAAAAAGTTTTATCGTGCCATATCGGCACGGCCCGACGTGCCTCCCATGCCTAGATGACACGACCCGAAGCGGTACGAAGCACGAGAGTGCCGTGCCGTGCCGGCCTGGCCCGGCCCAAGTCCCAGCTCTAGTAGCAGAGAGGTAAATTAGGTGGCTCATAGGTTAGCCAAAAAAGCTATGCTATATAAGCAAACTTGTACTCAAGTCGACGAACCCGTAGCTTTATTCTAAATCTCGTCCAATGATGTAAGGATCTTGATGAATGAATAAGTTTGCCAATTTGGTTTAAAAAAAACATCTCTCTTAAAAAAACAAAAATAAAACAACAACCGCCGGCCCTTTGGAGTTGTGATCTGCCGATCGATCATCTGAGATCTATCTGGCTGAAGACTCCATCCCATGCACGTGGCAGCTTCCTGCGGACCATCTAGAGATTTTTGCTTTTCACAGTAGTGCTTTCCCTTTTGCGCTATCTTTAGGAGATGTGATGTAGTTAGATTGTCAGAACATTACATTTTGTAATCCGCTCCCTTTTTTTCTTGGAAGATATCAACAAGCTGTAAAAAAGAAGGGACCATGTTGAAAGCTTTAGCTCGTGTTGTGGAGATATTTACTTGTCATCTTCAGTACAAGGATAAGATCAGCATCCAAAAAGAGTTCATGACCAGTTATCCATGGCGAGTGGCTTTGGAGTGCTCTAGGACTATAGTGGCATCTTCGCAGCTTGTGTGAGGAACTGATGACAGCAGGCCAAGTTCTGCGCGCACCGCTCGCATCTTGACCAACAAGTTCGCATGTCGATGATTCGGCCTTCGGCTGCCACGCCGGCCGGCCGGCCGGCGGCCGTGCAGGCAGAGAGGAGGCGCATTGTGTACGTGACATCCCATATACGCGTGTGCGGGTGCGGTGCAAAACGTCCATGAGCCATGGCCGTCATTCCCTCCCTCCGCACATATGCATCGAACAGGACACCGGCCATGCCTAACTGCCGAACGATCACCATCAGTCCATCACAGCAGCAACCACGTGCATGACCACTAGCTCGGACGGTCGGTCGGACCAGCTGCGCGGCACCGCGGCAGGATGGATAGGCGGCCGTCGACCTCGCACCATTACTTTACCAGCCTAAGCAGCTCAGGCGAGCTAGGCGCCATACGTGTCGTAAATTGCCATGGCCAACCGCCTAACCCTCTCATCCTACTTACCTACCTAGCTAGCTATCTCGGTGTCACTAAAGCAAGCCTACCACCACGGCACGACGCAAAGGGTGCACGAGGCCGCCGACCCCCCTGTAGTTCGTCTTGCCAGTTTCCCTTGACAGGCGAGGCGAGAGATCATGCGCGAGAATGCGTCACCAAATCGCCTGTCAATGCAAGACCGGTTTCAGCTACCGATGAATAAGCATCTCGTGCGGTTGGTGATATATAGTTTACCTCTTTTGGGCGAAGGGTGACGATGCAGGAAAAGGCACCTGTAATCGGCGTTTGCCCGGAGCATTCCCACGATCGCCTCGTCATAGTGGGCGTCGTCGTCACCCATGTGGCCACGTCGATCGTGACCGTGGCTTCGTGGCCGTTGGTATGAGGAACAACGCTAGTGCTGCCAGGCCCTACCGGCAGGCGAGAGAGAGTGTCTCCAAGGCCGACCTGAGGTCCTGAGCCTATAAAACCTGCCGCTGGGTGGTTTCGTTGGGGGCAGAGTCTTCATCACAAGACAAAGCAACAACAACTGCACTTTGTAGCGCTACAGCGTGAAGAGTATCCGAGAGATAGAGAAAGAGAGAGCAAGGATGGCGTCTCTCCTCAGCCTCAGCGTGTCCGGCAGAGGCGGCCGGAGGAGGATGTGCCACTGTAGTGGCACGGCGACGCCGGTGAGGCGGCTGTTGAGGAGGCTGAGGTCCAGCTTCGGCCGGAGCACGGCGCGGCCAAGGCGAAGCGCGGTGAGGTTCGGGTACGACCTGCAGAGCTACTCCCAGAACTTCGACGACGGCGTCGCCTCGTTATCTCCGGCGACGGCCATGGCTTGTTCGTAGCTAGCAGGATTCTAGAACCAGGATTCTGCTGCCTGTTCTGTGTAAATAACTGTAGCCAAGATGTTAGTGTGGCTTAGTGCTTCCTCACCGAGAGATCGAGTCCAGTGCTGATTTCCGGTGATTAGCTATCTAGCTAGCTGTAGGTTCGTCAGTTCTTGTATATGGAAGTTATTTCGTCTGTGTAATTAGCTATGCACGAGACAGTAGTTCTGTGCCTGCCATCGATCAACAATCACCGGATTGCTTTGGTCAGATGTTAGAATGGATGGATTTAACCTGTTGATTTCAGCTGCTCTGTATGCTGATTTAAAGATTTATTATCGACGTGACCGGCCTGTTGCTATGGAAATGTATGTTTGATTTTCTAATTATTGTTACTGAAGTGAATCGTTAACCCAAAAATGCTATGTTGTTATTTCTCATTTTAGTTTGAGGCAGGGAGGGCCACTCGTACAGTGATCTTGCAGGTTTAATGGGGGAAAAGTGATGGAGTGGTATTTGATTGTTGATGAACTATAGCTGCATTAAAACGAACTGAGATGGTGCCTTAGGTGCTTGGACATGGTGGTGATTGAGAGGAGGAAAGATGAGTGTCTTGAGATGGGGTTAGAGTAATTAACAGATCTGTCCTAAAAAATAGTAATTCAAGACATAGAGCTGCTGCATCAGATCCTTTGTTCCCGTATAATTTTAAGAGATTTCTTGATTACATAAACTTCTCGGTCGCCTAAATAAAGAACATCACCCTTTCTCTGACTGATCCATATACTCCCTAATTAGGCCGCTGGATTGCTCGTAGGATTGTCCTCGGCACCAGCTCTGGTATGATCCTTTGAGTGAGTTGATGAGCAATACAAGCTATTTGATCCCACAAGAAAAAGATTTTACATTATTCAAAATTCGATCTACAAAGAAAAGTCACTATAGCAAATTTGACGATATAATGGTGTTGCTCTACATTGTTCATCAGTCATCACTATCCACTAGTACCTTTGATCAACTTGCTTCATCACTAACATGTCCATCAAAATCGCAAAAAACTCCTCGATCTTGCCAGCCAAATAAAGCTGATTTTTAGGCCAAGGAGAGGGAATCTAGCATCCGGTCATGGCAAAACCTGAATAAGCAAGACCGGTGACTCATCCTTAGACCATGATGACTCGGATGATTTGTACTGCCACGTTCTCATACGGACTGCCATTCCACCACCACCAACCTATCTCTCTTCTAAAAACGAACAAAATAATAATAATAAAAAGCAACGATCGGCCCTTTTGTAGCTGTTGTGATCTGCCGATCATCCGATCGGACTGAACTGCTGAGGACTCCCTCCATGCAAGTAGCAGCTTCCTGTCATCTAGGGATTTTTTCTTTTAACACTAGTGCTTTCTCTTTTTTCCCTCTTTCTTTAGGATGTAGAAATTGGCTGTGCCTGTAGTCAGATCATGACACTTTGGCTACGTTCAGCCGGCAGATTTCGGCATGTTTCGGCATATTTCGACTTATTTTCTCTCATAAATCACTATTGAATCTGCCGAATTCTGTCGACTTTTCTACCAGCCGAACAGAGCCTTTAAAATCCGCTCCCATGTTGATCCAGCTCACGTATGACTCAGCTCGATGGTATCATTTTCTTTTTCAATACCCCCCTCCCTTTTTCCTTTGAAGATACCAAAATACCATGTATGGCCGTCGCCAGCAGGGTATACGCTGCCACCGCAGCGCCTCCAGCTGGGCAAGATACTCACGCTGCTGGGGCGCAGTTGACGACGGCATCAGCTCCAACAGGTGGCGTGGTGGGCGCAGCAGAACAGGGGACGCGACCCATCAGGTGTGGAGAGTGAAGAAGGCAAAGTCTATGAAGAGGGTGACCTTCGCTGATCCAATAGCGACTGAGCTCAAAGGCGCCCAAACCATGTCTGCGCGACGACAGTATCCTCCTCATCAAGGAGCTGATCGGCAGCATCCTTGACAAGGAGGGACACAGAGATGGGCACGAAGACCTGAGCAAGGAGATAGGCAGCGTCATCAGCAACAATCCCTAGATCGCCAACAACAGTAGCGACATGGAGAAAGAGTATCAGGACATGAACAACAACGAGTCCACTATCAAGCCGGCGATGGCTGAGGATGTGCAGAAACCGATGGTGGAGACAATCAAGCTGATGAACATTGAGCTTGCTAGGAGTGGCAACAACGCGGTGAGTTCTACCCCACCATCTCTGAATCCCGCAATAGTGGCAAATTGTTCTGAAGCTGGTCAAAATAATAATAGAGAGGGCACGTTTGGGGGAATTGTAAATACCACCAATCTTAGTGCGGTAGAGACTGGGCCAGACAATAGTTTTATTAGCTCTACGCAGGCTCCTGTGACGGTTTTGGCCCAAGGTATAGTTCAGGAACCAACAGTTGCAAATGGTTCAGAGCCGACCGAGTTAATTCAAGAGTCGGGCATAGAACAGGACCCAATATCCGAGGGAGCAGTCATAAATCAAGTAGAGCAGGTGGAAACCATGCTGCAGTATAATTGTCAAACTGCACCTCATACCGTAGAAGTCTTCTCAGAATCCATGGAGGTCCCCATTCAGCAACCAATTCTAGAAACTCCTCTAACGCCAATAGGGGAAGATTTAGATGGGTCCCAAGATCAACCTGACTACCAGAGCAATGGAGTGGATAGCAGCAGTATTACAGTGCCATTAGAGCAGCATGCCTCCATCCAACAAAACACATTAATTAGTAGTGTTTCTTTGGGAGAACCAGTGGTGGAGTCCTCAGGGCCAGTCGTAATTCAAGAACCAGTACAGGCTGAAACTGTCAATAGCCATGCAGATCATGCAGAAATCTTGCTACAGAACACTAGTCGCACATCCCAACCTGTAGAAGATTTCTTACAATCCATTGAAATCCCCATTCAACAACCAATCCTGGAAACACCAGTAGCGCCAACAGAGAGAGCTACTAAGCGTTTTGACCCATTGCGGACATCAACAAAAAGAAGAAGCGTTCGTTTAGCACAAAAGGCTGAATTAAATGTAGGCAAGGATACAATGCAAGTGGCACATGACCTGCTGGCTAAGAAACTTGGCGAATTAGATGGGGAGCCCCATGTCCAAGACGACACTAACTTTGATTTTTATGCACAGCATTTTCAGAGGCCGATTGAGATGAGGAAGATGGCAGCAATTCAGATCGTGATCGAGCAGGGGAGGAAGAAGATGAAGGCAGACACCAGCACCAACAAGATGGCGACTCAGGTGGAGCTGGAGGCCTAGATGGTCCTTCAGCACAAGTGGACCAGTGTCATGATATTTACTCCATGTAACGGAGACTGCTACGGCACTGGGTACGTCCTTTTTAACGGAGACTGGGCTGACGACCCAATGTATCATAGTTGGGCATTATGCCCCAGATTTGCAGTGGTTAAGACTATCGTGATCAGACTAATTGTTGTTTTAGTTGGCACTGCTTGGCTCGGAGGGCCTTGGTGCTTGGTTTGTAACTCTAAGACCATGATCGGCTTAGGTCCCATGGATTTGTTGCCTAGACTTTCAATGAACTTTCAGTTTAGTTGTATGGATGTGAGCTACACGCATGAGGTTAAATTACAGCACAAGAGATACACTCAGCTATTTACTAGTAGGATATCAGTTTATAAATGACGACCAAGAACTGCAATATCTTTTGCTGGAATGTACGAGGCCTAAATGATGGTGCCAAACGAGCCAGCGTTAGAAATCAAATCGTATCATCTGGAGCAACTATTATATGTCTTCAAGAAACAAAAATTGCAAATTGGAATCATAGCCTTATAGTTGAAACAGTGGGTAACGATCTAGCACAAAATGTGGCTTTTTTGCCGGCAACTGGAACAGCAGGTGGAATCCTGATCGCAGCATCAGAGCGCTATTTTCACTTGGGCAACCCTTACAGAACCAACAACACAATCTCAGCAACCGTAACTATGCTGGCGGATAATAAAGAATGGTCTATAACTGGAGCTTATGGTCCACAATTGGATAATGACAAAATGCTATTCATGCAAGAGATAGCAGATATCAGGCTACATATGCGACCAGCATGGCTGCTCCTCGGAGATTTCAATTTGATATATCGAGTACAAGATAAGAACAATAATAGAGTAAATCTGACCCTTCTCAACGGCTTCAAAAATACCATTGACAACTTACTGCTCGTGCCAATAGAGCTTAGGGAAAGAAAGTTTACATGGTGTAACGACCAGCCAAATCCGACAATGTGTTAGCACCATGGGGTGCTGGATCAGAGTTTGGGATAGGTAGCAGGAGAATTTGGGGAAGAAAGCAAGATGAACACGCCAGGGAAGCAAAGGAGTAGGTAGGAGGAAAGATTTGATTAAGTGTTCTGTTTGTTCGATGATGACGTTCCCCTCGCGTGATCCGGCATTTATAAAAGTCATACTCGCGGCTCACTCACGCACGCCTTCGGCCCAAGGCCATCACATGGTTTACACACTTGGACGCCGTTGCCGCGAAGCCACGTCTTGGGCGGGCGCATTAGGCTTGGTGATGATCGTGCCCGGCCCGTTGTTGACCATGCTCCCGTGTGCGACGTCGAGGTCGTTGTTGACATTCCCTCCCCGACGAGAAGCTGCTTGTCCCCAAGCAGGAGCGCGAGGAAACCAATGCTGGAGTTCTTCAAGATCCTCCCAGGTTGCGAGCGATTTTTCCATGTTGGTCCACCGGATGAGTGCCTGGGGAACGAGATTGTTCACTGTAGATGCAACACGCCGCTGGAGAACCTTGATAGGAATCTAGAGCCCATCGAGCGCTTAAGGAAGAGTTGCTGGGACAATTGATCTTGGAATCGCCGTCTTGAGCTGGGACACAAGGAAGACGGGATGAATCAACGTCGAGGCCGGCAGTTTGAGCTTGTACGCCATATTCCCCACACGCTGCAACAACTGAAAGGGACTGAAGAATTTGAAGGCAAGCCTCTAGTTAGCCCTTGGTGCCAATGAGCTTTGTATGTATGGTTGGAGCTTCAAGTAGACCCAATCATCAACTGCGAATTCACGTTCTGATCGGCCTTTGTCAGCTTGGCTTTCATTCGCTTTTGAGCACGAGCCAAGAGCTGCTGAACCAAGGCATGTATCATTGATCGGTCCTGAAGCCAAGTATCCAATGAGGATGACTGAATGGCATCCATGTCAGATATGCCAAAATGTCTAGGATGGCGGCCATAGAGCACGAAGAAAGGAGAGTGCCTGAGAGAAGAATGGTCAGACGTGTTGTACTAGAACTCGACTAGATACATCCAATCATGCCATCTAGATGGAGTTGCACTGGCAAAACAACGCAAGAAGGTCTCCATGCATTGATTGACCCGCTCAGTCTGACCATTTGATTGTGGATGGTAAGCTGATGACATTTTGAGATAAGTTTTAGCTACCTTGAACATCTCCTTCCAGAACTGACTTGTGAAGATACGATCTCGATCCGACACAATAGCGAAGGCATTCCATGTAGTTGATAAATGTGCTGGTGAAAGCTCTTGGCCATGGTTGCTGCTGTGAAAGGATGCGATAGTGGTATGAAATGACTGTATTTGGAGAACCTGTCAACCACAACCATGATGCAGTTAAAATTGTCAAAAGCTGGTAAGCCTTCGACGAAATCCATCGATACACTCTCCCAAGCAATAGAAGGAACTTGAAGTGGCTGCAGGAGTCTGGGGTATCTAGCTCTATCAGGCTTGGCTAGCTGACAAGTAGGACAAGATTTGATGAAGTTGTGTACTGCAGATCGGAGGCCTTGCCAAGAAAATAGACGCTTAATTCATTGATAAGTGACATGTATGCCTGAATGGCCGCCCACTGGTGAATTATGGAATGCTTCAATGATGGAATTCTGTAAAGCCAAGTCAGCACCGACCCAAATGCGGCCTTTATACTGAAGTAATCCTTGGCTTAAAGAGAAGTTAGGATCACCATCAGGAGCTTATGCCAATTGACCAAGAAATTCTTGAGCCTGAGCATCCTTACTGTAGCTTGTCAAGATATTGTCAAGCCATAGTGGCACATGTGCTGATATTGCTGACAGCTCTTCATTATGACCCTTGCGAGATAAAGCATCAGCAACTCAGTTGGTGGCTCCAGGTTTGTATACAATGCGGTAGCGCAGACCCAGCAGCTTTGTAAAAACTTTTTGCTGCCAGGTAGTGTGTAGGCATTGATCAGACAAATGAATGAGACTTTTGTGGTCTATGTAGATCACAAATTCACTGAGTTGTAGATATGAGCACCATTGATCCACTGCAATCAAAATAGCCATGTATTCCTTTTCATACGTCGATAGCCCTTGATTCTTGGGACTGAGAGCTTTGCTGAGAAAAGCTAAAGGCCTGCCTTCCTGCAATAAAATTGCCCCAACACCCAGATGAGAAGCATCCGTCTCGATACAGAATGGTTTGCTGAAATCAGGGAGTGCCAGAATGGGGGCTGCACATAGGGAGGATTTTAGTGTTTGGAAGGCCTTGTCATGATCTAAATGCCACAGGAAAAGGGAATGCTTTTTGAGCAATTCTGTCAATGGTTTGGCTACGTTGTCATAATGTTGCACAAATCTTCTGTAGAATCCAATAAACCCCAGGAAGCTTCTCAGTTCCTTGACTGAGGTAAGAACAGGCCAGTTAACTACAGCCTCAATTTTGCTTAGATCAGTAGCTAAGCCCTTTTCACTGATAACATGGCCTAAATAGGCAATCTGAGGTTGACAGGACTTGCATTTGGACAGTTTAATCTGCCACTAGTCCTGAGCCAACAAACTGAGAACTTGCTCTAGATGACTGAGATGTTCCTCATGAGTCATACTATAGATAAGTATGTCATCAAAGAACACGATGGCACATTTTCTGAGTAGAGGCTTAAGAGTTTCATTCATGGCTCCTTGAAAGGTTGTAGGAGCACCAGAGAGTCCAAAAGCAACAACTCTGAATTTATAATGGCCAACATGAGTGGAGAATGTTGTCTTGAATTCCTCACCTTCCTTCATATGAATTTGATGATATCCTGACAGCAAATCCAATGTGGAGAAAAATTTGGCGCCAGCCAATTCATCCATCAATTGCTCAAACACTGGAATAGGAAATGATGTCTTCACTGTGAGTGCATTTAGGTATCTGTAATCAACACAGAAGCACCAGGAGTTGTCTTTCTTCTTGACAAGTAGCACTGGTGAATTGAAAGGAGATGATCTGGGCTGAATGATCCCTTGCTATAACATAGCTTCAACTTGAGACTCAATTTCATCTTTGAGGGCAGGAGGATATCTATATGGCCTGACAGAGACTGGCTGAGCACCAGGGATCAAGGGTATAACATGGTCACAATGTCTCTCAGGTGGAATACCAGTAGGAACAGCTGTTACAGCAGGAAACTTGTCCAATATCATCTGAATATTAGGATGAATCAAATTTTCACTGTCAGGAGCTGCAAAAAACAAGTGAATCCACAATGTTTTAGGTTCAGACAAACTGTTAGCTCCCAGGCCATGCAGCTTAACTGTGTGACCCTGATATGGGACAACCAACCAGTGTTTCTTCCAATCCACTCTCATGGGACTGAAAAGCTCAAGCTAATCCATGCCCAATATCATGTCATAATTGGGTAAGTCAAGAATCCTAAAATCATGGATAAATGGTATCTGGTTAATGGTCCACTCAGCAGCTGGAATCATAACATAGCTCGGCATCATATCACCATTAGCAACTCGTACCGACAGAGGTTCACAGGGAACAACAGACAACTGAACTTGTGTGGAGACAGTAGAACTAATAAATGATAATGTACTACCAGAATCAACCAAAATACAAATGGGAACCCCAAGTAGCTTGCCACTGAACTGAAATGTTCTGACCTGATTACCTTTGGTTCCTGGTGAAGTCAAGCAGCACAAGTTTTCTCCACCATCTGAATCTTCAGTGAGCTCTCGTGGCGGTTCAGGCACAAGATCATCAGGTGTAAACAAATTGTATAGTTCATCCAGTACATGAAGACCCACTTGTTGAGAACATTTGTGATCACGGCTCCATTTCTCGCCACAGTGATCACACAGGCCATGAGCGCGCCTATATGCCTTGAGGTCAGCTAGTTTCTTGTCAATAGGCTTTGCACCGCTTGGCTTTTCTCCCGCTGTTGCAACCTGAACGCCCGGGCGGATCATAGGCATGCAGATGATCAACTAACTCAGAAAACCTATCGACATAATCCTGCACTGAACTAGTCTGACGGACTCGATTGAGCTGATGAAGGAGGAGTGCATGTTGGTCGCAATCAAAACGCACATGCAGATCGGCACAAAAATCGGCCACGACATTGTTTTGAGGTCATTGAGGATGGACTGGACCCAATGCTTGGCTAGGCCAGTGAACTGCATCTGAGAGCACCGAATCTAAATAGAACGATCCACAAAATTCATCGTGAAGTAGTCCTCAGCACAGGTGAGCCAAAACTTAAGATCGGTTCCATCAAATTTTGGGAAATCGAGTTTTGGGATGCGACTGTGGGGATAGTGGGTGGGATCGGGAGGTTTATTATGATGGTGATGAATAGCATCCTGTGCAGTACCATGAAGTGGTGGATTTGGTGGTTTGGTGTGATCAAAAGTAAACTCATGCGTATGAACTGCAGCAGTATGAATGTTGTAATGGGGATTGGAAATATCCATGACTGGGAATGGACAAGGGTAGTGACCAACCCCTGCCCATCCTCTCGGTGGATGTTCTCGACGCGGTGCCCGCTGGGCCGAACAGCCTTATAGCTCATAGGTGGAGGCGCGGCGTGCTGCTCCCAACCATCGGAGAATTGAAGCTCCGCTTGAGGCGATGAGTCCTGGAGGACGGCGGCTTCATGGAGAACACTACCCATCTCAACGACGGCGCGCGTCCAGAACTTGTCGAGCTTGTTGACACTGAGGTGGAGGTCGTTGAGGACGTCATCCTGCTCAGCGCGCCACTCATTGAACTCGGTCGTCGCCTTCTCAATGGTTTGTAGACGAGCGTCCTGCCTGAGCTCGGAGTCGCAGGTGTGGCACTCCGTGTCGAGCGCGACGTCCTCGAACCGGTTGTCGAGGCCTGCGTCCATGTTGGAGAAGCGGCGGTCGAAGTTGGCGTTCACCTTGGCAAATTGCTTGGTGGTGTGTGGAGAGCTTATGGATCTCGTCCAGAATGCGCTGCATATCAAAATTCATGGTGTCCTTGGTTTCCTTGTGGCGTGAGTAGGTGAAGAGGATAGGGGGTTTAGGCGGAAACAGAGGTGGTGGTGGTGGAGGAGGTGGAAATTTCTGATCCAAATTGCTGAATTCACCAAATGCCGGCATGATCTGGAATTACGGGGCCTCCACCGGAGAATAGCAGCTCACTGCCCACCGGCGAGAAGAACCCGACCAAGATCATTGCAGGCTAGATTGGGAACGCAACACGATCGATTGGCTCTGAGTACCAAATTGTTAGCACCATGGGGTGCTGGATCAGAGTTTGGGGTAGGTAGAAGGAGAATTTGGGGAAGAAAGCAAGATGAACACGCCAGGGAAGCAAAGGAGTAGGTAGGAGGAAAGATTCAATTAAGTGTTTTGTTTGTTCGATGATGACGTTCCCCTCGCGTGATCCGGCATTTATACAAGTCATACTCGCGGCTCACTCAGGCACGCCTTCGGCCCGAGGCCAGCACACGGTTTACACCCACTCAGGTCCACTGGTTCGCACACTTGGACGCCGTTGCCGCGAAGCCACATCTTGGGTGGGCGCATCAGGCTTGGTGACGATCGCGCCCGGCCCGCTGTTGACCGTGCTCCCGCGTGCGACGTCGAGGTCGTTGTTGACACAATGACGAAAATTGATCATTTCTTCGCCTCAGCTGAATGGTTAGATATCTCTCCCAGAACAGACCTCCAGGCTTTAGCGTCCTTGGGATCGGATCACTGTGCGTTGTTTCTACAAGGAGATGTAGTACATGACTTCTATAGAGGTTTCAGGTTTGAATCATACTGGACTGAGTGTCCAGGTTTCCTTGAAACTGTCCAAGAAGTGTGTGATAAACCTGTCAATACCCAAGACGCCATTTTGAGGGTTCATGTCAAGCTAATGAGAACCGCCAAAGCATTAAAAATGTGGAGAAGAAGAAATTTTAGTGACTGGAAAATCCGCTGGGCAGTTCTCAACATCACGTTATCAAATCTAGAAAGGGCGCAGGAGGAGAGAACTCTCACACAAGAGGAGTTGGCATTCAAAAAATATCTAAAGATCAGAGCTTTGGGCCTGGCCGTAATCCAAAAATCTAGGGCAAGACAACACTCAAGACTTACATGGCTACGTAAAGGAGATACTAACACAAAGTTCTTTCATATTCATGCAAACGCACGCAAAAAGAAGACCTTTATCCCGGAACTCACACATCAAGCAGGCACGGTGATCCTGCAAGAGGACAAGGAAAAACTAATACACTCGCATTTCAAGCAAATCATGGGCTCCCCGGTAGTGAGAACCAAAGCACTAAATTGGCAAAGTCTAGGATATACACCGCACAACCTAGAAGACCTGGACATCCCATTCACTCAGGAAGAGATTGCAGTAGTAATAAAAAACATGCCATCCAAAAAGGCACCTGGGCCAGATGGATTCATTGAAATTTTCTACAAGAAATGTTGGACTATAATAAAGGATGATCTAACACAAGCAATCCAAAGTTTCTATAACCGCCGAACAGCAAAGCTCAATCTGGTAAATGATGCAAACATCGTCCTTCTGCCAAAGAACCAGATCGCAGCTATGGTTTCAGACTACAGGCCTATTAGTCTGATCAATAGTGTTACCAAAATAATCACTAAGCTACTTGCAAGTCGCCTCGCCCCGTGGATGAACGAACTAGTGTCCCAAGCCCAAAGCTTTATCAAAAAAAGATGCATACATGATAATTTTCTTTATGCACAGAGAGTCGTCCAACTGTTACACCGTAAGAAGCAGGCAGCCCTCTTTGTCAAACTTGACATTTCAAAGGCATTTGATTATGTTGGGTGGCCTTTTCTTCTAGAAGCCATGCAAGCATTAGGTTTTAGCACCAAGTGGAGAGACTGGGTTGCGGCACTGCTAGGCACGTCCTCATCAAAAGAGCTAGTGAATGGCAAACCAACAGAAACTATCAAGCATGCTCGAGGTCTTCGTCAAGGAGATCCTCTATCTCCGCTGCTCTTCATCTTGGCTATAGACCCACTCCAACACATAATCGAAGAGGCAGAGAGAAAATGGGTGCCTTCCCAAGAGGTTGGGAGGACTTGGAATTCTAGAACTAGAGAGGTTCACTCGGGCATTAAGGTTGAGGTGGTTGTGGTACAAATGGAAACAAAAGGATCGAGCTTGGAATGCTTTGGAGCTCCCTGCGATCACCATGATCAAGAGTTGTTTGCGGCATCTACAGAAGTAACGATTGGGGATGGAAAGACAGCTAATTTCTGGACCTCATCTTGGGTTCAAGGGAAAACCCCAAAAACAATATCCCCAAACTTGTTTCTCAAGTCTAAACGGAAAAAAATTTCAGTCCACAATGCGCTACATGAGAACAGATGGATTTCACATTTGTTACCAATTCATTCGCAGCAGGAGATATATGAGTATGTCGACCTTTGGGACCAAATCATTGACTACCAACTACAAGAAGGTGTGGAGGATACAATTCGTTGGAAATGGACACATGATGGTGAATATACAATCAATAGTGCCTATCAAATTCAGTTCATTGGAACCTACAGTAAATTAAAGCTACAGCCAATCTGGAAAGCAAGCGCCGAGCCCAAATGTCGTTTCTTTGCGTGGACACTATTACATAAGAAAATCTTGACGGCGAGCAACCTAACAAAGAGAAATTGGCCACATGATCCCATCTGTAAAATGTGTGGAGCTCAACTGGAAACACCAACTCATCTTTGCCTGGAATGCACATTCGCAAAACAGCTGTGGTCACATTTAACTAATTGGCTGCAACTTTTGATCATCAATACAGTCAACATGACAGGATCGATCCACAAATATTGGCAAAAATGTCGAAGGAAAATTGATAGAAGCCAAAGGAGGAAATTTGATGGAGTCATTATATATTTTTGGTGGCACATTTGGAAAGAGAGGAGTAGGAGAACCTTCCAAAACAAGACTCTGCAAGCATCTCAAGCGGCGCAATTGTGCAAGGAAGACATTTTACATTTCAATGGAGCAACTATCCACTCTACCATGCATATTTAGCAACATGGTCTTGTTCAAGACGTTTTGGATAGTCGTAGATCCTGGTTGTTGTCTCGGCTTGTCTCCTCCAGATAGTTTGTGGTAGCTCAGCATTTTGTAGCTGTAGTCGTTCAGTTAGTTTTAAGTAGAGTCGAGTGGCCGTTCTTTAAAGTTTGTTAACGGTTGTTTCTTTTTCATCGTCTAATAAAAATCGGCAAGGGTTCTTGCCGCCTTTCTAAAAAATACCATGCTCCTTGCTCCACCTGTAAAAAAGAAAGAAAGCAGGGGACCATGCTCCAGCTAGCTGTAAAAAAGAAGGAAGGACCATGTTCAAAGCTTTAGCTCGTGTTGTGGAGATATGTATATACTTTGGGTTTGGAACTTTGGATTTAATGAACTTTATGATATCTTCAATTCAGTAAGGATAAGATCATCCAAAAAGAATTAGTAACAGTTATCCATGGTGAGTGGCCTTGGAGTGCTCTGGCGTGTGTCATCATCGTCGTCACTGCAAGCAGAACACTGATACTTCCCAATGCAATGGCACCGCAGCCTGGTTTGTGGTGGATGACATGCCAAGTTCCGCACTGCTCACAAACTCATCACCCAATGCAAGACCAACGCATGACCACTCGAACGGTCGGACCTGCACGATTGACCTTCTTATCGTGCTGCTTCGCTTTTACCAGCCTAGCTCGCTCAGGCGACGCGCCGTGTCGAGAATTGCCATGGCCAACCGCCCAAAACCCTCTCTCAAGTCCAGTCATATCCTACCTAGCACTAGCTAGAGCTCGGTCACTAAAGCAAGTCTACCACCGAATGCACATGCTAACATGCTTCCGCGCGCGGTTTGGTGCTATATACGGACTACCATTATATTTCTTTTCGGCTCTGAAAACGATGCCTGAAGTTGGATTTTGGTGATCGCCGTGTACGTAGTGGATGCCTCGTCACCATGTACGTGAGTGCGTGCTCGCGTGGGTCTGACTCTGACCGGCCGGCAACGTCTCCCACAAGCCACCATCATCCAAGCTTATAAAACTCACCATGGGAGGTTTTGTTTTGCACAAGGTCTTCAGAGCTCGCTGCAGCATAGAGCGAGATATAGAGCTCCGAGCAAAGAGGCCAAAGCAGTTGTGAATTGCGACGAGACACAGCTTGTTGTTGCTTGTGACAACTGGTGCATGAACGACGATCGAGAGAGAGAGGATGGCGGTCAAGCAGCTGCTGTCGAGGTTGAGGTGCTCTTGGAGGAGACGCGTGGCGCGGCCCAGGCGAACCGCGGTCAGGTTCGGGTACGACATGCATAGCTACTCCCAGAACTTCGACGACGGCATTGCTGCCTAGTCACAGCTCGGGTGGCCACGGCTGCTGCCGTTGTGCGTAGCTCTAGGACTGTTGTTAGGAGTCTAGGACATGGATTCTATTCCTTCTTCTGTGTAACTAATTATGGCCAAGATATTAGTGTGCCTTAGTGCTTCCTCGATCACCGAGAGATTGAGTCCGGTGTTGATTTCTGGTGACTACCTATCAAGCTGGTCCGTCCAGTTATTGTATGAAGGAATTACTTCGCCTGTGTAATTAGTTATTCACAAGGACAATTGCTCTGATCAGCTAACTGTTGGAATGGATGCATGGCTTCAATTTACCTTGATTTCTAGGTAACTCTGATCTGTGGAAAAGTGACTCTTGAACTGTGTGTGCTATGAAAAATGGTAAGAGATATTTGGTTGAAACAAACTGAAACCGACCCCATCTCTTTTATTCATTGAAACAACTAGAAATGGCCTTTCTCTTTTCAACCATTTGGAAAAGCAGCATGGTCAAAGCCAGAAGCATGGTCCAAAGTACTACGAATATTGTAATACGTAGAAGCAGTTGGTTTTTTTACATAAACAACTTCAAATCCCATCCGTTTAGTTGTCATTATGATCTTTTCAAAGCCGAACCAAATATAGCCTAAATCTAAATTAAATACATTATATTGATATACATATAAAGTGTGATGCATATAGAGAGAGAGAGAAATTATATGTGCATGGAAAAAATAATGCAGTATGGATAAGTTCAAAATAACTAGACATATATTACGTGTGTGTGTGTGTATATATATATATGGGTATTGTGTTGAAAAATGACAAAAAGAGTTAGAGAGTACACAAACATAACTAATTCCAATTCGAATTTAATGTAGGTACCAAACACGAACATCTAATACTTATGTCTCCTACTACCGGTGTACCATGAACTCTTGCCTCTGCAGCACGACTTCATTATGGACTAGTAGTCCAAACCAGTTCTTATATAATAACTAGAAAGGTGCGTGGCTTTGCCGCGCATGGCCATTGGCCATTTTTTTCGTTGGGTATATGGATATGAATAATGGTAGTTAGTTAAATTATTCTTTGTGTAATGTATTAGTGTTTTTATTCGTATAATTTATAAATTATCATTTGTGGATAATTGTACATGTTAACCGTGGAGTTTTTATTTTAATGTCTATATATTTCGAGTTCTATGAAAATCGACTCTAAACTCTTTTTTTAAAAAAATTAATTTGTTATTTGAGCATGGAATAATAATTTGTTGAAACATTTCAAATTTATTTTTTTGTTGAGGTTGTTAACATCACAAAGCATCAACAAAATAAATTTTATAATGTTTGGATTAACATTTTAATGTGTAGGAATCATCGAAGTTTCATTTATTAATTAGTAGAGGTTTTTCTAAATAATTCAAAATTTCTTTGTTTTTGAAGTTTTATATTTTTTGTACATAGAGTACATTATTGAGTGGCTACAAATTTTTTTTATGATTTTAGGAGCTTTTATTATTTTTGTATGAAATAAGAAAAATCAATATCTCATATGATTTAATAAAAGACATAAAAAGGATAAGGCTACTTGGGCCAAATCTGGCCCAGTTTGGCCCATGTAGGGGAGGCACTAGCAGGCCGGCCCATATTTTTAAAAAATTCGAGGGCTTTTTTATAAAATTTTCTGACAGAGCAGGCTGAACGGTAGGTTCTATTTCTATAAAGTTCGAGAGCCTTTTTATGAAAAGACCGGGAAATGACCAATCTAGGCCGTCCGACCGCCCGATCCGATCCGACGGCTGAGAATGGCTGGCGACGTGGCCACTCTTCCTGGCCTTCTTTTGGTACAACTCTCGTATATAGAGATTGTTGGTACATTATAATTTGTTCTATGTTAAACTATTCTTAATTTGATATAATTTATATAAAAAGTACATAACTTTCACAATCACGCTCGTCTCTGGACGCCTTTTTTACTAATAAAAAAAGTATATTACACTTCCGCAAATAAAATGAATGATCAACTAAAAGTCTCACCGGCACCTTTTGTACTATTATTCTCACTGACGGACGCAGAGTCATAGCAGTATTTAAGTATACAGGTATTAGGAAACAAACGTTATTCATTATTTGGGTTTAACCATAGAGTAAATTCACTCTCCATAAATGAACTATCCAAGTGGATGCATGTTAATCTAATATTTTATAATTTATTTAGTTTAATACAATAACTATATAGATGGGTGCGTGTTGGTCTAATATTTTCTAATTTATTTAATTTAATATGTAAACTTGGCTCGTTGATATATATACCAGTAATTAGACAAACGTATCTCTGTACACTCTAGAAAAAAAAAGCGAAAAAAGAAAGAAAAGAAAAAGAATGTGAGAGATTAATAGGCTCAAAAACTTTTATTAGTGGAGTAATCTTGGGTGTGTAGCTTGTGTTGACAGGGATTCAGAGTATAGAAAGACACATTGTTACAATGTTTGGACCGTATATAGACAAATAAGTCAAGTTCTTGTTTCAAATTATGCAGATTAGAAGATGTTGTACCAATATGCACCACGTTAGATAATTGTCGTATTAAGACAACTTACAAGATCTTGAACTAATATGCACCTACTTATATAGTTATTGTATGGTACGTGTAATTTACTCTTAACCATACCCTCAAAAGGATCCATAGCCTGGATTATGACTGTCGATCGATTTAGCAGGCAGCAGCACCATCAAATCGGAAGAGGCAATTGGCCAAAAAAAATCGGAAGAGGCAAATCTTGATAGGACCGATCTCAAGGCAAAGGCGGAAAGGAAAACTGGCATCGGGTCAGGGCAAAACCTCAAAAGCAATCCTGGCGACTCATTCTTGGAACCATGATGATTTGGACGATTCGTGCTACCACATTCCCCTGCATATACACTGCCGTTCCATCAACACCAACCATCCCCTTTTTGTGATCTGTGATCATCAGGCTGAAGATGCATGACGCTAGAAGCTTCGCTTCATCTAGAGATTTTTGCTTTAACATAACACTAGTGCGGCGTTCCCTTTTTGTTTCTTTATAATGCAGAAATTCGTTGTTCAGTAGATGACACATTCTGATCCGCTCCCATGTCGATCCTCCGCATGGATGACTCATCTCTATCTTTTTTCCTTTTCCTTTTGAAGATATCAAAGGACCATACATGCATGCTCCAGGTTTTTAATTTTATTTTTAAAAAAGGTCCATGTTCCAACAGCTTTAGTCATCTTCGGTACAAGGATAAGCATCCAAAAAGCAGCAGTAACCAGCATTATCCATGGTGAGTGGTTTGGATTAATTGCTCATCCCCATATCGTCACTGAACCCACAACCGATCGATCTTGCATAGTTCCAATTGCATCGCATACTCCCTCCGGACATGTCCTCATGGAACTAAAGGCTGCCGGTGCCTACCTTCGGATCATCACGATCAGCAACTTAACCAACGGACGATGATCGATAACCACTCTGATCGACATTCGTGATCCAGCGGCAGGACGGACAGGGACATGAAGCCGCCGACCTGCAGGACGTGGGACAGGAAGGAGCTCCGGTGACTAGGCGCCGCCGTGGCGCCAGCCGCAAGGTGCCTTGGCCATCCGATCGGTCACTAAAGCAAGCCTACCACCAGCAAATGCACATGTTTCTGCTCTTGGTAGTAGACGGTTAGTCAGTTATCTTTCTTTCGACTGCACAACTGCGGCTTTTGAAAAGATGAATGCATGGAGCTGGATTTTGCTTGGACCGTTAGTGGGTCTGGTGCCGACGTCGATCGTCGACGCGTGTCGGAATGCTCCCACCATCCGAGCTTATAAAGCTGCGACAGAGGTCTCGTTTTGCTTTGCACACATCTTCATTCCTCTGAAGCTACAGCTGCAGCAAAGATACTCCAGCTCGGAGCACAGAGAGCAGCTAGTTATTATTCACTTATTCTCGAGAGTGTATCAGTGTTTGTGACTTGTGAGAACCGAGTGAGCGATCATGGCGGCGTCTCTGCTAGGCCTCTACAGCAGCGGCAGCGGCCGGGGCGGATTGGTCCACGCCAGCAGCGGCGGCGGCCGGTCGGCTGCGGCGGTGAAGCAGCTGCTGTCGAGGTTGAGGCGCTCTTGGAGCAGACGCACGGCGCGGCCGAGGCGAAGGGCGGTCAGCTTCGGGTATGACCTGCACAGCTACTCCCAGAACTTCGACGACGGCATTGTCTATGCCTAGTCGGCCTCGCGGCCACGGCGTGCGCGTAGCGCCGTAGCTAGGTGGATTATCCTTCTGTGTAACTAACTGTAGCCAAGATATTAATGTGGCTTATAGTGCTTCCTCACTGAGAGAGTGAGTCCAGTCACCAGTGTTGATATCCGGTTGATTAGCTATCGTTCATCCTGTCATTGTATAATAAATAGAAGTTACTTTTGGTCTGTATAATTAGCTGTGTATAATTCTATTCGTAGCATAGATCAACAATCAGCAGGTTGCTTGGTCAGCAGCTGTTGGAATTGAAGGATGGCTTCAATTTACTTCGTTGATTTCCGGTTGCTCTGCGTGCTGATTTATAGATCGAGGTGGCCGCTGCTGTGCTATGTTTGATTCCTAATTGTCGGCTGTCTCTGAAGTGAATCGATAACCTAAAGAGCCTTTTTTTTTTTGTCTCATACAGTATAGTTTGAGGGATAGTGAAGGCCACTCAAACATTGCTGCTTACGTTGAAGAATTTTAATTCTATCTCTATAGATCAATGCAACAGGGATATCAATGTAGCGATTTTAGCTATTCAGTCCAAGGGTTTTTGTATTTGAGTCAATGAACTGCCCTCTAGCTTCATTATTGAAGCCCAGGTGAACAATGTAACTCCGTTTTCAAATCAAATTAATAAAGTGCGCCAGATGGCATCCCTAAAAATATATTGCTACTTACATGCTGCGGGTTCAATGGATGAAAATAAATGGAAGTCTGGATTAATTGTTGACGAACTACATCTACGTACCAATCGGTTCACTAGAATAGTATAAGCAAACTTATTTTTGAGTATATCCTATCTTATTACCTTATTATTACTAACCAGAGGCCTTCGATTTCTGAAGTTAACTCGCATGAGATACACTAGAAAAAATAAATTATATGAATTTTCACAAGAGAAAACTAAAAAAGCTAGCAATTAATTCCATCGGCAGACTCTAATCAACTTTAATAATAACATTGAATTGGTAGCAATACCCGTGGATATACTTGGTTGTCCAAAACCTAATATTTGGAGGCCCCTATGTAGTTTCTATGTTAATTTTCACGAGAAAATTAGAAAAGAAAATCTAGCCATTAATTCTGTTCAACCTAATCACTATCAATTATATATATATATAGCGGCTACATCTATCAATTATAATATATAGCAGCTAATATAAAGAAAAATATAAAGTAAACTGTCAGCCTACATCTAACTAACCCCACCTATGCTGTTATGAAACAAATCAACCCATAAATTTATATTTAAATTAGCTCGGTATCATTATGATAAATAATCTAATTACCTGTAAATTTTAATCTAAAGTACTCATTTTTACCAAAACGATTAAACTAGCATATTTTTGTCAAATCTACATCTAAAACTGCAAAATATGCCATTATGGAAATTAAGGTCTATAAATAGGTAGAAATTACACAGATGCGTTGTAGCATATCCTCCTATGAATGGCTATACTTTTTTAAAATAATGTTTGTTAGCCTTGATATTAATATCCCTCTTGAGGATAGTATTGTTAGTTGTTTCTGGATCTTACCTTAAACTCCACTGTCATTCTCATGTGGGATGAGCAGGTTTATACAACCATTTATGTATCATTGTAGTTAAAAGTGTCTAGATATAACATCATTATTTTGATAAAATACAAAATAAGATTTTGAATAAAATTTATAACAAAGGTAAGAATTTACAATCGATATGTGAATGAAAAATATGTAGTTAGCAACTAATACAATTAAAATTTCAAGCATAAATCTAGATTCATGATGCCACGAGACATGCACTGCAACAAGAGTCATCAACTTAAGCTATGGTCTAAGCAAAATACATTATTGTAGACACATAAGAAATGCAATGGGGAGAGAGAGAGAGAGGGAGAGGGAGAGGGAGAGGGAGAGGGAGGGGGAGAGAGAGAGAGAGAGAGAGAGAGAGAGAGAGAGACTATATATGTATGGAAAAAATAAAAGAGTAACTGAGATAAGTTCACAACAACCCGATATATTATAATATATATAAGTATGAGTATTGTGTTAAAAATGACAAAAATTTAGAGATCGCACAGAGATAAGTAAATTTAATTTGCTGTAGGTATTAAATATGAACATCTAATACTTATGTCTCCTACTATGACTCTATCACATTCAGGAGCTAGCGTGGTTTTTCAAACACTAGGGGCCCAAACCATACCAAAATTAAAACAATTAAAACAGTAACTAAAAAGTTTATTAGGTGACCTCATATAAAAAGTGTTTTGTGCAAAATAGTATATCACTTGCGATTCTTGCCATGAACCGTCGATGAAAGTACATCTACTTTGCTACCGATTGAAGCCATGAACCAGCAGTAACGGTCTATTCCATAGTAGTGTAAAGAGCCTCTTGGAGTTTTTATCTAATTAACTGATAGGAAAAGAGATTTTGATTAAAGAAACTTCATGACATTTTTAATTAGATTTCTAAATATAGTTATTCGTTAGTCTAGATTTCTTGCTAGCCAAAAATAGAGAACATGACTAGCCTTTATAGTGCATATTTGATAAAAACTTGTTGAAATTTGAAAAGATTTAGAGAGCGATTTTTATTTAAATGTTTTTTCAAATAATGATTTAAAGACATATCGAGAGTCTTTTGTATGCTAGCAGGCTGCAGCACTGTCAAATAGGAAAAGATTAATCTTAACGGCCAAATGAAGTTATTGATCTCAAGACAAAGAAAAAGAAAACTGGCATGGGGTCAAGGCAAAAGAGGGCCCATGCTTTCCTTTCAAGTATATCTCATGGCTGTGCTGCATATCCATAATTTAAGGATCTGTGATATTGAGCTTAAGAGGATTTCTCAAGAGGATCGTTTCTGTTTATCGCTTGACACATGGTTCCAAGTTGACCTTGGTAGCTGTGTGTTTCCTCAGGAAAATTGTGCCAAGAACCTTGTCTGTAATACATGATACAGCTAGGCACTCCGCTCTTCAGGAAATTGTCAAAATAATCAGCAAGGTTAGGTCTTATGCAGCTACAGTTGTAGAGCTTAGCAGATGAATCAAATGAGGGCCCATTCTTAGCTTTGATTCGACGAGATTTGCACTCTTCTGATACATAAGCATCCACTATTGCATCACAGTTCACAGGCTAGTTACTTGAATTACACCAGCTAAACTACCACAGCTACAATCTGATCATGCGGGGGATATTATAGACACCAGGTCAAAAATGTAGGATATAATTTTTATTTTAAATTTGCTAAGCTAATATCAAAAAGTCTCGCTATAACTTGAGATAGACAACAACAATAAAGCCCTATTAATCCCAAGAAAATTGAGCTAGGCTAGACTAGATTTGAGATAGAGAAAGCAGAATAAGCACACATTTCCTAGATAACGGATCACTTATTGTATTCAGCTTATCAGCTATATATCATGTATGCAGCTGTTATAGATGAATATCAGGGATGTAGTGTTGTACTATTGTGGCCCAATCAAGTAGGAAAACTTTAATTGTTCCGTTAGCAATAGGTTAAATTAATAGAATTCAGCAAGATGGACCATCAATACATACATTCTGGAAATAATACAACAACAATGGCTCAGTGAAGAGCTAAATTTAGGGGAGCAAGTATGGTTATCACTTATCACCATGTTTCCAGTTTGGAAAGATTGCCAACTTCAGGGGGTATTGGACCATTCAAGTTGTTATTACTTAAATTCCCACAAAATGAAATAGGAGGCGATTTACAATCTGATTGAAATTCCTATTCTCACAAGAGAATGCATAGAACAATGTTGGCAATCAACTGAAGAGTGGATCTAGGACTAGGGTGTTCTGCAACTGCTCTGCTCACCTTGCTTGAAGGCGCCGAGGGGCAGGGTTGTTCACCAGATGGTGCAGCAGAAGGGGCGCCGCCGCCGCTGGTAGCCGCCTCCTTCGCGGGTGGCCGGCTCCTTCACGCTGGGCTCTGGGAGGAGGCAGCCGCAGCAGTTGAAGGGGCAGCGCGCAGGTGCAGAGCGCGAGCCGGGGCGAGCTGCGATGGGGAGGGGAAGGGGGCAGGGGCGAGCCTGCCGGAGTGGGGGAGATCAGAGGCGGCGCCGGTCTCCGGTCGCCAGACCGAGCGGGGCGAGCGTGCTCTGCCGTGCTGCGGCGCGGAACAGCCGAGCGCGAAATAAAGATAGGCTACTTCTTAATCTCGATGCAGCTTATGTGTATAGAAAATATAACGGATTTGTAATATTCAACAACACAGTGTTGTTCCAGTGGTAAGCCTCTTGTCCTGATTAGAGGTTCAAGTTTCAATTCCTTGAAACTGCAGTTTTGTCCATTTTAATTGGACCGATAGGTGGGACCCACAATCGCTAGTTGCACTCAATATTCAGACCGACAGGTGCATCCCATTTTTTATTTAATTTAATATTATCTGTTATATTTATGTAATATCGTATAGTCTTTTTTAATATTATCTGTTTTTATTTAATATTATATATATCAGCGTTATGTTGGATTTTCCTCTATGACTAAATCAAATTATCCGTCATAAATATACAACTAAGTTGCCACGGTACTCTATGATATTCAACCATCACAGTTGTATCATCTTGACATAGACAATATAACTCTATAATAATTTCCGAAAAAAGATCACAAAGAAACGTCATATAAAACACCATTTCTTATAGTGAAATACAAGAGCGATTTTTTTAAAAGACCCGGTTACCCGGCTATATTAATAAGAAGAAGAATATAGTCTTACAACATTGGCGCGAGACGCAATCTCCCACAGTAGAATCACTGCAAGAGAGCAGATCTAAAGTTGATTACTCGCATTATTTATTACAACAAAAAGAGGTCGGAGGGCCGTTGCACCGGCACTTGGCCACAGGGATGCTTCCTCCTTTATCTGCGCAAACGTTTGTGGTGCTGAAAAAATGGAGTGGTAAAAAATGGCTCTGTTCCTTTGCTTCCAGATGTTCCACATAGTTAGGATAGACAATATATGCGCTGTATTGTCTCCAGCTTCCACCAGACTGAGGAACCAGCCCTCCATGTCCATGGCGTTGGTCCAAGAGAGGGGGTGCAAGTTTCCAAAATTGCTCCAAGAGGCGACCAGCTCCCAGACCGCCCTTGAGAGTGGACATTCCACCAAAAGATGCATGACGGTCTACAGGTTTCGGAAGCATAGCCCACAGAAATAATTATTTCCCACCCTCGCATCTGCAAACGCTGCGCTGTCCATAGTCGATCCTTGAGAAGTAGCCACAGGAAAAGCTTGCACTTGGGTGGTGTCGATGAAACCTTGTCGGCAGTATATCACGGGATACTCTGAGGTAGTAGATTGCGGTGGAGAGCGCGCTAATACCTACGATCGAGATGTTGAGACACAAGACGAACACACGGATAACCGGGGTTTATCCAGTTCAGGCCGCTCGAAAGCGTAATACCCTACGTCCTGCATCTCTGCTGCTATTTTGTTGAGTACCGGAGTACAATGCGATGAGATTATATGTGTTCTAGGGGGTCCTTGCTCGCCTTATATAGTGAGGTGGGGAGGGCAAGGTTACATATCTAAGGTTTCCCTATAGTCGGTTACATTGAGTCATAACCTTTGAGGACACGACTAGATCTAATTCGACTAAGACTCCTTGTCTTGCGTGCCAAGTAGTCTTCTGGTCCCGCGCAGCCCGTCGACCTGGTCGGTAGCGGACCACGGGCTCTGTCTTACAGGCCGGCCCACTGATTAGGATGATGATGGACCAACCTTCGTCTTCTGGTCTAGGTCGTCTTGTACCGAGCAGCCCAAAGTCTAGCCATAAGGTTATATGTGGTCTATACCCCCCATAGCTAGTCCCCGAGCATCATGTATCTTGAGGAAGTCGCCGTCTTGGCCCGTACCGAGCAGTGAAGATGCGGGCCACGTAGTACTGAACAGTGATGCCGCCGACCACGTAGTGCCAAGCAGTAATGCTGCCGACCACGTGTTACCGACCAGCTCTGACGCTGATCAGCCGGCACCGTCTAGGCTTCTCCCGAGCAGTTCGTAAGTCTGCTCCCGACCACGGCTCCTATCAAGGAAGGTGATCTATCGAAAGATGCATGATGTTCCAAGAAAAAGAAAAATATTTCCACGTCCTGAGACGTGGACCCACGTTAACACGTGACACAAAGTATCACTGGAATGCTAACATGAACGAACCGTAGAGGTAGGGGTACCGAACCAAGAACAGAAAATAGACCTAAGTCACCGCGAAGTGACGTGGGCCCATGTAGTCCCCGAGCTCGATAGAAGATAGAATATGTTGTATTGAGCTTTTTAAGAAAAAGTCAAATGAAACACCAGCTAGACATAGAAAATGCCGAATACCCATCGTAGAACTGGGAACAGGAAATAAGCCCTAAGTCACCGTGAGGTGACATGGGCCCACGTAGTCCCCAAGCTTGATAGAAGATAGGATATGTTGTATTGAGCTTTTTAAGAAAAAAGTCAAAAACAACATCAACTAATCAAAGCCAGTATCAAAGGACTAGACGTGTTTCAACTGACTCGCAATCCCCAAGTGTGCTAAGGACGAGTCACAGGCTCGATCAGGTCGAGGATACCGAGAACCTTTAATTTGTAAGAACCACCAGTTAACAAGTCGAATGTGTAGTCCTCAGGAAAGTCCTGGAAGAAGCAGGCTCGATCGGGTCAAGGGACACCAAGAACCGCTGATCCGCAGACGCCGTTGGGTGGCAATGACAAGTTCCCGAGCAACATGAAGTCAGAAATAGGTGGCTGTGCGGTGCGTGGCACCTAGCCGATTGATGATGGTGAGTCCCCGAATAGCGTAAGGCCGGAGACGAGGCTGTACGGCGTGTGGCACCGAGCCATATGATGATAACAATGTGTCCTCGAGCAGCATGTGGTCGGGAACCACGTATACTGTTCATGGTACCGAACCAGACCAACTAATCGATAAGAACCGAGCACCCCAACTGGTCGGGATTATAGTCCATGTGCCAGGTGGCATGACCACCTGAACAATGACCGTTGTTCCCGTCCCTGAGCATACGGAGTGTGCTCAGCAACCGAACCTTGTCCTGAAAAGTAAACATGAAAACCGGTAGTACATGATGTACAAATAATTGTTCTCAGACGATAACATTGATGTCATATGTAGAAAACATGACGTCAACAATTAGGTTTTGCCCCCGCCCTTGAAGCAAGCTAACTCTATCGGCTGACATAGGGATACGCTAGTGAACCAGGTAGTACCGCTGGGAACACTAGGTACCTAGTACCGTTAGAGAGCAACTGCTGAATCTCCTAGTGCCATGTAGCGTGGAGCTGTAACACATTATCAGAGGATCGAAACAGTGCCTTGTCGAGCCATTCTTGGGGGTGAGAGTCAAAGTTTAATTGTGACTTATGCAGGGCGTATGTGTGACAAGTAGTGTAAAAGATACAAAGCTGTGTAGGAAAGAAAAAAAATGAAGAAAAAACTAAATTAAATACTTAGCTTGTTATTGAAGACGTGACTATGAAGGTGCCAAGAACGTAAAGTCCGTAGGCATCGAGAGGTGAAAAACTGCCAGGCAGTCCCCAGATAAGGAAATAAACCATCAATCCCGAGAAATCAGGCATCCCGATTTTTAGAAAAATCTGGAAACTAATTTGGAGATAAATATATGACTGAAAACAAATCTAGGATAAGATCCCAAGATTCCTGTGCACATGCTGAATAACCGGGAGTAAGCACATAATTTACGCACGTGAGGAAGAAAACTGCTCCAGCCCACGTACGGACTCGGGATTTTGAGCGGCCCAATAAGCCACAAACCACACGAGTCAGACGGCTCAACCCTAGAAGTCAAATAGGCACACCTGAACGGTATAAGTAGTGGGCGCCGCCAGAGGGAAATGGCACCCGAAGCACAATCATTCCCCACTACCCAGTCTCCCCACCTTCTCGAGCGGTTCGCCTTCCAGCGCCCAAACACTCACCGCCGTCTCAATCCGCCGTGTCAACTCCACCGAAGCCACGATTCAATCCAGCCATTCTATGTATTAGCACCGCCCGCGCCCTCTGTTCCCCGAATTGACCCATCGACTTTGAAAAAGATGGCGAGGAAAGGAGGAAAGAAGGCAGGGAAGGGAGCCAGATCCGGAGCATCCGCTGCGCAATGGCAGCAATCGACGACCACACGGGAGTCGCTGGATGCGCTCATCCATGAAGGACTGCTGCCGCCCGCCGAGATGGGAGCGTGGTGTGAGCCACGAGGTGAGGACTCTCCTTGCCCCTGGGAAGGAGAGTTCGTTGTTTTCGAGGATATGGTGCCTCGGGGACTCCGGGCACCAGTCAATGGCTTCCTCTGAGACCTCTGCATCTATTGTGGGATTTCAATTTGCAATCTCAACCCCAACTCCATTCTATCTATCTCCATCTTCATTGCTTTTTGTGAGCTGTACCTGGGCATCGACCCACATTTCAATCTTTTTTTCTATTTCTTCCTGCTGCAAAAAAAGGGGCTGAGACCGGGGGTCCCAAGTTGTTGGAGGCTGCTATGTTTGGCTCAGGGATGGGATGAGAAAGCACTGGCTAGGGTCCAAGCCCCAATCTATCGCCAAAGGGTGGAATACCTGCTGGTTCTACATGAGCCAAAATGTGGAGGGGAGGCAGGTGCCCTGCAATGTCAATAAGGTGCCTGAGTGCACCCTGCAGTGGTCAGAAATGCCCACCCCGGAGGAGATGTTCCAAGTAAATGAACTGCTATCATTGATTGACAACAAGTTCATCAATGGTGCAGTTGCTACCGAGATTTGGTCGGTCCGCCGGGTCCAGCCATGTAAAGAGTGGGTGAACCGCCAGTTCGAATACTCCGGGTGGAACGACCCTTCTCGGGAGACCCCAGAGAAGCTAACGTCAGATGTTTTCCACCGACGGATGGCTTCTTTGTTTGAAAAGTATAACCCAAGCAGCAGCTTTCCGGAGCAGCATGCTCGGCCATACAGCCTCAACCGACTACCACCGACGGTAAGCTGACCAGCCTCGTACTTTGATTCAAGCTTATGTGCTTTTGTATGTGATGATGTTCGTATAACATGGATTTTTCTAACTGTCAGACATTGTTTGGACAGGACCGAGGGGTGTTCTTCTTAGCTATGCTGGTGGAGGCATGGCCTCAGGGTGATGCGCAGACCGGCCAGCGCAGGCCAGAGAAGACCCAAGCAAAGCAGGGGATGGTGGAAGTCTCTAGCTCAAAGAAGACTTCCCTGCTACTCAAACACAGAGCCGAGTAGCGGGGAAATGATCCATGGTAGAGGCTGCCAAGAAGAAGAGGCCCTCGACTCTATTGTCCAGGGGGAAGTTGAACCTGGATGGCAGAGGAGGGGGAAACAAGAAGAGGGGCGCCCCGACCACCCCAGAGTCGTCAGACGACGACCTACTGACGCTGAACCAGCATCAGCGGAAGCATCAAGCCATGACTCCTTAGATAGGAAGGACACCGGGGGCAGCACCCGCGTCGACACCCACAAGGCCCGTGCAGGCCGCATCGACGCCGACTCCTCCACCCCAGCGGCAAACCGCTGCCTCAACCACATGCCCTGAGCAGGCTAGGGCAACAACACTGCCGCCACCATCACCGCCACCTAAACCACACAGGGCAGCTGCGTCATCGACTAGAGCGGCTCCGTCCGTGGGGCACCGAGAGGAGGAACGGGAGCCAACTTCTCCGGTGCGCCTTGCTGGAACGGGCCGATCAGGTGAGACGTCGGACTAAGTCCCTGGGCGTAGCAGCCGGGCGACTAGCGGGGCCCCAGGCTCTTCAAGCAGGGGAGCAGCCTCAGAGTTCTGAGGAGGGTTCTGACGGTTGGCCAGGTAAGTGTTGACGAATTCGTGCATCTTGTATGATCTTGATATTTTTCCGTGCTCGTTATGACCATAATGTGTATTACAGCCGTGCTTGGTTGTCCACAACACCAACTCCTCCCAGCAAAACCACCATGCCATCTGTCGAGTAGGTGTCGGGCAGCAGTACGGCATGGTCCACGAAGCTGAAGGAGGCAACCAACGCTTCAACTCTTGCTGGACCGACCTCAACGCCAACTCCATAGCCTGAGAGGTAGGTGGTGCCCCGTGAGCTGGTCAGCACCGAGACCGTCAGCCGTCGAAGCGTACGCCAGAACAGGCGGGGCCGAGCACGCATGCACCAGCTGAGGAGGTCGAAGAGGTGCCCAGGGTGCTTAGGATGCCGCATCCCAACCTACCCAAGCAGCGTATTTTTATATCGTGCAAGCTAGGGGAGGACCGTGTCATGACTCATGAAGAGATTCCAGATGAAGATATGGATGAGAGCATTCAGGACGCGATGGAGGTGTTGTATGACCGGATCAAGGTAAGACCTAACAAAGACCAATTTATCTGTATTAAGTTTGGAGCAAAACTGTGAGATTGCTGATCAATCCGTGGCATATGTAGTCATTGCAGAAGACCAACAGCCAGTGAGGCAGGACCATAACCCGATTCATGGTGACCTGGGAGGAATGCAAAACCCTCCGGGAAGCCAAAGCCGATCTAGAGGCGCAGGCCAAGGTCTTGCAGGAGCATGAGATCTGGTGGGAGGAGGAGGTGGCCGTCCTACACTGCAAGGTGGAGGCCCTAGAGCGAACCCAGGAGGAGGCTCTGTGCGGCAAGATGGAGGCCTTGGAGTGGGCCAACAAGGAGGAGTCCGAGGCTCTGTGCTGCAAGGTGGAAACCTTGGAGCAAGCCAACAATAGTAAGTAAACCTCTCTTGCCCCTTGCACGTTGATGCTTGCTGCATGTTTATGACTGCTTCTTGTAGAACTAGAAGGCCAGACTGAGGCCATGGCTCGGGAGCTGGCTGGCCTGGTTGAGCAAAAAGAAACTACTGAGAAGCAGGCCAAGGCAGGCTAGGCATAGATTACCAAGCTGACTGGTAAGTCAATCGATGTAGAACTGTCGTGTAAAGTCTGCTGCATACTGGACGGACGAGAGTATGCTAACCACCATTGTTTGGTTTGTTGTAGACCTAAGGGAACGCCACATGGCCCAGTTCTAGGTGCTCAAGGACGCTAATGCAGGCCTCAGAGAAAAAATGTAGGTCATGACTGACCACATCAAGCTTGTGTTAAGGGCCATTTTTCCAAAGGAAGAGCACCCTACGGACCCTGTAGGCGAAGAGACTACTATCGTCGACCAGTACTGAAGGCTATGGCTAGAGCTACAGGGGTTCGTAGTGAGAGCTGGGCATTTTGTGGCCTCCACCATGCTCGTCATGGTTCGTGCCAATTATCAGAATGTGGATATGGTGACCATCGAGTAGGGGATTCCTCCAGAGGTTATAGATGAAGAGGTCGAAGAGCTCCAAGCCTTGTTTGGCCCAGCTACCATTACCATCGTTGATGACATGACTTTTATCTTCGATCGTGCAAAAAATGGTGGTAGTGGTCAGTAGGCTGTATAAACGATGTATTTATGTAAATACTGTTCGTAAGTTGATCCGAGCACTGGATACTTGGAAACTTTTAAGCCTATTGATGCAGACATGTAGGCATGTTTAAGCGGGTGATAAACATCTTGCCCTTTTTATATTTTAGATGCAATTTTATGCATAGGTTGTTTTTCTGAAAAAACAAATGTCACCAGTTAAGTTTTTCCCCCACCCTCGAAGCAAGCTAACTCTATCGAGTGACTAGGGATGCGCAAGTGAACCACGTAGGACCACGTAGGACCGCTGGGCTCACCAGGTACCTAGTATCATTAGAGAGCGACTGCCGAATCTCCTAGTGCCATGTAGCACGGAGCTGTAACACATCGTTAGAGGCTTTGAGACAGTGCCTTGTCAAGCCGTTCTCGGCGGGTAGAGAACAAAGTTTAACTAAAAATTATGCAGGGCGCATGTATGACAGATGTGTGCACAGAAAATAGAATCAAAACAAGAAAGGAGAACACCAAAGGAAACTTCATTAGATATCTGAATAACAAAGACTTAGGTATATATCTTAGTCTAGAGGTAGAAGCGGATGAGGTGCTCGACATGCCAGGAGTTGGACTCCTTGACACCCTCTAATGTCTCCAACTGATAGGACGTTGGGCGTGTGACAGTCTTAATCCTAAACGGCCCTTCCCATCTGAATGATAGCTTGTGCAGACCATCTGTCTTCTGGATTCGCCGTAACACCAAGTCACCTACTATGAATATCCTGCCTTTGACGTTGTGGTTGTAGTAATGTCGCATTGATGCTAGGTACTTAGCCATCCGAGCACAGGACTCAAGGGCTACTTCTTCTTTGGAAATGAGGTCGACTTCCCTAGCGTCGTCTGAGGCTTCTTCGTTGTAAAGCTGGACACGCGGTGAAAGGGGTGTTACCTCAGCTGGTAAGACAGCTTCGGATTCAAACACCATGAAGTATGAGGAAACTCCAGTGTTACGATTGGGCTGGGTATGGAGTCCCTAGACCACGGCAGGTAATTCCTTGAGCCACTGACCAGGTTTAAGCTCCTCGTCATCTCGGTATACCCGTCTGCACAGGGCGTCGAGGATCATTCTGTTAGCTCGTTCCACCTGTCTGATGAGCGGTGGAGACATATTTAACCTTGATGCTGTTATCATTGCAAAAGTCAAAGAACTCGCTGCTGGTGAACTGAGAGCCTAAATCGGTGATGATGGTATTGGGTATACCAAACCGGTGGGTGACTTCATCGAGGAACTGTATCACCTTTTTGGATGAGGCCTTCTTGACGGCTTTGTACTCGATCCATTTGGAAAACTTATCGATGAGCACAAAAACACATGTGTGTCCGCCAGGAGCCTTCTTGAAGGGGCTGATCATGTCAAGTCCCCAGCATGAAAATGGCCAAGTGACCAGGATGGTCTGGAGTTCAAGCGTAGGAACATGAATCTACTTGGCGGACATTTGGCAATTCTTGCATTGGCGCATGTAGTCTTCTGCATTAGAGATGGCTGTCGGCCAATAGAACCATGCTCGGTAAGCCTTGCTGACCAGCGTCCGGGATGCTACATGGTTACCACAAGTGCCCTTGTGAATATCCTTCAGGAGCCTCAAACCCTCTACTTGGGTGATGCATTTCTGGTAGATTAGGGACCTTGGGGCCTTGCGCATCAGCTCGCCATTAACCATGAGGTAGGCACGGGCTCTGCGGATCAACTATTGGGCTTCGACCTTATCTTCCAGAACAAGGTTGTCATTCAGGTATCTGACAAAGGGCTCTCTCCAATCGGTATGGGGAGGCGCTACCTGCTTGGCTGGCTGATCCGTCGATGGCTGCTCGATACCGTTGTCAGATCCCTGCTGGCCGGGGAGCCTGGCTCAACCTCTACTGCTTTGCCACCGAGCATCACTACGAGCTGGTCGATAGTGGTGCTAGGTGTGGGTGCTTAGTAAGCCTGATCGGAGATTGAAGGCTTGATCAAATCTTCGACGAAAACACCAGGTTGTACCTATGCTTGGGATGATCCGAGTTTAGATAGCTCATCGACACCTGTGTTCTCAGAGCACGGAACGTGGATGAACTTCAATCCATAGAACTTGTTCTTCAGCTTGCAGATCTCAGCAACATAGGCATCCATCTTTTCGTTGACAACATCCCAGTCCGAGTTGACTTGGTTGATGACCAGAGTAGAATCTCCGTACACCAAGAGCCGTTACATGCCAAGCTCGACTGCAATGCGGAGGCCATGTAGGGCTGCTTCGTACTCGGCCACATTGTTCGATGCCTTGAAGTGTATGCGCAAGACATAACGGAGTGTGTCCTTGGAAGGAGAGATGAAATAGACCCCTGCCTCGGCGCCATTGATGTTCAAGGAACCATTGAAGTACATCTTCCAGTGGTCGGGAGACGTGTCGGCCAGGGGCAAGTTAAGATCCGACCACTCCATAATGAAATCTACCAGGGCCTGAGACTTCACAGTGTTACGACTGTGAAAGTTCAGCGTGAACTCGGATAGCTCTAACGCGTATTTGACAATACGACCACTGGTGTCTCTGTTGCGAAGGATGTCGCCAAGTGCGGCTTCTATGACTACCATGATCTTATAGGTTTGGAAGTAATGGAGGAGCTTCCGTTTGGTGATTAGGAGTGCGTACAGTAGCTTCTACACATGCTTGTATCTCTGCTTGGTCTCGTTGAGGACCTCGCTGACGTAGTAGACCGGGCGCTGCACACCATAGACGTGCCTGGGTTCCTGGCGCTCGACCACCATCATGGTACTGACCACGTTAGTTGTGGCAGCGATGTAGAGCAAGAGCTCCTCGCCTTCTCGCGGGACCATGAGTACTGGAGGAGTTGCCAGGTACTCCTTGAGCTGTGTGAAAGCCTTGTCGGCCTCTTGCGTCCATTCGAACTTCTCCTTGGTTTTGAGAAGTTTGAAGAAGGGGAGCCCTTTTTCGCCCATGCGAGAGATGTAGCGACTAAGGGCTGCCATGCAGCCGGCAAGCTTCTGAATATCTTTGATGTTTCATGGTGGTTGCAAATCCAGCATGATCTGAACCTTCTCAGGATTCGGGCGTATGCCGTCCTGGCTGATGACGTTGCCGAGCAGGACCCTAGAAGGGATGCCAAAGACACACTTGTTGGGGTTGAGTTTCCACCAAAAGTTGTTGAGGGCCGCAAAGATTCGTTTGAGGTTGGCCACCAATGTATGGGCCTCCCTGGTCTTCACCACCACGTCGTCGACGTATGCCACGGCAAGATCATCGGCAATCTCATGCTCCAGGCAGGCCTGGATGGCCCTCTGGTAAGTAGCTCTGGTGTTCTTGAGGCCAAACGACATGGTCGTGTAGCAGCAAGCACCAAAGGGGGTGATGAACGCGGTCTTCTCCTGGTCCTCCAACTTGAGGGCTATCTGGTGATAACCCGAGTAGCAATCTAAGAATGAAAGAAGCTCGCAACCTACAGTAGAGTCTACGACCTTGTCGATTCAAGGGAGATTGAAAGCCTATTTAGGGCAGTGTTTGTTGAGATCGGTGTAATCAATGCACATTCTGCATTGCTTATTCTTTTTGAGTACAAAAACTAGGTTGGCTAACCACTACGAGCGATACACCTCTTTGATGAAGCTAGCTTCTAGGAGCTTTGCTACTTCTACCCTAATGACTTCCTTACAGTCATGAGCAAAGCGACGCATCTTCTGCTTGATGGGCTTTGCTGTCTTTGAGACGTCAAGGTAATGCTCGGCCTTTTCCCTCGGGACACCAGGCATGTCGGCGGGTTTCCACGCGAACACGCTGATGTGCTCTCAAAGGAATTGGAAGAGCGCGTCTTCCTATTTGGGGGAAGGGTAGCCCCGATCTTGGTCATCTTCGAGGGATCATTGGGGTCGAGCTAGATCTCCTTGTGCTGCTTGGCCTTGTTGGACGGTGCCTTCTCAACATCTACACTGGTGTGTTCCAGAGCGTGCTTCAACTCCTCAACCTCCGCAGCTGCATAGGCAGCGGACTCGCACGTGCGTGCTGTGAAGACGTTGCTGCGCCGAGACAGGATACCTTGCTTGGTTGGCATCTTTAGCACGAGGTACCCGAAGTGAGGAACCGCCATGAATTTGGTGATCCCTGGTCTGCCGAGAATGGTGTGTTATGTGCTCTCGAAGTCAGCCATGATGAAGGTGATGTATTCGATGCGGAAGTGCTGCTTCATCCCAAATTGGACGGGCAATGTGACTTGCCCGAGGGGGTACGATGGTTTCCCTAGCATAATGCCCCAGAACAGAGAGTTGTTTGGCTTGAGGTCATTGTAACCTAGCCCTAGCTCCTTGAAGGCTGGGAAGAACAAGATGTTCAGGCAGCTGCCGCCATCGATGAGCACTTTCTAGAACCGAGTACCGACTATCACCGGGTCGAGGACCAGCGGGAAACGACCAGCATCGGGGATTCTGGCCCACATATTGTTGTGGCTAAATGTTATGGGCCGCTTGGACCATGCGGGTGCCTTCACATCTACGACGAGACCGTCAGCCTCTTGGGTGGCCATGATGGCTCGCGTCAACAACTTTTTGTCATTGGCGTTCTCCAGCCCGACTTTGCCACCAAAGATGATGGCGGTGACATTCTTCATGGGATCCCTGTAGGTGTGCCGTGGGTCGGCGTCTTTGTCTTCTTCTTTTTTGGCGTCTTCTTGCTGGACAAGGTCCTTAGCCTTGGACTTGGGAGCGGGGCGTGACTTCTTGTTAGCCAGCCTATCGAGCGCCTCCTTCAAGACCCTACACTCACCCAGCGTATGACCTTTGCCAAGGTGCCGAGGGCAGTCTTGGCTAATGACCTTGTTGAGCTCTTCATTGTTCGCCCTCTTCTGGCCCTTCACCGCGTTGACAGAGGTGTCATTCCGGTTATGCCGACCACCATTGTAGGAGTCCCGACCACGTCGCTTGAAGGACCGATCGTCATCGCGACAGTCGGGCTCGCGGTGGCCTCGATGGTTGCGGCGATCGTTCTATCAATATGGTCTATGGTCTTGGTTGCTATCACGGTCAGGGTCTTCATCACGGCGTTAGCCTCGTTGGGGGGACAGGATCCGCCTCATTCAGCTCATCGTCAAGATGAGTGAACCTATGAGTGAGGGCGAGGAGGTCTTCCATGGTTCTCGGCTACTTGAGGAGCAGCTCCTTCTTGAGGTCAAGGCCACGTGGTTGGACCAGGCCGGCAACGAAGAGGTTAATCCCTTCTGCTGGGGTGACGTCGATGACATGATTCCATGTGTCAGAGAAGCGCCGGATGTACTATCACAGCGATTCCCGTGGATGGTGGCGTACTTGTTTCAAAGTGTACTTGGTGTTTGGCTGTACACAGGTGGGCTTGAAGTTGTCGATGAACATCTACCTGAGCTGTGACCAGCTGTGGATGCTACCGGGATGCCGAGGGAGCAACCAGGAAGTAGCGGCATTGTTCAGAACCACCGGGAGGTAGTTGGCCATGACGTACTGATCGCCTCCTGCCGCCCGGACAGCCACTTCTTATAGCATGATCCAGTGCTCAGGATCGTCCTGCCCATCATACGTCTTGATGTCTCCGATCCAAACATTCTTTAGCCAGAGGATGGCCTTGAGTCCTTTTGAGAACGGGGCCGGCCCGCTCGTGTGTTGCCAAGTGTGGTACCATTCATCAAGATGGTCACGAAGGTCGCGATCTTGGGGCTGCTCTACTTCCTAATTGCGCTCGACACGACGGTTGGCCTTCTGCCTGTTGGCGCGCTGGCGATTACCGCGCTAGCGCTGCTTGGTGTGCGGTACCTCTCGTGGAGCCTCATCAGCGTTGGGTTGCTGAGGTTGTTCGAGCAGAGGCCCTTCATGATTAGATGTGTTGTCGGCGCCGTTTTCTTCAGGTTGGCGTCGACGATTGCACCGGGACCACCACGACCGATTTGACGTGGTCAGCGACCCAATGGAGCGGAGCTCTAGCACCTGTGCTTCAGCAGCGATCCAAAAATCGTGGATAGCTTCGACCCCGGGTGTGTTCGGGGGAAGGTAGTTGAGCCTGTCCATAGCCACCGCGATGTTGGCCGTGGGGGTTTCATGGATGACTTGGTTGCCGACCACGTTGAACTCACAGTTGAGGTTGCGCTGGAGGCGGCGCAGCTGAGGGCCTGCACCGTTGTTGCCACCATTGTTGGTGATGTTCGCGTCCTATGTTTCTTGGAGGCATTGTTGCTCCCAATTGGTGTTGCACCCTTCTCATGCTTGCCTCTCCTATTCTGCCTCATTTGGGACAGGGGCTCATCCACGCTGACCGCGAACACCGCACCGTTGAAACCAGGTGGAGTCTTGGGGGTGCTTGGTGCCAAGTCAGGTGAATGGATCTGGTGGTTGGGCGTGGCAGGGTTCTGCTCCTCGATGTGCTACCGACTCTGGACCTCAGGATCCTCTTCGTCAGAGAGGAGGAATTCAGTAAGGTTGCAGGAGACGGAGGGCGTCCAATCGAGCTAGGACGTTGGATCTGACATCTCGTCGTCTTTGGGGATCGTGGTGCCTGACCTAGGATGACTCTGTTGCAAAGCCACCAAACTGACCACAGGTCGTGGATCTTCCAGGACCAAGATCAGACTGGGATCTAGGTCTATAGACGGTCATCACATCACCAGGAAGCACTCTGCAGGGTCATGAAGGACGCGGCCACATTGCTCAACCCGTGCGGGAAGATGGGTGTGTTGCAGCTTGGGCCGGGGACGATCAGATCTGCCAGCCCCGGTGTAGATTGGATCTGCTATGCTTGGCACTGCTGCCTGCTCTCTGCTTGGGACAGGCGAGCGGTGCGGCTGTGCGCATGCCGGCGGAGGCGTGCATTGAGGTATTCATCCGGCCTGACCGGGGGCGGAGCCCGGGCGGCCGCCAGAGTTAGATCTGGTCAGTGCGGGTGGCGAGGCTGACTGCGCGCAGGGCGCTGCTTACGACACCCCTGGTCAGGCATGAGCTGTTGTTGACAGTGCTGCATCATCGTAGGAGGCCTGCCTTGGCACGTGGCCGGTGGCTCTCCTCTGTGGTCGGCAGGCGGTGCTCGGGCTGGAGCCAGATCCTGATCTGGTCGGCGTGGACCACCAGCTTGGCTCGTACGTCCTTGCTGGTGCCGAGCGTTGCCGACCCGATGGACAGGTGGCAGCCCACGGACCATGGATAGATGGTCTGCGCGACGTGGCTGGTTGGTGCGGTTGCACCGTCGAGATCGGACAGGGGTGAATTCCAAGTACTCTTCACGGAGCCGCGCATGAGCGGACTCCACGTACTCGAGGAGCTCAGCTAGACCTGCTCTGTACCGGTCGATAGCGTTGATGAGGTCAGAGTTGTCGATGCACCTCCTCTGGTAGCGAGGAAGCCGCCAGTTCGCCGCTGGCATAGCCATCATCTCCTCCCTTGTCATGGGCGGCTCCGAGATCTGAGTCGTCAGAGTCGTGGTCGGCACGGTCGGTGCTGGGTCGACAGCGCTGTAGCCGGAGCTGGGACCGGCTGCTCTACTCTCACGAACATGAGGGATGCCGTTGCGCCGGTGGTCCATGTGAAGGAGCCGACAGTGAGGGAGACGCCCGCCTTGAAGTCCATGGAAGCTGGGAAGGATACCATCCTGATCGCCTGTTGATCGAATCGCGCACCCCTACCTGAGGCGCCACTGTCGATGAAACCTTGTCGGCAGTCTACCACGGGATACCCCGAGGTAGTAGATTGCGGTGGGGAGCGCGCTAAGATCTACGATTGAGATGTTGAGACACAAGACGAACATATGGACAACCGGGGTTTATCTAGGTTCAGGCTGCTTGAAAGCGTAATACCCTACGTCCTGCGTCTCTGCTACTGTTTTGTTGAGTATCGGAGTACAATGCAATGAGATTAGATGTGTTCTAGGGGGTCCTTGCCCGCCTTATATAGTGGGGTGGGGGCAAGGTTACATATCTAGGGTTTCCCTATGGTCGGTTACATTGAGTCATATCTTTTGAGGACACAACTAGATCTAATCCGACTAAGACTCCTTGTCTTGCGTGCCAAGTAGTCTTCTTGTCCCGCGCAGCCCGCCGACCTGGTCGGTACCGGACCACGGGCTCTGTCTTATAGTCCGGCCCACCGATCAAGATGATGATGGACCAGCCTTCGTCTTCTGGTCTAGGCCGTCTTGTACCGAACAGCCCAAAGTATGGCCGTAAGGGTATATGGGGTCTATACCCCCATAGGTGGTGTTCAGACCCTCCAGATCATCAGCTTTGGGAAATTTGATTCAATGCTGCCATATAACTGCATTTTGTATGCCGATTTGGCTGTGTATTTGCCAGATGCATCATGCTTCCAGATTATTTGATCTTCCTCGTCGCTATCTAGTTGAGGCATATTTGAATGCAGCAGCTGCCATAGTGCAAAGAATTCAGTTAAGAGGGCGTTGTTAAGATTGTAGGCAATATCCTTGATCCATTTTCCATCTTGTATTGCATCGTATACTGTTCTGAATTTTCTCCGGCTGTGGCCATATAGGAGTGGGAAACGGTCGAGCAGCCGTCGCCCATGCATCCAGCTTGAGTGCCAGAAAATTGCCCTTCGACCATTGTGGACCGTTACTGAGGTTGCAGCAGCAAATAAGGCCGCATCATTATCATCAATTGGCAGCTCCATCCCTACCCAAGCACGCTGTGGTTGTGACCATGAGTGCCAGAGCCATCTGAGCCGGAGCGCTCTACTGAATCTGTCCAGGTCCAGAATGCCCAGCCCACCGCACTCGGTTGGCATTGCAACAAATGTCCATGCCACTTTGCATTTGCCACCGGAGATATCCTCGTCACTAGCCCACAGGAAGCGACGGCGAGCTTTGTCAATGTCTTCTGTCAGCTGCTTAGGTACTTTGAGGGCCAAGAGGAGATAGATAGGAATCGCACTGACTACCGAGCGTACCAGCTCGCGTCGCCCAGCCATGTTCAGCAACCTCCCGTGCCATCCTGCTAGCCTTGACCTTGTCTTGTCTAGAACATGTTGCAAATGCACGAGCTTCAGCCGGCCAAGCGTCAATGGCAGCCCCAGGTACGTAACCGGGAAGGATGCCTGCTGTCCTGTAAATGGCTTCAGAACCTGATCAAGATTGATACTTGAGCATCTGATTGGGGCAACAATGCATTTCGCGAGGTTGAGTTTGAGTCTAGTAGCATTGCCAAATTGTTCCAGAATGCCCAGGAATGCTTGGAGTTCCTCCATGACTGGGTTGAGAAAAATAACCGCGTCATCTGCATACAAGGATAGCCGCAGTTTTGCATGTCTCCCTCTAAGTCGGGTTAGAATCCCATCTTCTGTGGCAATATCTAAGATTCTCTGGAGGGCATCAACGGCAAGAATGAACAAATATGGGGACAGCGGATGTAGGAGGGCATCAATGGCAAGAATGAACAAATATGGGAACAAATATGAACAAATATGGGTATGGTCGGTGAATGCAAGAGTGGTGACTCATCGTTGTACTTGTACAATGTTGACTCGGATGGTCCCCCGCATATATGCCGCTATGCATTCACGGACCATACCCATATTTTTTTTTGATCTCTGCCGATTATCCGTTCAGGCCGAAAACGTACACGCGCATGCAACTAGAAGCTTCGCCTCTTCTAGAGATTTTAGCTTTAACATATCACCAGTGCGTCACCTCTCTCTTTCTTTACGATGTAGAAATTTGTTGGCGTCAGAAGATGACACTTGTCTATCCTGCCGCATGGAAGACTCAGCTCGATGGCACCCTTTTATTTTCTTTTCCCTTTTTTTTAAGGTATCAAAATAGTGAAAGACCCATGCATGTTCCAGCTGTGAAAAAAAATGACCACTTTCCAAGCTTTAGTCATCTTCAGTACAAGGATTAAGGATAAGATCATGATCATCCAAAAAGTAATAGTAATAACCAGTTATTATCCATGGTGAGTGGCTTGCATTGGACTGCTCTCGCGCACATCTATCCATATCGTTACTGAAGATTGAACCTACTAGCAATCTTCAATGGCATCACATCCCAGATTCCTAGTCTATGATGAAATCAAATACCGAGTTCTGCAGAACTAACATAATGCCAAACTCACCCGCATGCATATCGATTAGGCCGGCCGCGCCCCATGGCCTCCACAGCGTCCGCACTCGCGCCGGCCATGGCGGATCCGGCGGCGACGGAATCGCCGGTTCTAGCACCGGCGGCCATGGATCCGTCGTAGGTAAGCATCCTCTTCATCCCCTCTCCTCTAACTCCGACGAGCACCCACTTCTTTCTCAACTCCGATGGACTATAGATTGCCAGCCGGTCGTGGGAGGAATGGAAGACAGGCGGCATGGATGGTCGTCGGGCGTCTTAGCGAGCCCTGGCGGCGGCGGTCGGGTCAGGTCTAGGGCGGGGGCGCCATGGCCAGACTTCGGCGGAGCTCGCCAGAGTTCGAGATGGCCACATCGTGGTAGGGGCAGGGGGTGGGGGAAGGGAAGAAGGTGGTCGCCGCCGCGGTAGCGTCTCAATGACCGCCGGCAGCGGGCGGTGGGAAGCATGGCGGTCGGAAGTGGGGCAAGAAGGAAAAGAAGAGAGAGACGCGTGGCGCGTACGAACAGGTATATGCAGGCCAGGCCGCTTCCGCTTGCACATGCAGGCGTTAGCGACGTCCTAAGGATTTTGCTCGGAACTTTCGCATTATCGCCGCCGTAGTGGATGCCTCGTCAGCCACCACCATGTACGTGAGTGCGTTCTGTGATTGACGCGTGTCGAATACTCCCACCATCTGAGCCTATAAAAACTGTGGCATGGGAGGTTTCGTTTTGCACAACATCTTCACAAGCTACAGCTGCACCACACACAACAGATATATACTCCTAGCTCGGACTCGGAGCAAAGAGAACAGCTAGTAGTCGCGACGATAGTGTCTGTGATTTGCAAGCGAGAACCGAGTGAGCATTCATATGGCGGACCAAGTGAGCATTCATATGGCGGCGTCTCTGGTCAGCCAGAACGGCGGCAGCGGCCGGTGCAGGAGGGTCCACGGCAGGAGCTGCGGTGGCCGGTACGAGATGGTCCACGCCAGGAACTGCGGTGGCCGGAACGAGAGGGTCCACGCCAGGAGTGGCGGCCGCCGGTCAGCGGCGGCGGTGAAGCAGCTGCTGTCGAGGTTGAGGCGCTCTTGGAGGAGACGCTCGGCGCGGTCGAGGCGAAGCGCGGCCAGGTTCGGGTATGATCTGCATAGCTACCACCAGAACTTCGACGACGGCGTTGCCTCCTCCGGCCACCACCGCTTGTAGCTGTACTGTACCTAGCTAGTGTACAATAGTTCCCTCTTACCACTTATGTACTTATGATTGCTACACTGTTACTAGCTTGTGCAGTCATTTGACTCTTTATTTTTGATGGAAGTCATTGACTGATTATATGTAATGTACGTAAGAGTAAATATGCGATCAAGATTAGCAGAATGATGCTATGTTGTAGAGCTATATTAATTTGAAAGCTTCGAGTGGCATACGCGAGCCAAAGAGCTCTGTAAGAATAGAGCAACATCTGCCCAAACATGTAGCTTCTTGTAGATTTTCAGGAGATAAGCAAAACTTAAATGCTAAAGGTAGATGGCCGGCAAGCACTGGTTTTTCAGTACTGATTATGCTGGAAGACCCAGAAGAAACTAAACGCAACTAAAAAACCAAATCGCATCAGTTTGGCGTGATTGATCATCCTGAGATCCGCTGGGTCCATTATTTGCTTCCTTCCGCCTCTTAGTTATCAATCGAGGCTATGGACAAAGGACCGACCTTACATGTTGAGCCCTCCAAAATTTTTTGGATGTATATTTTTCTAGTTAAAATATCCACCTAGGTATTCCTAGGTTCATAATTTTGACTTAAATATACTTGTACCCATATTTTTTCAGTGTATGTCACTTAGTTTTGCGTGAAAATGAATTACTGGGTTACTAAACTTTTCTAGTGGTACATGACAGGTCCATGTTGCCCATGTCAATACGTGGCAATTGACGTTCGTGGCATGATGGACATTGACCCATGTAATCCACGTGTGATGTAGATCGTGTTTCTCTTCTTTTATCCTTTGCTCTCTCTATACAACTTCTGGTGACACTTGACTCTCTAGTTGTCACCACGATTTTAGGGACCTTATATAAAAAAAAACTTATGATGTTTTTTTGGTGCATAATACCTATCATAGGCGGTAATAGCCACAAACCGGCATTGATAGATAGACAGTCACTGCTAGCTACAACCGGCGGTGATAGTCCATGCCAGTAGTAATATATTGACTATCATTGTCAATTGTAGACACAAACCATACTAAAATCCATTACTATCGGTGACCGCTGAAACCATAAATCGACAATGATAGTTCAATAATTATGGCACGATCTGTGGTAGGGTAAAAGAGCCTCTTGGAATTTATATGGCAGGAAAGTGATTTTGCCCCCTCCCCCCCAAAAAAAACTCTCCAACAACTCTTTAAATTAGATTTCCAAAATTAGTTGTCCTTTATTCTAGATTTATCACTAGTAAAAAAGAAAACACAATTAACTCTGTAGAGTGCACACATGATATATAGAAAAACGGTTCGAGGATGAAAATTTATGAAGGAGTACTATTTATTGAAATGGTTTTCCAAACATGATTAGTCAGTGAATTAAAAAGATCTTTAAGATCCATGCAGGCAGCAGCATCATCAAATCAGGAAAAGCTAATCATGATGATACCTCAAATGAAGCCACCGATCTCTCAAGGCGAAGGAAAGAAAAATTGGCATCGGTCCGAGCAGAACCTCAAAAGCAAGATTGATGACTCATACATGCTTTTGACCATTCCACCACCACCATTCAAAGACCATGATTTTTGTCAAAAAGAAAAAAAAAGACCATGGCATTCGTTTTTGTGATGTGCTGATCATCATATCTGTTTAGGCTAAATACGCACACATGCAACTAGAAACTTTGCCTCTTCTAGAGATTTTCACTTTAACAAACACTACAGAAGTTGGTTGGCTTTTGTTGGTATCTGTAGCTCTTTCGGTTTGTTTCTGCAGCCAAAGTTGCAATCTTTTTTCTTGTCTTTAAGTCTTGAACCTTCATTGATATTTGTATTGTATTTGTATTGTTTGAATGCCACAGTCAAAAACACACTTGAGATCTATTGATAGGACCCCCTTCGTGGTTGGCAACTTGAGTAGTAGATAAGGGTAATGTGGTAGCACGATTCAAAATCTGTTACCTCAAATTTGATGAGCTCGGTCCGATAGCTCTCTGGCGTCCCAAACGTTATTGATAGAGTTATTTGGGCAAGCGGAGTTGTATCTTTGCCGGGTACTATCCCACAGAAAGGTGTGTTTGTAGGTGTCACCAATCCCTCATAGGTTAGGTTCATTTTCTTCAACGTATCTGAGAATATGATATTGAGGCCAGCACCTCCGTCGATGAGTACTTCTGTGATTGTGACCCCTGCAAAAGTTGGGCCTAGGATGAGTGGGTAGCATCCTACATTTGCTGCGCTAGTCCATTGATCTTCTCTTGTGAATTGTATTGGGTATTCGGGCCAATTTAGGTATCTTGGTGTGGCAGGTTCTGCTGATGATTGCTCTGTGTGTGATAGCTTCTCTTGTCGTTTGCTCTGGAACCCGGTACTCCTGAGAATACGACAGTTATGGTCCTTTTAGGCTCTTGGTACTTTCCTCTTATTCTGTTGTCTTCCTTCTTTGGTTCTTTTTTTTTCTCAAATCTTGTAAAAATTCTTCTTCTTTGCGGAGCGCTATTTGAAGAATCTATAGTCTCCCAGTTTATGGCCTGAATTCGGATGGTATATGCATTGCATGTTCTCTAGATCTTCTAGCCTTTTGTCTCTGTTATATCTCCTCTTGTTATCTATTGCAGCTACCATATTGTCAACCCTGCTCTTTTAAATTCTTCATTGTTATTAGGGTTCTCATTGCAGAAATCTTTGAATTGCTGTCTGGTAAAAATCTCGTGTGAATAGGCATCAATGACTTCTCTTTCGGTAATGTCGTGTACTTATGCTATGAGTTTTGCAAATTTTCGATAGAAATCTCTGTGGCTTTCCGTATTCTTTTGTTGTAAGCCTTTCAACTCAGATATTCTATTTACAGCAAACTTACATGCTAGCAGCCACCACCGCCAGCAGTGCCGACAATAGCGCCGACCTTTGGACGATCTGATCATTCCAAGGTCATGAATCCTGCTAATAGCTAGCTACTAACACGTAAGTTTGCTATAAATAGACACTGGGACATTTCTCCTCGATTGTGTCATTCGATGCTAAGCTTGGATTCCATATGATTGTCACTGATGTTTGAAACATTGGACAACAATTTGCAACTAACATATGTACCTCAAAATTTGCATTCAATAAAGAACAGAAGCAGAAGATGAACTTCAAATCGAAGCATCTTGTAGTTACAATGATTTTTTTCCCAACTGGCGCCTTTGAGAAAAGAATAGCTCGGATTTAGAGAACTACAATAATTTCTATCTGTCTCATCGTTGCAACATTGGTGAATGCCAAAAGTAGGGCCTATTTGGATCAACTAGGACTAGTGAATAATTAACTAGTAGTTAGCTAACTAGTAATTAGTCCAGTATCGTTTGGATCCAAGAGCTTATGAGTAATCATATCTCGATACAAAGCTATTTATGCCCCTGACTTCCTGTCGCAGCCACTAACAATAGAAGTTTGACTGACAATAGAAGTTTGTTGTAGATATACATACACTAGAACATTTTTATGTTTTGCCACATTTTTACCTCGGTTATTGTAGTGTTCATCTGATGCTAGGCATTGTCAACCTCAAACCCTTGGGTAGCTGGACCACGACTATGCAATTCATAGTCGCGTTCCATGGTGGGAGGCAAGATTTTACCCCTCAGCGATCCGTGGTTTGTTAGAGAAGAGAGAGATTAGGGAATAATCCTTGCTTAATTCCTTCAAGTGCCGATTACAAGATTATATGTCCCAAGGCCTCAACTAACAGGAGAAACATACTCCTTTAATTGAGGAACTGAAAATGGAAACTAATCCTATCCTTCCTGATCTAGCCACTGGCGTTGGTTGCACCATTGTGCCATCTGCCTTGGTCACCGCGCGTTCCGCACGATCGGCAGCATGACGCACGTCGCGGGCCCGTTGCTGCCTGGAGTAGGTGCACCCCCACATGACATCTCTCCTCCTGTCAAGGGACAGCTCGCCCTCAAGCTGGAACGCTGGGTATTTGGCGATGAATGTCTCAAGATCTTCCCATGTTGCGGACGCCATAGACTTGCGCTGTCACCGGACAAGGACCTGGCACACACCGCGTGCCAGACGGAAGCGAACAACGTGCTCGGGCTCCAGGACCACCGCACCATGATGAACCAGCGGCAGCGGCGGAGGCATGTCCAGGGTCAGCCCATGGAACTTCTTGAGGAGCCCCACATGGAAGATATGGTGGATACGAGCTCGGAGTGGCAGCACGAGGCGGAGCTTGCTGGTGACGCGGTAAGGCCCGAACCATGGCAGTTTGAAATTGTCGGTGATGACCTAGGACAGCGAGGCGGCCGCGCGCTACCGAAGGCAGACTAGCGCCCACTCTCCCACCCATGATACTCGACATGGCGGTGGGCGCGGTCGTAATGCAGTTTATGAATAGCCTGGGCCTACTCCAACCTGTAGCGGATGTCAGCGAGGAACTCCTCCCACTCCACCATGCTCTTGGCGTCAATGGCCTCCCGTCTGTCCCCCGGTTCATAGGACAGGATGGATGGAGGGTCATGCCCATAGACAACGCTGAACAACATGTCCTGCAGGGAGGTCTGATGGGCGGTGTTGAAGACGAACTCCACCCACAACAACTACCGCAACCACTAACATGAGCTGTCTCCCGTGAGGCAGTGTAGGTACATGATGATGATGCGGTTGGCCACTTCTGATTGACCATCTGACTGGGGATGGAATGCCATGGTCATGTGCAGCTTGGTGCCCATAAGGCACATGAGCCTGCACCAGAACCTCGAAGTGAAGACCAGATCACAGTCCGACACCATCGACTGTGGGAAGCCATGCAGCCGAACGATGTCGGCGAAGAAGGCTTGAGTGATGGACTTAACGGAGTACGGGTGTGCTAGTGGGATGAAGTGGCAGTACTTGCTGAACCTGTCCACCATTGTCAAGATGACGGGCTTGCCCCGGGCACAAGGAATCGCTTCAATGAAGTCAAGCACGATGTCTGTCCAGATGCCCTATGGCACCGCAAGGGAAGAAGCGAGAAGACCTGCCAGGTGTAGGTGTTTGGACTTTTACCTCTGGCACACGACGTAGGCGCGCACAAGATCCTGCACTAGTTGTTTCATGTTAGGGAAATGAAAGTCACGGCGAAGTCGGTGTAGCGTGCGTCGGACTCCTTCATGCCCGTCCTCATGAACCACCACCATGATCTCTTGGACCAGGGGAGTGGCTAGAGGGATGTACAGGCGGCCCACAAACTAGACCATGCCATCAACGAGGGACCAGGGTACCCCACGAGCGTCGATGTAGACTTTGTCCCTAATGGCGATGAGGGTAGGGTCGGTGTCTTGTGCTTGGTGGAGGCGCGAGATGAAGTCGAAGCACGGGCCCGAGAGCGCGAGGATGGTGGCGCCGTCGTCCATGTCATGACGGGACAGCGCGTCCACCACTGCGTTTGCTGCCCCAGGCTTGTACTCGGTGGAGAAATCGAAGCCCAACAGCTTCCACACCCAATGGTGTTGGTGAATGGTCGCCAGCCTCTGGTCCAGCAGGTACTTGAGGCTGTAGTGGTCCGTCTTGATGAGGAAGTGGCAAACCCAAGGGTATGGCCTCCAGTGCTGCACGGCGTGCACCAGGCCGATGAGTTTGCGCTAGTATGTGGCAAGGGTGTAGTGATGAGGCGCGACAGGCGGACTGAAGAACACGATCGGGTGGCCGTGCTAGATGAGCACCGTGCCGAGGCCATGCAAGGATGTGTTGCACTCAACAGTGAATGGCTTGGTGAAGCATGGCGAGGATCAGGACCGAGCTGACTGTGGCATTGAGGGCGTTGAACACCACAGCCACCGCCTTGTTCCAGGCAAACCCTTCTTTTTAGGAGGGCTGTCAGAGGCACGGTGATGATGCCGTAGATATGGACAAATTTGCAGTAGTAGCCCATCAAGCCGTGCACTACTCACGCCAAGTGAGGTATTGGCTAGTCACGGATGGCCTGCACCTTGGCCGGATCCATGGTGACGTCAGCCTCGGAGATGACATGGCCCAAGTATGCCACGGAGGCGACTCCGAGGCGCACTTGGTACACTTGATGAAGAGCATGTGCCGCCGCAGCTCAGACAGCATGACATGGAGGTGGCGTAGGTGATCCACCCATGTCTTGCTATAGATCAAAATATCATCAAAAAAGACAAGTACAAAGCGGCGAAGGTAGGATGGGAGTACATCTTTCATCAAACTTGGAATGTCAGCGGGGCATTGCACAGCCCGAACGGCATCACCAAGAACTCGTAGAGTCCATCATGGGTGTAGAATACCATCTTGTGGACGTCTTCTCACCACATCCGCACCTGGTGGTACCCCGAGCGTAGGTCCAGCTTGGTGAAGAAGCAAGCGCCATGGAGCTCATCGACGATGGGGATGGGGAATGCGTCCTTGATGGCAAGCATGTTCAATGCTCGGTAGTTGATGCAGAACCACCATGAGCCATCCCCCTTCTTGATGAGGAAGACTGGTGAGGAGAACGTCAATTCACTGCGGCGAATGGTGCCCTACTCGATCATGGAGGCACACTGCTGCTCGAGTTTGTCCTTGTGGGCCCCTGGGAACTGGTATGGGCGGACGGCCACTGGGGACGCACTAGGATTGAGGACGATGGTGTGGTCATAGGCGCGCTAGGGCGATAGACCCATGGGCTCGGCGAAGATGTCCCTGAAGGAGGTCAGCAACTCATCCAAAAGGGATTCACTGGCCATTGCAGCGTAGGTCCCTGGTGCATGGGCCGACGGGACACCTGACCAGTAGAGGGTGTGGCCGATGTACTGGAACATCATGGTGTGCTCGATGAAATCCCAGACGATCGAACCAAGGGTTTCCATCCATTATGTTCCCAAGACCAAGTCGAACCCTGCAAGCGGCATGACAAAGAGATCGACAATGAAATCAGCGGTGTTGATGGTGAGCGGCGCTTTGCGGATGACCCCATGTTGGCAGTCCTTAGCGACAATTTTCTACCGCCAATATTAATCCAAAAAGGGACAAACTAAATACTTCTATGTACATATACTTTACTATTGACCGAACTCCACTTGTACTGGAAGAATTATCACTATGCAGGAAATAAACCAAGTATAGGGAATATTTACAACAAAAGGTGCCTTTTGGCAAAGTGTATTTACCAAACCAGGGAAAGCTAGCCCAACCAAAGCACCTCTGGGACAAATCCACAATGCCACAGTAGACCAGGTCCAACATGAAGCCCACCGGCGAGACTGGTCGTGAACCAACCTAGGAGTGGGCTGGCCGCCGGACCTGGTCCGGCCGGACCACCCGAGAGGTGGTTCAGACCCATTCAGCTCATGTCGGTACAATCAATGCAAAGGAGGATGGTGCGCTGCTCGATTTTCCCAAAATACCCCTGAACTGCCTTTAGGATGCTATAAGAGGAGGGGAGGAGGCACTCTCTCAATACACACCAACACAAGAGCCTCTCTCCCTCACTTGTATCTTTTTAGTAGTTTTAGTTTGGTTAGTAGGAGCAAGGAGGAGCTACAATGTAGAGCTTGAGCATCTTGGAGATATTTGGTATGATCAATAGAATATTTTCATCCATGTATTCATCTTGTTCTTGTTCATCATTTATCATAGTTATGTTCTAGAACTAGAGCTAAGTTCTTGTGCATATAGAACTTTATGCTTATTCTTCCATACATACATGTTTAGACCTAGGGCTAAGTTGAGGTGATGAGTTCTTTATTAATTTAGTCTTGGTCAAAGTTGGTTTGCGGGATCGTCGTCCGTCCTTGTGGTGGGTGCTCTAGTAGATGGACCCCGGGAATGGGTAAGCCTTGATATCATGCTGGAGTAGTAGTCGATATGCTTAGACGTGGTGTCTAGGCTAGAGCTACATTTGTTTGCCTCGTTCTCGTATGGTTGAGGTGGTAGACGACAGGAAATGACCTTGTCTTGTCCGTCCTTTGTAATCCCGCACATCCGGGTTCGGCATAGAGTCGTAGGCTGGCAACGCTTCGCAGACCAAGTGTTATCCGGTGCCCGAAGTAGATCAATAGTGACCAGACTATTTTAGCTTAGAGTCCCTAACCCTAATATAACAAGCATGTATTTGTATGACTTTGCTATCTTAACATAGCTATTCAGGAATGCCTGCTCTAGTTTAGGTTAGTCTTTATTCTTTCTATTATCTTTATCCTTAAGATTGGCTCAAGTGTGTGTGTCTATTATCCAAATGCCTATCTTACTTTACCCCTGCTATGAACTTTGGTCTATTATATGATCATGTTATCTTGTCCATGTCCCTATTATACTCTTTTATACCATGCCTTTCTTTGGGACAATATAAATAATGATACCCTGAATACTTTCGAGTGAAATGCTACAACGGTATTTCCATGCACTTGTGGACTTGTTCTATGAATGCTATAGAATACCTTTGGGTGTTTCTTGGTGCCGTTGCTAGGATATACCAATTCTAACAACAATGCTAAGAAACTAGAAGGTAAATTCCCTTGTGATCTACCAATTCATAACCATGCAGGAGAAACCAGAACTACGGAGTATGGCCCCGACCCTTAGACTTCGAGCTTGCTTGGGGGAGGACTACAACAAGGTAACATATATCTTACATTCTCATCTCTTTTTGTTACAATGCTAAAATAAAAAACTATAGTAGAAATAAATAATAATAACAATAAATAAAAGTTTCCTTGTCAATAAAAGCAAGGACATGTGTCAAGTCAGTATGCACCTTTGGGTATTCTTGTTACTAACCATTTCAGGTTAAGATCAAGAAGAGTACGGGGTCATATGATGCTTGAGCACATGGAACAGGATCATCTACAAACCTTGATGCTCTTGGGTAATAAAACACACTCCAAAGGGGACCCTCAATCTACACTTGATTTTTAACACAAAACTCCAAGTGTGGGGGATGAGGGTAAGGATCCTTAGTTCCAAGCACACAGAGGGTCATCATAAAAAATGAGGATGATGTCAGCTTTTCCTTGTTTTACAAAAGAATGAGAAAAAAATGTGTAGAAAAAAAGGGAATATATGAAAAGAATAAAGGGAGAAAAAATAAGATAAAAAATGGAGGAGAGAGAAGGAGCAGGCTGGCCCCACATATCCAAAGAGTAACACCTATGGGTACCTGACTCTACCTAGCATTGCTTCCACAAGCAAGAAGGGCTCGCCTGCAAGCCTTTGCTACTACCATCAAGGCCATGGCCCATACACAAGACATGAGAGTGGTCTAGCCTAGAGGTCCACCTAGAAAAAGTCATCATGCAAACCGCGGTGATCGCTTCAATACTTCATCCATGCATGTTGTCGGTACATACACCTAGGTACGCAAAGGTAATGTTCACCAACTCATTTACTCGCATTTGTCTCCATGAAAATATAAAAAATCATACTCTTCCTCTGTTTACGTGATATGCTCTTAGTTTGGTTGTATTCACATGAGCGCACATGTGATACATCCATAGGCATTTTGAACTAAGCATGGTGCTTAGTTCAAAATAGCCTTCTTTAATCAATAATTTGACATGGTGTTGATTTTTGATTAATGAACTTTGAGTTGCTCTCATAAACAACGGAAGCAATCTTATATGGAGATAAAACAAGGCCTATTTTAAATTACTTAGCAACATTGTCTTCGCCTTGCTTGAGTTTTAGTAAAAGTTGGCTGAACAAACTTTCAGAAGAATAAACTCATGGCTCTCTTGTTCTCCTGTCAATGATTTCACATCTGTTGAATGAATCTTGGTTATCTTGTCATGCTTCCTTTCTCTATACTGGTAAGTTTTGGTTTGGAAGTGTTGGTCCGACATCTTTTTAACTAAGCACGGTGCTTAGTTTGAAGATTGGATGTGAGATCATACTTCTATAGGCTTTTTAATGTAAGCATGGTGCTTAGATTCTTGAGCCTTCCTTGGCAAATTAGACGTGGTGTCTAGTTTGATCTTTAAACTAAAGTTGCTATTATAGATTTTGGTTGATCATATGGACTAACCCTTGCAGGAATATATAAGTTTTATAAGGGTAAGTCTTAAGATGACAATAGAGATGAAACTTTTTTGGTGAATCAAAAAAAATAATTTTGACAATAAAAGAAAACCTTTCAACCCCAAGTATGTTGTCTTGTTATCTCGATGTCACCATAAGACAAGGTTGGGGGAGGGAAGCTTCCCAGCATGTTCAAAGGATGCCACTAACTGCAAATCAAGGCATACCATGCACTAGCTAGCAACATTCCAAGCTAAATCACTAAAGGTAAGTTAGAAGCTAGCTTGGGGGAGGGCTCCCACAAAGGTAACTCATATCTCAAATTCCCTTGAATAAATTGATTATCTTATAGAATGATGAGATATGACAATATAATTCCACTCTATATATGTGTTGTGGAAATATTTAGTTCTACCCTGTTGAAATGATGAATAGTTGTTCTATTTTATGTTTCTCTTATACCTGCTTTATAATCGAGCTTTCTCTAAAGTTTGGGTTTGTCAGCTAAAAATATCTCATTCTAAAAACTTGAACTAGTGGGATGCACATGGTTGATCTTGTCTAAGTTATGTCCTGATATGATATAGTGCCATAGACTGTGCTATGACATTGTTCTAAGTGAGACTTGACATCCAAAGTTTTATTTCAAAAATATTCAAAAAAAAGTTCCTCAATGATTATGAAATACCTACCAAGGCTATATGATATGTTTTCAATTATACAAACCTTTTAGTCACATGCTGCTTGTAGAACATTGAGTTAGGTCAAATTGTTGTGACCTTAATGAGATTACGGTCATGCACCCATGATTGAGATTCACACGCACCTACCAAATAAAGCCAACTCTCACCCTGAGAGTTACGCCCAACATGCACCTTTTCGTCCACCAAAAATATATGCCAACTCTTACCCTGACAATTGCGCACTTGTTCTATCAAATAAAAATGCCAACTCTTACCCTAAGAGCCACGCATTTCTTATTCAGAGAATTACTCCTTGCATTTCCATCATGACATCTCTCCATTCAAAAATTCTTTATATGCCAAATAAAGGATATGGGCTATGTTTACAAACAAAAAAAATTCGTGCCCAGGGGCATAAGAAAAAAACATCCATGCCAAGGGGCATGAGAGAAAAAAATCCAGGCAATAAGAAATGGGAAAGAAAATACAAATCCCATTCAAAAAATAGAAATTTAATACTTCTATAGCCCATATTCCTCCAAAGATATCATCCATCCAATAAAGAGTCATGATGCATGAAGTACCAAAAAGACTTAGAATTAGGATCCATCTTCCATATTCCACACACTTGCACATCTCAGTCAAAGTGTATGACTTGTATCTCCTTGTGATTCGGTTTTTGACTTAGCAATATATGTAATACAAGTATGCCCACTTTCACATGCCTAGAACTCCACTCAAAAGCCTTAGTAGTAGGTTATGAAAGAAAGGCAATACTACAATGCCTTTGGTGAGGTAATCATACACATTGAGCGATCGAGAGAATCATTTGAGGAACTTGGTTTTATCTTTGCAAAAATATCAAAACATCCAGAATGATGGTTGATCTTAGAATGGATGATGCAATGTCTATGAATCTATTCTATCTTGTAATCACCCAAGACTTGAAATGGCTAAAAGGCCCCATTTATTTTCAAGATAATAGTAGGGTCGATAAACATGCTGATCTATCCAAATTACGGTTGAAAACTTCGCTATAAATCTGGTACACTTGAAATGTAATCGGCATAGAAGACACTCCTGCTCAAGAAACCAAAGCCTAGCTTTGCTCGAGGATGAGCAAAGGGTAAGCTTGGGGGATTTTGTTGGCGGTCCTTATCGATGATTTTATATCACCAATATTAATCCAAAAAGGGATGAACTAAATACTTCTATGCACATATACTTTACTATTTCCCGAATTCCACTTGTACTGGAAGAATTGTCACTATGCAAGAAATAAAACCAAGTACAGGGAATATTTACAATAAAAAGTGTCTTTCGGGAAAGCGTATTTACCAAACCAGGGAAAGATAGCCCAACCAAAGCACCTCTGGGCCAAATCCACAATGCCATAGTAGTCCAGGTCCAACATGAAGCCCACCGGCCGAGACTGGTCATGAACCGACCCAGGAGTGGGCTGGCCGGTGCACCTGGTCCGGTCGGACTACCCGAGAGGCGGTTCAGGCCCATTCAGCTCGTGTCGGTACAATCAATGCAAAGAAGGACGGAGCGCTGCTCGATTTTCCCAGAATACCCCCGAACCGCCTTTAGGATGCTATAAGAGGAGGGAAGGAGGCACTCTCTCAACACACACCAACACAAGAGCCTCTCTCCCTTACTTGTATCTTTTTAGTAGTTTTAGTTTGGTTAGTAGGAGCAAGGAGGAGCTACAATGTAGAGCTTGAGCATCTTGTTCTTGTTCATCATTTATCATAGTTATGTTCTACAACTAGATCTAAGTTCTTGTGCACATAGAACTTTATGCTTATTCTTTCATACATACATGTTTAGACCTAGGGCAAAGTTGAGGTGATGAGTTCTTTCTTAATTTAGTCTTGGTCAAAGTTGGTTTGCGGGATTGTCGTCCGTCCTTGTGGCGGGTGCTCTAGTAGAAGGACCCTAGGAACGGGTAAGCCTTGATATCATGCTAAAGTAGTAGTCGATAGCTTAGACATGGTATCTAGGCTAGAGCTACCTTTGTTTTCCTCATTCTTGTACGGTTGAGGTGGTAGACGGCAGGGAGTCACCTTGTCCTGTTCGTCCTTTGTAATCCCCCATGTTCGGGTTCGGCGTAGAGCCGTAGGCCGACAATGCTTGGCAGACCAAGTGTTATCCGTGCCCGAAGTAGATCAACAGCGACCAGACTATCTTAACTTAGAATCTCTGATCCTATATAACAAGCATGTATTTGTATGACTTTGCTATCTTAACATAGCTATTCAGGAATGCCTGTTCCAGTTTTGTTTATTCTTTATTCTTTCTTTTATCTTTATCCTTGAGATTGGCTCGAGTGTGTGTGTTAGTTATCCAAATACCTATCTTACTTTGCCCTTGCTATGAACTTTGATCTATTATGCGATCATGTTATCTTGTCCATGTCCCTATTATGCTCTTTTACACCATGTCTTTCTTTGGAAAAATATAAATAACGATACCTGAATACTTCCGGGTGAAATGCTTCAACGGTATTTCCATGCGCTTGCGCACTTGTTCTGTGAATCCTACAAAATACCTTTGGGTGTTTCTTGGTGTTGTTGCTAGGATATACCAATTCTAACAACAATGCTAAGAAATGCCAACACCCCATGGCAGGCAACCTTCTCACGGTTGGCCACGGTCTCCATGAGGCTTGGCCAGGGCTGGATGGGAAGCCCGGAGCCGATGGCGGCTACATTGCAATGAAATTATGGGTGAAGCCGGAGTCGTGGAGGGGGGTGAAGAAGGTGACGCCCACAGCCACCTGGACCTGCATGGTGTCCCCGAGTGGCACGTCAACGACCGCGTGGAGGGAGAAGACTGGCGTCTCCGTCTTCGACGCCCAATCCTCCGTGTTGTCGTAGTCAGGCTCATCCTCCACCGTGGTGTCGAGGAGGAACAACCTCTTGCACACGTGGTTGTGCCTGCGACCATACTTCTAGTCTCAATTAGAGCAAAAACCGAGGTGGCGGCACTCCTCCTGTTTAGCCTGGGTCAGTCCTTGACCAGGTGGCCCTCCACCGTGATAGTAGATGAGGTGGCCTTAGTGGTCGAGGGCGAGGCCGACAGGAGGCTGCGATGTGCGGGCTTGATCTATGACGTGGTGAACTGCTCCCTCAGTTCCATTTGGTGCGTGAGACTCATGGTGGCCACCAGTGTTTGTGGGTTCTGTATCTGCACGTCGAGGATGAGCAGATGGAGAAGACCGCCCATGAACAGATGCACCCATTGTGCCTCATCATGGGTGCTGGTGTGAGGAAGGAGTGCCTAGAAGAGGTCCTGGTACTCCTTGACGATGCCGGTGCGGTGGCAGTCCGCGAGCTCAAAGAGAGGAGCCGAGCGGAGGGGCGGACCATACCATAGGTTGATGAGTTCCTTGAAGCAGCGCCATGACGGCGTGCCCTCGTCCATTTGGACCTGCATATACCATAGCTGAACACCATCTTCAAGGTTGTAAGAGTTCATCCATGCCTTCTCCTCCTTCATGACCCGTTGTTGGTGGAAGTAGGATTCACAACAGTTGATGAAGACCAGCGGATCGGTCTTGCCATCATGTAACGTCCTGCCTCCACGAGGCGAGGCCCACTTACATCTGGCCGCTTATATAGGACATAGACTGACCTCACGGACCAACACTAGTCTTTTCTGCATACTTTGTCCTCACTCATGCGCACCCTAGAATGACTTCCCTTTCGATCACCCATCGCTATAGGCCAAGCACGCTTAACTTTGGAGTTTTTTTAGACGGGCTTTCGGAAAAGAAGTTGCAACGTGTTGATATGAGTATTTTATTAATCATATTAAGCCCTGGGCCGGGGTGTTACATCCTCACCCACTTAAGAGACTGACATCTTCGTCGATCAATGCTAGGCCAGGAACATCTCCTATTGGCCACGTCTGTGTGTCCAGTGCCAGCGGATGTGCCATGTTGTGTGACCACTCTGAATCCACACCAGCCATGCATACCATGCCTGCGCAACTGACACACGTGCCCATGAAACCGCAAGGGTTAGCTCTGATACCATTTGTAACATCCCACCTCCACGAGGCTAGGCACACTTACATCTGGCCGCTCATGGACTGACTTCGCAGACTAACACTAGTCTTTTCTACGCACTTTGTCCTCACTCATGTGCACTCTAGAATAACTTTCCGGTTGGTCATCCATCGCTGCAGGCCAAGAACACTTAACTTTGGAGTTTTTAGATGGGCTTCTAGAAAAGAAGTTGCAACTTATTGGTATAAGTATTCTATTAATCCTATTAAGCCTTGGGCCAGGGTGTTACACATGATACCGCAGAAAATCCAACCGTTGGTGCTTCGGTGGGAGATTGGTTTGGTGTTCACCGGTGCTCGAGCCCGGCTTTGAGCCCGAGGATGACGAGCGCTCGGTGGAGATGGCAGCGATCACCGTGGTGTTGGCCTCCATGGTGGCCTGCGGGGCCTTGACGGCGGCGGTGAGTGACTCGATGGTGGCCTTGACGTCATTGTTGTCAGCCATGCCTGCAGCACACGAGGTGATGGACGAAGATGCTAGTGATGGTGGCGCGGCTGTTGCTAGTGGAGCGGACAACGTGGCGGCTGAGGGCGAAGTAGACCGGGCCGGTGAGGATTGCCTAGACTGTGATACTAGGTTGTCAAGGGCCTCAAATTCTCGGGTAGCTGGACCATGACTACGCAGTTCATAGTCGCGTTCCGTGGTGGGAGGCGAGTTTTACCCCTTAGCGCTCCTTGGTTTGTTAGAGAAGAGAGAGAGATTAGGGAATAATCCTTGCTTAATTCCATCAAGTGTCGATTACAAGATTATATGCCCCAAGGCCTCAACTAACCGGAGCAACATACTCCTTTAATTTAGGAACTAAAAATGGAAACTAATCCTATCCTTCCTGACCTAGCCATTGGCGTCGGTTGCGCCCGTTGCGCCATCTGTTGTGGTCACCACGCGTTCTATGTGCTCGGCGGTGCGGCGCACATTGCAGGCCCGTTGCCGCCTGGAGTAGGTGCGCCCCCACATGATAGGCATTGGATTGGATTCCATATAATAGTTACTATTGTCAATCAATAGACTTATTTTAGAACATTTCTTGTGTATTTGCATTCAAACACCTGTACCTCAAAATTTGCATTCATCCAGCAATAGAACAGATGCAGATGATGATCTTCAAATGCAAGCATCTTGCAATTACAATGAGAAATTCCAAAGTGGCGCTTCAAATGCAAGCATGTTTGAATGTCACTACAATATGGAGATGCATAATTTATTTGTGTGATACATTTGCCATCTCTGTGCGCATTTGGTTTTCAATCTAATAAATCAACATGTGAGATATGTTTATATTCATACCCGTTGCTGAGTTTATCTTACCCCTTTTAACTTTTTACAAGTATATGATCATATTGTCAAGCATGATGCCATTGGGACTTAATGTATACATGTTACTTCATCAACACTACTTACTCCATCCCAAATTATAAGTCGTTGGATTTTTTGGACACAAATTTTGATCACTCGTCTTATTCAAAAATTTGTGCAAAATACTATTTTTTTATCGTGGCTTGCTGTATTAACCAAATCTCTTCAAGAATGTCTTAAATTTGACTATATTTTCATAAATTTTTTGAATAAGAAGAGCGGTCAAACTTAGGATTAAAAAAGTCAAATGACTTACAATTTGGGATGGAGAAAGTACAATAAATATTTCTAATTTAAGAATTCAGATTGCAATATGGCACTTTGTCTAGATTAGAGTGTGGTCAAACTTAAATAATTTATCTTGATGAGACGTTATAGTTATGTGGTGTAACCCATGGATTTAATGTTTAATGAGTTCATCTATTTTTTTCACGATTTCTTTAATTATGCTTCAGATATGTGATTTTTACTCTTGTTGTGTTTTCAAATTTTGTATTCCAAATAGAGTAAGTTTGTAAAAGTAGGGTGTTACAGTGCTCTTGGAGGAGACGTGCGGTGCAGCTGAGACGATTCACGGCTGTTAAGTTCTGGTACGACATGCATAGCTATTCCCAGAACTTCGGCTAGGACTCTTCAAGGAGTCCAGGACCAGGATTCTTCTTCTTCTGTGTAACTAACTAACAATGGCCAAGATGTTAGTGCTTCCTCGATCACTGAGAGATCGAGTCTAGTGTTGATTTCTCGTGATTACCTATCTAGATGGTTGGTCCAGTTATTGTATAAATGAATTACTTCGCCTGTGTAATTAGCTATGCACAAGGACAATTGCTTTGATCATCTAACTGTTGGAATGAATGCATGGCTTCAATTTACCATGTTGATTTGTAGGTAACTGTGATCTGTGCAAAAGTGGCTTTTGAACTCTGTGCTATGAAAAATGGTAAGAGATATTTGGTTGAAACAACTGTACAACCGACCCTCTTTATTTCCTTCAAAACAACTATAATTTGCCTATCTATTTTCAACCATTTGGAAAAGCAGCAAGGTGAAAGCCAGAAGCAAGGTCCAAGGTACTGCAATAATCGTACTACGTAAAAGCAGTTGTTTTTGTAGAAAAACAACTTCAAATCCCATCCATTTAATTGTCATTATGATCTTTTCAAAGCCAAATCAAACATAGACTAAATCTAATTTAAATACAATGATAGACTATATGTGCATAGAGAGAGAGAGAGAGAGACTATATGTGCATGGAAAAAAGAGAGAGAGAAACTATATGTGCATGGAAAAATACTGGGTATGGATAAGTTCAAAATGACTAGACATAGATATTACATATATATGGGTATTGTGTTGAAAAATGACCAAAGAGAGTTAAGAGTACACAAACATAACTAATTCTAATTCTAATTTACTGTATGTACTAAACACGAACATCTAATAGGTAGCACGATTTTATTGTGGACTAGTAGTCGGAACCGGTTCTTATATAATACTTGCTGGCACATTTAAGTTGTTGTTTTTTCAAACTATTCTAAATTTGATATAATAATTTATAAAAAATATATTAACACTTTCGCAAATAAAATGAATGCTCAACTAAAAGTCACTGGTACTGATTGATGTTGGTTTGCGCCTATTATTCTCACTGATGGACCCGGCTGCAGTCATAGCAGCGCTGTCTCAACGTGCAGCCGAAGAGGAACTATCAGCCATTGTTCCACAAAACAACATCAAACAGCTTATCAGCCACAAAAATCATCAGCCAAACAACCCGAACTATTGATCAATCGCTTTAGCAGGCAGCAGCACCATCAAATCGGAAAAGGCTAATCTTGACAGCCAAATGAAGGTACTGATCTCAAGGCAAAGGCAGAAAGGAAAACTGGCATCGGGTCAGGGCAAAACCTCAAAAGCATGACTAGCGACTACTCGTTCTTGGATCATGATTATTTGGATGATTTGTGCTACCACACATTCCCCTGAATATACACTGCCATTCCATCAACACTGACCATCCCTGTTTGTGACCTGTGATCATCAGGCTGAAGACGCATGCAGCTAGAAGCTTCCCCTCATCTAGAGATTTTTTGCTTTAACATAACACTAGTGCGGGGCGTTCTCCTTTTCTTTCTTTATGATGCAGAAATTCGTTGTAGACTTGTAGTCAGTAGATGACACATTCTGATCCGCTCGCTCCAATGTCGATCCTCCGCATGGATGACTCGGTCATCTCTATCTTTTTTCCTTTTCCTTCTGAAGATATCAAAGCACCATACATGCATGCTCCAGCGTTTTTTTTCTTAAGAAAAAGGTCCACGTTCCAAGCTTAATTTAGTCATCTTGGGTACAACGATAAGATCATCCAAAAAGTTATTATCCATGGTGAGTGTGTTGTTTGGATTAATTGCTTATCCCCATATCGTCACTGAACCCACACAACCGATCGATCTTGCAATGTTCCAATCTCCGATCGACATGCATGATCCAGCGGCAGGACGGACATGTCACCGGCGGTGAAGGTATTCAAACTGAACCTGCTCGTGCACCTGTTGCTTCTGAACCTGAAGATGGAGTTAATCGCCGCATTCGAATGAAGAGAAAGCCGAAGCCCAGAATGGGAATGATTGAGTGCAGGCCACGTTGCTAGTTGTTTTGTTAAGCCGGCCCATGTAACGGGCAGGGATGCCGTCGTGCTACCTATGTATTGCTTGCGGTCGAAGATGAACTCTGAGGGCCGCTTTGGCTCGATGGAAAACAAAGGAAAAACGTAGGAAAGGCAGGGCGCAGGAAAGGCAACGACGTTCGATTCCTCTGGAATCGTTCTTTTCCTTCGCGTCTCTCTCCTGTCCGCTTAGGCTCACGGGGCAAGCACAGGACAGGAAAGGGAGTTCGTTTCGTACGAGTCGTTCGTCGGCTCCGTCGCGTCTCCGTCGTCCACTCCGCTCCCTCTGCCCCCTTCCTCCGCTCCCTCTGCCTCCTTCCCTCATCTCTCTCACGATGGCGGCGGCGCGGGTCGCTGGATTTGGAGGCCTGACGGCTGGCGGCGCGAGCGAGGCGGGCGTGGGCGGGATTGCCGCGCGCGGACGCCGGTGTCGCGGCCTCGCCAGATGCTGGCGTGGGCGCGGGCGCGGGCGGCACGGCGTCGCGGCCCCGCCAGGCGCACGCAGGGCCGACAGCAGCGGCGGCTGGGGCGGATATGGCGGCGGCGGCCGCACCAACGGCGGCAGCTGGGGTGGTGGACGGAGATCCAGCGCGGACTGCGGTGCGGCCCCAGCGCGGACGGTGCTCGGCCCCCGCGCGGACGGCAGCGCTCGGCCCCAGCGCGGACTGCGACGGCTTCAACGAGCAGAGGTGAGCGCGGCTCCAGTGGCGATCCTGGGTCTTGGCGTGACGGTGGCTCAAAGGCGTTCCGGACTCGTTGAACCGCTGTTGCCTCGGACTTCCCGCAATCCGTGAGGTCGAAGCGAATGATTTTTCCCGTGTTGTTGTGAGGGAATGATTCCTAAGGAATCGATTCCTCCGTTTCACCTGCGTCCTCCCAAAGGGGCGATGACGTCATCACATCTGGAGGAATTGATTCCTTTGTTTCTCCTGCGATTCACCCGTGAACCAAAGGAGGCCTGAACCAGATCGAGAAACAGAAACCGTGCCGTTGTGCCGGCGGTGAGCTCTCAACGGTGGCCGGAGTGTCGACCTTGTTATCAAGCTGGTTACCGTAGCAATGCTGGTTCGGTTACAGGACAGGAACACAGGAAGCTGCCACCCTTATCAGCAGGACGCCGGACAGGAAGCAGCTCCGGTGACTAGGTGCCGCCGTGGCACCAATTTGCTTTACACATCCGATCCATCACTGAAGCAAGCTTACCACCAGCAAATGCACATGCTTCTGCTGTTGGTGGTAGAGGGTAGACGGTTATCTTTTGCGAACACATTGTTTTTATATAACCATTGTGGAGCACCCTTATTGTTATGATGAGCGATTATCAATATATCAATACTTTGGTGTGTGGTTGGTTCGGTGGTTCTTCTGATCCCCTGGCACAGGGTTATGTGTCGAAACGTGTCTCTTGGCTCGTGATGTGCAGATGTGGAGTACGGAGGCGGTGGCAACGGTTGGAAGAAGGTCAAGTAGGGCATGCCATGCCGATGGACCGATACGGTGAAGGGCGGGCGCTAGGCTTGGACTGACGGACCAGAAGGCCCGGTTACCAGCCGCGGTGGCTTACACTTGGGACACCGACAAGCGCAAGTGTACATGGCAGGGGACGCGTACTCAAAACCATCAGCGGAGGATGCGTATAGACTACGCTACTCGCGGGCAGTTTGGTGGTTGGTTCCCAAAACCATCGGCGGTGGGTTTTGCAAGTTTGGGCCTCAAAACTCGGGCGGCGGTTCCGATGTGGACGAATGGCATGTGGCGGCATCGGGGAGATTGCGTCAAAGAAAGGCTACCAGTGAGAAGGCGCGGTGGCCGTCAGATCAAGCAATTCCTAGGGTTGGACCATTACGGCCCTAAAGCTAAGTGGTTCGACTCATGTGTAACCAGGGGCAAAATGGGAATATATAATAAGCCCAAGACACATAAATAAGAATGAAGGGGCAGCCATCCCCTCACCTCTCATTTTAGTTTTCATTCCTAGGGTTTTCCAGTCTGTAGTTCTTCTGTGTGAGTGAGGTCCACTGCAACTCTGTAGTGTTTGTTCATGAGAAGGGCACCCCATAGTGTGCTCGTGCGCTCTGGGCTTTTGGATTCATGGAATTCTTTTGATGGATTTTATGTTCTTGTTTGTTCATCCCGAGCTCCCTCTCCCCCTCTCTATTTCGAGCTCGGATTTTTCGTTTCTTAGCCGTTTGACTCTGTTTTTCTTGCGTTGATTCATGCTATGATGTGATAGGATCAATCCCACTGAAGGGTTTGAGCTAATTCCTCATGAGAGCGTAGATTAGGTCGGTTTTATGTTCATGATGAGTTCTTGGCCGATTTTTACTCTTTGCGATTACTCTTGACTCTCTTCGAATTGGGTCATGATTCTTTAAAGATAGCCTCCTAGCTGCATAAGGAACATCTCTTCCAAATCTTGTTGTTGCAGTTGGTGTTGATTCGAGAGAGATCGGGTTGAATCTTGGTGAGAGGTGATTTTCTGGGTGACTGCGGACAGTCCAGCTTGCCAACCGCGGACTGTCTGGGCATCGGATTTCAGCCAAAATAGTTCTTCATTTTGCTAAATTGGCATCTCATTTGTAACCATAGATAGTCTGGACCCTCTGTCGTGGACAGTCCGACGGCCGGAACTCGAGCCAGTGGCTTTCGCGGCTAGTCTGTTGAGTGAGTGCGGACAGTCTGCAGGTCATACCGCGGACAGTCCGGGACTCCTCTTGTCTAGACCGAGCTCTTGACTTCTAGTTTAATTTCTAGGATTTTGACCCGTAGACAATCTAGACTAAAATTCTGGACAGTCCGATGGTGTTCTGCGTCAGCAGTCTAGAGTCTATTCTAGAAGTTTGGTTTTTGGATTTTCACCCATGGACAGTCTAACATTCTAACCGTGGACAGTCCGAAGGTCATCTGACTTCTCTGTCTAGAACCTGTTCTGATCTGTTCAAGTTTTGGACTTTTGCCCACAGACAGTCCACACTTGGAACATCAGACAATCCAAAGTAGACTGATCCAGAACCTGTCCGTACTCACGAATAGTCCGGGACCCATAACACGGACACTCCGCCCTTGCATAGTGTGCGCTGTCTTTGGTTGTTCTTTCGCTTCTCTTGTGGTGATCCACTATGTTCCTAGTGAACATCCACCCTCTCAATAGGGTCGTGATCATCACTTGCTTGTGTGTTTGCTTCTTAGGGTGTCTGTTGAGTCGAGGACCTAAAAGTTTCAAAAGAAATTTTGAGGCTCCCATTCACCCCCTCTAGTCACCTATCCGGTCCTTCAATTGGTATTGAAGTAGGTTAAGGATCACTTCCACCTTAATCAGTCAGTGATCTGTAGATGGCAACATGTCGCAACACCGTTTGGGCAAGCCGCCCCAATTCAATGGGTCAAACTACTCGTATTGGATGATCTGGATGCAAGCGCATCTTCAGGGGATTGATTCACATGTTTGGGAGATCATTGAGAATGCTGACAACCAGATGGTTGATGCACAAATCAATCAAAATCAAATCGACCAACACAATGTGAATAACATTGCCTGTGCCGAGCTTTTTGCTACTCTTTTGATTTCTAAGTTTGATCATGTCTCTGATTGTGTGATTGCTCGAGAGATCTGGAGGAGGGTTCAAAACTTCCATGAGGGTGCAACCCATATCAAAACTAGACTCTACAAGACATACAAGCGAGAGTACGAGAACTTCACCCAAGTTGATGGAGAGTCTGTTGATTCGATGTTTTCTCGCTTTACCACCATTGTGAACAACATGTGAGCTAACAATGCAGCGATGCCCTATGACGATCATCAGAGAGCTCAAGCTTATATATGATCTAGATTGGAGGGTTTGGGAGGTGAAGGTGCACATGATCATTGAGTCAGCCAACTATGACCCTCTCACAGTGGATGAGCTGTTCAGCAAGCTCAAGTACACCGAGATTGACCTCCAGACGTAGGCGAGGATCAAGAATCCGTCTGCTCCCACCATGGCTCTCGTCTCAGGTAATTGAAGTTCAAGTTCTTCTTTGGCTAACCCATTATCGCTGTCTCTTGCCTTGTCTTCTCTTGTGTCTGCAACAGAGGAGCAGATGGAGGCTCTTGGGATGATGAGTTGGCACTTGTCATCAGTTGGTCGTGGTTTGACAACAACTACTTGAATTACCGACATGGTGGCAACAAGCAAAGTTGCTTCAACTGTGGAGATCCTGATCACTACGTCGCTAGCTGCCCCAACAAGAATAGGAGCTACTCTGGCAAGCACGACCACTCCAAGCGCAAGGACAAGCATGAGTCCTCCTCTTGCAAGTACAAGTCCAAGAAGAACTTTGACCCCGAGGACATCAAGAGGAGGTACTTCAACCAGCTGGAGGCCAAGCAGCGTGCTCTTGTTGTGAACTTCAATGACATCGACTCCGATGGTGATTCTCCATCGAGCGATGATGAGACCAAGAAGAAGGTCGAGAACAAGTTCAATGGCTTGTGCTTCTATGCCAACAAGTGCTGAGGAGGTTTCTGCACCACGGCGCTTGACGACACAACCAATGGCAATGAAGAAGAGATCGACACCAACCCTGAGGTAGAGCACACCATCGGGTCTATTCTTACTGAGCTTGAATCCATAAATGATATTATGGTTCGTCAATATGTTTTGCTTGTGCGTGCTGCTAAGGAGAGAAACGAGTTCAAGGCTAAGTATTTGGCAACCTTAGATGAGCTTGAGCGTGCAAAGAAGGATAGGGTTGTAGTAATTGATGAGACTGAATGTGATTCATGTGTTGTTCATATGACAATGTGATTCATGTGTTATTCATATGACTAGTCTCGTTACTCTGTAATCTAAATACTCTGCTTTGGTTGATGAGTTGGATAGGGCTAGAGCTGAACTAGTTTTATCGGGTCCTTGCAAGTCTTGTGCTGAATTGTGTTCTGAGCTTTCTGAGAAAGTTGCTAGGATTGCTTTGCTTGAGAAGTCTAGTGCGGATGGTACTAGTGCTCAATGTGTTTTCTGTGAGGCTTTGGAGCTTGAGCTGAGAAACTATAGGAGTGACAAGAGGAAGACTGAAGAGAAAAACACATTCCTTCACACATATTGAGTTCGCTTTCTTATAGTGAGCCACAGTTGGGCATAATGATGAGTCAGTTAAAGAGGGGTACTGATACAATGGGTCTAGGCTTTGCTTCAGGTGGGAAGGGTGAAAATGTCTTTGGCAAAGTTGGTCAGAAGAGTGGTTTGAGTCTGAGTGAGAAACCCACAAATGCTCCCAAGCTTATCAAGATCACCCCACCAAACCCATATAAGCCTACCAATCCCATTGTGAAGGATGAAGTGCTTGAAGAGTCTCCCAAAGCTCCACATTAGAAACAATGTGGATTCCCAAATCCAACCACCTCAGGAACCCAGTTGATACTCTATCCAACATCTCTGATAAGCCCCTTTCTAAAGCTAAACCATCTCCAAGAGTGAACCATGTCCACAACAAAGTGAATCATCCACCACCCAGGAGAGAATTGTACCACTATGACTATTGTAAGAGGGATGGTCACTTGTTTGAGTTTTGTTTTAGGAGGAAGAGAGATGAGAGGCATGAGTTTGAGCTTTACCAGTTGGACATGCATCGCATTTGTCATGGCATGCATGGTTCACTCACTCAGAGGAGCAGTACTAGACCAAGAGCTGCAAGATCTCAAGGTGCTAGGCCTCAGTTTGTGAGACCACATGATGATCGTGCCTGGCGTGGTCCAAGTCATCCTCAATACGACTCTAGGTCCCGTGGCAGTGGCTCTCAGTCCTACACTTCTAGCGGACCACATTTTCTTTCTCGTGGTGATAGCTTCTCTCCCATGGGACGTGGCATGTATGGTGTTTTTCCTAACACTTTTTTAGGGAAAATGACCCAGCATTGGTACTCTCCTCAGTTTACTAACCCAGTGTTGGATCATTTTCTCATCCTATGTCTTTCTATTGATGCAGCATGGAGGCTTGGAAAACATATGGCTTGTTGATTCCAGGTGTTTGCGCCACATGACCGAAAATTCAAATTGGTTCTCCAGCCTCAACCCCATGACCTCCAAGAAGTACATCACATTTGAGGACAATGGTAAGGGTAAGGTGCTTTCTCGTGGGTCGTAAGGCTCAATGAGAACTTTGTGCTCAAGGATGTTGCTTTGGTTTCGAGCTTGCATTTCAATCTTCTTTCAGTTTTGTAACTCCTTAGAGATGGTTTTGAAGTGCACTTTAAGCTAGGCCTTTCTTGCATTCTTGATTCTCGTGGTGATCTTGTCTGTACGATTGTGCCTTTTGGCCTTGTCTTTTGTGTCGATTTTTCTCGCACTTTCAGCACATCTCGGTGTTTGGTGATAGGCACTTCTTCTGAGCTTTAGAAGTGGCATAGGAGGCTTGGTCATTTAAGTTTTCACTTGCTTGCAAGGTTAAGCTCTCTTGATCTAATCCGAGTATTGTCTAGGCTAAAGTTCGAGAAGGACTTGGTTTGTCACCTGTGTCAACACGAGAAGATGGTTGCCGCTTGTCATTCCCCGGTGAACCAAGTGATGACCAAAGAACCCGACGAGCTTCTTCACATGGACATTGTAGGTCCAGCTTGGGTTCAATCGGATGGTGGGAAGTGATACATTCTTGTGATCGTGGATGACTTTTCTCGCTATTCTTGGGTCTTCTTCATGGAGTCCAAGGACGAGGCTTTTTCCCATGTGCTGGATTTGGTGCTTAGGCTACAAAATGAGCTTCCCAAGAATGCCATGAGAGCTATACATAGTGTCAATGGCACCGAATTCAAAAACTCTCATTTTGAAGCCTTTTGTAAGTCTTTGGGTCTTGAGCACCAGTTTTCTTCGCCTTATGTGCCTTAGTAGAATGGGATTGTTGAACGCAAGAATCGGACCCTTGTTGAGATGGCCAGGATGATGCTCGATGAGCATAGGACTCCTAGGTGATATTGGACCGAAGCTCAACATAGCTTGTTACGTCTCAAATCGTATCTTTCTTCGAGTGTTTACAAAGAAGACATCTTGTGAGTTGTGGTTTGGTCGTCTTCCCAAGGTGAGCCATTTCAGAGTTTTTGGGTGTAGGTGCTTCATTCTCAAGCAAGGTAACTTAGACAAGTTTGAGTCTCACTCTTCTAATGGCATCTTTCTCGGTTATGCTACTCACTCACGTGCATATAGAGTGCTTAAAATTGAGACTAACCGCGTCATGGAGACTTGTGAAGTTACCTTCAATGAAACCACACCTTGTTCTTCTTCTATCTTTGAGCATGTAGGTGATCAGGAGATGGGTGAAAGCATCTTTGTGGACGAGGAGCAGGATGATGCCGATTAGGGTGCTCTTGAGCCGACTCCACCGGCTACCCCTATCGACCCTACGATAACTACGTCGGTTCGTGGCCCTAATCCTTCTTCCTCAACTTCGTGGGGGCTAAACAAACAGTTTTCCTCTCTTGCACCTGGGGAAGCTCCAGCTATAGTTGAGGGGGAGGCTACTTCATCAAGAGTGGCGCTCGTACACATTTAGCACCGCTATCCTCTAGAAACCATGATCAGTAACCTCAACCAGCGTGTCACTCGTAACAAGTCCTATGAAATCTCTCATTTCACATATTCTCCTTTTGTTGCCGATTTTGAGCCAAAAGATATTGGACACACACTATCTGATGCATATTGGGTTAATGCCATGCATGAGGAGCTTGAGAACTTTGAGAGAAACCAAGTTTGGGGCCTAGTTCCTCCACCTCCATAGTGTCATCCCATAAGTACCAAGTGGGTGTTCAAGAACAAGCAGAGTGAGGATGGGGTGATAGTTAGGAACAAGGCTAGGTTGGTTGCTCAGGGGTTTTGCCAGAAAGATGGATAGGTTTTGAGGAAACCTTTGCTCGTATTGCCCGTTTAGAAGCCATTAGGATCCTCTTAGCTTTGCAGCTTCGAAAGGGTTCAAGCTGTACTAGATGGATGTCAAGAGTGCTTTTCTCAATGGGTACATAGAGGAGGAAGTGTATGTGAGGCAACCCTAGGCTTTGAAAATCCTATGCACCCAAACCATGTTTACAAACTCCACAAAGCCTTGTGTGGTCTCAAACAAGCCCCGAGAGCATGGTATGCGAGGTTGAAGTCCTTTTTGCTTGGGAAGGGTTTTACCATGGGTTCTGTTGATAAGACCTTGTTTCTCCTCAAGCAAAGCAAAGACATTCTGATTGTTCAGATATACTAGGATGATATAATCTTTGGTGGCTCTTCACATGCCCTTGGGGTGAAGTTTTTTGATTTGATGAGTAGGGAGTTCGAGACGAGCATGATGGGTGAGTTGACATTCTTCCTCGGGTTGCAAATCAAGCAAACTCGGGATGGGACATTTGTACACCAAGGCAAGTACACCAAGGACCTGCTAAAGAAGTTCAACATGGGTGAGGCCAGGCCTCTTTGGACATCCATGGCGACTACCATTGCCTTGGATGCTGATGTTGAGGGAGAAGCCATGGACCAGAAGGAGTACCGCAGCATGATGGGTCATTATTGTACCTGACGATGACGAGACCGGACATTCAATTCACGGTCTATCTTTGTGCGTGCTTTCAGTCTTCACCGCCACCTCTTATCGTCAAGCCGTCAAACAGATCATAAGGTACCTTCATTTCACTCCTGAGTTCATTCTTTGGTACTCGACCACTTCCACCCTCTCCCTCTCTGGTTACTCTGATGCTGATTATGCTGGTTGTCGTGTTGAGAGAAATTCAAATTCTGGTACTTGTCAGTTCTTGGGTACGTCTCTTATTTCTTGGTCCTCTCACAAGTAGTCTTCCATTGCCCAATCCACTTGTGAGGCTGAGTATGTTGCTGCTACTGCTTGTTGCTCTTAGCTACTTTGGATAGTTGCTACCTTGAGAGACTTTGGCCTAGACCTCACCCGAGTGCCACTTTACTATGACAGCACCATTGCCATAAGTGTAGCCAAAAACCCAGTGCTCCATGCCAAAACCAAGCACATTGAGGTGAGGTACCACTTCCTGAGAGACAACCATGAGAAAGGAACCATAGACTTGAGGCATATCCGCATCGAGCACCAACTAGCTGATATTTTCACCAAACCTCTCGACCAAGCCCAATTTGCTCACTTGCGAGGGGAGTTGGGTGTGTGTTACCCATTTTAGTTGTGGGTAGCTTTGTATCTTGTATAGTAGTCTTTCTTTCTCCTTCTTTTGTTTTTGTCTTTGTATCATATTGCATTTCATCTCATCATGTATCATATATCATCTGCTTAGCTTCACTTGTATAGCTTATTGATTGAGATTATGCTCTTGTTGATATTTCTTATGGATACATGATGGCTATAGCAGCTTAGGCTCTTTTTGATCACTTTGATACATGTTATGAGCTAAGCCTGTTTTTCAATGTGAACATGCTTAATGAATGATGAAATCTAAAAACTGTTCATCCTTGAGTTTCACATTGCCTTCACATGTATGATTTAGTTGCTATGTCTCATGTTTCTTGAGTCATATACTTAGCTCGGATGTCTTGATAATCTTGTGCTAAAACTTGATGACTAAGCTAAGTAATGATGAAAATGCTTTGGAGTTGGATCTTTACTGTCCCACGGCAATGTCATGAGACTGCTTCTCATTCTCTCGAGTGAGATGAACTTGGGCATTGTAGTGCTAGTCCACAACCACTTGTGACAAGACAGCTTCCCACTTGCACATAGGGATGAACTCGACGTGGTTGAAAAACATGATGAAAATAACAAAAATTTTGGCAGACAGTTTGATCCTCTCATATACACATGTCTAAAATAACCTTGTAAAACTGCTGTAAATTCTGATCAATGTTGAAGCTACAAGTGTTAAGTGCTTCCTTGAGACATGATGTATGACCATTATATGGGGTAGTTCACTTTTGTATACATGTGCTGGCACTAGCTTGATCTCCTAGTTATATTTGCTATGTGCTATCCTCTTTGGTGAACACCTTTTATGAGATATGCTTAAAACTGGTCAAAACACTTATGATTCATATTATGTTTCATTTGATCAGTTTGAGCATTGGCCTTGTCTTGTGCCTTTTGTAATACATAAGCTGTACCAACTTGAGCATGTTTTCAATTCACTCGCTATACTCTGAAAGCTTTGTATATTCACATTGTGCATCTTGTGCATTTCATAGCATGATTTAAGGGGGAGTTGCCATCTTTTCTACTTGATAAGTGCTTTTGTCAACAAGGGGGAGAATGATCCACAAATCTAGAGTGTGCGTTCATGTGCATTTGTGAGGTTGATGCAATTGTTAAGGGGGAGTTACACATTTGCTTTGCTAGACGTTTCAAGCCGTTTGCCTCTATCTTGAGGGTCTAGCTGCTTTCAAGTGTTTTGAGCTTGTTTTGCTTAGTTGCGTTGAGCCGTTGTCGATGTCTTTGGGAACCAAGTTGTTGTTTTTGTTTTGCTCATTGCAAGTGACCGTTTTGAGCTTTTCTTTGGCTTTTGTTTACTTGAGTGGGCTTTCTCTGGCTTTGTGTTGGTGTTGACAATGCACTCATCAAGGGAGAGATTGCGAACACATGGTTTTCACATAACCATTGTGCAGCACCCTTGTTGTTGTGATGAGCAATTGTCAACATGCCAACACTTTGGTGTGTGATTAGTTCGGTGGTTCGTCTGATCCCCTGGCATAGGGTTATGTGTCAAAATGTGTCTCTTGGCTCATGATGTGTAGGTCTAGAGTCCAAAGACGGTGGCAACAGTCGGGAGAAGGTCAAGTAGGGCATGCCATGCCGATGGACCGATGCGGTGAAGGGTGGACGCTTGGCTTGGCTGAAGGACCAGACGGCCAGGTGGCTAGCCATGATGACTGACACTTGGACATTAACAAGCGCAAGTGTACATGGCGGGAGACGCATACGCGGTATGCTACTCGTGAGGATGTTTGGTGGTTTGTTCACAAAACCATCGACGGGTGACGCGTATGGACTACGCTACTCGCGGGCGGTTTGGTGGTTTTTCATCAAAACCATTGGTGGCGGGTTTCGCTGGTTTGGGCCTCAAAACCTGGGCGAAGGTCCCGATGCGGACGGGCAACACATGGTGGCATCAGAGAGATTGCGTCGAAACAAGACTACCAGTGAGAAGGCGCGGCGGTCGTCGGATCAAGGAATTCCTAGGGTTAGACCATTACGCCCCTAAAGCTAAGTGGTTCAACTAATGTGTAACTAGGGGCAAACTGGGAATATGTAATAAGCCCAAGACAGATAAATAAGGATGAAGGGGCACCCATCCCCTCACCTCTCTCATTTTAGTTTTCATTCCTAGGGTTTCCCAGTCTGTTGTTCTTCTATGTGAGTGAGGTCCACTGCAACTCTGTAGTGTTTGTTCGTGGGAAGAGCACCCCCGTAGTGTGCTCGTGCCCTCTCGGCTTTTGGATTCATGGGATTCTTCTAATGGATTTTGTGTTCTTGTTTGTTCATCCCGAGCTCCCTCTCCCCCTCTTTATTTTAAGCTCGAATTTCTTGTTTCTTGGCCATTTGACTCTGTTTTTTGTGTTGATTCGTGCTATGACATGAGAGCCCACCAAAGGGTTTGAGGTAATTCCTCACGAGCGCGTAGATCGGGTCAGTTTTATGTTCATGACGAGTTCTTGGCCGATTTTCACCCCCTTTGCAATTTCTCTTGACTCTCTTTGAATTGAGCCATGATTCTTTATAGATAGCCTCCTAGCTGCACAAGGAACATCTGTTCCAAATCTTTTTGCAGTTGGTGTCGATTCAAGAGAGATCGGGTTGAATCTTGGTGAGAGGCGATTTTCGGACGATTTTCAGGGTGATCGCGGACAGTCCAGCTTGCCAACCGCGGACTATCCGGGCGTCGGGTTTTAGCCGAAGTTGTTCTTCATTTTGCTGACTTGGTGTTTCATTTGTAACCACGGACAGTCTGGACCCTCTGTCGCAGACAGTCCGACAGCCGAAACTCGAGCCAATGCCTTTCGCGGCTGGTCTTTTGAGTGAGCGCAGACAGTCCGCAGGTTGTACCGTGGACAGTTCGAGATCGAGCTCTCGACTTCCAGTTTAATTTCTAGGATTTTGACCCACGGACAGTCCGGACTAAAATTCCGGACAGTCCGACGGTGTTCTGCGTCAGCAGTCCAGAGTCTGTTTCAGAAGTTTGGTTTTTGGATTTTTCAACCGCGGACAGTCCGGCGTTCTAACCACGGACAGTCCGACGGTCATCTGACTTCTCTGTCCAGAACCTATTCTGATGTTCGAGTTTTGGACTTTTGCCCGCGGACAGTCTGCACATGGAACATCAAACAGTCTGCAGTAGACTGATCCAGAACCTATTCGTACTCACGGACAGTCTGGGACCCGTACCGCGGACAGTCCACCCTTGTGCAGTGTGCACTGTCTTCCCGCTTCGTGTTCATTTGGTCTTCGGTAGTTCTTTCGTTTCTCTTGTGGTGATCCGCTGTGTTCCTAGTGAATATCCACCCTCTCAATAGGGTTATGATCATCACTCGATTGTGTGTTTGCTTCTTGTGGTGTTTATTGAGTCGTGGGCCTAAAAGTTTTAAAAAAAAATTTAAGGCTCTCATTCACCCTCCTCTGATCGCCAATGCGGTCCTTCATCTTTCTTTCGACTGCATGACTGTGGAGGCATGAAATGCATTGAGGTTCGGGGGTACGCGCGTCCACCTTAACGCACGGTCGTAGTTGGCTGCTTTCGAATTTGTGGCTTCTCCTTTGGTGTAATTTACTGTAGCCAAGATATTAATGTGGCTTAGCGCTTCCTAACTGAGAGAGTGAGTCCAGTGTTGATTTCGGATGATTAGCTATCACTAGCATTCTGCTTATCGTTTATCCTGTTATTGTATACTTCATCCGTCTTAAATTGTAAGTCATTTTAATAATTTTAGAGAGTTAAATCATTTCAAATTTGACCAAATTTATAGAAAGAACTAAAAAGATCTATGACATCAAATAGATATGCTTTGAAAATATAATTAATAAAAAATATAATAGTACTTAGTTGGCATCATAAGTGTCATTATCTTATCTTATAAGTTTGGTCAAAGTTAAGAAATTTTGACTCTCCAAGATTCTTATAATGACTTATAATTTAAAACGAAAAGAGCAGTAAAGAAGTTGCTTGGTCTCTGTAAAATTCTATATCTAGCATAAATGAACAATCAGCGGGTTGCTTGATAAACAATCCGCTCAGGACGAAGACATATGCATGCATGAAACTAGAAGCTTCGCCTCTTCCAGAGATTTTCACTTTAACATAACACTAGTGCGTTCCTTTTTTTCTCTTCTTTTACATGGATGACTCTTATTCTTTTTCCTTTTTTAAGGTATCATGGGCCTATGGTTCAATGGTAGGACCGTTTAGTATGACGCTATCTATCAGGATTAAAATATTAGTGCTTGTAACTTTTTTTAGAATTTTTCTAGAATTTATCGATGCGACTCATTAAGTGATAGACGACGTCCCAATCGACAGCAAGACGGCTATGGTGACTTTATGAACTTCAAGATCTGACGGCTCAGTACCGAGTATTCTCAAAAAAAAATTAAAAGACCATGCATGTTCTAGCTGTAAAAAGAAGGTCCACGTCCCAAGCTAGTACTAGTACTGTAACAAGGATACGATCATCCAAAAAGAAATAGTGATAACCAGCTATTATCCATAAGAAATACAAGTGAATGGCCCGATCTTGAAAAGAAAAAACATTATTATCCACTATGAGTGGCTTGGAGCGCTCTCTCGGCCATTCACTTGTATGTCGATTAGGTCGGCCGCGCCATAGGCAACTGAAACACATATTGTGCACGTGACATTACACGCCCGACTACCACCGCCGCGCGCCATCAAGAGGCAACCGTGCGTAACTGCGGACCGACAAGCATTCTCTACAGCAAACCAACGGATGACCACTGCGACATCCATGATCCAGCGGCAGGACGGGCAGGAAGCCGTCGACCTTACCTCACCGGGACGGACACGAAACAGCTCAGATGAGTGGTAGACAGTTCTTTTGGTTTCTGACTGCTCGACGGTGGCTTCAAAAAGATGCATACTGTACATATGAAGCTGGATTTTTCTTGGAACTTTTCGGATGATCGCCAGCTGGATTTTTCTTGGAACTTTCGGATGACCGCCGTGCGTAGTGGATGCCTCGTCAGCCGTCACCATGTACGAGAGTGCGTGGTGGTGGGTCCGGGTGCCATCGTCGATCGACGCGTGTTGGAATACTCCCACTACCCGAGCCTATAAAAGCTGAGGCATCCGATGTTTCGGTTTGCCCATTTTCAGAAGCTACAGCTGCAGCACACAACAAATACTCCTACATCCAGCTCGGATTCGAAGCAATGATAGTAGTGTCTGTGACTTGCGGGCGAGAATCAAGTGAACATTCATATGGCAGACCGAGTGAGCGTTCATATGGCGGCGTCCCTGGTCGGCCGGAACAGCGGCGGCAACGGCCGGTGCGGGAGGGTCCACGGCCGGACCTGCGGTGGCCGGTACGAGAGGGTCCACGCCAGGAGTGGCGGCCGCTGGTCGGCTGCGGCGGTGAAGCAGCTGCTGTCGAGGTTGAGGCGCTCTTGGATGAGACGCGCGGCGCGGCCAAGGCGAAGTGCGGTCAGGTTCGGGTATGACCTGCATAGCTACTACCAGAACTTCGGCGACGGTATTGCCTCCTCCGGCCACCACCGCTTGTAGCCTAGTGATTTGCGCGCGAGCAGTGGCCACCGTAGTATACTAGTATTTATAGAGAGAACGCAAATTAGAGGATCACATGCTCAGGTGTGAGCTAAATAGCACAATAACAGATGTTCATACATGAAGCAAACTCGACAACACGAACGTGAGCTAAATAGCACAATAACAGATATTAGATGTTGATGGCCTCAGATGCCATTAAGATGCTTGTATCAGACGTTTTTGGGTAAGGGGTATTCATTTTGAGTAAGGGGTATTCATCAAATTGGTGCCGAATCTAGGAGAGGTGACATATGGCGTTGGAGGAGTGGACACATTCCCTGGTTGTTGAATCATCGTATTGAAGAACTTGTAGTATTGAAGAAACCTGAACCTCAATTCCCTGGTTGTTGACACAGTTAGTGCAGATGCTGCCGTATTTTTTGGGATAACTACCTGTCAATACAAAAGTAATTAGCTGTGTTTTTTTTAAATACATCTCCACTGCAAACGGCAGAGTTAAGAATACAAAGAGCTTCTATGGCACAAATCTGCAATTAAGATGCCATAAAGTTAAATATAGGAGAAACTTTTACAGAACAAATCTTCAGTGTGAATGGTCAAGATTTTAGTGATTGACGATAAACACTTATCCTAACACAATAGGAGTTCTATCTATGGCACTAGGAGTTCCATCTATGGCACATAAAAATGGACCCATAGATGCCAGAACTCTAACAGGTTCATGAAGACAGTTTAGATACACAAGGAAATTAAAATAGCACAACTATGACCAATTTTTGAGCGCCGTCTCCAAGAGAAAGCACTCCTATCACATGGCTAGGAAGAGACTGTGGCTGCCTTTGATCTGCAGGTATTATGACGACCTATGTTTTTCCCTTTTAACAAATTAATTGCTTTAGAAATTTATAGCAGCCAAAAAACTGAGGTAAGCCTGTTAGATAACACTTCTTGATCAATACTGATAATGGGAATAAAATAAAAGGATTTTTACAATTTAAATACAGAACATTCATCCCAAATAGAACACAATACTGAAAGTGTAGATTAGCATCTCTGACCTGACACACCAATCCAAGTCTGTTAAAAGGAGAGATGAAAAAACAGATCTAGCAAATCCAAAACCTGGTTTCTCCTTATTTTAGTTGCAGAGAAATGTTTCAAGAGAGCATCTAAATCTTATACATTGCTAGAAAAATCCAGATTGCTACGTACTAAATACACCTTAGATCTCCTAAATGACAGTTTTTTTTTACAAAAGAAATAATTGAAACTGCAGAAAAGTTGATGTTTATAGGTAGCAGGAGGAAGGCGCAGTGGCAACGATAGCTTTGTAGGTCGACGTACCTGAGCTAAGTGCTAACCATTTGTGCTTGCCTCATCTAGTCCGTGCTGGGAACCATGTGCTGAGTATGTCTGTAGGTTGAAATCAATATAATCAACTGGGTCATATATCATGTCTAGACCCCTAGGATACGACATTTCTGAACTGTGTTGGTATTTCTTAACGTGAGCAGATAAATCCGTAAACGCACAGAGCACCGTTGTAGCTTTCATCCAGAAATATTCAGGGTATCATATTTTCTACAGGGAACAGAGTGTACTACAGAGAAGCAAGAACATCCTAACAGAAGAAGGTAGAAGGGTATTTTTGTAGGACGAGAGGGTTTTCTAAGCTCAACCCAAGGTCACCAGATAACTAAAATCTTGGCTTACTAAACTCACTTCGGGGCAGATGTTCCTTTCCGGTTCTCAAAAGACTGGGAAACAGTAACCGGGGTCGGGCAGCCAAAAGCAATATGGAAACACCAACCCGAACGTGGTGAAATACAGAGGCCTTGTCGGGTCTGTCACCCCCGGGGCTACCACAACTATCCGTGGGGTTGGGCGCAAACTCAGGTAACTCGCTAGCCTAGACACCTCGTCTATGCTAACGGCTACTACTCTAGTCCGATATCTTAATTAGACTAAAGCACTTGGTCGAGCGGAGATCCCGTAAGTAAGCATGTAAGCACTAAACCTTAATTAAATAGATCACTAGGGACTTGCAAAGAAAGAATACGGATATTACTCACGAAGGAGTCGGCTCCGTAGAGATACAAACTGGAGGAGAACCTGAAAAGCTGGCTCCGCCTCCACTCTTCCCTCCTCTCTCTTCTTCGTTTCCAACTTGTACAACTAGGCACTAGCACCTAGAAGGACACTACTACTACTAAAAGAATCTGGAAGTGGAAGCTCAAGTGTGTAGAATATGGAGTGTGTAGCTCAAATGTAGTGTAAGTGTGTGTTGTAGAGTGCCTCCTTCCCTCCTCTTATAGTGTGTGGAGGTTGGTTCGGGGGTAGAACAGGAAAACCCACAGCGCACCACCCTCCCTTGGCCATCAATGTACTGACACGACGAAGCTAGGCCCGAACCTCCTCAAAAGAGTGCGCCGGCTGGCCCACCTGCGCCGGTCGGCCCACTTTTGGCTTGGATCGCCGCCGCCTTTTGCAGGTGGGTCATGGAGTGAACCTAGATCATAGCCACGTTCATGGTTTGATCCAAAAATACTTCGTTTGCGCTGCTTGTCTTCCCCTTGGTATTTTATGCTTTCCTAAAAGGCATCTTTTGGTACAAATATTCCATATACTTGGTTTATTTCGTACTTGTGTCCAAAAATGATTAACTCACCAAAACTTATGGAATATGTTAGTACATAAGCCCTATTACTAAGTTTGTTGTTCATTTTATTATAAAGTTGGTGGTAAAATTTATGCAATAAGGAGCACCAACAAGTTTCTCCACACTTAGTTCTTTGCTCGTCCTCGAGTAAAGGTTTGAAGGACTAAGCAAGTTTATCTCCTTGAATTGAATATCTGCATACAAGTTATTCCACGTTTCACGTGAACCTGTGAACTTCCAAGTGTCTACCAAGTCATCTTGGGCAATTGAAAAATGGAATAGCCTGGATTCAAATCCTCTCACTCTATCCCTGCTCAGAAACTTAGGTTTTTGTAAGGTTTTGAAAACATAAAGATAGCTTTTGTTCCTTGAATGATTCTCTCAAGTCGCTCATATATTTGTAAGTGGTTCCTCACCAAGGCATATATAGAGGAAATGCCTTCTCTTGAACATCCTACTTCTAGAATGTTTATCTGGAGCTTTAGGTAGGGATGAAAATTCTAAGGCACGCTTACCTTGCATATGTTGTCAAGTCAAATCCCGGACCTCACCAGAGGGAAGCATCATACTCTTAGATCAGAAGTGTGCAAGTGTGTGGATATGATGGAGAATATAAATAGTGTCTAACCTAATTCTACTATGCTCTTTAAAACACATCTCCATCTTTATTAGGACTTAGAAAACTTTCTATGAGGGCATGGGCTATCCTTATTCTCTCTCTTCATTTTTTTATTTTTCTTCCACCTTTTCTTTTCTTTTATTTTCATGTATGTATTTTTTTATCACCCTTTTTCTCACTTTTTTCTTATCCACTTTTTTTGATAGCCTCATGCCTCTATTTGCAATAAAAACTTTGAGGGAGATGTGAACAAGAATTTAGAGCATTTATTTAGATGAAACCTAACAAGTATATTTTTGGTTCACTCCCAGTGTGGGAGTAGAACATTTTTGGGTAGATCTAAGTGGAAGGCATGATTTGCGCCTACTCTCAAGGTAGGAGTAGTGCAATAGCTTGGTGGATGGATGAATGAATGTTGTGCGCAACTCTTAGTGTAAGAGTTGGCAACTTTAGTTGTGGGTGTATGTGAATTCTGATCTTAGGAGCATGAAACATCTCTCAATAGGGGTCACAGAACTTGACCAAACTCAACACAAAGTAAGAGGCATATGTGAAAGGTTTTGTCATGAAAGATCATATATGGTCTTGGTAGGTATTTGCATATCATTCATGGAACATGTTTTTGATTTTTGCTTTGTAAAATAAATCCCAAGTTCTTTGCAAGAAATGAGCAAGCTATCATCCTACTATATCTCATTCGTAAATTACTTAGATAAAATGGGGCCCCTATGATAAGTGTTCACAAGTAGTAGGAATATTGGCAAGGAATAAAGAGCATGCAAATTTTAATCATAGGATAACATGGAGATGGAACATCAAGAGTTTTGTCTTTTTAAAATTTGTTCAATGTTTAAAATTAAAAACTTGGAGAGAGTGAGGGTAGAGTTTGCACAAACCACCGTTGAAGATGAAGGAGCTTAATGAAAGTCGTTTGTCTTGTCCTTCTGTATGATGGGATGCTCGATGATTGTGCAATGTGTTGGGGAGATCTCAAAGTTGTTTTAGTTATGCTTCAGAGATCTCCCTCACACTTATTTTTGTAGGGTTATGAGGGTGCTATGCTAGCCAGAATACAAAACTTTTCTGCTTCATAAACTAGGATGTTCTGCTAGTTACAGGTTACGGGATTACCACTAGACGCGTAGGTGCAGCGAAAGACGACTCAATGTAGTCGTACGTGTCGCAGCAGGCAGTGCAGTTGTGTGGTGGTCCGTCACGTCAATCCCATCACGCGGTTCATCCCTGTGCTCCAGATGCAGCACCTCCGAGGAATCCCACACGTGCAGGGAAGAAGCGATGCGCCTCCGGGCTGCTAGGTCCTTGAGGAGTAGAAGGCGCGAGCATGAGAAGGGTGACAGTGGCTATTAAAGGCATGTAACCTCCTGGCCGCTCCCCTTCCCCTTTCTTATATAGGTGTTCCCAATGAGCTCACGAGTTAGAGGCCCATTAGTAACCCTAAGCCTTGTCTAATTTGGATCCAACCCGAATTAGGCTTCCAGCCCCTTAAGTGTGCGACCCTATGGGTTCACGCAAATATTGACATGGGCCGAGTACTCCTACTCGTCCAATAGTTGACAGCGGCCTCTAGCAAGGCGTGAAAACTCCTATATGCACGCAAAGATCATATCACATGAACCACTATGACCACATACAAGTTATTCCCTTTGCCACTCGATATATGGTTCAACTCGTGGGTTAACACTTAACCCAAGCACGGCCATGCATTTGTTGATCCAATCACTTGAGTGATCCAGTGATATCTCTCTCACGTAGAGAGGGGCAAATTCCATCTTGATTGTCTATGTCTCATAGCATGCTTTCCGACCACCCGAAGACCACCTTTATAACTACCCAGTTACGGAGTAGCGTTTGATAGTCCCTAAGTAGGCCGTTTCACATCTTGAGTACATACCACAATCTCAGGTCTAAGGACATAACATATATGACGTGAATACAGACTTTCTCATGTCGGGTTAGTCCAGCCTACATGTCTTACATGTGCCCACATTATTAGTTTGACATCTCCATGTCCATGACTTGTGAAACATAGCCATTAACTAATACATGTGCTGGTCTAATATTTAAGTGTGTTCTCAAAAGAACGCCGACTAGGGACAACTTTAGAGTAACCATTCAAGTAATTGAGTTCTACAAACAATCCACATAATTTCCAATCAACACAAGTTGTCTATAATGGATATTCAATGAACACTTAATGCAAGTCATAGATACAACTGGAATATCATCATCTCTATGATTACCTCTAGGGCATATCCCAATAATTTTTTTGTACCTGCTTTATTTTAACAAAGAAAATGAAACAAGAGGAAAACAAACAAGGGTCCTACTGACTAGAAAATCAAGAAGTCAAAATTTTATTGTTCAAGTTATTATTTTATCATTACTTTTATTTTTACTAAAAACTTATTCAACCAACTTTTGTTAGAGCTCATGCAAGGCTAAGATAAAAGATGCAATGTAAACATGGCCAAGATTTATCTCCATTTATGAATTACCATCATTGTTTATGAAAACGACTCAACGTTCATTAATCAAATTTTAACACCATGCCAAAACTTGATTAAAGAAGGCTATTTCAACCCAAGCACCATGCTTAATTTGAAAAATCCTATGGATGTTACTCTCGAGAAAATACATCCAAACTAGAGCATATGACATAAACAAGGAGGCATGAGTTTGAATGATCATATGGAGACAAGTATGAGTGAAAGGGGTTGGTGAACATTTATTACCTTTTGCATACCTGAGTTGTTCTTACCTCCAGCATTTCTGGATTCCTTTGAAGATGTTGCACCGGTGGCATGGTTGTACGGGCTCCAACTCAAGTGAACCATAAGGCCAAGTTATACACACAACTAGTGTATATGAACCTTGGGCCTTATTGGTAGCAAAGGTGTAAAGGAGGAAGACCCTTTTTTCTTTTATGTTTTTTTTTCATATCTCATTTTTTTTGCTTTTTTCAATTTTTTCTCTCTTTTTTCAACTCACTTTTTTTATTTTTTTACACTCCTTCTTTTTGCTTTTCTTTTTTTATCTTTTATTTTTTATAGCAAGGCAAAGCTAACATCGACTTTCATTCATTTTCATGAATGACCCTCGATGTGAGTGGGACTCGAGATTCTCACCATCCTCCCCCATACTAGGGCTTTTGTACAAAAGTCAAGTGTATTGGGTCAGGGTCTCCCTGTGAGTGTGTTCCACCCCCTCAAGAGCATTCTGGTTTGTCGTTGATGTTGCTCCATGTTCTCAAGAACCACAACTGGAATAGTTAGTGATAAGAATACCTGAAGGTGCATACTAACTTGACAACATGTCCTTGCTTTTATTTAAAAAGGAAAGTTTTTTATGATTATAATAAAATATAAATAAATATTTTTTAAGATAGTCCGAGGAATCTCCTGGCAGTGATTGACATAACCTCACCCCTAAGTTTAAGAACAGATTTGGATGAGACATCGAGTGACGGCATAGAGGCCAAAGTGGTAGAAATGTCTTCCACGAGAATAGATCCTCCCTCTATGTCTTGGGAATGTTGTTGACTGTCTCATACAAGAATTCGAGGCATCAGATGATGGTGAAATGGGAAACTCTATGGTATTCCCAAAATCAACATCAAGAAAAATGTCATCCACGAATTCAAAGGGGCATGCAAAAGGATGACGATCATCATCCTCAAAAGTGCAATGCATCCCCTCAATGGGAGGTTCCTCAACAACCAGATTATGAGGAAGATTAGAAAGAAATTCAAATTCGATTGTGGTGCCTCCTCTTGTTGGTCGGGGCTTGACTCCATTGTTTCTTCAGGAGGCTCATCATAGATGCTAGTGTAAGGGGTGTTCTCAAGAATTTTTTCTAAAACGACTTTCCCTTCACTAATGGACATATGCACAAATGAGCCTCCAGAAGATATGTCAAGTTGGAGAGCATCTTCTTTGTTAAGACCATGGTGGAAGTGATGTAGGAGGACTTGGTCAGGCAAAGAAAGGTTTGGACCGGTATTGATGAGACTAAAGAACCTAGCCCAAGCTGCTCCTAGAGTCTCCTCCTCTATCTGTTGAAAATTAAGAATTTCTATAAGAAATGCTGCAACTCTAGAAATAGGGAAGAAACCAAGACAAAATTGGTCTCAAAGTTCATCCCAATTTCCATGAACATCTCCTACGGTATGAGCATACCATTGCTTTGCACTTCCCATAAGTGAGAAAGGAAACAATTTCCATTTGAGGGTATCTTGTGTCATGCCAGAAAAAATTAGGCAAGAACACAAATGCTCAAATTCCCAAAGGTGGGCATAAGGATTTTCATCTTTTTGCCTGGAGAAGGGTTGCACCCGAACCATGGCTATCAAAGCGGGGCGAATTTCATAGCCATTTGTGAGAATGGGATGTAATGATGGTGGAGGTTCCAATGAATCGCCCTTTGAAACCGAATACTAACAAATAGGAGTGGAATCCATGTGGTTGGGATGGTGGTGATGGTAACTGGCATATATTTTTGGTATAAAGAAAATAAAAAGGATACACATACGAACTTGGTTCGAATCTAGAACTGCTACAGTTCCCCAACAACGGCGTCAGAAAGCTTGCTGGTATTTCTTAGCGTGAGCAAATAAATCCGCAAGAGCACGGAGTACCGCTGTAGCTTTCACCCGAAAGTATTCAGGGTATCGTATTTTCCACAGGGAACAGAGTGTACTAGAGAGAAGCAAGAATGTCCTAACAAAAGAAGGTAGAAGGATATTTTTGTAGGACGAGAGGGTTTTCTAAGCTCAATCCAAGGTCACCAGATAACTAAAGTTTTGGCTTACTAAACTCAATCACTTCAGAGCAGTTGTTCCTTTCTGGTTCTCGAAAAGACTGGGAAACGGTTACCGGGGTCAGGCAGCCAAAAGCTCTACACCAACCTGAATGTGGTGGAATACAAAGGCCTTGTCGGGTCTGTCACCCCCAGAGCTACCACAACTATCTGTGGGGTTGGGCGCAAACTTATGTAACTCGCTAGCCCAGACACCTCGTCTATGCTAACAGCTACTACTCTAGTCTGATATCTTAATTAGACTAAAGCACTCGGTTGAGTGAAGATCCCGTAAGTAAGCAAGTAAGCACTAAACTTTAATTAAATAGATTAGTAGGGACTTGCAGAGAAAGAATGCGGAGTGTAGAGTGCCGCCTTCCCTCCTCTTATAGTGTGTGGAGGTCGGTTCGAGGGTAGAACAGGAAAACCCACAGTGCACTGTCCTCCCTTGGCCATCAATGTACCGACACGGTGAAGCTGGGCCTGAACCGCCTCAAGAGTGCGCCGGCCGACCCACCTGCGCCGGCCGGCCCACTTTCGGCTCGGATCGCCATCGCCTTTGGCAGGTGGGTCATGGAGTGAACCTGGATCGTAGCCACATTTGTGGTTTGGTCCAGAAATACTTTGCTTGGGTTGCTTGTCTTCCTCTTGGTATTTTACGCTTTCCTGAAAGACGCCTTTTGGTACAAATATTTCATATACTTGGTTTATTTCATACTTGTGTCCTACAAATGATTAACTCACCAAAACTTATGGAATATGTTAGTACATAAGCCCTATTACTAAGTTTGTTGTTTGTTTTATTATAAAGTTTGTGGTAAAATTTATGCAATAAGGAGCACCAACAAACTAGAATCACAAAGACAGAATATAAATATGCATTTCCCTTCCAACACAGTTTATGGACAAAAATATATATTCATAACCAAAATAGAAGAAACACCATCGATCATATTAAAGAGCTAACTTTGAGATGCAACCACTGGACTGCTAAAGGTTAGCAGTAAAAATATAACAATTTTACATTAGAAATCTAGTTTAAAAGAGACAACATTTGATAGGTTTTTCAAATCAGTCAGGCTTCTGGCACAACCAGACTTGATTTCATAGTCCCAGGATCACGCAGGGAGCTATTCCTGGACAAAACTAACTGACAATGAGACGAGCCACAAACAATTTAAAATATTGCCTTGTATCTCACCAACTCACAAGGGTACTAATAGAACTATCAGTAAACAATTTGAATTCAGAATAATATGAATTGAGGCAGCTTGTGACGCAACATCTTTAGGCCTGTTGTTGCAGAGCTAAGGAAGCTATGATAAGAGAACCAAAAGCAAAATTCAAGAACATGTATTGGTGCACATTTTTTGTTGTATAGACAGGCAGAAAGATATCATTTGACCTGTTGTAGGTAGGCACAACGGCAGTACTGCCTTTTGATAAACAAAATCTGGGACATGTAGCATAACAGGAAACAAATTTGGAACCAGAAAAGTGGAATTTAGGATGGACCAGAAAACACAGGCAATAGATTTAGGAAAGAAAAGGATAGATGATATGAAACTGAACGCATCACAATCAAACAGAAGCAAGGCATACATAGAGTTTAAATTTAAAAGGGACAAAGAGAAGATCCTCACCCAAACAACAGATGAACAGATCGGTTAGCAGCTGCTGGTGGTGACCAAATGACTATAAAATACCACCTCCGCACTGCACAAGAATCAGGGAGAAAACCATTTGCTTTCATCAATAGCGTGAGTGCAAAAATTTTCTGAACTAACTTGCTTTGATCAAAATATTTACATGCAAATGCTTTCTTTCTCATAAGCTGTCAAGCCAAGACAGAAAAGGAAAGCATATATAGATCAATTTAGGAAGAAAAGGAAAGCATATATAGATCATCAAAGCATGTATTTAGACTAGAGTTTTTAAACATACATAAGTAAAAGTAAGATTAATATCGTAGAATATATGCTCATATCTTTGTGCATGCAGTTCGTTTAAAAAAAAGAGTCATGGGCTGGATTGAATAAGAAATACCATATCTGTTGTAGGCTTGGAGTCGAGGGTGTAGTCGATCAAAGCCAAAAAAAAGTGTTGAGCGAAATCGGAAAGTCAATGCATGCTCAACAGCTATATATGCAGGCTATGGTATGAGAAGCATAACAAACGCGGTGGAATAATCTCTGGGGGGAAAAGAAGACCTGTCGTCGATGGAGATGCAAGGGTTAGAACTCGATGAACTGGATCTGTCCTCCTTGGTCCAATAGCACCTGGTAGAGTAGAGAATGGAGATGAATGGATGAACGGATCTAGAAGCAAATGAATAGGTGTTGGGAGAGGTCGATGCGTACCTTAACATCCCGGCAGCGCTCCCAGCCGAGAGCAGCACTCTGCGACCACCACGCCGCCGCCGCGCGGGGGCGGGGCGCTCGCCCATGCCGTTGCAGGGCGATGGCAGGGCCGCTCGCTGCGCCGCCGCCGCGCGGGGTCGGGGCGCTCGCTCGCGCCGTTGCCGCGCTAGGGCAGGGCCACTCGCCGCGCCGGGGCAGGGGCGCTCGACGCGCCTTGCTGGTCGCGCCCGCACCGCCGCGCTGCCGGGGAGAGGGAGAAAGAGGGAGAGGGAGGGGAAGGGGGCAGGGCCAGGGGCGGGAGCCCCGTGTGGGCGAGAGAGGATGGAGAGGGAGGAGAGGCGGCTGCGGAGAGGAGAGTGAGAGGTAGGGTTAGGGTTTGGGAAGCCGGTATATATTTGGCGCGGAGGAGGCAGGAGAACCGTTGATCGCGAAATCCGACGGCTAGAAGTTTTTTTTACTGTTGTGGATAGCCTGGCTGCACGCCGTGGCCACGGTGAATGTTATCTTGAATGTTATCTTTAAATAAATAAATTTAAATACCCAGGCACCTAGCAAGTGTACAATATGGTTGCCTATTATTAGCTCGTGCAGTGATTGACTCATTATTTTTTTGTTTTGTGAACATTGACTCATTATTTTTGTTGGAAGTCATTGACTCATTGTACAGGATCACTGCTGCCTTTGCTTTTACTGTGTATAGTCAGGACTGTGGAGTAGTATACGTAAGAGTAAGACTAAAACTGCTATCGATCAGCAGAATGGTGCTTTTTATTATATATACGGCGCTATTGGAAGCTTGGAATACAAATGTGTTTGTATAAATAAACCGATTATTTTGAGATATTCTGTCCTGTGTTGAGTCATATACGCATGTGCCACACCCATATCCAGTTGCTCATCTTGCTGAGCTTTTTTTTTCTCGAACACGCTCGCGAGCCGAAGGGCTATGTAGGTAGAGGAACATCTGCCCAAAACTATATTTAGTTACATGTAGATTTTTAAGGAAGATGGCCAGCAGCCACTGGTTTTTCAGTTCACAATAAACTTTTTAGATGATGCATGGAGCACTCACAAGTAACTAAACGTGAAACTCACAAACCAAATCACATCTCTTTGACATGATTGATCCTAAGATCCAGCACAGACAAACTGTGGGCATTATTTGCATCCTTCCACCTCTCAGTTATCAGCCCAGGCTATGGACCAAGTACCGGCCTTACATGTTCAAGACCTAGAGGTATAAAAATCCACATACGTACTCTTAACCTATAATTTTTTTCATTGTATGTCATTTAGGTTTATGACCTCTGGAAATATATTTTGGGTCACTATACTTGTCCAATGGAACACAGCGGGTTCATTTTGCCTATGTCAATATGTGGAAATTTACGTGGCCTGCTCTGATGTTGATGACACTGACCCACAGAATCCACATGTCATGCAGATTGTGTTTCTCTTCTCTCGTCCATTGCTTTCTCTTGCACATGAAGCCAAAGAATAATGCTAGATCTGTCTGAAAATGAGGTCATTGTGAGTAAGGATGAATTCGGTCGGAAACGGTCGAAAAAATCCTCTATTCTTTTCTACATTTATATTTGAATACGAACACGAAAGCAGAAATGATATAGTCGGAAACAAAAACGAAAACGAAATTTTGGTGTTTCAAAAATGAACCAATTCGATCGAAATTATGTCGAACATGGTCAGCATACGAAATTCAATACGAAATATCGACCCACGGTCCACAACTTTAGAAAATGTTCATGACCAAACTAAGATAGTTAACAAATAACGAGTGCACAACTTTAAAAATGACACATAATAGTTAACAAATAACGAGTGCATGACCTAGGGTCTTAAGTATCATCACAATTCACAAACATATAGTCGCTGACACGCTAGTAAAGTTTAGAATAAGCAATTAATTAATAGGACATAGATAGGATCATACGACATGAACATCTATAGTTCATCGACATCATCCATGATGTTAGGATCACTTTCGATGTCATTTGCTTCCTCATTATCCACCTCATTGTTGTCCTCATCCCCCTCCTTGTTATTTTTCTACATGTATGCAAAGTTAATTAAAATTAATTGTAGCAGCTAGTATATTTCATAAGTGTGCAGCTAGTATGTTTCATAGGAAGCAGCCTATAAACATACCTCAATTTTCAGTTTAGCCACAACATTAGTCAAAGCATCAACCTCAAGATCACTCACAATTGATCCAAGCTTTTTAGAATCTGAAAAAATAAGGAAGGAAACAATTCAATGCATTATTTGGCTGCAACTACAAGTATCTAAGTGAAAATAACAAGTAAAATTTGAAACATCCTCCATTTTCCACGAAGGGGAAATACACAGAATGACGAATAATATAATAGTTCAAAGCTCAAACCATCACATCATCCAGCAATAGTTGATACAGAAATCCATACTTGGAACAAAAGAGTATAATTAGAAGTGTTTACATAAATAGTACATCGCCACACTGGCGAAATCATCAGCGTAGCAGCAACATCAGGGATAGCTGCGGTACGCGAAGTACAACAAATATCCAAAAGAAGCCTGAGCGTAGGAACGAGACGTCTACTCCTCATCGTCATCGAAGTCGTAGTCGGGTTCACCTGCCAAATAATTTTCAGTACATTTTGTATTGGCCACTCGTCCCACCCTATGCTTTGCTTTTGCTATGTGGTATTTGGTGGATGCAATGGATATAATCAAGAGACCTATTATTTGGCTATGGTTTCCTATAAAAGTAGTAACCATCATCATATAATAGTAATTCATCAAGTTTTAACCCATTCTCATCCATCACCATTCCCATCCCATCATCACACACATCTCACCCACTCGCACTCAGTCGACAGGTCCAACTCCCTCTCGGAGCCTGTCTCAGCGGCTCACAGCCAGAAAGGGTAGCACTAGGGGGAAGAAGAGAAGGACTCATCTCACTACTCCCGAGAAGTGTGGGTCGAGGGAAAAGCCAAACTAAGGCCGTAGACTATATATAGATTCAAAAACTCTGCAGAACGTGTACTCTCATAACCACAAGATCACCATTATCAGCGGTGCCCTGCCTAGGCTAATTCCGGCTGCTTTCTAACCAGTGCAATGTCACCCTACCACTTAGTACTGGGATATCCCAGAATACCATCGGTACACTGAGACTATAAGACATAGTACCGGGCCCCCGAGGTCACTATGTTGTCTAAGGAGGGTGTGGGTCCCGATGACCATACCTCCTGACACTATCTGCTATCAACCTAGTAGTAGTGGCACCGTCCTAGCTAGTCAGTCATCCATCTCCCGCCCATACAGGAGCGAGCGGTGAGCACGTAGGTCCCAAGCTTCCGGTTCTCAAGAGATATCAGGTCCTAGGGGGATCAGACATGATTATCTTCTCATAGGGACTACAACAGTCCGTGCTACAACAGCACCTCCTACCCGGGGCCTTGCTCCACGAAGGCTGTCACCCCCGGGATCACCTTATACCTCACAATATACCCGCCACAGGCACCTCTCACGGGTATTCCTAGAACACATCCCCCGGCAAGACTCGCCCAAGGCTCATCGTAGAATCCTGCTCGATCGACTCAAACCCTCACCACACACACCCAAGACACACGCAGCACTCTCCCGAGTAAAATGGCACTACGTGCCTTCTCTACATATCCATACTCCACCACACATCACATCGTAGATATAAAGCGTAGTAGAAGTAAAGCATCATGAGTAAATAAGCATGCATCTAGCCTATTAAGCGGGTGTGCAGGAGTAAGGTTGCGATAAGGTAAAGGCTTTATCAGGCAATTCGATCATGCAACCTATCACAAGTGATATTCATAAATAAAGCTCTAGCAAACTAGATATTATGCCATGCGTAATAGGATCTATGAGGTTGGGTGGGATATGGCACCTGCGTAGTCATCACCGAGCTCCTCCTCGTAGTCAGGGTCGTCCTCCTCAAGCGGCTCCTCCTCTGAAACGAAACGTAATAGTCGCATTAGCGACTCCTAAAGAGTTAACACAAAGAATCAATAAAATTCAATAACTCCAAATGTGATCATACATAAGCCTATGATGTAGAGATTATTTTTATGAAAATTTAGACACTTGGTTCATATTTTTCGGAGTCCGTATGAAGAAGTTATGATTTTCTGAAGTTTAATCTATTTTCTGAAAAAGAAAAATAGCGGATTAACCAGAGGCTGACACGTGGTGTGTTCTGGCTGGTCCACGTGGCTGTGGGTACAGCAGAGGTGGCGCAGGGCTGATGTCATGCTGACGTCAGCGTGGGTCCGGCGGTTAGTCACTGACAGGTGGGCCTGGGGTCAACAGTCAACGTTGACCGATCAATGGTCAACGCTGACCGGGCCCTGCTGGGCCTCGGCGGGCCTGGGTAGGGCCGGATCTAGGCCGGGTTGGGCCGGCTTGGCCCGAACATGTGGCAGGCAGCGGGATGGTCCACGTGGCCCCCATGGGCTTCTACTGGGCCGAATCTATGGCTCTTGGCTCCGTGAGCCTGTTGCATGGTGGACCAGAGACTGGTGGCCCACGTGGCCTTCGCCTGTTGGTCCAACGTGGACCTATGGTGGACGTGGTCCATGGGAGAAGGGGAACATCCCCCTTCTCTTTCACAAGCACAGCCCGGCACGGCGGTGCTGGCGCCGGCGGCGGGCGACGCTGCGGCTCCGACTGGCTCAAGGGGCTAGGGCTGCAGCTAAGGCATCGCTATGGCGAGGCAGAGGCGGCTGCGGGGTCCAAGCGGGCCCACGGTGTGAGGGCTCTTCGGCGCATGCACGGCGGCGTGGCGGTGGCGGCGGGGCGCAGTGGCGCTGTGGAGGCACCTTGGACTAGCTCTTTGGGTCCGCGGGACCAAGGCGAAGGTGGCTGGCAAGGTTAATTGTGTCGTGGGCCTTCTAGTGAGGCATCCAGTGGTGGTGGATCGATGACGGTGAAGGCCAACGGCGTCGTCAAATTCACCGGCAGTGCATCAATCCAGCCCCCATCTTCTCTTCCTTTCTCGACTGGAGCAGCTGGGAGCTCCAATTCCTAGCTATCGGGGCCAGCGGAGGCACGGCGGAGAGTGCGTAGCCGCGAAGGCCACAGCGGCGCACCGGCGACCGGAGCTCGGGGACCGAGCGGCGAGCAAAATGCGCTCGCGCTCACTGTTGGTCACTGTCTACCCTAACCTTGCCATCTACACGTTCTAGCCCTAGGAGGACATGGAGGCGTAGCTAATGAAGCAAGTCGATGAGAGGAAAGAGAGAATGCAGGCAGTGTACCGGTGGCGGCCATGGAGGTTAGCTCACCTTGGTGATGCTTCGGCTTCGTCTCGGGCTCGTGGTTCGGCTCGATGTCGAGGAGGCAGAGCAGCAACGCGGTGCAGGACAAGCAGGGCATCATCACGGTGGTCGAGCGGGGCCTGCCGAGTCCTCCTCCGGTGAGCAGCAATGGCGGCGGACGGCGACGGTGCTCCGGCTTCAGCCGCCTTTCACCCTGCCTCCTTCTTCTCCTGCCTTTTTCTCGGCAGCGAGGTGGTGCGGGCGAGGCCAAGGTGGTGACACAAGCACAGGGAAACCCTAAAGTCGGGGGGCTCCCTTATATAGCACGGCGCGATGGCCATGGACAATGGCGGACTTCGGTGAGGCGCATCGGGCGGCCAAGCGTGCTCCGAGCTATTAGAACTCGGATGGGATGGCAGGGTGGGCAGAAGTAGCTGCTAATAGGTGGGACCCACTTGACAGTGACCGGGAGCGGGCACGCGGCACTGTGGCGAGCGGACAGCCAAGCGGCTTGCTGGGCCATAGAGCGTGCACGCGAGCGAGCGGACGACGGGCGTGCGGAGGCAGGCCGGCGGGCGAGCTTGGCCATTGGCCTGCTGGGCCGACAGGCCGGGCGGAGGCGCGGGAAGGCGGGCGCGCAGGCAGAACGGCCCGGGCCGCTCGGGCCGATGCGGGGCAGGCCAGTAGGCCGGCGACGGGTGCGGGGAAGCAGGCCGGGCATGGTTGCTGGTCTGGGCCGCATTGGCTGTCCGGGCTGGTTTGCCTTTTCTATTTTCTTCTCTTTTCTAAATCCTTTTCCATTTCTTTCCAAGCCTCTAATCCATGCCATGACTTGATCTTGTTAGCAAGAAATGTTAGTGATCAAGACATGTACTTGGTGGGTCCCCTAGGGTCTCATGGTGTTGTTGGATGCCATGTCCATGGTTAGTGATATATTTTTATACATGTGATATAAAGAGTTATTAATTTTATTATCAACACATAAAGTCATTAAGAGGCAAATCATACTTTGTCATTAAAATGCAAATGTTTCTTCTAACTTTAAGTGCTACTTGTGCAATAACTATGGGGTTTCCTATATGACACTCACCAACCATTGGTTATTTTAGAAAAAAATTTTGTTGGTTATGATTTTGGTGTTTGGGATTTTTATGGTTGTTACAAAATTAGCACCTTTACTTGCTGCAGCAACCCAATTCTTTGTGCAAATTAAAGCCTATACCATCTCGGGATCAAGACGACTGCGATAGGAATCAACAACATGATCAGCCGCACTAAAAGCATACTTGGATGCAACTGTTGACACTTGCATGGCCATTACATCGCGAACAATTTGTGAAAGGATAGGATACTATTCTCTCTTGTTTTTCCACCATGCTAAGATGTCAAACTCACCATGAAGTTTCACTAGTGGTTCTGCCATATACATTTCCAACTCATTTGACTCCAACATTCTAGGTGCACTTGCTTCATATAAGAATTCTTCTAGGCCATGGTCTACATCTCCCATTAGTACATCAGTTATGTTACTAGCTCTAGGTGTAGGTGCAGCCCCTTGACTAGTTTTCTTGGTGAAATATTGCCAGACCCATGATGTGCATTTCTTAAACCTCTTGCTAGAAAGGCGAGCCTGGTCTGGATCGTCATCCTCTTGATCATCATTGTCGACATCAATTGGCACTTGGGTAGGTGGAGATGTCGTTGGTGGTGCACCACTATCAACTGATGGTGCCACTGATGCTACCACTGATCCTTACATTGATGCTGCTGTAGCTGGACTTTCACATGTTGCACTAGATGCAACACTTTGAGAAGGCCTTCTACTCCCTGATCCTACCAACACAAGTAAAACATTGATAAATTAGATAAAAAATGCTAAAGTAGCCAAATAATCAAGGAAAAAGATCCCAAATAGTGGTAGGAAGAATGGAAGATGAACCTGCTATTGGAGACGTTGTTGCCGCCGCTGCCGGTAGGGCGGCGGCTCTAAAAGGCGACGCACGCTCTTTGTCTTGGGCTTGCCCCCCTTGCCAGCACCCTTCGTTCCAGGAGCAGAAGCACCAGCAGGCGTCATCGACGGGCAGAATGGCGCGGCGCGGCGTTGCCTCGTGGTCGTCGAGTCGTGGCTGGAGCTGGAGTCCCTGGAGGACTGGATGGCGGTGCTGGTGGGTGGAGACTGGAGAGTGAGGAGTGTGGCCAACGGTGGAGTGGACCATCGCAGTCGCCCGTCCCGTCCCGTCCGTCCCTGGCGGTGGGGAAACTCGGAGTCGAAGTGGGGAGTGTGGAGTGTGGCCTAGGGTGGAGTGGCGACTGGCGAGTGGGGAGTGTGGCCGGTGGTGGAGTGGACTCGCACGTCATCTAGCGGTGGGGAAACTTGGAGTCGAAGTCGCCCGTCCGGTCCATCCCTGGCTGGTGGCGCTGGAGGGTGGAGTGGAGGGGTACGGCGCTAGAGGGTGGGAGTGGAGGGGTACGAGTTAGGGTTAGTTATTGGGCTGGGCTGGGCTGGGAACGAAGGAGTCTGGGAGTATTAGGCCAAATTCGGTTACTACCAAATTTTGAATACGGAGAATTTCAAATATAATGTAGAAATATAGAAATAGGTCAAAATAAGCTCATATCGAATTCCACTCCATTTTCGAATTTCTCTTCCGAATTTTGTACCGTATTCGAATTATTCCAAAAAAACTGAAAACGATCGGGTAAGATATAGAAAACGATGCGATTCGGTCGGGGATTTTCGTTTTCGTTTTCATCCTTAATTGTGAGCTAACCAAATAGCCCATAACATTGCTATGATTATTTCCATGAAGAAATTATATTACGAATATGCATCTTAAACAGAGGTAATGAGTCCAATATATATCATCCTAAATCAGATGGGCCAGACCTAGAAGATTCCATCAAGACATAGCAAAATGACAATGAAAAAAAAGAGATGATGCAAATACCATTTTTTTTCTTTTTCAATAGTTCTCTTTTGGTGAGTCGATCTTTTAGGGCCAAACAAAAAAAATCTCTTAGGTTGAGAGTATGACGTCCAGAGCCATCTATGAACCTGTGTAGTACCCATCAAATGAGAGTAAGCCTTGCTTACTGCAAAGTCGAAAGACCCTGGATATATATCATATAAGGCCATATGTCATTGCCTTGATGAAGCTGCATCTCTTGTAATGTAATCACCAGCAGCTTCTGAAATTGATCATGAGCTCCAATTGAGAGAGGTTGCATCTTTTTTTTAAAAGATTCGGTTGCCCGGCTTGATTAATAATAAGAAGGTAGCATACAACAGTTGGTTACATGCGCGAGCAGTGCTTCCTACTTCTCAACAAGTTTTGGTTCATAAGGGCTAATTACTCAGTACCTAGTTGAACGACCAATAGGGGTTTGACAGTTGCCCCTTCTGCCAAGTGCCAGTAGTGGTTTTGTATCCTTGATCTCCGTGAACATAGCCTCCTTCCACAAGATGACAACCAAGCTAAAGTTCTACCACTGCTTAAAATTGGCATACTTCTACCTTCCCCAGTACACATATCACAATGGACAATAGACCGGAACTCCACCGGCTGAGGGCCGGTCGGTTCTAGCATTGAACTAGCAATGAGATCAGATTGACAGTGCAACATTTTTGGGTGCCAACCTTGGCAAAGAAAAAAAAAGTACTGGCAATTGATGGCAGAGTAATATGTCATTCCAAAAGTCATAACCTTGAAAGACCCTAAAACCTTATAAACATCCTTCCGCCAAAATGACCCTTTCCTATTATTGATTGGTAGATTGCCATTCGGATAATGATAAAAAAAAAAAGGCGTACCCAGTGCCGTAGGCTCCCGCACTGCGAGGTCTGGGGAAGGGAAAATAGCCAGCAGCCATCCCTGCACAAATGTGCAGAGGCTGGGGCTTGAGCCCTGGACCTCTTGGTCACAAACGATAAAGCTCTACCACTTGCACCAGGCCTTCCAAATAAAATGAACCAAGGGTGCATCCTGTTTTTATTGAAGAATCTATGAAGATGCTTGAGTAATAGACTTCGATTCCGGCTGTATAAATTGAGAGCTCCAAGACCACCATTCTCTTTGGACACACAAACCAATTTCCAATCCGCTCCCATGGTTTTTCCTACGCATGGATGACTCAGCTCTTTTTTTTACAGCTGGAACATGCATGGTCTTTCACTCTTTTAAACGGATATGAAGCAGCTCAAGTGAGTAGGCGCTGCCGCGTGGCGCGGTGTCGCCAGTTGTCATGGCCAACCTCGCTCTCATCCTAGCTGGCGCTGATGGTAGTAGTCGTACGGCCGTTCTCTGTTTGTTTCGACTGCAAGACCGCAGCTTCAAAAGGATGCATATATGAAGCTGGATTTTACTAGGAACTTTCGGATGATCGCTGTACTGGATGCCTCGTCAGCCGTCACCGTGTACGTTAGTGCGCGCTGGTGGGTCTGGGTGCCGCCTTCGATCGACGCGTGTCAAGAATACTCCAACCACCCGAGCCTATAAAAGCTGCGGCATGGGAGGTTTCGTTTTGCACAACTTCTTCACAAGCTACAGCAGCACACAACAGATACTCCTACAACTTCTAGCTTGAACTCGGCAAGAGAGCGACTAGTTATTACTTGCGACGATAGTGTCTGAGCGAGAACCGAGTGAGCATCCATATGGCCGACCAAGTGAGCATTCATATGGCGGCGTCTCTGCTTGGCCTGTGCAGCGGCAGCAGTGGCCCGAGCGGGAGGGTCCATGCCAGTAGCGGCTGCCGCCGGTCGGCTGCGGCGGTGAAGCAGCTGCTGTCGAGGTTGAGGCGCTCTTGGAGGAGATCAGACGCACGGCGCGGCCGAGACGAAGGGTGGTCAGGTTTGGGTATGACCTGCATAGCTACTACCACAACTTCGACCTCGACGGGCATTGCCTCCTCCGGCCACCACCACTAGTAGCTCTACTGTACCAAGCTAGTGTACAATATGGTTGCCTATTATTAGCTCGTACAGTCTTTAACTCATTATTTATGATGGAAGTCATTGACTCATTATTATATAGGACCGAGGAGGACTTTCTTTATTCCAAATTATAAGTTGCTCTATCTTTTTTGGCATATCTATTTGTTATACATCTAGATATAATAATATGTCTGGATACATAATAAAATAGATAAATTAAAAAGACTAAATCATTTATAATTTAAAATGGAAGAAGTAGTATATATATACGTAAGAGTAAGACAAAATCTACTATCAATCAGCAGAATAATGTTTTATTATGGAGCTATTTATTTGAAGCTTGGAATACGATTAGTTTTTGTATAATTAAACCGATTATTATGAGATTTTCTGTCCTGTGTTCAGGCATACGTATGTGCCACATCCATATCCGATTGTCAATCTACCTGAGCTTTTACTTTTCTCCAACACGTTCACGAGCCGAAGAGCTACGTAAGAAGTGGAACATCTATCCAACCTATATATAGCTGCTTGTAGATTTTTAGGAGATAAACAAAACTGAAATGCTAAAGGTTGGCAGGCACTGGTTTTTTTAGTCCACAATAAACTTTTTAGATGAGGAATGGAACAATCACAGGAATCTAAACGCGAAACTCAAAACCCAAATCGCATGTGTCTAACATGATTGATCCTAAGATCCAACAGAAACAAACTGCGGACATTATTTGCATCCTTCCACCTCTCAGCCGAGCCTACGGACAAAGGACCGACCTTACATGTTCAAGCCCTCGAGAAAACTTTTCTTAGCTACAATATCCACCTAGGTACTCCTAGGCTTATAATTTTGAGTTAAATATACAATTAGCCAATAAATTTTCATTGTATGTCATTTAGTTTTACTACCTCTGAAAACATATTTCTGGCACTAAACTTGTCAAAAGGTATACGACGGGTCTATTTTGCCCATGTCAATATGTGGCAATTTACGTGGCGTGATGATGTGTTAATGACACGACTGACCCATAGAATCCACGTGTCATGCAGATCATATTTCTTTTTTCTCGTCCATTGCTTTCTTTGTATAATTGTAGGGACACTTCGCGGATGTAGTTGTGGCGTGATGACGTTGCCGCGGGATTTTCTTGTAAATAGATATGTTATATACATAGCATTACTATATGGTATTATGTATACTGTGTATATATATGAATTTGACTTGTATGTTATTTTATTATATATAATATATGGTAAAAATCGGTAGTCTAATAGAAGAAATATCAACAAAATATTTAATTATATTATAGAGGAATATGTTGATGAAGCTAATGGCGTATGTACATGACTTGTATGTTAATAGATTAAAGACTGAAAGTATTGCACATGATAGAGATGATGTGGATATTTTTGTAATTAATAAGAGATTGCATGTACTTAGTGGGGATGATGTCGAAGGCATGACATGGAATTAGCGAGGATGATGTGGACACCTTTCATGAAGGATAGAACATCTAGTGAGAAATGATGTGGACACCTTGCATGAAAAGAAAATTCATCTAATGAGGTTAAATAAAGGATACCATGAATATCTAGTGGGGTCATTTAGTGGAAAATGATGTAGACATCTTGTATGAAGGGAGAAATCATCTAGTGGGTGGTTTAGCTTTATAAGAAATAGATTAAAGATTGGAAGTATTGCACATGTAGAGATGATATGGATATTTTTTTATAATTAATAAGGGATGACATAGACTTAGTGACAATGATGTGGAAGGGATGACATGGACCTAGTGGGGATTATGTGGACACCTTTCATGAAGAGATAGAACACCTAGTAGGGAATGATGTGGACACTTTGTATGAAGAGAAAAATTATCTAATGGGGTTTAATGGGATACTATAGATATCTAATGGTGTCATTTATTGGAAAATGATGTAGACGTCTTGTATGAAGAGAGAAATCATCTATTGAGATTTAGTTTTATAAGAATATATATAGATATATAGATTGATAGAATATAAATATTGTTAGAAAACCTCTCCAACAGCTCTTTAAATTGAATATCCAAATATAGTTGTGATTTATCTAAAAAAATATAGTTGTCATTTATTCTAGATTTCTGGCTAGCAAAAAATCTAGAGCAAAGCTAGCTCTCTAGAATGCAAACAAGATATAGAAATTTGTCGAAGTTTGAAAAATTTACTAAAAATATTTTTTATTCAAATTGTATTCAAATAATGACTTAGAAAGTGAGCTTAAAAATATCTTTGGAGATCCACGCACGCTGCAGCACCATCAAATCGGGACCCCTCAAATAAAGTTATTGATCTCAAGGCGAACCAAAGAAAAATTGGCATCGGGCAGAAGCTCAAAAGCTCATCCTTGTACCATGTTGATTTATTTGTACTACCACATTCCTCTACATATATGTTGTCATTCCACAGCCACCATTCAAAGACCGCATCCTTTTTTGTGATGTCCCAATCACAATATCTGTTTAGGGCGTGTGTGTGAGTGTGTGCGTGTTTGGTGGTGTGAGTTACTGCGTGAGTTCAGATATTACAACTTGTACTTGAATAGTTGATGGTTAAAAAAAATCACGGTATCTGTTCAGGCTGAAGACGTGCGAAACTTCGCATCGATCTTCTAGAGATTTTCGCTTTAACATAACACTAGTGTGTTCCCTTTCTCTTTCTTTAGGATACAAAAATTCGTTGTAGTCACAATAGATGACATACATTGTAATCCGATCCCATGTTGGTCGTGCGCATGGATGACTCAGCTCTTTTTGTACAGCTGGAACAACATGCATGATCTTTCACTTTTGATATTGGCAGGACGGACAGGAAGTAGCAAGTGACTAGGCGTCGCCGCGTGGCGCCATGTCGCCAGTTGGCATTGGCCAACCTCATGAATCCTAGCTGGCTCTGATGGTGGTAGACGGTTCTTTTTGGTTCGACCACGACGGCAGCTTCAAAAAGATGCATATATGATGCTGGAATTTGCTCGGGACTTTCCGATGATCGCCGTAGTGGATGCCTCGTCAGCGGTCACCATGTACGTTAGTGCGTGCTGGTGGGTCTGGGTGCCGTCGTCCATCGACGCGTGCCCAGAATACTCCAACCATCCGAGCCTATAAAAGCTGCGGCATGGGAGGTTTCGTTCGCAACATCTTCACAAGCTACAGAAGCACACAACAGATACTCCTACTTCCAGCTCGATCGGCCAAGAGAACACATAGTAGTCGCGACGATATATAGTGTCTGTGATTTGTGAAAGAGAACCGAGTGAACATTATGGCGGACCATGTGAGCATTCATATGGCGGCGTCTCTGATCGGTCAGTTCAGCAGCGGCAGCGGCCGGTGCGGGAGGGTCCACGGCAGGAGCTGCGGTGGCCGGTACGAGAGGGTCCACGGCAGGAGCGGCGGTGAAGCAGCTGCTCTCGAGGTTGAGGCGCTCTTGGAGGAGACGCACGGCGCAGCTGAGGCGAAGCACGCTCATGTTCGGGTATGACCTTCATAGCTACTACCAGAACTTCGACGACGCCATTTCCTCCTCCGGCCACCAACGCCGCTTGTAGCTGTAGTGTACCTAGCTAGTGTACAATAACTCCTTGCCACTTCTGTACTTATGGTTGCTGCTAATTGCCAGTGACTGTACTGCTATGAGCTCGTGCAGTCATTGACTTGTTTTTTATGGAAGTCACTGACTCATTATATGTAAGAGAGTAAGACTAATCTGCGATCGATCAGCAGAATGATGTTCTGTTAATTGTAGAGCTCTTTGAAGCTTGGAATGGAAATGGCTTTCTATATAATTAACGGATTATGAGATTTTCTGTCCCGTGTTCTGTTCAGGCATACGCATGTGCCACACCCATACCCAATTATTGATTTACGTACCTAAGCTATTTTTTTCTCGAACACGCTCCGAGAAGTGCTATGTAAGATGAGGAACATCTACCAAAGCTATATGTAGCTGCTTTTTGTAGCTTTTAGGGGAATAAGAGATAAGCAAAACTGAAATTCTAAAGGTAGATGCCCGGCAGGCACTGGTATTTTCTGTTCACAATAAACATTTTAGATGATGCATGGAATACTCACAAGCTCAACACGAATCTCAAAACCCAAATCGAATGTGTTTGTTGTATTGCGTCTTTCCACCTCTCAGTTATCAGTCAAGGCTATCGATGAAGGACCAACGACCTTACATATCCAAGCCACCAGAACATTTTGGCTCTATAGAAAATGGGTGAAGCTAGCGCTAGGATGTCCTACGCATAGGACGCCCAACGCATGGCCCACCAACCCCTATCTGCACGCCCCGCGAGCGCACCTCACCCACGTGTTAGACAATAAGTCAATTTTTATGTCATTTTAATTTTAGAAATTAACATAATGATGATAACATATAAAACTTTATTCATAAAAGAGATAATGATATGAAACATGTTCATAACAACAATGAACATGTGACCAAGGAGCATGTGAAACATATATATATCAAAAGCATATAAACATGTAGCAAGATTTATAGCAGCAACAGACACAGAACAACATGTGAAACAACGAAGCAAACATACTGAAACATATAAGCAGAAACATATGAAACAACACTACTATATAACAGAAATAGATATGTATAACATATAAACAGAAGGGATAGACAACAGGCATCTCATGAAACGACATAACAGAACTGACGAAACAAACTCAGAGCAGCATACGAAACGACATGGATAAACTACTGAAACATATGCGGTCCGAAACACATAAAACAGAGAGGAGATGAACATTTCATACCCTCCTAAGCGCCCATCCGATGATCCGAAACCTTGTCCAACCTCCATGCCGTAGGAGTTGATGAAGACAAATCTGTGAGAAAGATGAAGACGAAATCCCCAGCAACTGGAAGAAGAAGACGATGAACGGCAGGGTTGATTTGGACAGTCGCGTAGACGCTCCCCAAAAACCTAATTGCTGATCCCTCGTGCAAGGTCTCGAACTGCAAGGGCTTCGGAGGCACCTACCCTCTCGCTTCTCCGTGCGCGCGGAGTCACGAGATGGAAATTCCTTATATGCGGCTGGAGAGTGATTCTAGTGTTTCTCGTATCAATACCGAAGAGACAGGAGTCTCTTTTAATCCTTGTGGCTAGGAAGGGAGAGGAGGAGGAGAAAGATCTCGGGTAGTCCAACAGTTAGGCATCCAGAGAGATCAACTCAAAGTTGTAACTCCCGTCATCATGGTGAGTGAGTGCTAAAAATTTAACACGCCACGTCACGCACGCCCTGGTCCTTTTCTTAACTTCTCAAATTAAGTGGAATAATTCACACCATATAAGTCAAGTTAAAGACTCTTGGAATTTCAATTCGGTACAAATAATAAAAGCCCACAATTATAAACCATAGAGTTTATTAATTTATTAAATATATATAAATGGGCCTAGCCCATAATAAAGCCAACAATCCCCACCAAACTCTAGGGTTTGTAGCTGTGAAGTGCCAGAACCACAATCTTTTGATATACCAGTGTTTCGGTAGAGACTGTTAAGTTGAACATCCACCTAGAGCAAGAGTTTCACTCAGCCACAACTGAAAAATAGACTATGCCTTAAATTGATAGTTTTATGTGAGAAGAGATTCACTCAAGTTCTTTACTGATACTAGGTTGCAAAAGGCATCCCCAGTGTTTTGAAGCATATAAGTCACACTTTTATGCCTTTCATGAGTGATTAGGGATTATCCAAATCCCATAAAATGTGACTAGCAGTCTGACTCACATAGGTGTACTCCTCAAAAGATATTCTATAGGACAACATCTCACCTTTATAAGACTCTTGGAATACATTAAGGTAAAATACCATCCTGCCTTACGGATAGGAAAGATGTGCATCAGAAATGAGTCAAGAAAGGGATCTTTCCTCTCAATCTACTACTAGCTTGTTTCACCACTCTACTTCACGGGATCTCCGATCACATAGAGCAGGTTACCACCACAGTAGATTTCACGTGGGTTTCATACCCATTTCTCTCGATGCACTTTCTATCACATTGCATGACAAACCCTTAGTGAAATGATTTGCCAGATTATTCGACGTATGGACATAGTCCACTATTATAACTCCGGAGGTTTTCAACTTTCTGAAACATTATAATCTTCTCTTAACATGCCTTGTAGACTTCATGTTGTTCCTGGAACTGTTGACCTTTGTAATCACAGTCTGGTTGTCATAGTTCATGGAGATAGCCGGTATTGGTTTTTCAACCACCGATAAATCCAATAGGAAATCACGTAGCCACTCGGCCTCAGCCCCAGCAGTGTCTAATGTTGTGAAACATATATATATATATCAAAAGCATATAAACATGTAGCAAGATTTATAGCAGCAATAGACATAGAACAACATATGAAACAATGAAGCAAACATACTGAAACATATAAGCAGAAACATCTGAAAAACACTACTATATAATAGAAACAGATATGTATAACAAACAAACTCAGAGCAGCATACGAAACGACATGGATAAACTACTGAAACATATGCGGTCCGGAACACATAAAACAGAGAGGAGATGAACATTTCATACCCTCCTAAGCGCCCATCCGATGATCCGAAACCTTGTCCAACCTCCATGCCGTAGGAGTTGATGAAGACAAATCTGTGAGAAAGATGAAGACGAAATCCCCAGCAACTGGAAGAAGAAGACGACGATGAACGGCAGGGTTGATTTGGACAGTCGCATAGACGCTCCCCAAAAACCTAATTGCTGATCCCTCGTGCAAGGTCTCGAACTGCAAGGGCTTCGGAGGCACCTACCCTCTCACTTCTCCGTGCGCGCGGAGTCACGAGATGGAAATTCCTTATATGCGGCTGGAGAGTGATTCTAGTGTTTCTCGTATCAATACCGAAGAGATAGGAGTCTCTTTTAATCCTTGTGGCTAGGAAGGGAGAGGAGGAGGAGAAAGATCTCGGGTAGTCCAACAGTTAGGCATCCGGAGAGATCAACTCAAAGTTGTAACTCCCGTCATCATGGTGAGTGAGTGCTAAAGCTTGCCTGCCTGCCTTCCTCGCCACGCCACGCCACGCCCACGGCCCGGCCCAAGCCCATGCCCGGCCCGGCCGGCGGCAGCGGCGCGCGCTTGTGGCACGCCCTGTTCCTTTTCTTGACTTCTCAAATTAAGTGGAATAATTCACACCATATAAGTCAAGTCAAAGGCTCTTGGAATTCCAATCCGGTACAAATAATAAAAGCTCACAATTATAAACCATAGACTTTATTGATTTATTGAATATATATAAATGGGACTAGCCCATAATAAATCCAACACCACGTGTGTGGACCACACCTCGTCCTCACTGATTCCTTGGTGCGGCACATTAGACACCCCCGCACCGTATGCCTCCCATCCCATAGCGCGTCCCTAGGATGCAGCCTCGTAGGGTGTCTGGTCCGTCCAGATCCGTCTGCCGCCTTGCCGGACACAGCACCGCCGGCCACCGCCAGCATGCTCTCACGCAGAACCGACCCTAGAAAACATAGTAAAAAGGGTATTGCAAACATCAAAATATTCTCTAATGAAATAAACACAAAAAACATGGGAGGGAAATCTATGGTAACCACTAAACAATATTTGTTGCAATAATTAAAAAACTAATGCAAAAACAACAATGACACCTACTACAGCAACATCAGGAGGCTGCCTGTTGCAACAACCCAAAAAAGCACCACAACTAACCGAAAGAAACGACAAAGGGAGGCGCGCACGACAAGCATCCTTGCCTAAATAGAGGGGGTTGTCGGCCGCCACGACACCGCGTGGAGCCGCTCCTGGTTTCACCTACAACGATGGGAGGCGCGCGCCGACAAAGATCCCTTCATGTATCAGTCGCCGCTGCACTACGCGGAGCCACACCTAGACTCAGCCATGACGGAGGGAGGCACTCATCGACAAGCAATCGCCCGAACAAGGGGAGAACTCAGTCACCACCACACCACATGGAGTCGCTCCCAGACTCGCCCGCGAGGTGGGAGGCGCACACTCACACCACTAGCACGTTGTCACCCAAGAACTTGTCAAGGCCGATGTCGTCGCTCAGACCAAACCGTGTTGTGCCTTCCGAGGGAAGGCACCCACAAACACACAGCCCTACCACCAGCAAGCCCGTGGCCAAACATCGTGAATGTGCCGCTGTTGTCCCCTTCACATGAACATGGGACACGCTACCCCACCGCCGGCACGCCCGCAGCCGAACCGCGTGACCTGAGACGCTGCTGAATCATCTAGATGTAGTCGTCGTAGCCAGTCGCCTCACTGTTGATCATTGAGTAGCGTCCTTTCCCAGCCCAAGCCACCGACCAGCAGCTCCAGACGTAGGGACTAGATCTGACGGCCGCACCTGAGCTCCCTAGGGGCACAAACAATTGCGCCCCCAAGGAATCTGCCAATCTGGGGCGGCGTCCGCCATGGCGGTGGCAGATTGAGACCCAAGAGGCCCAAATCCGCCTTGTCGGCTGCCCAAGGTCAACTTTGTCAATGTTAAATAAGACAGGGAGCTCCTGCCATTAAGCAGCCAGCCCGCCCAACGGCCGCCCAGCTAGCCTGCCCATCATTTGCCACAGCCACAGCGACGGCCACTGCTGCACGCGAGGCCAGTGCCGATGCTCACTACCACGCCGTGCCCACACCCACCTCTATGTCCGCCAGTCATGAGGAAGCCGATTTCAGAGGCGGAAGTGGTGGATCTACGCTCGGAGAGGTTGGATCCGCCGCGCCAGTTGCCAGAGATGGTCGGAGACGGAGAAGATGAGGTTCAAGCCAACGAGCTTTCATGACCCGCTCCATGGCGAAAGAGCCTCACCGCCGCCGTCCTAGGGAGCCACGTGGGCATCCCGGCAACTCCCTCTAGCGGTGGCGAAGGGAGGGAGGGGATGAGGTGGGGTTGGGGCGGCGTTGGCGGCTAGGGTTCCGCTACGTCGCCATGCGGGTGGGCAATGCGGGCATCCGAATGAGTCTTTATTTCTTTGTGTGTTTTGGTGTCTCTTTTACAGATTTTTGCTTTAACATATTAGTATATTACTAGTGCGTTACCTTTCTCTTTCTTTACGATATGATGTAAAAAATCGTTCTGGTCAGAAGATGACACTTGTCAATCCTGCGCATGGATGACTCAGCTCGATAGTATCTTTCTATTTTATTTTCCTTTTCTTAAGGAATCAAAACAGTAAAAGACGTGTTCCAGCTGTGAAAAAAGGACCACTTTCCAAGCTTTAGTCATCTTCAGTACAAGGATTAAGGATAAGATCATCCAAAAAGAAATGGTAATAACCAGTTATTATCCATGGTGAGTGGCTTGGAGTGCTCTTGTACGCATCTATCCATCGTCGCTGAAGACTGAACCCAATACAGATCTTCGATGGCATCACATCATAGATTCCAGTCTCTGATGTGATGCCGAGTTCCGCAGAACAAACATCTGGTAGATCATGATGGGATCCCCTGTCAATTAGTCAATGTGTGGCGCGTGATGATATTGATATGACACTTACTCATGAATTCACATGTGTCATGCAGATCGTGTTTCTCTTGTCCATTGATTTCTCTGTACCGCTTTTGTGACACTTGGCAGATGCTCTGTAGTGTTGGTGTGATGACGTTGATGTAGTTTTTCTTTAAAATATTGTTATATATATATATAGCATTACACTACTAGAAACTTCGCCTATTCTAGATTTTTTTCACTTTTAGTGTGTTCCCCTTTCTCTTTCTTTAGGCTGTTGAAATTTGTTGTAGTCAGTAGATGACATACATTCTAATTCTCTCCCATATGTTTTTAGGCAAACAGGAGACGATTGACGGCCCCTACTGAATTTTATTAACATCAAGAAAAAAATTTGTACAACCAATTAGGAAACAAAAAAGTAATAAACAAAATTAGAAAAATTACACAAAGCTATCTAGACATGAATCTTTTAAGAGTTTGAAATCAGCCTTAGCTCTAAGCTTAATTAACTTGAGCTAACTCTTGCTTGAAGACAATCCACACAAGAAGCTAGAGAATAATGCTAGATCTGTCTGAAAATCAGGTCATTGTGAGCTGACCAAATAGCCCAGAATATTGCTATGATTATTTTCATGAAGATTGGATTATGAATATGCATCTTAAACAGAGGAAATGAGTCCAAAGTATCATCCTGAATCAGATAGGCCAGACCTAGAAGATTCTAGCAAGATATAGCAAAAGGACATTGAAAAAAGAGATGACGCAAAAATTCTTCAGCATTAAGATGAAAAAGGACACAATTTTAGCTTTCCATGAACATATTTTTCCTTTTAAATAGTTCTCTTTTGATGAGTCGACTTTTTAGGTCCAACCAAAAGAAAAACCACCTTTCTCTTAGGTTGACAGTCTATAAACCAAGAAATCCACCCATCAAACGAGAGTAAGCCTTGCTTGATGCGAAGTCTAAAAACCCCTAGATATAAGCTTATTTGTCATTGCCTTGATAAATCTGCATCTGACGTAATGAAATAACCAGCTGCTGAAATTTATCATGATCTTCAATTGAGATAGGCATATGAAAAAGGTCAGACATATCTTGTGAAGATAAAAAACTGTTGAACGGAGATATATTTGCATCCTTGGCAAAGGCAAAAAGCTCTGGCAATTGATGGCAGAGTAATCTGTCATTCCAAACATCTGACCAAAAAAATACAGATGGATTCATCAAAAATTGAAATTGAAGCCATACACTTGAAAGCCTCTAAAAACTTACAAATATCCTTGCACCAAAATAACTCTTTCCTATTTGATAGATTACCATTTGGATAATGATTGTTACAAATCAATGAACCCAAGGTACATCCTGTTCATTTGGATAATGATTGTTACAAATCAAATGAACCAAGGTGTATAAATTGAGAGCTCCAAGACCACCATTATTCTCTTTTGATACACAAACCAATTTCCAATCCGCTCCCATGTTTGTCCTGCGTATGGATGACTCAGCTCTTTTTTTTTACAGCTCGAACATGCATGGCGGATAGGACGCAACTGAAGTGAGTAGGCGCCGCCGCGTGGCGCCGTGGCGCCAGTTGTCATCGCCAACCTCGCTCTCATCCTAGCTGGCGCTGATGGTGGTAGACGTACGGCCGTTCTCTGTTTCTTTCGACTGCAAGGCGGCGGCTTCAAAAAGATACATGAACATGGTGCTAGAATTTGCTCGGAACTATCCGATGATCACCGTAGTGGATGCCTCGTCAGCCGTCACCATGTACGTTAGTGCGTGCTGGTGGGTCTGGGTGCCGCCATCGATCGACGGGTGTCCAGAATACTCCAACCATCTGAGCCTATAAAAGCTGCGGCATGGGAGGTTTCGTTTTGCATAACATCTTCAGAAGCCACAGCTGCAGCATACAACAGATATACTCCTACAACTTCTATCTTGAACTCGGAGCAAGAGAGCACCTAGTTACTTGCGACGATAGTGTCTGACTTGTGAGCGAGAACCGAGTGAGCATCCATATGGCGGACCAAGTGAGCATTCATATGGCGGCGTCTCTGCTTGGCCTGTACAGTGGCAGTAGCGGCCCGGGCGGGAGGGTCCATGCCAGCAGCGGCGGCCGCCGGTCAACTGCTGCGGTGAAGCAGCTGCTGTCGAGGTTGAGGCGCACTTGGAGGAGATTAGACGCACGGTGCGGCCAAGGCGAAGGGCGGTCAGGTTTGGGTATGAACTGCATAGCTACTACCACAACTTCGACGACGGCATTGCCTCCTCCAGCCACCACCACTCCAAGCTAGTGTACAATATGGTTGCCTATTATTAGCTTGTGCAGTCTTTGACTCATTATTTACGATGGAAGTCATTGACTCATTATCGTATAGGACTGAGTAATTCCTCTATTCCAACTTACAATTTGAAATGGAGGAAGTAGTATATATGTAAGAGTAAGACTAAATCTACTATCGATGAGCAGAATAATGCTTTATTATGAAGCTATTTGAAGCTTGGAATAAATATTTTTGTATAATTAAACCGATTACTATGAGATTTTCTGTCCTGTGTTCAGGCGACGCATATTGTTCATCTACCTGAGCCTTTTCTTTTCTCCACATCCATATCCGATTGTTCATCTACCTGAGCCTTTTCTTTTCTCCAACACGTTCACGAACCGAAGAGCGATGTAAGAAGTGGAACATCTACACAACGTCGCAACCTATATATGTAGCTACTTATAGATTTTAGGAGATAAGCAAAACTGAAATGCTAAAGGTAGATAGCCGGCAGGCACTGGTTTTTTAGTTCACAATAAAAAATTTTAGATGAGGAATGGAACAATCACAAGAATCTAAACGCAAAACTCAAAACCAAAATCGCATGTGTCCGACATGATTGATCCTAAGATCCAGCAGAAACAAACTGCGGGCATTATTTGCATCCTTCCACCTCTCAGCCTCAGCCGAGCCTATGGACGAGGGACGGACCTTATATGTTCAAGTCTTCAAGAAATTTTTTTCATAGTTAAAATATCCACCTAGGTACTCCTAGGTTTGTAATTTTGAGTTAAATATACTATTAGCCAATAAATTTTTCATTATATGACATTTAGGTTTACGACCTCTAAAAACATAGTTCTCTAAATTTGTCAAAAGGTATAAGACGGGTCCATTTTGTCCATGTCAATATGTGGCAATTTACGTGGCATGTCATGCAGATTGTATTTCTCTTCTCTTGTCCATTGCTTTCTTTGTATAACATTAGTGACACTTGGCGGATGTAGTTGTGGTGTGATGATGTTGCCGCGGGATTTTCTTAAAAATAGATCTGTTATATATATAGTATTACTATATGGTATTTTGTATATTGTGTATTATATATGAATTTGACTTTCATGCTATTTTATTGTATCAGATCTCGTAAAAATTGGTAATCTAATAGAAGAAAAAAACATTAAAATATTTAGTTACATTATTATAGAGGAATAGTTTGATGAAGCTAATGGCGTATGTATATGACTTATATGTTAATGGATTAAAGATTTAAAATATTGCATATGATAAAGATGACATGGATATTTTTTATAATTAATAGGGGATGGCATGGACTTAGTGGGATGATGTGGAAGGGATAGCATGGACTTAGTGGGGATGATGTGAACAACTTTCATTATGAAGAAATAGAACATCCAGTGGGGAATGATATGAACACTTTGTATGAAGAGAAAAATTATTTGATGAGATTTAATAGGATACTATGGATATCAAGTGGGGTCATTTAGTGGAAAATGATATAGACATATTGTATAAAGAGAGAAATTATCTAGTGGGGTTTAGCTTTATAAGAATATATAGATATATAGATAGATAGAATTTAAATATTGTTTAAAAAACTCTCCAATAACTCTTTAAATTGAATATCCAAATATAGTTGTCATTTATTCTTGATTTCTAGCTAGCAAAAAATCTAGAGCATAGCTACCTCTCTAGAATGTAAACAAGATGTATAGAAAAAGCTGTCAAAGGATGAAAATTTAGTACAAATATTTTTTATTCGAACTGTCTTTAAATGATGACTTAGAATGTGAATTTAGAAAAAAAAAAAGATCTTTGGAGACGATCCACGCAGGCAGCAGCACCATCAAATCGGGACCCCAAAAATAAAGCTACAATCTCAAGGCGAACGAAGGAAAATTGGCATCGGGCGGAACCACAAAAGCTCATCCTTGTACCATGATGATTTATTTTTACTCCCACGTTCCCCTGCATATATGTTGCCATTTCAACACCACAATGCAAAGACCACATCCCTTTTTGTGATGTCCCAATCACAATATCTGTTCAAGATACGCGAAACTTCGCCTCTTCTAGAGATACATATGCATTCTTTAGGATGTAGAAATTCGTTGTAGTCTCTAGATAACATATACATTCTAATCCACTCCCGTTTTGGTCCTGCTGATGGATGACTCAGCTCCTTTTTTTACAACTGAACCATGCATGGTCTTTCACTCTTTTGATATCGGCAGGACACAGACAGGAAGCAGCTCAAGTGAGTAGGCGCTACCGCGTGGCGCGCCGTGTCGCCAGTTGGCATGGCCAACCTCAACCTAGCTGGCGCTGATGGTGGTAGACGGTTCTTTTTCGTTCGACCACGACGGTAGCTTCAAAAAGATGCATACACGAAGCTGGAATTTGCTTGGAACTTTCAGATGATCACCGTAGTGGATTCCTCGTCAGCCGTCACCATGTACGTTAGTGCGTGCTGGTGGGTCTGTGTGCCGCCGTGGATCGACGCGTGTCAAGAATACTCCAATCACCCCAGCCTATAAAAGCTGCGGCATAGGAGGTTTCGGTTTGCACAACATCTTCACAAGCTACAGCAGCACACAACAGATACTACTACTTCGTTCCAGCTCTATCGGACTAGGAGCAAAGAGAACACAGCTAGCAGTTGCGGCTTGCGACGATAGGTCGATAGTGTGTGATTAACGAGAGCGAGAACCGAGTGAACATTCATATGGCGGACCAAGTGAGCATTCATATGGCGGCGTCTCTAGTCGGCCAGTACAGCGGCGGCTGCGTCCGGTGCGGGAGGGTCCACGGCAGGAGCTGCGGTGGCCGGTACGAGAGGGTCCACGCCAGTGGCGGCCGCCGGTCGACTACGGCGGTGAAGCAGCTGCTGTCGAGGTTGAGGCGCTCTTGGAGGAGACGCGCGGCGCGGCCAACAAGGCGAAGGGCGGTCAGGTTTGGGTATGACCTGCATAGCTACTACCAGAACTTCGACGACGCCATTGCCTCCTCCGGCCACCACCGCCGCTTGTAGCTGTACTCTACCTATCTAGTTTACTTACGGTTGCTACTAATTGCCAGCGACTGTTATGAGCTCGTGCAGTCATTAACTCATTATTTTTTATGGAAGTCATTGACTCATTATATGTAAGAGAGTAAGACTATTCTGCTATCGATCAGCAGAATGATGCTTTGTTAATTGTAGAGCTATTTGAAGCTTGGACTGGAAATGGTTTCTATATAATTAAACCGATTATGAGATTTTCTGTCCTGTGTTCTAATCAGGCATACGCATGTGGCCACACCCATATCCAATTGTTCATTTACCTGAGCTTACGGTCAGGAACATCTGCCCAACTATATGTAGCTGCTTCTTGTAGATTTTTAGGAGAATAAGAGATCAGCAAAACTGAAATTCTATAGGTAGATGAACGTCAGACACTGGTTTTTCTGTTCACAATAAACTTTTTATATGATGCATGGAACAATCACAAGAAGCTAAACGCGAAACTCAAAAGCCAAGCCGAATGTGTTTGACGTAATTGATCCTGAGATCACAGATAAACTGTGCCATTATTTGCGTCCTTCCACCTCTCAGTTATCAGTCAAGGCTATCGACGAAGGACTGACAACCTTACATGTCCAAGCCCATTAGTTAAACTCCGTTAACATTAATAGCCTTTGATTCCTTTTGATTTTTCCAAAAAAATTACTACCCACCTTTACCATTATAAAAATACATTAAAATAACCGCCTAAACTTATATCTTAATTACCCACATTGCCATTATATAAAATATATCATGCTATTAAAAAAACTTGCCTCCCACACGTAGTAACAGATCTTCTAATTCCGATAAAAGAATAACTGATCTTCTAATTGATATAAACAAAAGCATAGATTATATATATTTTTTTAACAACGACAGTAAACTCTATATGTTTCACGTGAATAATAGATCTATATATCTAATTGAACTATATATCTAATTGAAAGAAACATATTGCCATCGCATCCTATTCCTCTCTCACGTACGCGGTATTAGCCGAGCGCCTCCGACGCAGCCGCCGGCCATTGTCTTTGAACCTTCGATCGATCAGTGAAAGTAAATCCATCTTAGAGCTTTGATCAATCGAGAAAAGTAAAAATCGTCCTTTCATCCTACAGTGTCCTATCCTTGCCGTTCCTTGCCAAGATTAGTCTTTGGCGTTTCTTGGCAGCATTTGTGATCAATAGCTTATTTCATCGAGCTTTGTTTGAGTAGCGGTTATTCTTTTGGTTGCCTAACCAATTTCTACAGGTATTAGCACTCCGTTGCCACAGCCACCGCCATAGTTACGGAGCTTCAATCTATCAATTAGGGAAAGTAACTTTTGCAACCTGTTACGTCGGCTTCCCTCCCTATCACTTCTTGCCTAGGCTTTCCTCCTAATCATGCCTTGCCATTTCTTTGCAGCCCTGGTGACCGATAGGCCGACTTGGTGAGCTTCTTTGGAGTAAGTTGTTCTTTCGATTGCCAAATCATATCTCAAAAAATCAGTAGGACTAGCTAAGATTGAGAGGAAGCTGGTGTTGGACATCCCACGGCGGCAGTTAAAGTCATTGTCCTGTGTCAAAGCATGAGTGAAATGCAGGTACACTACTTTTCCTACATGTACGCTGCTCTTGCTCTCTCATACTATGCAGCTCTTGCTACATGTACGCTACTTTTGCGGCAGGCGCAAGCTTTGGCGGATCTGTCTACATTAGTGGCATAGATGGGTGCCCTATCACTGTAGGTACGCTACTCTTTACCATTCATACTACTACGCCCGAGCCAATCTCTTATTGCCCGCTCATGCTACTAGACCCATGTCAATCTCTACTCCGCAATTCGGGCATACACAAATGCAAATTAAAGAACAAACATGTCCCATGTCAATACCTAAATCAACCCATATTTATATTTTAGTGGGATTGAAGAAGGGAAATTGCCGATAATATGAGACATGGTGTGACCTGTATGAAAAAGGTGATCGAAAAGAAGAACAAAGAATGCTAATCTCCATATATTTCTAAATTCTGTTAGCACCTAGAGTTTATTACTTCAAAACACATTCTGTAATACATTCCAACCGATGAGGAAATCACATTTACACTGTATGACATGTTATTTAATGATACATGTATAATATGTAACCATGTTAACAAACTATTTCATTACTATAAATAATTTATAGAAAAAATATAACCATAAAAAATAAAATATCAAGTAAATCAATTAAAATTTTCAAAAAAAATATTATGTAACCATATAAAATATTTATATTGACTAAAATTTAGTGGCTAGCCTCCACGTAAATTCTCATCAGTAGATTAGAAAAAAAATAAATTTGAGAAATTCTCACAAGTCACAATAATCACAAACATATGTTATTTTATTTAATAGACACCAATCATGATCATTAATAATCTATTTGTTTAACAAAAAGATTTCCCAAATGTGCCATTATAAAGAATGCATAAAGTAACTTGCTAATTTTATATCTAAATTACACACCTCTGCCATTATGAAAGATAATTCAAAACTAATCTGCCAAATTTGCATCTATTCCATTATAAAAACAAATAAAATAAATCCCAAATGTCACATCAAAATGACACACCTATGACATTATAATTACATTTAAAAAGTTTAAATAAACACCTAATGCTTTTTATAAAATACCCACATCAAGCGTTATGAAAGATAATGCAAAGTAACCCCTACATTGGCGTTTAAATTACCCATATATGCATTATGAAATAAAATATAAATTAAAACACAATCTATATCTAAGTTACCCACCTCAGCCATCCAAAATAAAAATAAACAAAAATTGTAACATATGTCTTAATAAGTATTCATATAAATACTATACTTAGGTTCAAGAAAAATAATTCAACATCCATAAAGTATGTGATATATATTCATAGATTACACATATCTACAACTGTTAGTAAAAGTAAGCTTAAACATATTTCTATGTTCTATCGGTAGACCAAGTAAACATGCACAGATTATGATAAATAATTATTTTTATGGTTTGTCATGAGTGATCCCTTGACAAACCACATAGCAACGGAACTAATTATTAATTCAAGTTGTATTAATATTAATACTCCATGATACATAACAAATTTCACAAGTTGTTATTCTAAATAATTTTAAAAATTTTGGCTTGAAAACTATGTTGTATCAATATTGGTAAGTTAAATTACATACTATATTGTAGGAACCGACACAGAACTTTGGAACTATCATCTTTTCTACTAAAATAAATTATACAATTATGAATAATGTATACTATAAGCATTAGAATTTCAACTTAAGATTTGAATAATTGAAATATCTAGATAAAAAATTAAATTTAAAGTATAGATTAACGAAGCACACAATGGTACTTAACAATAGTACATATAGCGTTACCTTACATTTCTGATTTAAGTATCCTAGAAAGAAAAGAGACAAAACCTAATAATATTACTATATAGTGTGTGTGTATATATATATATATGAGTTTGACTTACATGTCACTATATTTAGATCCTATAAAAAATTGTAAGCTAATAGAAGAAAAATAATAGAATATTTGATTATATTATAAAGGTATAGGTATGAAGCAAATTGCATAAGTAGATGACTTTATGTTAACAGATTAAAGATTAAAATTATTGCACGTGATATAGATGATGTGGATATTTTTATTATTAATAAAAAAATAACATAGAGTTAGTGGGGATGATGTGGACATCTACTAGGGTAAGAGGAATGATGTGGGCACCTTGTATAAGGAGAAAAATCATTTATTAGGGTTAAATAAGGGAAACCATGGATTTGTTGGCTGAAGTGAACACCTTGCATAACATTTAGTGGGGTCATTTTGTGAAATGGTCTGGACATCTTATATGAAGAGAGAAATCATCTAGTGGTATTTTTTATAAAAGTATATAGATAGATTGATAGAATAGAAATTTTGGTTAAAAAATCTCTCTAACAGCTCTTTAAATCAATTTTCAAATGTAGTTGTCATTTATTCTAGATTTCTAGCTAGCAAAAAATCTAGAGCATGAGCTAATTCTCTAGAATGAATACATATACAAAATTTGTTGAATGCTAGAAAATTATTAAAGTGTAATTTTAATTTCAACGATATTCAAATGATGATTTAGAAAGTGATCAAATCGGGAAAGGCTAACCATGACACCTCAAATAAAACTACTAAGGACATGTTTAAATCCCTCCAAAAGTTATAATTTTTCACTCTTTCTCCATCACATCAATATTTAGCTGCTTGCATGGAGCATTAAATATAGGTAAAAAAATAACTAATTATACAGTTTAGTTGAAAATCACGAGATGAAACTTTTGAGTCTAGTTGATTCACGATCGGACAATATTTATCAAATAAGACGAAAATAATACTATTCATCGGATTTATTTTTTTCCACGATCTAAACAAGGCCTAACTCAAGCCAAGGAAAGAAAAATTGGCATCGCCGCATCGGTCAAGGCAGAACCTCAAAAGCAAAATAAGTGACTCATCCTTGTACCATGATGATTTGTACTACCACAGTCCCCTGCCATTGACGACCATCTTTTCTTTTTATATCCCGATCGATCATATCCGTTCGGGAGGATTACGTACCCGCGCATTCATGCAACTTGAAGCTTCGCCTCTTCTAGAGAATAGATCGCTTTAACATAACACTAGTGTGTTTCCTTTCTCTTCCTTTAGGATGCGTAGAAATTCGTTGTGGTCAGAGGATGACACTTGGTGATCCTGCGCATGCTGGATGACTCAGCTCGATGGTATCTTTTTAATTTTCTTTTCCCTTTTTTAAGGTATCAAAATACTGAAATATCAGGAATGTTCCAGCTGTAATAATATAAAAAAGCCCAGCTTTAGTCATCTTCAGTACTGTACTGTACAAGAATAAGATCATCAAAAAAGAAATAGTAATAACCAGATCATAAAAGAAGTAGTAATAACCAGTTATTATCCATCATTTATCTATTATGAGTGGCTTCGAGAGTGCTCTCGCGCGCATCCATCATCCATCGTCACTGCACTGAACCCTACTATCCATCTTCGATGGCACCACATCACACCCTATATTTCTAGTCAGGATACCGAGTTCTCTACAGAACAAACATCTTTGCCAAACTTGCCCCCGCATGCATGTTGGTTTTTTTTTTCAAATACGTGCCTTAGCATTAGCATGTCGTTGACATTCAAATTGGGTCCATGTTAATTAAATAGACGATACTATTTAGTCCAATTAAGAAAAACTTAGACAAATTAATAGTACCATATTGGTTTTTCAACGGGATAAGACCACCCCTACCCCCTATAAAATAAGGGGTACATAGCCGATTGATCCCATCCAATCAATCGAAACACAGATCAATCTATCAATTCTTTTACCCCTTTTCTCTCCGTAACCCCTCTATCTGCTGTCCGGTGCTTCTCTTCACAAGATTCATTGGCATCTTAGGCGGCCTTGCTGGTCCTAAGAGATCCTCCACGTGCTTCCTCCTGACGGATCCTTCCGGGGGTGGTTTGGGAGCTTTTTCAGCCATCAACGAGCTCTACATCGGTCCTACCGGTCTCTAGATTGGTTTGATCGGTTACGCCACATTGTTGCTGCATTGCAGGTTGTAGAGACAACCTCCTTGGGCGTCTAAAGCCCGCTGGTGTGTTGCCACGGTCGCGAATCGGCGTCAACATACTTTTTGGAGACTCCGCTGAGGAATTTGAAGCGTAGATTGACATATCAACCAACTAGCGACATGGGTGTCGATGGAGATGCAGCGAAGGACTAGAGCGATGTCTATAGCGGCAACATCATCAATCCCACGTCCGTGGAGGAGCTCACGCCAGAATTGCAGGCGCAACTTCAGGCTCACATGCAGGAACTTCAGAAGGCTTTTCTTCAAGGTTGCTCCAAGGGCTAACATGACAAGGTCATGCAATTCAAGGCACCAAGCATTACTAAAATCTTGGGTACTTCATCATCTGAGCAGGTAAATCCTCAAGACAATACCTCTAAGTATGATGAAGTTCCAGTTTCGCAAGAACATGTTTGCAATATGATTGTGCAAAACAATAAGGCGGTTGTTGATTCAATAAATAATACTATACGACATGCATATCAAGGTGTTTCTAAATGTTTAGATACTTTAGAAGGTAAAGCAACCGATTTAGATCAATCGGGTGTTTTAGTACAACCTGAATTTGGTATGCCTCAAGGTTATTATGATAAACAAACTCCTTATGATCAAGCTAAAAAGTTAACATCGGGCTCTTCGGTTCTTATAACCGGTAAGACCGATCATGTTGGAACTAGTTCATCAGGAGGTGCTCAAAAATTGGCTCAAACATTACGAACTGATTATAGGGCATCAAGAGCTTCAAAGGGAAATAACATTTTACCTAACCCACCAAAGTCTCCTAGCATCAATCCCATACTTGAAGGTACACAGGACAAGGCTCCTTCTACCGATATCGATGATATCTTGAATCGGTTCAAGGAGGATTTTGCTAAGTCTATTCAAGAGACATTAGGTGTTAATTTAAAATCTTTCAAGCATTTGTACTCGAAACCATACCCTTCAGCCTATGATCGTGCAAGAGCTCCTGATGGCTGGAAGGTACTGGATTTTCAAAAGTTCAGTGGTAATGATAATAAATCAACTATGGAGCATGTAAGTATTTACCTTGCACAATTAGGAGAAGCGGCTAATCATGATTATATGAGAGTTTGTTGCTTTCCTTTGTCTCTTACTAGTACTACTTTTGCTTGGTTTACTTCTTTACCACCTTTAACTATTTGTACTTGGGCTGATTTAGAAGAAAAGTTTCATGATCACTTTTATACTAGAGCTCAAGAAACTAGGCTAGCACATCTTACTGCCACTAAGCAAATACATGGTGAATTTGTACAAGATTTCTTTAAGAAAGCTAGAGAGATAAGGAATAGATGCTTTTACTTGAATATTTCTGAAAGAGCTTTTGTTGATATATGCTTTAATGGTTTGAATGACAAGATTAAAGACAAACTTGAAAACATTTAATTTGCTAGCTTTAGTCATCTTGTCGAGAGGGCCGTTTTCTAGGAATCGCACCTTAAAGAATCTTGTGATGCATATAAACCATATCATTCGAATACACATGCTCTTGGTGCTTTTTCAGATGATTTGGATGATGAAAGCAAAGAGACATTGGCCGCTGAAATTAGATGGCCAGCGGAGAACAAACATGTTACTTGTCCTTCTCTCAAGCCGATTCAAAAGAATCGGAATGAGGAAGTGAAATTTACTTTTGATATTTATAAATGTGACCGGATTTTTGATGAGTTACTCAAAATCGGATACATCATAATTCATTATACTTTGCCTTCTGCAGATGAGATTAAGAGACGTGCTTATTGTAAATACCATAACTCTTATTCTCATGCAACTAATGATTGTAATGTCTTCCATCGGCGGGTCCAATCGGCCCTTAATGAGGGACGATTGAGTTTTTCTGACATAGAGATCAACAAGAATCCTTTTCCTGCACATATACAATTGAAGCAGGAAGTCCAGCAATATTGATCCGACCTGAGCTAAAGGAAAGAATATCATTATCGGTGAACCGCGTGCCGCACCGAATGCTCAAAAGAATTCGGGGCGACAAGTGATGCTTGAGGAGGACCAGGAAGGCAACAACAAGCTTACGATCACCGCTGGATCAGCGGAGGCTTTGAGAAAGCCGACTCCACTGCAGGCCAGGCAGAGCCGACTAAGCCGACTGGTCCAGTCGGCCAGGCCGTCTTTCCTCCTCCAGGTAGTCCCGCTTCCGGCATTCATGTGATTCGCACGTTTGTTCCTCAAAACTAGGAAGTTGGTGTTTGGAAGCAAAAGGAGCAGAAGACCAAGAAATTTGTGGCAAAGCCACTTTGTACTTTTGATGACTTATGGCGAAGTACAAGAAGCAGAAGGCCGATTTTGAGAATCGGCCCATAAAAAAAGGGAGTCTACACCGCCAAAGCGTGAAGAGGATAGAAGCAAGCAAATGGCGATGACTCCACTAGCTGATTCTTCCTTGCAGGTCACTCATCCTCGTGTGTCGCGTTGGGGACCTCCAGTGGCTCCGGCTCCACCAATTATACCAACGCCACAATGGGGACCTCGTGGGGTGTAGGTGCCATATCCTCAGGCTCCCGTGTTCTAAAGACTGGGAGATGTTGCTGGTCCATCTTCATAACCCTTCGTCTTTAGCTGATTGGGAGAACAAACGAGCTCTAGCGGAGCAAAGCAAAAGAAGATGGTGAATATGCAGGTTGAAGCTCCTCAAGAGATAAAGAAGGCCTCTACGTAGCAAGTGTATGTGCCAAAGAAGGTTGAGGCGCTTAAGAAGCCTGTGCATGTTCCTAGCATCATAATTGGCTCGATGTCAGCTCGTGTTGTTAATGACAACAAGCTAATTGTGATTGGAGATGAAGATCCAGCAAACAAACAAGAAGAAGCTATTAAAGAGTTTCTGGAGTGCAAGAGCAAGAGAAGCCACCAAGGGATCTCAAGTACACTCAACCCAAGTGGTGCCCACGAGGGTTAGATAAAACTCAAAGGCGAAAGTTGCAGCGCGCTCAACAAAAGAAATTGAAGAGGAAAGCTCTTGGGATAGTTGAAGACCCACCTGCACCACAAAAGCCCCAAGAAATTCCATGTAAGACCGTCGTCGCTGCTGCTGCTCCTGCTTAGACGGCTAAGCCGGCCCCGGAGACGGCTAGGCCGATTGAATCGGCTAAGCCGGCTCCAGAGCCGGCTAAGCTGGTTCCTCTTGCTGACGCTGGCTAGGAGGGCCAGTAGACGGCTAAGCCAACTCTTGAGTCAGCTAAGCCGGCTGAGGTGGCTAGGCCGACTGAGGAGTCGGCCAAGCCGACTTCCACTGATGAAACTGCCCAGGTGCTTCCTGAATTGGCTATGGTGTCTTCTGAGATGCCAAGTTTTCAAGATCTTGGTGACTCACCAGAGGTGTTTGCTTCCGTTGTTGCTGATATGGTGGGCATGGAGACTCTAGAAGTGCCAGAAGAAGAGATAGTGGATTATGAGCCATCAACGCTTCGAGGGGATGTAAACGTAGTATATTTCTCTTCTGATTACTACGTGATCAACCATGATGAGGAGGAGCCACCAGCAGCAGAGTTGGTGTTTGCCATTGAAGATGCTATATTCAAGAAGCCAGTGGTGCGAGTGGATCATCTTAGGCCACTCCACTTGAAGGGTCACATCAATGGGATGCCAGTTCATAGCATGTTGGTGGACAGCGATGCAATTATGAACGTCATGTCGTACTCGCTGTATAAGAAGCTTGGTAACAAAGACGAAGAGCTGGTGAAGACCAACATGACTATCACAGGTGTTGGCAGTGAGGCTCTAATTCCAGCTAGAGGCGTTGCTAACGTTGAGTTGACCATCGAGAGCAAGACTTTGGCTATGGCTTTCTTCGTTGCTGATATCAAGGGGAGCTACAATGTGATACTTGGGCGTGATTGGATTCATGCCAATGAGTGTGTGTCATCTAGCTTGCACCAGTTTCTCATCCAGTGGGTGGGACATGCCATTGAGGTCATCCATGCTGATTCATCGGTTGAGGTTGCCACAACCGATGCGTGTGAAGCTGGGGGCATGGTGCTTTTGATTGCTTGTCAGGTAGAGACTTGTTCGATTATGATTTTATAAGTTTTACTAGACAAGGCTTTATTCCTGTATCCCTTAAGCCGATTGACAATCAGCTTAGCACCATTATGTAATCAATGGATAATATTGAATGGTTAAAGCGTCGTGTTGAACAGTATCGTGCTGAAAAAACCGATGCCTGTGAAGCTATTGATGACTTTGATGAGCTCAATAAGTTGGGCCAAGGTTTCACGTTGACCAACCCTTTAGAACAAGTTGATATTGGGTTGAAAGCCGATTACAACATCCATTGATTATCCATTGATTACAAGTATTCTGAGATCTTGTAGAGCACTGGCTCAAAATCAAAGATGGATTCAGGCCTGTCAAGCAACATCCATGGTGCTTCAATTCGGCAATCCATGACCGAATTAAGGAGGAGATCAATAGGTTGTTGCAAGCTGAATTTATTCGTCCATGCCAGTATGCGGAGTGAGTATAATATGGTACCTGTTGAGAAAAAAGATTCTGGCAAGATTAGAGTCTGTGTTGATTTTAGAGATCTTAATAGAGCCACTCCCAAAGATGAATATCCTATGCCTATAGCCGACATGTTGATCAATGATGCTTCTGGACACCGAGTGATTGGCTTTCTTGATGGCAATGTTGGGTACAATCAGATTTTTATGGCGGCAGAAGACACATCAAAGATTTGTCCTGGCTTTGTTGGTTTATTTGAGTGGATTGTCATGACCTTTGGGTTGAAGAATGCAGGTGCAACTTATCAAAGAGCGATGAACTTGATTTTCCATGATCTAATTGGGGTGATTATGGAGGTTTACATCGATGATATTGTGATCAAATCGGTTGCCCATAAATCTCATTTAGCCGATTTGCGTCTTGCTTTTGAGAGGATGCGCCATTATAATTTGAAGATGAATCCACTCAAGTGTGCTTTTGGAGTGTTGGCTGGAAAGTTTCTAGGCTTTATCATTCATGACAAAGGCATAGAGGTTGATCCTAAAAGCATTGAGAAGATCAAGAAAGTTCAGCCACCCACATGCAAAAAGGATGTACAAAAATTTCTAGGGAAGGTGAACTATTTGAGAAGATTTATTGCTAATCTGTCCTGGAAGATTATTCCTTTTACTCCTATACTAAATTTGAAGGATGAATCTGAATTCACTTGGGGGGCAAGTCAACAAGCTGCATTTAAAAAGATAAAGGAGTATCTATCATCACCACCAATTCTTCGTGCACCTAGAAAAGGAGTACCATTCAGAATCTATGTGGCTGCCGAAGAGAAGATTATTGGGACTGTGGTGACTCAAGAAGATGAAGGGAAAGAGTATGCGATTGCTTATCTTGGTCGTCGTCTTCTTGATTTGAGACAAGGTATGCCCATATTGAGAAATTATGCTTATCACTGTACTTTGTATGCAACAAGATGAGACACTATCTTTTCTCAAGTACATGTGTTGTAGCATGCCAGGCCAATATTATGAAGCATATGCTATATCGGCCAATCCTTAGTGGAGGTTGGGAAAATGGGCATACTCTTTAATTGAATATGACTTGACTTATGAATCATTTAGATCTATAAAAGGTCAAGTTCTTGCTGATTTTATTGTTGAGCATAGTATTGATCTTGATGAAGAAGTCAATTACCTTACTTATACTCTGTGGAAGCTATATTTTGATGGATCGATTTGTAAAGATGGCCAAGGTGTTGGTATTATTCTTGTTTCTCCTAATAATGTTGAGACAGGGATGTCAAGTCGGTTGGAGTTTCGATGTACTAACAATCAAACCGAATATCAAGCTCTTATATTCGGGTTGATCATGTTAACTTCCATGGAGGTGCAGCATGTTGAAGCTTATGGTGATTCATTACTAGTGGTGCAGCAAGTTGATGGTGAATTTCAATGTTCAGATGAATCACTTCGTGCCTCTCTTGACACTTGTCTTGATCTTATTTCTAAGATTGCCGAATTTAAAATTTGGCATATTCCGAGACATGAAAGTCAAAAGGCCAATATGTTAGCTCAACAAGCATTAGGCTTCGACGTCAAAAGGCGTAATTTTCATATTTAAGAAAAGCCGATGCATCAAGATGATCATTTTTTGTGCAGGACTGGACGAACCGGTCTAGCCAACTGCCTTAGTCAGCCTAGCCGACTCTGCTGTTGTTGGTGCTGCTAATTCACCAAATGATGTCCTAAATCCGTCTAGTTCAGATTCTAATAGTCCTAGTACCAATTTGGAGGATTGGAGGACTCCCTTAATGATTTATTTGCAAGATCCAAGTACCAAAGTTGATAAAACTATGCGGAAAAGTGCATTCAAATATATTATTCAGCATGGCGAGCTCTATCGTAGAACTGTTGATGATCTATTGCTCAAGTGCCTAGGATCTGATGATGCAAGAGTGGCAATGGGAGAAGTCTTGAAGGAATTTGTGGTACGCATCAATCGGCCCCGAAGATAAAGTGGTTGTTGAGAAGGGCTGGCTTCTATTGGCCCACTATGATGGCCGATTGTTTTTGCTACTATAAAAGTTATGATGAGTGCCAACAGTTTGGTAATATTCAGATGGTGCCTGCTGCAGAGCTCCATCCTATTATGAAGTCGTGGCCATTTAGAGGTTGGGGGCTAGATTTCATTGGCCAAATTTATCCCTCATCTTCAAAGGGGCATCAATTCATCTTGGTTGCCACTGACTATTTCACTAAGTAGTGTGAAGCGGTTCCTTTGAAGAATATCACTCATAAGGATGTTATTGAGCTTATCACTGAGCATATTATTCATAGATTCGGCATTCTTCATTCATTAACTACAGATCAGGGGACTTCTTTTATGTCCAAAGAACTTAAGAAGTTTGCCGAATCCTAGAAGATCAAATTGGTTAACTCGTCCCCATACTATGCTCAAGCTAATGGCCTAGCTGAAGCTAGTAACAAGACTCTAATCAAGCTCATCAAGAAGAAGATTGAGGAGAATCCAAGGAAGTGGCATGAAGTGTTGTCAGAAGTTTTGTGGGCGTATCGCATATCAAAGCATGTTGCTACAAAGGCTACTCCTTTTGAGCTAGTATATGGTCAAGAAGCCATGTTGCCTGTTGAAGTGAACTTGAGTGCATACAGATTTGCTAAGCAAAATGATCTATCTCGTGTTGTGTACCATGATTTAATGATGGACAATATGGATGAAGTAATGGATAAGAGGTTAAAGGCTCTCAAGGAAATTAAGAAAGACAAGCTTCGCGTTGCAAGGGCTTACAACAAAAAGGTTCGAAGCAAATCTTTTCAAGTGGGAGATTTGGTGTGGAAAACCATACTTCCTATTGGATTGAAGAGCGGCGAATTTGGCAAATGGTCACCCAATTGGAAGGGTCCTTTGAGAGTGGTTAGAGTCATCTTCGGGAACTCGTACTTGCTGGAAACGTTGAAAGGTGAGCCTATCCCAAAGGCAATTAATAAAAGGTATCTCAAAAAATACTTTTCAAGTGTTTGGCAAGATGCCTAAGTACTCTACCAAACAATGACCGATACATGTATCGCCCGTAGTATAAAATGGCCGATGTATACATCACCCTTAGACGTTGACCGGTCGATGTGATGGGTATCGTTGCTGGTTGTAGAGACAATCTCCTTGGGCATCTAAAGCCCGCTGGTGTATTGGTACGGTCACGAATCAACGTCAACACACATACTTCATTAAGTGGAAGACGGAGTTTTTTACACGCTCTAAGAGACGTTATGGTGAGAGGCCCTACGCATCTTGGAGTAGCACATTATACAAATCACTGGCCAGTGGTGGACTCAACGGTGTGTGACTAAAAGGAAAACCGGTTGTGCTACGGGGGAAGATGGAGCCCCGTCAGAAGGGCGAGGCTGCAGAAGCCAGCCCCAACCCAGGAGTCCGCCTCCTCCAGAATGTCCGCGGTAAGCTCGGCCGGCGTCCTGGACGTGCATGTCGGTTAGGCTGGCCGCTCCACAGGCAACCGACACACATTGTTCTTGTGCACGTGACATTACACACCGGCTGGCCTCCGCCGCGCCATCAACGTCGTACGCATCCATGGTGCCGGCGGCCACCTAGTGACCTAGCTCCCTCCACACATGCGTGCATATATGCATGCATTGAGCAGGCCCCCGTTCCTAACTGCCGACCGACCGGGACCAGCATCTTTACAGGAAGCCGCCGACCTTATCGGCAGGACGGACCGGAAGCAGCTCAGGTGATCGAGTAGGCGCTGCCGCGTCGCCAGTTGCCAACCTCCCATCCTAGCTGGCGCCGATGGTGGTAGACGGTTCTCTGTTTCTTTGGACTGCACAACGGCTGCTTCAAAAAGATGCATACATGAGGCTGGATTTTTCTTGGAACTTTCGGATGATCGCCGTAGTGCAGTGGATGTCTCGTGAGTCGTCACCATGCATGTACCTCAAGCTTTAGTGCGTGCCGGTGGGTCTGGGTGCCGTCGTCGATCGACGCGTGTCGGAATACTCCCACCATCCGAGCCTATAAAGCTGCGGCACGGAGGTTCACAACATCTTCACAAGCTACGGCTGCAGCACACACACAATAGGATACTCCTACTTTCAGCTCGATCGGACTCGGAGCCAAGAGAGCAGCGAGTTAGTTGTTGCGGCGATAGTGCCTGTGACTTGTGAGAACCGGGTGAGCGATCATATGGCGGCGTCTCTGCCTGGCATGTACGGCGGCGGCGGCGGCGGACGGTGCGCGAGGGTCCATGGCAGGAGCGGCGGCCGCCGGTCGGCTGCGGCGGTGAAGCAGCTGCTGTCGAGGTTGAGGCGCTCTTGGAGGAGACGCGCGGCGCGGCCGAGACGAAGCGCGGTCAGGTTTGGGTATGACCTGCATAGCTACTACCAGAAATTCGACGACGGCATTGCCTCCTCCGGCCACCACCGCTTGTAGCCGTACCTGTACTGTACCTAGCTAGTGTACAATAATTCCCTCTCGCCACTTGTGTACTTATTATGGTCGTTGCTACTAATGGCCGGTGACTAATATTAGCTCGTGCAGTCATTGACTCATTATTTTTAATGGAAGTCATTGACTCGTTATATGTAGTAATTACTCCAATAGTCCAATGCAGTGCCATGAGCCATCACCATCAGTGAAGGACGCAATTCGAGTTTGTCCCCGCGCGCGGAATGCTTGATTGTCAAATTGCTCGCCCGTGTTCTGATTTCTGTGCAGTAGCTTTTCCCACATTTTTGGGAGAAGATCGGTGAAAGAATGCCAAAAAACACTCTCAAAACCATTATCAGTACCCCTGTTACCGTAGAACAAAAAATTGGTCCTCTCAATTATCCACAAAAAAAGTTACTCGTGTCAGGGTGAGGAAGAAGCTAACAACCTGGCCAGCCATGTCAGGTGACTCTGTACCACTCGTTCGAAATGCCGCCGCCAACGGCCGTCCCGTCCCTAATTTCTGCCAGATCAGTTCATTGTTTGACCGCCGTTCACATGCGGGCAGGCCGGCAGGCGCTTCCTCGATTTTTGCTTCACCACCATCTCTATAGCTAGTGCTTCTTCATTCTCACATGTTTCCTTTTATTTTTGGAACACAAGAGTGTATTTCATTAATCATAAATATAGGTTCGCACAATCTTTCTTTAGCCCCCGTTTTGATCCTTTGAATTGAAATCTATTCTGATAATCAGAAATAGGTTCGCACAAAAGATGAACTAAGATAATATAGTTGTACATAGAATATTTTTTATTATAATATTGTTGACCATAGAGGCCCCGTTTTGATACTTATATTAGCTTGTTTGATGGAGCTCCTTATTTGCAGCTCCGGCTTTAGCTCCTCCGAATAAGCTTGGTCAAACGTGTTTTTGGAGGAACATTTTTCATAGAAAACAAAGGAGACGGAGGCCGGGAGCCGGAACCGTTTGGTGGAGCCACAAATTGTAGCTTCTTCAAAAAGGAGTCGGCCAAACACCCCTTATGTGTTGCATTTCTTCTATATAAGAACGAGCCAAAGAGTGTGGTACAATTTGCAGAATAAAAACATAGTATGATGATCTATAAAATATTTTTCGTGTCTGGGATTTTAAATATGCTTAGATCTAAACTTTGAAAATTTGTTGAATGTCAAACTCAAGCCAAATAACCTAGTCCATTAAGTAGATTCAAATTCCTTTTTAGAAAAATCTATGAATATCTATGACTTCGAATTAGTTTGTTTCAATTATATATAAAATATAGTTTCATAATGTATTTATTTAAAATTGTATATGTTAATTTTTTCTAAAATATTTAGTCAAAATTAGATACAAAAAAGTTGATTGTGCACATTGCTAAAGTTAATGTTTTTTTATCAAACCATATTTGTATTCAAGTTAAGGAAAATAGTACATGAACACGTACAAATACAGATACAGTCGAGTAGAATACAGAGCACAGCTGTTCCACCATCATTGTATAGAAGCCCTTAACAAAGAAAAATTGCAAACAGGTCCCTAGGTCCTCCACGCCTTGAAGCTTCCGGAATCCTCTGCCACCACCGACGACCACTAGAAGCCATGGCCATCGTTCTCATATCGGAGGGAGCTCCATCGCCGCATGGCTTTGGGAAGAACTGTAGTAGACACTCGCCCTTAGACGAGATGAAGGCGACGCCGAAATTGCATCGATCGGGGACTCACCCCGAGCTCCGTCGACCATGGAGGCAACCTCGCCGACGGCGCCAGAAGCCACCGCGAGAAGACGAGATCGCTCCACTCTCCAATCTCCCACCAGACCCAAAGCCGCATCTGCATCTACCGAGCAAAAGGCCGGCGGACGTACCTTCCTCAAGGGTCGACACGTCGCCGGATGCGCCGCCGGCGTCACCGCATCGTAGGACACCAGGCGACGCGGACTCCTGAGCAAACCACCTCCACAGACTCGTCGTTGTCGCCGGAGTGAAGCGCCGTCGGGGCGAAGGAGAGCCCGAGAGGACTTATTCCTCAGCATCGCCGCCGCTCCGCCTCAACGCCGACACATGGAACACAAGCTCCACCGTTAACAGATGGCGAGCAAACCTTAGCTCCGCCGGCGGACATCGCCAACAAGCAAAACCTAGGCCTATCTAACCTATACACAACCGCGCAACGATTCCATGGCCCCCTCCCTCTCCAACGCCGAGCCGGCCATCGGAGAGGAAGGGGATCGATGGAATCACCGTCGGAAACGGCGGTCACCTCGAAGTCGCCTGTTTCAACTGTAGCAGGGGAACGAGACGCTTTGAGTTAGGGGAACAAAACTAAAGTGGATGATAATCCATGGGCTAGAAGATTTTCGGGCGATATAGACATTCCCAAACTTTACGGACCGGGCCAGGCAGGCCTCCTCACCCAGGAGGCCCGCTCCGTGGATGATAATCCATGGGCTAGAAGATTTTCGGGCGATATACAGGCATTCCCAGACTTTACGGACCGGGCCGGGCTGGCCTCCTCACCCACGAGGCCCGCTCCGTGGTCTCGTGTAGTCGTGTGTGCTGCTGTGACTCTCCTGCCATGGGCCATCAGTTGTCTGTCGTCTCATCGGCTCGAGTCGTCTCCCACCTCCGTCACGCACGCCTCCTCTTTTGCGGTCCGCCGCCAGTTCCCTCACCGCCGTGGACGCGCGAACCAGCACCCAAACTGTCTGTTCCCAACAGATAACACCCCCGGCTGCGGCGCCCACGCTGGTCGCTGCCGGCACAGGTCCGGCGAGACGTCCAGCCAAGCTCCTGGCCTCCGCCTCCGGGAGTCCGGGACCAACCCTAGCCACCTCCCGCGACGCCGGGGGCGGGGAGCGCCATGCTGTTCCAGGTGGGAGGGCAGGGCGCGCGGCCCACCTTCTTCGAGATGTCCGCCGCGCAGCAGCTGCCCGCCAGCCTCCGAGCCGCCCTCACCTACTCGCTCGGGGTAAAACCGCCCGCCTCCTCCCCTTGCTCTTCTTGCTCGTCTCTGATTGGATCGATCGCTGAGATTGCTTGCCTGCTTCTGCTTCGGGGGGATTGTTTAATCGTGCGTGCTCCCGTTGTCATGGCTCGTAGGATGATGCGGCTTCGGGGCAGCCCATTGAGATGCTGTAGCTTGAGGACGATTAAATAGCTCAAGTACACTTTCTGGTTTGACTGTTTCATTAACAGTTCGAAATGCAAAACTGAGCCATCAAGTGCTGAATATCTCTGTTTAGTTACCTTTAAGACCCAGAGTGGACTAGTAGTGATATGGGATCGTCAACATTCACTGCACATGTAGTAGCAAGGAAAAAAAAAAACCCACATAGAACTTGACATCTACTTCTTTCATTCTATGGCAGAAAGTGAATATATGTTGAACTTGTCTTTCTATTGTACTTTATGTGCAGCAGTACGTTAGGTATGAACTGTATGGATGTGAATTGGTGACCCTAAGGGCATCAACCATGTCTCCTTAGTTGTGCAAATTTTACTAGTTTCCCAGGGGGGCTCATTTTGGAAACCACGTTCAATGTCTAGAACTAAAGAGGGGTGGTGAATATGTGGATACCCTTAGGGCCATCAATTTGCATCCCTAAACTTCTGGGAAAGCAGTGTGTGCAAAACATGTTGGAGCGTGTTTTCAGGGTTCTTGATGTAATTAATGATTTGATTCCATCCTTTGTTTGTACATCTTAAGTCTCAAGATAATATACTTTTGCTTCTTTGCTGTGCATGCTATTACGTTTCCTTCATGTTGCCTGCTAAGTGCTAAACCAACTGATAGCCATGTTTCAGTCTATGAAGTGTTAAACCAACTGATACCCTTTTGCTCTAGCTATAAAGAATTATCCAGATTTTTCAGTTTATATGAAGGAACTTTTCTACAGCATCTAGATAATCTTTTTTTATGGTTGATTGCACAAATATCAGCGCAGCAGCATCCAGAAACTTTAATGGTCATTTTTGAAAGGAGGCGGGGGGAGGGGTTGCCTTTTTTCTCAGGAAGTAACAAGTGATATGTAGTTTTGACTAAAGCAGCATAATTTTCTCTTCTCCAAATTTATTGTTGTCGAACATCTGTGTATGTCAGTTTAACCCTTATACAATTATGGTCAACTTCTATTGCAGGTTTTTGCGCTAAGAAGACCATTACTACACAAGGTTTTAGATTATGAAGATGAATTCTTTGCTTTGTTAATGGGAGTCCTTGAGTCCCATAGTCTACGGACAACAGGTTCGTTATTGACTCTTTCAGTATAAAAAGGTTCAACTTGTTTAGGGCCCTTGTAACTTAACTGGACATGCTGGAAAAGAATGGAACAATGCATTACCACCTGAATTTTCTTCTTATTTTTTCTTTAGCAAGCCATGGCCTTGGTGCAAGCGGTAGAGCTTTACCGCCTATGACCAAGAGGTCCAGGGTTCAAGCCCCAGCCTCTGCACATTTGTGCAGGGATGGCTGCTGGCTATTTTCCCTTCCCTAGACCCCGCAGTGCGGGAGCCTACGGCACTGGGTACGCCCTTTTTTTTCTTTAGCAAGCCCCCTTGGATACAGATTGCTAAGAAATCAACATTTCTCGAATGTGACTGAGAAAAACAATTCCATGCGTCAATGTAGTGATATTTCAAAAGGGTCAAGCATCATTCTTTAAGTTTATGCTTTCATCATATAGCTTTATATGTCTCATACTCTCATATCCTACATATCATATTAGGTTATTATTGGAACAGTACTATCTAACAATATAAGTCTGTTTGGTTAGTGGAATGAAATGATCCCCTTCTTGATCCAACTTATTTTGCAAACCAAACAGTGAATCAAACAGCCTAGAAGTGATATGTTAACTTAGGTCATACTTTAATCTTCTTATTATGTGAATTGTTACCCATGCAACTTGTCAAATAGACAAGCTTAACTCAGCAAATGGCTTGTTCTTTGATATCTTTAATTTTAATTGTGTGTAATTTTAACTGTCCTAATTTTTTCCTTCCAGATGGTTCCTTTTCAGAGTCATTATATGGTCTCAGGAGGAGACCTGTTAAGGTTTCAGTGAAAAGAAAAAGTCCTGGTACAGAATCCAGTGACAAAGTCTATGATTCTGCACTAAGGAAGCGCCAGAAAATCCTTTCAGTCGTTTTTTTGGTAGGATGCCCTCAGCTTCTTTGTACTGTAGTTTTCTGCCTTTTCTTTGTTTTTTCCCCTTTCCTTGGGGAAACATACTTATGCCCTTGCCAGTCAGCTAGTGTTGTAAAAGAATGATTTGATAAAATAATCTCCAATTGCCAATTCTGTTATTGCCAATTCTGTTATTGCCAATAGCATATGGACTAGATTTAGTTCTATGACTTGAGTTTCTGGACAGAGTACTTGTCTGCTTACTTGATGTTTGTTACTCTTGACTCATAAGATATTTCTATTCTAGTATGCATCTTGAGTTGCTCGTTTAGGTCAAGCTTACTTTTTTTTTCTCAAACTATGCATGAGAACTGTGTGTCATTTCATCAAGTAGAGAAAAACAAAGGAGAGGCAATGCCAACTCCCTTAGACCACATAGTACAAGACTAACAGCACCACTTGCTGCATAGAAAGAAACAAGCTGACTTGTTTGACAGTGTGATTTTCTTTTCTTGAGCGCATAAGAGAGCTGTGTATCTTATATTAAAGGCAGAAGCAAAAAGGTCCCTTAATGGCACTTACAAGCAACCACTCAACTCCTCTAGGAGATCAGAGGGGCTGTAATACTGAAAAGAAAAATAAATCCCAAGTAAATTAGGATAACAAACTGACAAAGACTATACAACTAGCCCTCATAACAACCTAGGTCCTTTTATTGGAGCTTTTTGGCTCCAGCAAGACCTCAAAGTCTCAATTCCTCCATTAAGAATTGATGGGCTACCTGCAGGGAGGTGCAGACGCTATCAAAAACATATTTGTTCCTATGATTCCATAGGTCCCCAAAATCACAGCGCTATTAAATCCCTTAGCTTTCAAGATTTGTTAGCTTGGTTTGGATTGTCTGGGCGTAACATGCCCAAGACCAACAGGTGCTAGTGGAGCGTGCCAAAACTGCCGAGTGAAGACACAAGTAGTTAAGATGTGCTGGACATTCTCCTCCTCATGATTGAATCACACATTGCTCAGGATCAGGAAGCCCTCTATGTGCCAATCGATCTGCTTTCCAACATTTGTTTCGAAAAGCAAGCGACAAAAATATTTTGCATTGGGTTGGGGCCCAAGATTTCCACAAACGCTGTCATGCTCGAATATAATAGAGCCACAAAAGAATGCCCTGCAGGTAGATTTGGATTAAAATGATCTGCCTGCATGCCTCCAGAAGCGCTGATCAACTTTCTGAGTTGAGATCAAGTGTTCTGGAGTGAAAATTACAAAGACCTTTTGCTTAGTTGCTCTGATACTGTTACTGTATTACTGATCTCATTAATCTTTTTTTTAGTTTGTTGGCATTTGGTACTCGAGTCATATATGTGCTGCAATTGCTTCTTGTGGTACCAAGACCAAGTTAATGTAGAATGAAATATAATATTCTAAATTCTTATGCGGTACATTGTACTATTAATAGTTGGTTTATGGCTGCTTACCAACATATTCTACCCTACTGTCCTTAGTGTACCCCTTTCTTTGAGGAAGTGTACTGGAGATGCACTTTAGTAAAATTTACCTTTTGAATCACAAATCTAAAGTATATATTGTTGTTTTAATCTTGTATGGAACTGTTAATTTTTTATTTCAGTAATTCATGTTTTTGCATTGTGCCACTCTCAAAATGCAGCCATCTAAAACTTTAGTCATGTCTAAGATAATTAGACAACTATGTGTATTTATATAAGCAAATATGTACCAATTTTTGCTATACAGTGATCTTGTTGGAGACAGAATATTTCTTCTCTTTACGGTTAACTCCTGCCAATATTATTGTAGGTTGTTTTGCCATATTTTAAGTCAAAGTTGCAGTCTATATATAACAAAGAAAGGGAAGGCAGGTTGCAGGCAACCCTTTGGGGTCAGGATGATGTTAGATTTGATGAAGCTGGCTTTGTATTAGATCAGGGACAGACTTCTCAAGCACAGACTGAACCTACAACTGGAGAAGTGTCAATTATGACACGTTTTAAAAAGAATTTTGTCTCACTTATAGGTGTTTGCTATCCATGGATCCATGCAACCAATGAAGGTTTGTCTGCTACTTCCTGAATTTATTTTCTTCAGGGAGTTGATTCTGTCTTTATTTGCTTCAGGGAGTTGATGTTATTGAGCACCAGTAAAAAAATCAGTCAGTTCTGTTTTTCTTGTTATCTTTGTATTATCCTTTCTTGACTCTTTATCATTTTAGTTTCCAGTGATGGTGTTTTTGGTCTGTTTGTTCAGTATAACTCAATTTCATTTGTGTTTCATGTAAAATCAAAAGAATATGCACTGCCAGTTATTTGTTTCATTGGGTGGTTAGTGGGTAGTAAAAGTTTCACCTATGGCGTTCTATATTGTCTGCAGGTCTCTCATTTGCATACCAGCTCTTGTATCTGTTGGATGCTACTGGATTTTATAGTCCAGCACTGCATGTGCTTGGGCTTCATGTTTGTCGTGCTACTGGACAAGAGCTGGTATACTTCCTATTTTATTCTTACTGGTATATTTGTTACTTAGAATTGTTTATGTAGACATATATTTAGCAACTTATTATTACATTGTTTTACCAATGTGTTTTTTTATACGATACAGTGCCTGATTTGTATTTTCTTGCTTCCTCTGAATAACTAGATGGAATCATCTTCCAGGATATCAAGGATTAGAAATCGTGAGCTTGAGAGACTTCGCGGTCCTCCATGGTTCAAGGTAGGAGAGGACTGTCAGTGCTCAGTAGCTTACTTGTTTCAGTTATGAATTCTTGAGTCCTAAGTCCTAACTCACGACAAGAACCTTTTTGTATGGCGTCTGCAGGCTGTGCAACGAGTGTTCCTTAGTTGTGCGTACACAACTCTGGATTATGCACAAACCGGTTTAATTGCTGCAGTCTTCTTTTTCAAGGTTTGTTCTACAATTTACTATCAGAGAGAATCTAGGATCGTTAATGTTTCCCTCACTCTATATCTTCTTACAGGCAGACTTCTGAGTTTTATGGTTAACAGCTATTGAATACTTGATTTGAAATGTGATAAATTATTCTGCAAGGCTTCCTCTTAACACTTTGGATTTTGCATAACTAATAAGAAATGGAAGTCCTCACTTGATGATATTAAACCTTTCGCGATATAGATGAACTATTAGCCCGAACCACGATTCAATTACACAGCTGTACTCAGTGTTCTCTTTGCTATAACCTTATCTATAGATGATGGAGTGGTGGTATCAGTCTGCTGAAGAAAGAATGTCGGCTCCAACCGTATATCCGCCACCCCCTCCTCCTCCAACTCCGAAGGTACATCTCTTGATTATACTCATGCCAGCAAAGAGCTTCAACATTTGTTTGTCACAGGATAAACTGTGATTCTGTTCTGTATAAGTCCCCACATTTAGTATTAAATTATAAAACAATGAAATATTTTAGCTGTTCATGACCATAATCTTATGTGGATCTGTGCCATTTTTATTAGGTTGCCAAAGACGGTATTCCCTTGCCACCTGACAGGACGCTCTGCCCCCTGTGTTGCCAGAAGCGCACTAACCCCTCTGTTCTTTCTGTTTCTGGTTTTGTTTTTTGCTACAGCTGCATATTCAAATCTGTCTCTCAGGTGGGTGTTCTACAGATCTAGTATGCCAAAGCCAAATTTTCTCTCCACCACCAACTTATGTGACATTGTCTTGTGCTCCAGCATAAAAGGTGCCCTGTCACACTAATGCCCGCCAGTGTTGAGCAAATCAGGCGTCTCTTCCATGATTTGTAGCCATGAAAAACCCTAAAACTTCCTGTTTTCTAAAGACCCCGGACTTCAGCACACGCAAACATACATCAGAACCACCGTTTTGTTACACTACAAGAAACTCGGCTTCAATGTACCCTTTTCATACTGAAGCAAATGCATGGATGACATTTTCTTCTTGTTTCCCTTCGTACTTTTATTTTCGTCCATTGGAAATTGCATGGCAAAAACAAAGCTGTAAGTTTGAGCTTGACAGTGTTAGAATAGGATGTATAATCTGTTGTTAGGTGATACTAGCAGATCCATTTAGATGAGGTGATTATAATCAGTTACCCACTGAGGTAATTGTATACCTGCATGACATTTTGCGGTCATGTAAAGGTTATAATTATTCTTCATTTCCTTGTAAAAAAAATGTTGTAATTTTGGAATGGTCCTGCTGTTTTTTGCAGTGATATCGGCTGTTTGGAGTAACAGCCCAGAGATGTGTTGTATTTTTCTGGCATCGTACTTACAATGTAAATGCTCCAAGCATGAGTTTTGTCTACATTGTTCGGCAAACTCTGTGTCTACATTGTTGTAATAAGGGAAAAATACTATTCCATGGTTAATAAATCATGTTGCAAATTCATTAGCTAGACGCGGCATGGATGGGACAGGCACCTGTGTGAATCTGTTACTTCTGAATGCTGATTGTATAAACATCTATGTCTAGTTAATAAATCTCTTTACTCACAAAAAGATATTGTAGCTGTAGCTAATTGAACGTCTTAGAGTCGTTACTATGTGCTCCGCACGAAATTCTCCTATGTTAGTTAAGGTTCTGCCGTTAAAACAAATGAGAAAAAAATGCGCGCCCCTTCAATATTCCTGCAGCTGAACAGGCGCTGGCGCGCTGTGCCGCTTTGCATGTACTCCGGAGTCGAGGCCGGAGTACGGAATTCCATTCGTCCATTGACCTTATATTTGGGACCACGATGATATCGCGCGACCCGTCGCGCAGACGTAAAGCGCGCGACCCCCTACACGGTTGACGCGTGTCCAGGTTGCCCGCACACAGCACCGGTTCCGACACAGGCCACGGCCCCGCTCCGCTTCCGAGGTTTCGATCCAGCATATTCCAGCCGCGCCAACGTTTGCACAAAACTGATCACGGCCTGATACTTCAGCCCTCATGCACGCTTTCCAAAAAAATCGAACCTTTTTCCTTTAAATTCCAAAAATCAAACCTCATGCACTTTTGAACCATGTATCTATTTTTTATTCCATCAGCACCGGTGCATTCTACGAATAAGTCGAACAAACCTCACTTGCATATATTTAAACTTTTTATTTTAATAGCAGGTTATGTATATATGATAGGAGATTTATTAAATTAGTTACTATCATCGTATAATACTGAAGTTGCTACTCAAAAAAATATAATAAAGTTGTTGCATATTATGCATAAGCTCGGGATTGAACATCAAAACAAAACTAAAAGAACACTACAAGTTGCTACACACTTATATACTACATAAGTTGCTACACACTTACTATATGCTTACTAAGTTGCTACATGCTTACTACATAAGTTGCTACATGATTAAAACTACGACTGAAACTAATATAAATTGCTACAAGCTTAAACATAAATTGCTACGCACTTACTACGTAAGTTGTTAAAAGATTATGACTAAGACCGAATAAGTTGCTACAATATTATAATGAAGACTGAAATTGAAAAAAAACTAAATTAAAAAATGAAACTAGAAGAAGAATTTAGTGACAACTTATGTCTGTAATGCATACCCTTTTTAAACAATATATATATAATATATAAATATATATATATATATTGTAGGTGAGGCAAATATGCCCGATTTAGAGAGACATGTAGAACAGTGACCTAAAATTTGAAAGTAAAAAATAAAAAACTTGATTGAGAAAAATAAATAAATAAATAAAGACTGAAAACCAGAGAACTGAAACTAAAAAGCATGACTGAAACTAAAACTAAAAAATTAATAAAATGCTTGACAAAAAACTAAAACTAAAAGACAAATTCTTTTGTGGTAATTTATATGTATAATGTCTACCCTTCTATAGCAACTTGTATATTGTAGGTGTGGCAACTAATATACAGACCCAGAAAAACATTCAAACCTACTGAAACTAAAAAAGACAAAAGGCTGAAACTGAAACTAAAAAAAACTAGACTAAAAACTGAAACTAGAAGCTAATTTTTTGTGGCAACTTATGCTACTCTTTTTGTAACCACTTATACATAATAGGTGAGGCAACTAATATGCAAGATCTAGGAGGACATTCAAATCTAAAAGGGTGACTGAAATCGAAAACTAAAAAAATAAAAATAAACTTGACCAAAAATATAACTAGATAAACTCAAGAACTCTGGATAGGGAAATGAACTAGACTAAGTAAACTGGAACTAAACTGAAATAGAGCAATATCAATACGAAGATGAACTCTCATACACTGATCCTGAAATGAACTAGATTCATAAAACTGAAACTGCCGTGAACTGAAAAGATTCAAAAAACTGAAACTGTCATGAACTCAGAAGATTCGGACAACTGAAACTGAACTGATTCAGACAATTAAAACTGAAGAAAAACAGTGAACTAAACTAGATTCAGTACATTGAAACTAAGCTAAAACTGGACAACGAAGTTACCATAATGAAATTGTCATCCAGAAGACAAAATTCAAACTAAAATAGAGCTCTCAAATTAGCAATTGTGGGTAAAGGATTGATGGCAGCGCCCTGTGGGGTGAGATTATGAGGAACATGTGGGAGTCTGGGTGGGGCTGGGGCGGACACCATGCAAGAGCGAGGGGAGGGGCTACCACGGCGAGGAAGCATCGTTGCTAGAAGGTTCTCGCAATGACGGAGGAGAGGCTGACGGCGAAGCCGATGCGGATCTCGTCGGGGGCGGGAACGCAGATGCGAATGGAAACGGCGAGGGCTCGCCGGCAGAAGCCGGTGCTTGGTCGAGGGACAGCGTCCGGCTGCTGTTGCTAGGTATGCGGCTGGATTCCTCGGAATCGGAGTCGGAGTCCGAGCGTGCGAGAACGAGAGGAGGCGGAGATGTTTTTTTAGCATATGAAAGGAGGAGCGATGGGTGCATAGGTATACTGGGCCGAGCCGTCCCCAGAGGGTGTCGTGCGCTCGCAACTGAGCGCGACGGGTCGTCTCTTAGACTTTGCGTATATTTGAGACTTAATGTACATGTTCTAATATTTTTAGACATAGATGTGCAATTAAATAGAAATTGTACATTACTGCACGTAAGTGATCTTATATATCGTCTCATGCATTGTCATATAAAATTTTCATTGACGTGAAGGAAAGAGAAAGGGGAGAGATAATGAAATCTTTGCTTTGTCAAACGACCGTTTTATGACCTAAAATTTAGGACTAACAATTATTTTATCATTGTATTAGTTGTTGTTATTGCTAGAATTGTAATTCTCCTTAATTGGGCTAACCCTAGAGGGTAGCTTATATAATGTTTCATACATGGGCCTCATGGGCCTAATTCACTCATACTTCAACACCCCTCCCGACAATCTAAACTACCGGCACAGTGGAGTTACAGATTGGACACGAAAGCGGATGCGGGCGCGGGTGCTTCTCTCTACCCTGCCCCTCCAACCCTACCGGCCCCTCTCCACGCAGCGGGTCCCGACCCCGCCCTCGCCGCTGCCCTCATCGCAGCCCGGGCTGCTGCTGCGGAAGGCCAGGCCCGCATGCGTGCGGCCGCCCTCGCTTGGGAGCGCAAGCGTGATGCGGCCGATGCACTGGCCCGCCAGATCTCCGAGGCGGAGCAGTTTCTCGTCCCCCCTGCCTCCCACGACGTCGGGGCCCCTCCGGCTCGACACCCCCTCGACGCGGGGTCCCTTCGGCTCGACACCCCGACGCGGGGCCCACACCGCGGTCGTCTGGCACGATCCGGCAGATCCCCTCGTGGCGCAACTCCACTACCAGGCCGAGGGTGTCCGGAACATCCGGCTTCTCGTCCCAGTCGTCCTCGATCCTGAGTCGCCCTCCTACTCCAGTTGGCGGGACCTGGTCCTCCTCACCCTCCGTCGCTACGCCCTCGACGACCACGTCCTCCTCGACGCCTCGGTCGCGGTCCAGACCCCCTCGTGGCTGCGCCTCGACAGCATTGTGCTTTCTTGGATCCTCGGCACGATCTCCCTCGAGCTACACGACCTCGTCCGCAACTCTGTTGATGCTCGCCGGGCCTGGCTTGCGCTCGAGGGTCAATTTCTGGGCAACGCCAAAGCCCGAGCTCTGCGTCTCGATGTGAGCTTCCGTACCTTCGTCCAGGGTGACCTTTCAATTGGTGAGTTCTGCCGCCGGATGAAGGGCATGGCGGACTCCCTCGGCGACCTTGGTTGGCCCGTGGAGGACCGCATCCTAGTCCTCAATGTCCTCCGCGGGCTCAGTGACCGCTACGCCCACCTCCGGACATGGATCACCCGGCAGCGGCCCTTCCCCACGTTCCTACAGGTCCGGGATGATCTTGTCCTAGAGGAGCTCACTCAGGGCGTCCAGCCAGGGTCCACCTCCGCACCCGGGTCCACGTCTTCCTCGACTGCCCTTGCCGCTACTCCGCCGCCGTCGTCTCTGCTTGGTCCCCCCTCGAGCCGAGCGCGGGGGGCCTCGACCGCGGGGGGTGCCTCGATCATCGAGGGGGCCTCGACCGCAGGACGGGCGGGCGTCGACGCCGCGGAGGGGGACGTGGTGCGGGTCCCAGCCGTGCGAGCAACTAGGCGCCGGTGCCTCCACAGGGCGCACCCTGGCCCTCCTTCCACAACCCGTGGTCGGGGCGCATCTCTATGTGGCCCTTCCAAGCTCCCGGCCAGGCATCAAGGCCCCCTCGCTCGGTGACCACGCTTGCTACCGCTCCTCCCTCCGCTACGCCTCCCGGTGCCTCGACCAGGCCGGTCGGTTGGGACCCGACGGCCTTGGCCGTCTCCTTCAGCAACATGGCCCTGACACCGCCTGTCGGCCCTGACTGGATTGTCGACTCAGGTGCCTCCTACCACACTACTCTCGACCCTGGTATACTCTTCTCCGTTTACCCTCCCTCTTCTTCTCACCCTTCGTCCATCATGGTCGCAAATGGTTCGTGTCTTCCTGTCACGTCCGTGGGTGCCGCCGGCGCTCATGGATCCTTTTGTCTTCCTGATGTTCTCGTTGCACCCTCTATGGTTCACAACCTTCTTTTTATTCATCGATTTATCGTTGACAACTCTTGTTCTGTCGAATTTGACTCTTCTGGTCTTACTGTAAAGGATTTGGCTTCCCGATGTCCTCTTCTCCGATGTGATAGCACGGGGGCCCTTTACACCCTTTGATTTCCGGCATCTGCTTCGCCTCCTCACTGTCCACTCTATCAGCTGCCTTCGCCGCCACTACTTCCTCCACCACATGGCACCATCGCCTCGGCCATCCTGGAAGTGATGCTCTGATGCAGCTTAGTCGTAATTCCGACATATGTTGTACTCGAGCTCACGATGAGCATTTGTGTCATGCGTGCTAGCTGGGCCGTCTTGTTCCTCTTCTATTTTATCGTTCTTCTTCACATGCTGCTCAAGTTTTTGATCTTGTACACTACAACCTCTGGACATCACCTGTTCTCAGCATTTCTAGCTATAAATACTATCTTGTGGTGTTTGACGATTTCTCTCATTATTCGTGGACGTTTCCCTTGCGTGCCAAGTCTGACGCTTTTCCCACACTTCTCCATTTTTTCGCATGGGTGTCAACTCAGTTCGGCCTCCCTGTCAAGGTCGTCCAGTGTGACAATTGACACGAGTTCGATAACAGCACCTCTCGTGCCTTCTTCCTCACTCACGGTGTCCAACTGCGTATGTTTTGCCCGTATACCTCCTCCCAAGGCAAGGTCGAGTGCATGATTCGCACCACAAACGACGTCATGCGTACCCTTCTGCTCCAGGCGTCGCTTCCTGCTCGCTTCTGGGCTGAGAGTCTGCACACCTCCACTTATCTCCTTAACCGCCTTCCTTCCACTGCCTGTCCAACTCCTACACCACACCATGCTCTCTTTGGTACCCCCTCGATATGACCACCTTCGTGTCTTCGGGTGTGCGTGTTACCCTAACACTGCTGCCACCGCTCCCCATAAACTGGCTCCCCGGTCGACTCTGTGTGTCTTCCTAGGGTATTCCCCAGATCACAAGGGCTACCGCTGTTATGATCTCACCTCTCGAAGGGTCCTCATCTCTCGTCATGTGGTCTTTGACGAATCAGTCTTCCCCTTCACCACCACCAAAACCACAGACACCGGGATCGAGGCCCCCTCTGACCCCTTGGTCCACTCCCTCGGGCTGCCTGACCCAGCAGTCGAGCAGGGATCGAGACCTCCTTCGACCTTTCGACCCCCTTCCTCAAGCTGGACACCGCCTCGACGGGGGGGCCTCGGGTGACGGCCGAAACTCCGCTTCGAACGAGCACCCTCGACTGCGGGGGACGGACAGCCCTCCGCTTCGGACGACCCCCTCTCGCCCGCCCCAAGAGCCTCGACCTCGACAAGGGCCTCGACCGCGAGGGGGGAGAGGGGGTGGAGGTCACGACCGCGGGTGATGGACGGCCCTCTGCTTTGGACGACCCCCCTCGCCCGTGCTGGGAGCCTCGACCGTGGGGGTCTTGACCGCGGGTGATGGATGACCCTATGCTTCGGACGGCCCCCTGGACCTCGGGGGGCCTCGACTGACTCTCCGTCGACGACGCCTACACCACCGCCATGGCCCCCGACTGCCCATGTCGTGCCGCTGGTGTACCACCCACCGCTCCTTCACCGAGACCCGAGTCATGTTCACCCTATGGTGATGCGAAACGCGGCTGGTACTTGCGGCCCTGGGCTCTCGCGACGCTGCATGGCGACCCACAGGTCTCTCCTGTACCCTCTTTCGTTCGCGACGCCTTGTCAAACCCTCGCTGGCACTGCGCGATGGAAGAGGAGTACGCAGCGCTCCTCGCCAACCAGACATGGGATCTGGTGCCCCGTCCGCCCGGCTCGAACGTCGTCACCAGCAAGTGGATCTGGACACACAAGCGGCGGGCTGATGGCACCCTCGATAGGTACAAAGCTCGCTGGGTTCTCCGGGGTTTCACTCAACTCCCTGGAGTTGACTATGATGAGACATTCAGCCCGGTGGTGAAGCCGGCCACTGTCCACACCGTGCTCTCCCTGGCTCTCAATCGCTCATGGCCCGTGCATCAGCTCGACGCCAAGAATGCTTTTCTGTACAATAGTCTCACTGAGACAGTCTACAGCAGCCAGCCGGCGGGGTTTGTCGACTCTTCTTGTCCTGACATGGTATGCCGGCTCAACAAGTCTCTCTACGGCCTCAAGTAGGCCCCTCGGCGCGTGGTACTCTCGATTTGCTGCTTTCCTGTTGACACTGGGTTTTGTCGAGGCCAAGTCAGATACATCCCTATTCATCTATCACCACAGAGCTGAGACTACCTACCTGCTGCTCTATGTTGATGATATTGTCCTCACAGCCTCCAGTCCCTTCCTACTCCGTCGTATCATCACCTCTCTTCAGCAGGAGTTTGCTATGAAGGATCTTGGTACGCTCCGATACCATGCTAGAATTATAATTCTCCTCAATTGGGCTAACCCTAGAGGGTAGCTTATATAGTTTTTCATGCATGGGCCTCATGGGCCTAATTCACTCATACTCCAACAGTTGTCATGCAACTCATAATCTTTTTTTACTCTCTTCATAAATTAAGGGATTGTAAGTTTCTTAAGACAACTTAAAAGGACAATCGTTGTACATATAGTCTATTAAATCATCTTAAATTATGTGACACTATATGAGATGGGTTATAAGATGACACTAATGTACCTGTCTTAAGATTTACCTATCCAAAAAAATTATTAAGTTTCTAGATAACTCCTAAATTACATTTTTTGTCTGGTAAGTAATCTAGACATCCAACCAACCATGCTCTCAACACCTATTACTGACACTTCACCACCTAGGTCAATCATCATCTTGCCCTATTGCAACAGTTTGCTTTTACTGCTAGCCACAATAGCCCTCCCGACTTTCCATGGCCCTCCCATAGTCCCACCAGAACCCTTGCTCATGTAAATGTAAAATCCTAACCCTGATATATATATAGTGATATGGAAAAATATTGAGCCCTATCCGGCCTAGCGGTGTGCCAAGAACTATCAAGTCTCAAGTGGGATTGGAGATCCCTTATCTTTATTAGAGTACCCACAATATAGTCGATTTTCTACATGGAATGCGAAATTAGGAAAAACACCCAAATGACACAATGTCCAATAGCATCAGACCATCATATTCATTTCCCATGCATGAGAGAACATCAGCAGGCTGAGAGACAATTGTTTACTTCTACATCGATGCAAGTAGATCATTCGATTCTGGTTTTTTTGAACTCGACATCGCTTCACACAATAGCACTACCCTTGCCCAAACTCACTCTTTCTTATTTCATCATCGATTCTGATTCACATTGTGGCTAATCTTAATTCTTTCTTCTTCGTTCCTCTGATATAACGCTAAAATGAGAGCCTTTATTTCTCAAGATAGATGCCACCTAGAATCTATATGAGATGCAACCAGATAGAATCATAGAACAACACACTTGGCCATCCCCAAGGACAAAGCCAGCGGAGGAGCAATCCGAGCTCCAGCCCCCCTACCACTATGATTTTCCATGGAGCCCGGGCTAAGCCCCTACCACCATGAGGAGGAGGAACAAGGAAAGAAGGGGCTAGATAAAGAAGAAGAGGAAGCCAACGCTCCCTAACATCATTCCTGGCTTCGTCACTGGCTCTCGCATATTTCATGCTACTTGGTACAACATGAATTGAATCTCCAATCATAAGTGGTAAGTGAGCAAGAAAAAGTTTGTCTACGCATCACTCATTGTGCCTAGAACTCTTCATTTTTTCTTCATGTCTTCTTCCTCTTCCAACGCTCCACCATCGCCGCCCACCGCATGCGCGGTGACCTCCTTCTTCATGTCTGCCTCCTCAACCCTAACCTGTTGTCATGGCCATGGTCGCCTTAATCCTAACCTGACCTGTCTGATTCCTCTGCCTCTCATCCATCTCTCCCGTCGCCCCACCACTTTGACATGTCTGCCTCCTCAAAAAGCATGGACCAAGAATTTTGTACAAATCTAACATAAACTGGGCCGGAGCCCAGACAAAACCCACACGCCTCTCATTACACGCGCTTTCGAACACGCCATCTTTTTATTCACATCGGCCTTGTTTAGATTGCCAAGTTTTTTCACTGTCTCTCCATCACATCAATTTTTGGACTCATGCATGGAGCATTAAATGTAGGTAAAAAATAACTAATTACACAGTTTAGTTGAAAATCACGAGATGAATCTTTTGAGCATAGTTGGTCTACGATCGACAATATTTATCAAATAAGACGAAAAAGTTACTATTCATCGGTTTGATTTTTTTTTTTCAATCTAAACAAGCCCATCATCGAAAAGCCCGAAACCTTCTCCGTTCTTCCCCTTCACGTCTCTTCGGCAGCCGCAAACCTCTATCCCTCGTCTGGGTTCGTCTCTCCCGCACCCAGAAAACCCTCGAAAACCGGCGGCGGCGCGACATGGCGGAGGTCGAGGTTCCAGCTGCTGCGGTCGCGTCGACGACCCCTGAGGCGGCGGCTGCGGCGGCCGAGGGCGGAGCCCCTGCGGAGGCGAAGGGTCCGCACAAGCTGCACCGCCAGTGGACCTTCTGGTACGACATCCAGTCCAAGCCCAAGCCCGGCGCTGCGTGGGGCAGCACCCTCAAAAAGGCCTACACCTTCGACACCGTCGAGGATTTCTGGAGGTACGTCGGCACCGCCGTGGATATACCCTCCTTCGTGCACCTGTTGGCTACCTGATCTGCTCTGTTCGGATCTGATCTGGATGCCGTGGTGGTTCCTGCGTACCAGTTTCTGTGCGTGTTTTGGGCGGTTATATGGCGGCAGGAGTTGTTCACACAGTAGATAGGGTTCCGGGTAGCCTTAGTGCCAGCAAATCTGACACGATTAGATGAGAAATTCGATTAGGTTTTGTTTATTCATGATATCGCTGGTTCCTGTTTGCATCGGATTTTGATTGCCTAATTGCTGATTGCCCGTGGCTGATTTTTCACGTAAGCTGTCCCATGTAGTTGTGTATATAGGGTAAAAGCTGAAGTGAGAGGCCTCTTGATTAAGCTATAATCGAGAGCCCAAAATGGATATATACTCACTGTCAGAATTACCAAAACCAAAAAAAAATGAAGGAGAAGGAAATAGAAGCCAAATCGGAGCTGCATCATTTCTGCCCTTAGAAGGGGAGGGGGGCCAGGGGAGGCTGCTGGACTGGTGGCTGGACTGGCTATTGGGCGGAGCTGGCAGCGAGGATTAGGGGCTGGGCTTCACTCTGATTGGGATCAGTTCAGGGCGGAAGTGGGAGGGCGGCGGAGGTGCTCGTGGACAGGGCTGGCGGCGGATTGCTGGTGACGGGGTGGGGATGGGACTAGGGGCTGGGCTTCACTCCTCTGATTGAGATTAGGGGAGGGCGGAGATGGGTGGGCGGCGGAGGTGCTCGTGGACAGGGCTGGCGGCAGATGCCGGTGGCAGGGTGGGGATGGGGTGAGTGATGATCTGTTGAAGGACAGGGTGGTGGGCTGTTTTCACGTAAACTTCCCGTGTAATTGTATATATAGGGTATGGTATGAGAGGGCTCTTGATTCAAGCTAAATCGAGAGCCCAAAAATGGAAATAAACTCACTGTCAGAAGCTCCGAAACCAAAAAAGGAAGGAGAAGAAGCCAAATCCAACGGTTAGGTTTTGGGGAGCTGCAGGGGAGCCGGCTAGACTGGTGGGGGGGACATCTGATTGGGCTTTCCTCCTATTGGGATTCTGGGAGGTTGGGCGTGGGCGGGCAGCGGGGCGCTAATGCATGGGGCTGGCGGTGGAGACCAGTGGCAGGGCAGGGGTGAGCGCTGAAAGGTTTTTTTTTTGTGTGTGTGTTGGGGGGGGGGGGGGGGCAGCATATGCCAGTGTCGGGGTGGGGATGGACGAGCGACGATGTTGAAGGGTGGACCGGTTCCTGTTTGCATTCGATTTGGTTGCCTGTGGTTGATTTTTCACGTTAACTGTCCCGTGGGAGCCCTAAAATGGAAATAAACTCACTGTCAGAATTTCTGAAACCAACAAAGGAAGGAGAAGTAGAAGCCAAATCCAATGGTTACGCCCTTGGCAATCTCCAGCAAGCTCTAGTAAGGTTTTCAGGAGCTGTACCATCTTCGGTCTTGGGTGGGTGCCTGGGGAGGGGGGCAGGGGGTTAACTGGACTGGCGGTGGTGGCAGCTGGAGGGGCGGCGGGGGATAGGGGCTGGGCTTTCCTACTCCGATTGGGATTATGGTAGTGGGGGCGGGCCGTGGGGGCACCACTGCACGGGGCTGGTGGTGGATACTGGAGAGCAGTGACATGGTGGGGATGGGTGAGTGCTGAAAGGATATTTGGGTGGGTGGGGGGTGTGTGGTGGTGGTGCTGGGAGGGGGAGGCGGCGTTGAACCAATGATGTCAGCGAAATGGAGGCGAGCGTCACTAGTGGAGGTGAGGATAGGGTTTTAGGCGGGCGAGCTGGAAAACCAAGAGAACATAAGACAAGCTGGGGCACACATGGGGTGGGACATGGAGTCTTATCTGGATGTCCCTCTCGTCATAGTCAGCTAGTCACCTGCATAGGGTATTCCTTGTAGTTAGCAAGTTGTTTGCTCTCTTATAATCATATAAGTATTGGCATTTCAGTTAAAGTTTCCACTCTGAATTATATTGAATGAACTGTTTTGCAATTCTACTATGTTAATTATTTTTGGCATGATGCTTTGAGCAAATTGCCTTGCTGCATATATGGAGCGAGTCTTCTCTAACTTCTTTTTTTTCTGTTTGCCTTTGTGAGCCTAGTCTTTTACTACTAGAGTGGCGTGTGTAGTGTGTGTTGGTGTTGGTGTTGGTGTTGGTGTTTTTGTTTTGTTTTTGTGGTTGTTTTGCACCTTTTGCTGCTTCTTAATATAATGATACACAGCTCTCCTGTGTGTTCGAGGAAAAAAAAAGCCTAGTCTTTTACGAAAGATATGCTGTGCTTGGATAGACCCTATTCAAATATAGAAAAAGTTAGCCATCTTATGTTTAGCCTTAGTTGATGAGCAATATCTTCTATTAGGTATAATACCTATGTGGATGTGTTGTCTTTTGAAGTCAAAACTTCTATGTATGTTACTGCAGCTAGCTGGTAAATTTGCTTTGTGCCTTCAATCAATTTGCTTGTCTTGTATCCATGTACTTACAGATCCCTTCTTGCAGTTTGTATGATCAGATTTTTCGTCCAAGCAAGTTGTCTGGGAATGCTGATTTTCATCTGTTCAAGGCCGGAGTAGAGCCAAAATGGGAAGACCCAGAGTGTGCAAATGGTGGCAAATGGACTGTCCCATGCAACAGAAAGGCAACCTTTGAGAACATGTGGCTTGAAACGGTACATCTTTGTTACATATATTTGATTTGTACATTCAAGATTGATCATCTGCTACCAGATGTTTCCTTAGATGTTCTATTAATGGACTGCTTTTGAATAATTGTTTGAATATGCAGTTGATGGCTCTTATTGGGGAGCAGTTTGATGAAACAGAGGACATTTGTGGAATTGTTGCTAGTGTCCGTGCAAGAGGAGATAAGCTTGCATTATGGACTAGGACTGCCAGCAATGAAGCTGTCCAGGTTTGGTTTCAAAACCATTCTAATCCGTTTCGGTGCTGATATCTTATGCATCATAGTATCTTGGTTCATATATCCTGATATAAGGGGGTGAACTTAGTCTAGTGTTTTCTTTGTGAGTAGTATATAAATTGTGTGAATCCCTAGCTGCTATATTGCCTTATGGAATACATCCCTATATAACTGGTTTGTCCTGCTACCTTTGTTGGGTTCAGCTTTTGTAAGTTTCTGTATTATTGATATTACCATTATTCTCTTCGAAGGCTCAAATTGTTGCACCTAAATCATCTCTCTGGAAGAGAACTATATAGTTTGCTAGGAATTTTTGTGCATGCAACCTGTTGAGTGGTAGTAGTGTATTCAGTGTGATGTTGCATGAAAGTGGGGACTTGGATTCTCCATTAAGGAAACATGTGTTGCATTTTCTTCTGGTACTGTTTATGTTATAACATTGATACATGAACAATATTCTTCATCCTCTATGCACTAAATGGAATATTGGAAAAAAAAGAGGACAATGAAGCCTTTCCTTTTGGAGAATGGTTGTAGTGACCATTTTGTAATAATTTTGAACAACCCGAGTTTGAGTAATGTTCTGTGGGGCATGGTTATCTCATTGAGCCAACATGGTTGCTGTGCTACCTTTTAAGTCTCCAGTGTCCCATAAACTCGAAACATTAATGTGCTGTTCTGACTTCTGAGGTGGCCCATTCCTTCATACAGGTAAACATTGGCAAGAAATGGAAGGATGTCATCGACTACAATGACAAGATCACCTACACTTTCCATGTATGCCTTTGGATTCTTTCTTCAGCTGCTGCTTATAACTCTTATATTCGTTGAACACGGGATCTCACTATCTTATGCCTCTCGTGTGCAGGATGACTCGAGAAGAGAGAAGCCAAGCAGAGGTGGACGGTACACTGTGTAAGCTGCACATCAAGGTGGTGGTTGCTTGGGCTGGATAGCGGGGGGGAGTGAAATTTTCTGCTGAGATTGGCACCAACTTTCATTTGATACAGCCTCAGCTTACCAGAGGCAATTTTCGCACCTTTGTGATGTTATATTTTGCTTTCAGATAGCTTATGTAGTACAAGAAAGAGATGTTGAAGACATAGACGATTTTGTATGCAACTGGATTTCAATCTGAATATGCACCTATTCAACAGCACCCGGAAGAGTCATTGCGTTCTTTGTAGATTCTAGCGATGCACATCCGTGGTTTAGACCTTTGTTATAAAATAAAATGTTTGGCATTTGTGGAGCCATTGAGCATCTTTCTACAAATGTGCCCTGTCGGTCAAGATATTGGCCGAAGCAACCAACGTTTGTTGCTCTTTTGTGTCTGTTTTATAAAGTACCTCAATGATACGGACTAAGGGCGCTTCTTGCTTTTGCGCTTCGCATTCTTCGGCGTTCAGGCGAGGTAACGAAGTATCAGACGGTTCTCATCTCAAGAGAGGCCGTGCTGTGTTTGTCGGTGTGGTATAGCGCAAGCACATGCGTCTTTGGTAAGATGGTCTGAATGACTGGATGGCTGTCCTACCAGCTGCCATTTATACGCGCACTGACTTGACCGTCACACGACACGAGCTCGCCATCCTACAAGAAACGCTGAGGCGTCACTGCGACCGACCCCTTTCACCCGCCTGGCCTGTGTGGCCTCTGCTTGCTCCTGATTGATTTGGACAGAATGAAAATTGCTCAGGACGCGCAGGCGCAGCACGTTTGCTTCGGGAGCACTGCGAGTGTGCAACACATTTCCGGGCTTGATCTCGAAGCGAAGCCCTGCTGTGTTTGTCATGCACCTGCCTGCCTTGGCTTGCGCTCTAATCAACGCCGGACTCCCCAACTCACGGTTGGTGCGGGACACCACCCCGCCACCTTCTCCCTCACTCGGCACTGCCTCACCATCAGTCACCACACCCACACCACGGCACCTCGCGCCATCAGCTATATCACCCTACTAGCCACTTCCGTGTCCCTTCACGGATACCTCACCTCACCCCCGGCCTGCTTGCTCGATCGGCAATCGGCATGGATACCGGCTCGGTCACCGGCGGTGGCCTCGCCGCGGGCTCACACATGCGCGACGAGCTGCACGTCATGCGCGCCCACGAGGAGGTCAGTAGTAATTCACGTTGCTTCCCTTAGTTGGCTCGCTGTTTCTTCTTTGTCAGTAACTGATGGCATTGCTACTGATCGATCGGCGACGACGACGACGACGCGGGCGCGCAGACGAACGGCAAGGTCCGGAGCGCGGACGTGAAGACGTGCCGCGTGTGCGCCGACGAGGTAGGGACGCGGGAGGACGGGCAGCCCTTCGTGGCGTGCGCCGAGTGCGGTTTCCCCGTGTGCCGGCCCTGCTACGAGTACGAGCGCAGCGAGGGCACGCAGTGCTGCCCGCAGTGCAACACCCGCTACAAGCGCCAGAAAGGTCGGTATATACTTGGGCTGGGTTGGTGCACCGAGTCGGTCGCGTCGCAGTCTACAGAAATTTGAAATCTTGTTGCTGCAGGGTCCCCGAGGGTGGAAGGGGACGAGGAAGACGGCCCGGAGATGGACGACTTCGAGGCGGAGTTTCCCGTCAAGAGCCCCAAGACGAAGCCTCACGAGCCCGTCGCGTTCGACGTCTACTCCGAGAACGGCGAGCAGCCAGCGGCGCAGAAATGGCGGACGGGAGGCCACACGCTGTCGTCCTTCACCGGAAGCGGTGAGTAGTGCTACTGCTAGCTCCAGTTGCATTGATGATGTTGGCATGTTGCAAGATCGATCTCCTGAATATCGATCGACAAAATGGCGGTGTGTGCAGTGGCCGGGAAGGAGCTGGAGGCGGAGCGTGAGATGGAGGGCAGCATGGAGTGGAAGGACCGGATCGACAAGTGGAAGACCAAGCAGGAGAAGAGGGGCAACAAGCTCAACAACGACAGCGACGACGAGAACGAGGACGAGTACATGCTGCAGGCGGAGGCCCGGCAGCCGCTGTGGCGCAAGGTGCCGATCCCGTCGAGCCAGATCAACCCGTACCGCATCGTCATCGTGCTCCGCCTCGTGGTGCTGTGCTTCTTCCTCAAGTTCCGGATCACGACGCCCGCCATGGACGCCGTGCCGCTGTGGCTCGCCTCCGTCATCTGCGAGCTCTGGTTCGCCTTCTCCTGGATCCTGGACCAGATGCCCAAGTGGGCCCCCGTGACGCGGGAGACGTACCTGGACCGCCTGGCCCTGCGGTACGACCGCGACGGCGAGGCGTGCCGGCTGTCCCCGATCGACTTCTTCGTGAGCACGGTGGACCCGCTCAAGGAGCCCCCCATCATCACCGCCAACACCGTGCTGTCCATCCTCGCCGTCGACTACCCCGTGGACCGCGTCAGCTGCTACGTCTCCGATGACGGCGCGTCCATGCTGCTCTTCGACACGCTGTCCGAGACCGCCGAGTTCGCGCGCCGCTGGGTGCCCTTCTGCAAGAAGTTCGCCGTGGAGCCCCGCGCGCCCGAGTTCTACTTCTCGCAGAAGATCGACTACCTCAAGGACAAGGTGCAGCCGACGTTCGTCAAGGAGCGCCGCGCCATGAAACGGGAGTACGAGGAGTTCAAGGTGCGGATCAACGCGCTGGTGGCCAAGGCGCAGAAGAAGCCCGAGGAAGGGTGGGTGATGCAGGACGGCACGCCGTGGCCGGGGAACAACACGAGGGACCACCCGGGCATGATCCAGGTGTACCTGGGCAGCCAGGGCGCGCTGGACGTGGAGGGCCGCGAGCTGCCCCGGCTCGTGTACGTGTCCCGCGAGAAGCGCCCCGGGTACAACCACCACAAGAAGGCCGGCGCCATGAACGCGCTGGTGCGCGTCTCCGCCGTGCTCACCAACGCGCCCTTCATCCTCAACCTCGATTGCGACCACTACGTGAACAACAGCACGGCGGTGCGCGAGGCCATGTGCTTCCTCATGGACCCGCAGCTGGGGAAGAAGCTCTGCTACGTGCAGTTCCCGCAGCGGTTCGACGGCATCGACCGGCACGACCGATACGCCAACCGGAACGTCGTCTTCTTTGATGTACGTGATCGATCCAGGATTTAGCTGCTTTGATTTGTTTTCTCTCCAAATCTCATCGCTGCCTTCGATTGCAGATCAACATGAAGGGGCTGGACGGCATCCAGGGCCCCGTGTACGTCGGCACCGGGTGCGTGTTCAACCGGCAGGCGCTGTACGGCTACGACCCGCCGCGGCCGGAGAAGCGGCCCAAGATGACGTGCGACTGCTGGCCGTCGTGGTGCTGCTGCTGCTGCTGCTTCGGCGGCGGCGGGAAGAAGGCCCGCAAGGACAAGAAGGGCGACGGCGGCGGCGTCGAGGAGCCGCGCCGGGGCCTGCTGGGATTCTACAGGAAGCGGAGCAAGAAGGACAGGCTCGGCGGGTCGGTGGCCGGCAGCAAGAAGGGGCTGTACAGCAAGAGGCACCAGCGCGCGTTCGAGCTGGAGGAGATTGAGGAGGGCCTGGAAGGGTATGACGAGCTGGAGCGCGCCTCGCTCATGTCGCAGAAGAGCTTCGAGAAGCGGTTCGGCCAGTCGCCCGTGTTCATCGCCTCCACGCTCGTCGAGGACGGCGGCCTGCCGCAGGGCGCCGCCGCCGACCCCGCCGCGCTCATCAAGGAGGCCATCCACGTCATCAGCTGCGGATACGAGGAGAAGACAGAGTGGGGAAAGGAGGTAATGGATTGATTCTGTTTCTGTGCAAACATTTTTGAAACTGGGAAAAAAAACAAAAAAATTGCACCAGCCGGGAATCGAACCCGGGTCTGTACCGTGGCAGGGTACTATTCTACCACTAGACCACTGGTGCTTGTATGGTTGAGCTGATATATTTCTTTTATTTCCACTTTTTCAGATTGGGTGGATCTACGGGTCCGTGACAGAGGATATTCTGACTGGGTTCAAGATGCACTGCCGGGGATGGAAGTCAGTGTACTGCACGCCGACACGGCCGGCGTTCAAGGGTTCGGCGCCCATCAACCTGTCCGATCGTCTCCACCAGGTGCTCCGTTGGGCGCTGGGCTCCGTGGAGATCTTCATGAGCCGCCACTGCCCGCTCTGGTACGCCTACGGCGGTCGCCTCAAGTGGCTGGAGCGCTTCGCCTACACCAACACCATCGTGTACCCCTTCACCTCCATCCCGCTGCTCGCCTACTGCACCATCCCCGCCGTCTGCCTGCTCACCGGCAAGTTCATCATTCCCACGGTGAGTTACATATCGAGTTGCATTACATTGCATCTTCATTCTTGACGACTGTAGTACATTCCAGCAAGGACATGAACTTAACTGCCCTCTGTGAATGTGTAGCTCAACAACCTTGCCAGCATCTGGTTCATCGCGCTGTTCCTGTCCATCATCGCGACGAGCGTGCTGGAGCTGCGCTGGAGCGGCGTGAGCATCGAGGACTGGTGGCGGAACGAGCAGTTCTGGGTTATCGGCGGCGTGTCTGCGCACCTGTTCGCCGTGTTCCAGGGCTTCCTCAAGGTGCTGGGCGGCGTGGACACGAGCTTCACCGTCACCTCCAAGGCGGCCGGCGACGAGGCGGACGCGTTCGGGGAGCTCTACCTCTTCAAGTGGACGACGCTGCTGGTCCCACCCACGACGCTCATCATCATCAACATGGTGGGCATCGTGGCGGGCGTCTCGGACGCCGTCAACAACGGGTACGGGTCCTGGGGCCCGCTCTTCGGCAAGCTCTTCTTCTCGTTCTGGGTCATCGTGCACCTGTACCCGTTCCTCAAGGGGCTCATGGGGAGGCAGAACCGGACGCCCACCATCGTCGTGCTCTGGTCCATCCTCCTCGCCTCCATCTTCTCTCTCGTCTGGGTCAGGATCGACCCATTCATCCCCAAGGCCAAGGGACCCATCCTCAAGCCATGCGGAGTCGAGTGCTGATGAGGATCAATCAGCGAGCTCACCTATCTAGCTAGCTTGTTGCATGTTTTGGGCCAGGCTTCGATCGGCTCATATTCTTCGACTTGTTTTTAAGTTTGTACAAGTTTTGTGGTCCAGTGAGAGAGAAAGTGTTACTTGGGTGTAAGAACTGTGGTGGATCGGACGGAGTTCACTCAAATTAAAGGACATTCTTCTTTTTTTTCCCCTTCATGCAGTTGCGATTAACCAGAAGTAAGATAGAGGACACAATGCCTCGGGCCTGTTCTCTAATTCTCTCTAGCGTATAGACCGTCGCCATGAAGTAAGATAGAGTAGGTTTAGTTCAAATTGTGTTTACTACTAGCTGTTCCCAAAGTTTGGTTGTATTGTGCATCAGATCAGGTGTAAAACCTGGCTCTGGTTTTCATTGCAGCGCATTGCGCAGAAACTGAAAGGTAACCACTTCGGCCAATGATTTGTTGCAGAAATCTAGAATTCCTCGATAGTATGGTACATCCTAACGACACCGCTGAAACTGTTTCTGGATAATTGGGCAAGGGTGTTATTGACAACACTGGTCGACAAACCCTTGTCCTCTCCTTTTTTTTCTAAGGGATCTTATAAAGTTCTACATTTTTGCCATCACATTGCTTTTGGGTATCACAGGTCTTAAGTACCACTTTAAAAGTCAGATATATGATGCTCGAATTGGAAACAAGACAAGTGATACTTAAATGCTCATAATTTGTTGTAGCTTCTTAGTTTTCCATTCAGCTTGCATCTAAACATGAGCACTGCCATTCTTTGTTGTACTCTTTATTCCTCACATATTAGTTTGTACCGCAACCTGTTGAAAAGTTCATGTTTATCTAAAGAATCCATTTCTTACATAGTTTTGGAATTAAAATGCATAGGAGTTGTTCATCTGCTACCTTGCTTATTAGGACTTCCCAAAACCGGGCATAAGTGTACTATATCTAGCGATGAAAACGGACAGAAAAACCATATTTGTACTTCAAATTCTGTATTTTTTTTTGGCAGGAAACGGGTTTGGGTTCGAGAAACATGGTTTAGAAACCAAACCGGAATATGCGGATGTACGGAAGCAAACCAATACAATTAGAAATTTAGCGAAAACGGTTGCAAGCCGGTAACTTAAGTCTCGCGTGTGAATTCTGTTCCTTGCTGGTTAAATAACCATGAAATTGAGGCACACAAGGCAGTGAGGAAAGGGGGTATTATAGGATGTTTGGTTGGCCGCCGCAACCTGCCACTACATGTGTGGCGTCGCCTAACTTTTTCTTTCATGCCATGGCTCGCCACTCCATAAATGATGGCAACGCCGAACCTGAGGCGAAGTAATTCATCGCCATAGTTGTAGCGTGGTTTTGTGCATGGAGTAGCAGTGGCAGCCACAACTTTCACGGGAACCAAACAACAGCCATAGAACGGATGACAATCACAGTCTATGGCATGGCTCGCATGGCCAGGAACCAAACAACAATCTTCTCTTCAGTGGCAGCCCCGCATGTGTGGCAAGACAAGTTATGACCGGAATCCAGACACCCCATTAGTACATACTAACAACTCCATGGTTATATAACAAGAACACTGTGATCGTGAAACTTCCATCCCTTTTCAAAGGAGTGTTGAGGCCTAGATTAGATATTTTTAAAAATATGTGAAATCCACCTCAAATTCATCATAAAAAAATCCTTGGCAGTGCGTTATGTCAATCAACTACATAGAAAAAGGACATGTGAATTAGTTGTAGAATTGATGGAGTGAGTTAAGGTGAGAATTTGACTTTGTCCTAATCTCTTGTTTGGTTTGTATAGAGGGAACAAAAGGAGAATTTGAAGAGGAAATTCATTGTAAGAGATTTTGGTGGCCCTAATACCCACTAATGAGGACCTACGCCTAGAACACCAACTCACTCTGAGTCGATCGGTTCTTTTATAATTTCTAGTTACTTAGTGCAGAGGGTCCTTTCGACGGCAGAATCGTCTTCTCACTTCCGGGTGGCAGAGCCTACCAACAGATGAAGCTGACTTCCGGGTGGCAGAGCCAACCTATGATAAAGTCCAGACCTTTATGATCTCGGGTGGCAGAGCCTACCTCCGCGTTATCAAACACGTCCAGCTCCAAAAACTCCGCTCCGCAAAAAAAGTGGAGCTAAAGACCAACTCTATATTTTTCATAAAACACCTCAAAAGGTACTCCAGGATTTAGACTTTTGTACATCCTCATGGAGTTGAAAAGAAATTACTTACACTGCCATTCATTCGTTAATACAAAAACCGATTTGGCCTACCTCACGTAGTCACACGTACGCACACGCGTGATTAATTCCTAATAGCCATTGATTCTTTTTTATTTCCCTAGCATGCATGTTCACAAAATGGTTACGTGATATTCTAATGACCATATTTTTTTACGCCAGGATAATGCATTCGAAGCTTAGTACATACATGCATGTATACGCAGCATATACATATCGATGTAAATATTTTTCAACTATTATGTTTTATAACAAAGTATATGCTTTTATTAACCGTCAATCATATTCACTCTTCTATCCGTAATATTATTGAGAGATCATTCGAAAAATATCAAGTGTATTTTTAATTAGGGACATAATAAACCATTTGCATTAGAACAACTTATTTTTAAAGGTGAAGGAGAGCTATGTGTCAAATAGCACCACCTACTCCACAAACTCTATAATAGAGCTGCTCTACAGTAGAGTTTACGGAGCGAAGCTAGAAAAATAAGAGCGAAGCGGTGCCAAACACACCCTTAAACTTACAACTCTAAATTTCCATTCTCTACTTTCAATTACCTCTAACCAAAAGATGCCTCGAGAAATTAAGGGAACGCCGAAAGCATGGTTGGCCTAGTCCATGTCCAGCAGCCCATTACCTTTTTTCCCCTCGACGACAGACAGAAGAAGGCCTTCGTCAAACCATCAGGGCCTCTAGATTGGCCCAAAAGGCCCACTGCCGCTTACGAAAATATCTACTAACAACTTTACATAACACTCCATGTGATTTCATACATAGTTACGTAAAACCGTGGGAGCGGCAATGCAAAATTAGCGCTTCTCTTGTGCCTCGTATAAAATCCGGACGCCGCTGCCCAAACCCGTCAAAAACCCTTCCGGCCCGCGAGCCGACCGGAAACCCTACCCATCCCCTGCGCCGCCGCCGCCGCCCGCTCCTTCATCTCCTACCTCTTCTCGCGGCATCGTTTCGGTCCTCTACGTTCGGTAAGGAACCCCTAGCCCTCGATGAAGTGCTTGATTTATTGTTGATTGATTCCATCTCTGCTGTCCTTGAATACGAGTGCTCAACTTTCTCCACCTCCAATCCATCCCATTCGCTGCTGGTTTACTTGTTTGCTGCGTGCGTGGTGGAGCGCGAGTCTTCCCCACCATGACCTGATGATATTGTTCTTTATCATTTTACTACCTTGTGTGTACGGGTCCGACTGATTGCCTCGAATAAATTGGGACTCTTTTCATTAGATATTAAATTGACCAGTATTTACGGGGTAGTAATACTTAGCTTTTTTCCCTTTATGTCAACATGTGTCTGCCGCCTCTGTTAGGATGGCCATATATTCATATATGTTGTTGTTGTGCATGGGCTGTATTAGTATTGTTATATGCATTGTTATTAAATTAATGCCCCCATTTTGTTTTCTGTAGAGCTTAGCTCAGGCATTATGGGTAAATCAAGCAAGAAGTCCAGTGTTGTGGCCGCACCTGCTGCTGTCTCAGTTCCAGAGGGGAAATCTGGAAAGAAGGGTAAGGCTTTTGATAGCTCTATTGTTGTATTGGAATAATTGCTGGTTATGCTTCTGTCTTGTTGCTTTGCATGTACCACACTTGCCACAGTGTCACAGGAGTTTTTTAATCTTGATGAGCAGGGAAGAGAAATGCAGAAGATGAGATTGAGAAGGTCATGAGTGCCAAGAAGCAAAAGACTGCACCTGAAAAGGCCGTGCTGGTTAAGAAGCAGCCCCCTGCAAAGAAAGTTGAGAGCAGCAGCTCTGATGAAGATTCTTCAGATTCTGAAGTGGAGGTGCCGGTTAAGAAGCAGCCCCCTCCAAAAAAGAAAGTTGAGAGCAGCAGCTCTG
>CM041628.1:44799865-44811582 GCA_023333625.1 Bothriochloa decipiens | reverse complement strand
CCTCCAAAAAAGAAAGTTGAGAGCAGCAGCTCTGATGAGGATTCTTCAGATTCTGAAGTGGAGGTGCTATCACGTTCCCTTTAATTAAAATTATAAGCTGCATGCTTGAATTCTGGAGATTGCTTTGCTTCACTATGTCACAAACTCAATTGATTGTATGATGTGATAGTGTTTTGATTGTCACTATATTCTGTGTGCTATACAGCTATCGATTGATTTTATTTAGTTTCTCTGATACTCTTTAGGCTTAAGAGCTAGCACTTGCAGTAAAGTCATTATTTACCTATTTGGTATTGGAATTCCTTTATTGAATATGTGAGACAATATGTTATTTTAAAGCAACAATTGCATAAAAATGTATGTCATCAAGGAAAAGGCAACAAAAAAATTCCTTGACATTCTTTGGTATCTGGATATGACCATAACTAGAACTGAGATTTGACATCGCTTGTTTGTTAGATCCTTGCATTTTGAAAAGCAACATGGTGATATGTGCTTATAAAGAAAGACTTGTTCAATGACATCAGTTTCTTCTTGTGCTTATAATATGAAGCTAGTTTATGAATGTAAATTTTGGTTATTCATTTGATTTCTATTGGATATTTCTTACTAGAATAAGGACATGTTTGCAGGTTAAGGTCCAGCCAAAGAAGGTTATTCAACCAAAGAAAGGTACACAACCGGCTAAACAGGAGTCAAGCGATGAGAGTAGCTCTGAGAGCTCCTCAGATGATGTAAGCATTGCCCACTTGCTTTCAGGGCTCTCTTCTTGCCAACATATATACTTATTTTTTCCTTAATCCTTGAATTAGGAACCTCCAAAAAAACCGGTTGCCGGTTCAAATAAACCACCTGCTAGTAGTAGCAGCAGCGATGACAGCAGTGACACTGATGATAGCAGTTCTGATGAGGAACCTGCAAAAAAACCCACTGTCCTTTCAAAGAAGGCTGTCACAGCAGTTAGTAATGGTTCAAAACAGGTTAAGCCTGATAGCAGCAGCTCTGACAGTAGCTCAGATGAGGATGAAGTAAGTATTTGTTTCCTGTTCATGAGAGAGATTCTTAATGTTTTGTGATGAATTCATATATACTTGGATTTTTATTCCCATCGGTGTATCGTTTGCACCTGTTGTTTATATTTATTTTTACATATGCTATGTGTTAAATGATGGTTCACATCATGTTGATTTTCTTTTTTGTTGCATCTTGAGCTCCCACACTGCACACACATTGACATAGATGAATTTGTACCCTTCTAACCATGAGATGTCCTATGAGCCAGCCCACAATGTCACCAGAGTCGGCTCTAATAAATTACTGAGGTCAAGCTTAACATGAGCGAGAACAGTATGTTAGCTGAAGAGTTACAGAATTCCGTTTGGGTGCATTGGCCCTGATAACAATGGCTGGGTTCATTCCTGCTAATTTCTATGGACGCATCTCTAAAAGAAGACAACTAAGATGTACTATTTGCTAAAGTAATGTGCAGAGGAGGCAATTAAATGTGTATAATGTTTTCTGTTTATTTGTAAAATTAGACAGCTGTAAGTTTCATATGTAAATAACACACATGTATAGGCATAACCCATGTACTAATTTACAATCAGGCACCACTGTGTAATTTCTATGTGGGGTTTCTGTAGTCAGATCTCCAATCAAGCTTCCTTTTTCCTGGTTTCACTGACATTTGTCTCGCTTTGTTGCTTTTCAGAAACCTGCTGCTAACCTAAAGAAGCCTGCGGTTGCCTCTGTGCAAAAGAAGACCAAAGAATCTGATAGCTCTGACAGTGATTCTGATGATGATGAATCAGAAGATGTAATTTATTTGTGGATTCATTACTTATTTCTTATTCATCCATCTTCGATAGCTGTTTTTTATCAAACATAATTTTTCAGTAATAACCCTAACACAAAAAACCTCTGTAGGAAATTCCTGCTAAAGCTCCAGTAGTAGCCAAGAAAAAGGAAGTATCCACCAATTCTGATTCTGATAGTGATTCTGAGTCCGAGGATGAGGTAGTCACCTTACTACAAAACTTGAATAGTCTTCAAACTTATTCACTTCCTAAAAAGCTTCATTTTATATTTGCCAGGATAATAATGCTAAAACAGTACAGCCTGCCAAGGCTGCTGCTCCTAAAAAGAAGGAAGAATCTAGTGGGAGCTCAGAATCTGACTCAGAGTCAGATTCTGATTCTGATGAAGTAGGTGGCACTTTCTTCTCCACTCATGTTAATTTTTGATTGTGTAGTTTTTAATTCATTTCCCTCGTCTTTGCAGCCTGAAAAACCTACTGTCCCTGCAAAAAGGCCTCTAGCAACAAACAAGAATGAAGAAGTATGCTCTCTTGTAAAATCTTGTTTTCTTGACTCGTACTCATCTGCCACTTTAATAAGGTCTATTTTGATTTGAAAAGTCAATATACAGTCAAATTGCTACTATATTTATTGTACAAAATAGTTTGTTTCGTATTTCAAAATGCTTTTATGTATCGGTATCACCTTTATTAATACTCAGTAAATGGCCAAAAATAATTTTGAACTTTTTTGTGTCAAAACACTGCCTGGGATTATACATTTTGAGTTTCATTTGTCTGCTCTTGTACATATTACATTGGACTCAGTAGAAACTCTTTCTCTCTCTAGTCCAGCGACGAATCTGAAGGCAGCTCTGATGAGAGTTCTGATGAAAGTGACGAGGAGCCTCCACAAAAGAAGTCTAAGGTACTGTTACTTCTTGTCAGACCACTGCCTTTTGAAGGGAATGATTGTAATTTTGCATAATTAGCTACGGAGTTATCTGTGCATCTTTTTAGTTGGGATATAACATTTTCTTTGATTCTCAGGAAACTGCTGTAGACACGCAAAAGTCAGCACATAATGAGGTATTCTATGATCTTTGCCATTCTATAATTTTATCTGCTTAATAAACACTAAATGGATGTTTGACAACTGTCTTATCTTTGCAGCCCAAAACTCCTGCCAAAAGCCAAAATCAGGCTACTGGTTCAAAGACTATTTTTGTTGGGAATTTACCCTATAGTATAGAGCGTGAACAAGTGTAAGTTTTGTTATAAATGTGCTGATTTATTTTTTCCAAGTGTGTTGCCACTTACACCATTTTCTCCACATGCTGTAGTAAGGATTTTTTTGAGGAGGCTGGTGAAGTTGTAGATGTTCGTTTGTCTACTTTTGATGATGGGAGTTTCAAGGGTTATGGACATGTTGAATTCGCTACTGCTGATGCGGCTCAGAAGGTGAACATTCTCCTTGATTATTTTTTAAATCTATATGCTGCTTAGTTCAACTGCTAAAGGAGCAAAACACCTCACTAGTTACTGCCATCAAGTTCTGTTGGATACTAGCATGTTTCTCATATGTTACAAGAGCAGACCACCTCTCTCCATCAAGTTATATTTAATGCCACTTGTGAGCAAGTTCTGACACTTGAACTCTTTCTTTGTTTTAGGCACTTGAATTTGCTGGTCAAAACCTGATGGGGCGAGCTCTAAGGATTGACATAGCTGTCGAGAGGGGTGCATACACACCTAGCAGCGGGTCATCATCTATCTTATTTATCTGTTCTGTGGTTATTCAGTAGGGAATGCTTTTATCAGTTACTCAGCATGGTCATAATTTTGTGTGTTGCTCAGGAAGGATAACGGTTCTTTCAAGAAATTTGCTCAAAGGTCAGGCAACACTGTGTTTATAAAGGGCTTTGACACGTCTGGTGGTGAGGACCAGGTAAATTTGAATATCCTTTTTTTGGCCACTTACCATTGTGTTTGTGTTCTCTTTTTTGTTACATTATATCTGATGGTATTTCTTTGCCAGATCCGGAGTGCTCTTGAAAAGCATTTTGGCTCCTGTGGAGAGATTACCCGGATTTCAATTCCAAAGGATTATGACACTGGTGTTAGCAAAGGGTTAGTTGGCTCTTGACATATCATTCTTTTATATTAGGTTGGGGTCTTTTTTCAGCAAGAAATTCAGGAGGAACATTGATATTGATATTATATAGTTTCCTTTGGAATGCCATCATCTGCAGAAGTCTCCATTCTTGTCGTTGACTCATTGACAAAACACATTGCTTGGTTTGCAGAATGGCATACATGGATTTCAAGGACCCAGATGCCTTGAATAAAGCATATGAGCTGAATGGAACCGACCTTGGTGGATACAGCTTGTATGTGGATGAAGCGAAGCCAAGACCTGATAACAACAGGGACGGTGGCTTCAGTGGTGGCTTCAGTAGTGGGCGCGGCAGAGGAAGGAGTGACAGGGGGCGGAGTGACAGAGGCCGTGGGCGCGGATTTGGAGGCCGTGGTGGTGGTAGGGGTGACAGAGGCCGTGGTGGCCGGGGTACGCCTTTCAGACAGAGCGCTGGTACAGCTAGTACAGGTAACATTTGCTTGGTTAAGAATTGTTTTTCCAGATTAATCTGTATCCAGTTGGTGTTACATTTGTTATGTTCAAATTTTGCAGGAAAGAAGACAACATTTGGTGATGACGACTGAAGATCCATGGCTGGCGATTATAGTGAAACACAAACTATATTGTACCTTTCGGACTTAATGTTATCTGTTCGCCAATCGGAGGCTGTACTCCTTTTTTTTGCTTTGATAATTTTGGACAATTGTTTTACCATTTTTAACATTTGGGGCTATGAAGTTATAATATCTTAGACGTGATATTTAATAATATATGAGCGGCAAGTTCGTTCGCCAATGTTTTTTGGCCTTATTCTGCGACAGTGTATAGCCCTGAGAAATGCCTTAGTCGGTCGCCTATGATTTTTGGCCTTTCAATTTCTGCGATAGCGTCAGGCCCTGGGTAATGCCTTAGTCGTTCGCTTGTTTTTTGGCCTTCGAATTACTGCGATATTGTCTAGCCCTGAGAAATGCCTTAGTCGCATGTCACTGAGAGATGCTGTTGTCGCACGTCACTGCATCTCAAGGGAGGTAATGGTAGGCCGGATGGTTATTAGAATTGAAGGAACCAATCACTCAATTTCCTCGCAGACGTGCGAGAAAATGGAAGTTCCCCACTTAAAAGTTCGAGGCCTGATGCAATATTATCTCTCAGTACCTCTTAACATTTCTTTCGGCTGTTTATTTTACACTATGATTTCATAATATGAAGCCGGTACTATCGTGTCAGTTGTAAATTCAAGAAAGAAAAAGTTGTATGTATCTGTTGAACTGCTTGTAAAATGTGGCTCAAAGATTAGTTTACAATTCGAGGGCTCATATCAACAGGTGATAATTTCTACGCTTAGTGGCACTGTATTTATGCCATGACAAAATTCCTAGCTTTACTAAATGTGCATAGCTTAAGATTTTCAAAATTTCAGCCACTTATCTACTACATTATTTTACCTTTTACATCATAGTTGCAGAGTAGTTCAGATCATTGTGCTATTTGCCACTACTCTTCTGTGGCATTTTTCTTTTGGACCAACAATCTGCCACCTAGATCAATGTGCTACTTGCCATTTATTTTCTGTGACATTTTATTTTGGACCAACAATAAGCATATTATCTATATCTCTACCACCTTTTTGTTTTAAAGATAACACACCTTCAGTACTACTCTATAATTGAGCTGTCCAAGTTCTGTTACCATAGACTTATTGCTTATTAGCATTTAGGTGATCCTGGTTTAGGAGGTAAAGAGGTAAGAATTACCCGTTATTTACAGGTATCCTGAACATGCTCTGCTGTTGTGTTGATAACACCTCCTCTGACAGGTATGCACATTTAACTGATACGTCTATTATAGTTTAGTTCATTTACGTCTCTAGCGTATATCTGCCGATTTTTGTTTCATAGTACCTGTCACCTAAACTGTTGCTAATCTGTCAGTCTAAAATGAAGAAAACACATGTCATTCTGCCGATTGCTTATTATCAAGATATGTCTGGCCTATGCACAGTGAGTCCCGCGCAGCCTCACTAATCTCTATTGTGTTATAGCTAATTAGTGTGTTAGACGATTTTGTTTTCCCATGTAACCTAAGTAAATGGAATTTAACTAGGTTGATGCTAAAATAAATTGCATCATGTACTTTCTTATACAAGATCAGTAACTTTGAATTTATGTGTGTAGAATTTAATTTCACTCTCTATCAGAGTTCCTCTATACCTGAAACTACCTAGAACTAATTTCCAGATCATGGCTATTCGGGTGAAGAGATGAATCATATTGTCAAACTGCCTGCAGTTCGAGTTAATCTTCTGGCGGCAAATCCAGTCATTAGTTAGTGCTCCTTTCTTTGTCAATAAAAAAGCTTGGTGCCTATTGTGGAGTACAAAGTATACTTCGGTGCATCATTGTTATCCATTTTTTAACTTCCCTGCGTTGAAGATTAGTATGTAAAACTAAATGTAATGTTGTGTGTCACGTAACATCTTCAACCATATATTTGGTTTGTTTATTCAGTCAACTATTATTCACAGCCTATCTTTGCCCTGGCCTGAAAAATGTAAGTGCAGAAGTACAGTTATCCCATTCACAAAAAAAAAAAAAAAATACAGTAATCCCACACCTGAACCGCATAGTTTTTGACTGTTTTGTGCTATTCTTATCTATGAGGCTGAGAAACGAGCCAATGCTACGCGGTCATCCATCATCCGTGAGCGCCGGTCAGATCGGCGACCCTGATCGCGGCGAACGGTCTGTCCAGCACCGACCCCCTCCGCGCCGAGAGCTCCCGCCCGACGCTGCGCATGGTCGGGTGGGCATCGGGGTCCTCCCGCACGCACGACAGCGCCACCAGGAACGCGAACACCACCTGCGCGCCCACCTGCCCTTCGGCGTCAGGAGAGTCCAGCCTCTGATCCAGGGCGTCCTTCAGCAGCAGATTGGTGTCCGGGAGCAGCCCCGAGTGATGCAGGGAGTTGATGAGGCTGCCCGGGTGCCTGCCCATCAGGATCTCCAGCGCCAACACGCCGAAGCTGTACACGTCGCACTTGGTCGTCACCCTCAGGTACGCCAGCTCTGCATGCGGCCAAGAAACGAGCAGCAACCAGCCATGGTAATGTGAGCAACTCGACACACTCAGGCAATGTGAAATGCAACGTCGTCTTTATTCACATTATTTCCTGGCGCCATGTAGCCGTAGGAGCCGGCGAAGCTGGTGCAGTGGGAGCGGCCGGGGGCGAGGAACCTGGCCGTGCCGAAGTCGGGCACCCGGGGCTCGTAGTTCCGGTCCAGCAGCACGTTGTTGACCGTCACGTCGCGGTGGATCACCGCCGGCGAGCAGTCGTGGTGCAGGTACGCCAGCGCCTCCGCCAGCCCGCCGATGGCGCGCGCCCGCGCCGGCCAGTCGAACAGCTCGCCGTCGCAGCCGCCGCCGGGGGGCCCGTACAGCACGCTCCCGAGGCTGCCGCGCTCCACCAGCTCGTACGCCAGGTACATGTGCCCGCCCATGGCGCTGAAGCCGTGGAGCCTCACGATGTTGCGGTGCCGGACGCGCGTCAGCGCCCGGACCTCGTTCTCGAAGCTCTTCTCGCTGATGCCGTAGCTGCCGGTCTCCGAGGCGTCCAGCCGCTTCACGGCCAGGTTCTGCCCGCCGGGCAGGTCGGCACGGTACACGCTCCTGAAGCTGCCCTTGCCGATGCAGTAGGCCTCGTTGAAGTGTTCCGTCGCCACCAGGATGTCGCCGAACGAGAACGCCGCATCCTTGCTCCATACGGAAGCCGTCATCAGAGCCATCGCGCCGCTGCACTCCGTCGTGTCGGGGCTGTCTTGTCTGCTGGCTCGCCTCCTTCTCCGGGCCACCAGCACGCACGCGACTGCAGCTACGATGAGCAGAAGCGCCGCGGCGGAAACCAGCGTGGCGACGACGAGGACTAGCCTCGCCCTGTACTGTTTCGAGCCTCGACTCGACTCCGAGCGACAGGAACTCAGGCCGGCGACGTCGCCGCACAGGCCAGGGTTGCCGCTCAGATCAAGCTCCTGCAGCGAGGCCATCTTTCCGAGCAGAGCCGGCACCTCTCCGGTGAGGCTGTTTCGGCTCAGGTTCAGGTGCCACATGTGGGCAAGGTTGGTCAGCTCCACCGGCACGCCACCGTCGAGGTGATTTCCGGACAGGTCCAGCCGTAGCATACCAGTGGCGTTCCCGAGCGTCAGAGGGATCTTCCCTGACAGCATGTTTTGGCTCAAATCCAGCTTGAGCAAAGGCAATGAACCGAGCTCCAGCGGTATCGTGCCGGCGAGGCGATTCGATGAGAGACTTAAGTCTTGCAACGCGGTCAAGGCGCTGTAACTGGCCGGAATCGTCCCGGTGATCATGTTGCCCTCCAGGTGCAGGTACGAGAGGCTTCTGAACTGAGACCAGTGCGCCGGCAGCTCGCCGCCGAACGAATTCCCCGACAGGTCAATATAGTACAGGTCAGGATGCGATCCCAGGATCTCTGACACGTCGCCGGACAGCCGGTTCCGAGCCAGCCGGAAGCGCACCGGCTTGGTAAAACTGCGGTAGCAAGCGGGCACGGTGCTGGAGATGTCGTTGTCGTCAAGGCTGAGGTACCGCAGCCGCGGCGTGCTGCACAGCCCACCGGAGAACCTGTTGTTGGACATGCTGAGCATGGACAGGTTCCGGCCGAAGTCCGGCGGGATGGTGCCGGAGAAGAGGTTATCGAAGGCGACGATGCCGAGGAGGTTCGGCAGCCGGGTGAGCCCGGGCGGCAGCTCGCCTTCCAGCATGTTGGAGCTTATGGACAACCTCTGCAGCGCCGTCATGTTCCCGAACTCCTCCGGCAACCTGCTGGTGAGCTTGTTGTCGTACAGTCGCAGCGTGTCGAGGCTCGTGAGGTTGCCGATCGTCCGGGGGATCGCGCCGGAGAACCCGTTGGTCCAGCACCTTGAGGCTTGTCATCCTTCCGATGACCGCTGGTATCGTGCCGGAGAGATTGTTGGTCGCCAAGTGGAGGAACTCGAGCCTCGATGCCGTGGCGACTTCCACGGGGATCTCGCCGGTGAAGCGGTTGCCGTCCGCCTGGAACACCCTAAGATGGGTCCAGGACGTGAAGTAGTCCGGCGTTATCTCGCCGGCGAGCATGTTCTTGGAGACGTTGAACTCCCGTACTCTGGTCAGCATGGCCAGCGACGGCGGCAGGCCCCCGGTGAGCTTGTTCCCGGCTAGACCAATGACGGTGAGGTTGGTGCAGAGGCTGAGCTCAGTTGGGATTGTCGACTCCAGCCGTGCCAGGCTGACGTTGACGCGCTCCAGCGACACGAGCTTGCCGAGAGTGGCAGGAATCGTGCCGCCCAACGGGTTGCTTGACAGGTCGAGGTCTCTTAGCCCGGAGAGGTTGCCAAGCACCAGCGGTATGCCGCCGGCAAGATTGTTGGAATGAAGGACCAGGCTCTGCAGCTTGGTCAGCCTGTCTAGAGTAGCCGGTATCTCGCCGGTGAACTGGTTGGACGACAGGTTGAGGTGCTCGAGGTTGGGCATGTACGCCGGCAACGTGGCCGGGACCGGACCTGACAAGTTGTTGTAGGACAGATCGATGGACCTGACGCTGAGCAGCGGCGCGGACACGTTGGCGAGCGGGAAGAAATGTCCCGTCAGCGCGTTGAAGCTGAGGTTGAGGCTGGCTAGGCCGGGCAGCAACCGGAGGTCCAGGGCGGCGAGCGTGCCGGCGAGGCCGGCGCCGGCCACGTGGACGCCCACGACGCGGCCGAGGGCGTCGCACGACACGCCGCGCCACGCGCACGGCGCGGGCGCCGCGGCAGCCGAGCCGTTGAGTGACCACGACGCGAGCGCGTCCGCGGGGCCGCGCGACGGTGGCACGCTGTCCTTCCACCTCAGGAGCGCCTCGGCCTCGCTCTGCGCCGAGAACGCGGGGCGCGGGGAGGACGAAAGGAGCAGCAGGTGGGCGAGGAGCATAAGAGCGCGCCGGCGCCGCGACCTGTCGGTGCAGCCTGCTGTGCGGCGGCGGAGCATTGACGTCGTTCTTTCTTGGTGGCGCGCCATTCTCCAGAATCTAGGCAAAGGCGGCTGAGCACACATAAGATCAGGCGTTGCACTGCATTGCTTCTGAAGAGTTGACGCACACGTGAAAATCATTTCCCCCCGCGCGTCTGATTTTTTCTTTCCTTTATTTCCCCTTTTTTCTTGCTATGTAAATATAATGCGTAGAAGGAAACAGGACCACGATTGAAATGAAAGTATTCTCTCACTCATCCTAAATTTACGGTGAATAATTTATACTTGTCTTTTTATTATATTTATTTATACTTGACATATAAAAAATCGGATGTGGTGAAGGGATATTATCCCCGATTATTGCAACACCGTTAATCTGGGTTAGGATCTCATCTAAAACATCTGATTTTTTTTATAAAAAGCTCATAGAATTCGGGTACAGGAGGCATCTACACTGATTATATTTGATTCAAAGACTTAGTCCGTTTCCCTTTTTCTCATATCAACATAGCAAGCAACATGTTCATTTTTGTAATTCCAGGTTTACAAAATTCATGGGGATTAGACAACTTGTGCTCTATTCTGTGCAGCAACTGGTACCATTTCCAGCTCCGTGTGGATCGGTTCAAATCCAGTAGTCCATCTCCATCCCAGGCCCCCAAAAAGTTATGTTTGGTCGTCGTCTTGGTTGTCCGCTGACTTCCTCATCCGGCCGGTCCATCTCCAGCGCCTGTCAATGTCCATCAACTTGATCCATGCTTACACATATATCAGTTATCATATCAGGTGAGTATAGGTAACCTTGTGTGTTTGCTAGTGGTTTTATATATTGCCTGCAGTGCGCTACACGTATGTTACGTGATATAGTACTCCTATTTGCATTGCAAAGGATAAAACGTGTTTGCGTCGACAGGGTTGAGGCTGTCACCAGCTGTTACGAGTAATAGGCGGAGCACTTGTAGGACGGTTTCAACGACGCAGAGGTCAATTACTAGATTAGATAGAGGCGCTGGGAAGGCTCCCTGCAAAATTGTGGCGCGCTCTGTGCAGTGTGCTTGCAAGTTTCTGTTTTTATTCTGACTGTTTGTCATACCCAACCCAAGGTGTCTCTATAACAGCAAAAGAGAATTTAGCCCTTTGACATTACGTGACATTGATGTCAACTCTGTTATTACACGTGATACTTCCTCCGTTCTAAAATGTAGTTTATTTTGATTTTTTTGATTTATACAGTTTGTTATACATCTAGACATTATTTATCTTGGTACATAATAAAATACATGAACCGAAAAAATTAAAGTAAACTGCAATTTAGAATAGAGGGGGTATTTGGTATGTGAAGGGATCATGAGTTTTTTTAATGACAAATTGAGAATTCTACTAACGTTTGCTGGCTTTTTCACGTGGTAGAGCGCTCAAGATATGTCGTTGAGCCTATCTATGGGGCGTAAGATTGCCTAGAGATGACAGAACAATAGCGACCACTTGATGACGCAATGTAAGTCTAGCGTCAGAATCGATAAACACTTTTATAAACCATTTGGCTATTTCGGAACCACTAATCAATGAAATCAGGTGGGGGGTGCTCTCCTCCTCCGGTGACTTGTGTAAAAAAAATATGTCGCTGTTTCGTTATCCGTATAGAGTTCATCGCCCCCAGCAGGATCTTGTTTGGTCATCTCTGACACGACGAATCACTCGTTGTGAGTCTGGCCTAACCTAACAGTTTCTAGAACATATCGATGAGCGTGATAAGATGGCCGCACTTGAAAAAGATGATCATGG
>CM041628.1:44766541-44799855 GCA_023333625.1 Bothriochloa decipiens | reverse complement strand
ATCGATGAGCGTGATAAGATGGCCGCACTTGAAAAAGATGATCATGGGCTGAGTGCTGCTCTTCCTAACAAATAAAGGCTGTGACTTGGGTGACTCTGGAACGTAGTTTGGAAAAACTGTATACTGGAAAACATTTACAATCAGCTTTTTTTTTCTTTTGAGAAAACATTTACAATCAGCTGTTTTTAGTACCCTTTCTTCAGACCCCATTCAGCCCAGCCCAGCTCTTTTTTAGCATCAACATGCGTGCTACTCCCTCCGTCCTCCAAAGACCGTCATTCTATGACCGTCCTCCCGTTGCATCGTACACAGCAGGAGGCAGAGGGAGCACGGTGAGACGTGGGGTGCGATTTCCTTTCATATTTTTAGGAATATAAGAAGAGAGATCTTTACCACCGAGATCTTCATCATCCATTGTCACAGGTGGCCCACTGGCTTCTAATGTAGACAAGATGTCAAATTTTGCATCATTACAGTTATTATTAGAGATATTTATCATTGTTCCAAATACTACCATGTGATTGTTTACGGAGGTAAGATTGCAGTAGCGGCAGCAAGCAGGCTCATAGAATCGCTTAACTTTAGCGTCCCTAGAATGGGATCTTATACACTTCAGCTTGTGAATAAAAACTACAAAATCTTCCAGTTTGTGAATAAAAAGTACAAAAATCTTATTTAAACTTAGCTGTTATTTTGATGCTCTGATATAATACGGTTCATAACAAAGAAACATAGATAAACAAAAAAAAAAGTGCCTAAAGCGAACCTGGTTCGCTAGTCCTCGGGTGCATATAGCACCTTATTAGAGTTATGATATATGTAAAATTTCATGCATACTCCCGGCCTAGAGAAAATCTGAAATACTTTGTACAACTACTTGGCCTCGATTTCAGAAGTTGAAAAATGGAAAGTTACTGTCATCCCTTTAAGCTTTGTCCCCCAATTGAAAACTCGTTGGACAAAAGCAAATTCATGTTTAGAACCTGTCAGTCCATTGATTTCAACTTCTTCAAGGTGATTCAACAAGAGTTCCTTGGTTTCCCAGTATGATGGCTGATCACACATACAATCCCATGAGCATAAAGTTTGGGCCTGACACAAGTATAAACTTAATAATATTAATTAATTGTCGATTGAATGGCAAAAAGGAGTGAATAAGCAAATTTCCAGATTCCTGCATACTTTTGAGGTGTGTCAAACTGTCAACGTGCTGACAGCAACGGCTACAAAAATAATTCAGACTAGAAACTGATTGTGCAGCAATACAATTTTCTATTTTTGAGGAGATAACAAACAAGCATAATTTTTGTTCTAAAATCAAAGAAAACTCCAGGTAAATTTAAGGAGATTTTGAATCAAGCTTAGTGCATGGGTTCTGAATGGAAGTACATAACCTTTATTCATTTTTTTAAATGAACATAACCAGACCAATGACTCCAATTTCATGTCCACAGTAATCCTATTTCCTAACTCCTTTGTAACTTTATAAAATCTATAAAATGAAGTGCTGTGGGGACCTGCCCCACAGTTTTTGCCTTAGAAAAACTCTTATCTATATTAAGAAGGTCGATCTGCCTAGTGCCATCCAATGACTCATCATTGCCATATATAATATATTTCCAACAGGCTAACAATAGCTTAGAAGGAGAGCAACTATTTACTGATGACTAACAATAATATACAATTCAGTAAAATCTATAGACTAAAGTGACATAATTAGGATATCACATAAACCATATATCTACTACACTCCATGTAAAGCCTTGGCTGCTAAAAAAAGGCAAATGCAGGTTTCCTCAGATTACTTCTCTGACAACTTAAATATACTGACTACAATAAAAAAACAAGTTGTGTTTTATCCTTTTTGGTACCATACAAACACATGCTTTTTTCACAAAAACAGCATGTGTCGGTTTACCTTGAAAAATAGTTTCATAATACTTCGATTTCATTTGGCTTTCGACATATATATTAATAAAAATTAATTTTGAAAGATGCCTTTTGGGACCAAAATGCTACATTTTTTTCAGTATCTGGAGGGAGCATAAAGTAAACAAATAATAAATTTACCTCTGAGTCACTAGTAACAAATTGCAGCATCAACCTTCTTATACCAGTACACAATCTGAGAATATGGAATAATACGCTGCCCCTAATCTGAGAAAATGCAATATCAGAGACCACTGCCATGTCCTCCATCATGGTCCTATAGTCTCGATAATGATCTGTATCCTGTGTGTCCCTAGGAAGTAAACCAAGGGTGTCATATGTGACAGAAAGAAAATGAAACTAAAGTTATTTAAGTGATTGTTGATATGGCCGTTGTTGCGAGCAGCACGAAACGGTCACTGCAATAAAGCTAACAAATTCATTATGGATTTCTTCCACAAAGTCCTAGAAAATATTTTGGATCTCATGTTTCTTCAATATATATTCGACAACAGCGATCAATGAGTGTGCTCAGCGACATTGGAGGACTCAGCAAACCAAAACTTGAGATGAGTTTTCCTACGAGTCTAGATGATGATGTTATTATCAAACCACCCTAGGAATAATCATCTCAAGTTTTTATGCACAAAGAGGCGCATTTAGCAAACTTTAGTTATGGGGTAGCCTAGAACTATTCAGCATGTCCCAACGTCACATAAGAACCTGGATGGATAGACTACCATATGGTATACAACGATGGCAATAGCATACTTCGATACAGTTAAGAGAAGTGAGAACTCACCCACAGATAGACCAGCGTTAGAAGAAGAGTTTCGATGCCCTCAAAGCGCTGCAAGAGAGTTACTCAAGACTGATTCCTCATGAAGTGTTTGTATCCATAAACAAAACAAGAGTACGTGCCCAGCAATCGTAGATGTTCCATCTTGCCAAGGTTGACAGAGCTCGGATCATACACATCATTCCACACAAGATTCGCCAGCAGAGGGGCCGAGATGTTGGCGACAGGTCCCCTCTTGGCAAAACAGAATTCCAGAGTTAACTCCTTGAGCGCCGGCGCCACAACGGTGAGCTTTGACAAGGCGCGCAGGTTCTTGAGCTCCAACAGCAGCATGGAGTCCGAATGTATGGAGAGACGACCGAGCCCACGGGCGCCGTCGACGTCGAGCCTATGCAAGCATGGGCACCGCGGCGAGGAAACGGCGTCGCCTAGATCGCCTTGGCCGCGGAACCACACGCGCCTGAAGTAGATACTCGTGAGCCGGGTGAAGACGCCGGTGTGAGGCACGGCGAGGCCTAGAAAACCCAACAAGATATAAATCGAGGTGGCCTTCTCAAAGCAGGGGAGCTCAAGAGCGCCTCTTTGCGCGACTTCCTCCTCCTTCTTGGTACCATATCGCGGACCGTAGTTGATTAGGGACAGGTGGCCGGAGACGCGGCGCGCGGCGGCGGGGAGCCAGACCCCTAGAGATTCGGCGGTGGCGCCGTTGGCATGGACGAGGAGGTCGCGGACGGTCTCACGCGCGTCGAGGGCGTCGCGCAGCCGGTGGGGTTTGGGAACCTTAGGGAAGCAGAGCGTCGGGACGAGTGCCCAGATGCGGCGCCAGTGGCGGGAGAGCACGCTGGTCCGCGCGGCGGCGTGGGTGCTGAGGTGGAGGAGGATGAAGACGAGGACGTCGTCGGGGAGCACGCTGAGCCAGTCCTCTCCTGCGGAGGAATCTGCGTCGGAGGAGAGCCTCGCGCGCTTGGCGGCGCTCTCGCCGTCGCCGCCGCCGCCGCCGCCGCCGCCATCCAGCTCCATCGAGACGAGAGCAGAGTCGCGGGCGTGGCGGCGAAGGGCAGGGGAAGACGTGGCTATAGGGTGGCGGGCCACGGCCCACAGCCCATGGCCTACAGGCCTAAGTAATAGCATTTTTGCTATAGAACTCATTATATAAATAGAGGCTTATCAGCCCACCTCGGCCTGGTGACCCATCCTCCTGCTTCGGGCCATGTAAAGGGAAGGCCTGGTCTGAAAAATCCGTGGCCTGCTTGGGCTGGTGCCGATCAAAAAGAAGGAATTTTCCCGAGACAGGCAAATTAGGTAGAAGAGCAACAGCATTTCATCTCAAGATTGGACATTTCAGAGAAGGAACACTGAAGAGTGAAGAGCAGATTAGTAGTAGTATAGTAGTAGTATTCAGTTATTATGAAAAGGCCAAGGTTTTGACTTGACTCTTGAGAAACCTGTCCCTGTTCCATGTGCAAGAGCTCCCCGCTAAACATCCATGCCTCTCCCTGTCCAGATTAATTATTACTCAGCCATGTGATTCCGAGAATCCTAGGCCGCTGCGGATCCTGTTTTCCTGGCACCCTTTGAGTTGACCCGCCGCTACGTAATGATAGAGTATATACTATATACGACTAGTATTAAGTGTTGACTGACGGTGATCACCTCGTCAAATAATAGGTATCTATCACCACCGTGAACCGAGGACCAGCAGGGGATTAGGGCGAAAGAAAGAATCAATATGAATTCTGTCCCGGGCTCCCGGCGATGGTTTGGTTCACTGGTCACCGGCTCAATGGCTCCTTGCAGACCTTCACACACGCTAGCGCGTTGCTGCAATAATGCTGCTGCCTGCCTGGCATCTTCGTTAATATAAGAGAAGAGATCAAGTAACAAGAATCAAACTACACAGGCTTCTTCTTGTTTACAAGATTTCTTTACTAACTATATATTTTTTTTTCTTTTTTCTATTCTTCCTCATGTTCATCTCTATTAGGACTCACTAATGCTTATACATCTTGTGTCCAGCTTGGTGCTAGAATAAGAACCAAGTTTTCTTCTCTCTTCTTCCTTCTCTCCTCCACATCATTAAAATTGCTGACTAATTTGGCTATAAGCCTATTATTGTACCTGCTCTAATAATACTCCCTTCATTAGTACTAAGTACTAGCATTTACTATGTCTCTAACATAATTTGTTATAAAATACATTACATAGTTAATCTAATAATACTTATTTTGTATTATAAATGTTCATACTTTTCAATATAGATTTGGATAAAGTTTAAATCATTTGACTTTTCGGAGCACGATAATTGTATTTTTTTTAACGATGGTAGTATATCTACTTACGTTGATGAACACATTCCGAGTGACCTTTCTCAGAGCCTATTGTTTTCCTATAAAACAAGAAAAAATATTGTTGGATGAGTCGGAGTGACTTGTCCAGTCTATAGACAAACAACATGGAAGTCTTGGGGATGGAAATGATGGTAGGCGCCAAACAAAGGCCCCGTTTGAATACTCTAATTCGGCTAGAGGTTACAGTTAGTTTGTAACTCTAAATTAGCCCTAAACTAACTCTATCTAAAGAGGTGTTTGGATACAAGGGTTAGATTGATAATAAATATAAAATAATATTAATCATGAGATAAATATTTGTTAAAAATTTTATCGAAACATATTCATGTGGGGTCTTGTTTTTAAGAGTTTATTGTAAGAAATATGACGGTGTAATTAGATTTAAATTAGGATAGATGGTTTAGGAGATATGACTTTTTTTACTTTAAAAACATGATATACATGATGATGTCATCAATTTGAATGTGTCCATCAGAGCTAGCCCAAATAATCACCCCTTAAAGGGGATAATTTTTTTAGGGTGCGCTAGTTGCAAATAACCTACTCTAGCCCTCCTGTTTGGATACTTTTAGACTAGCAGAGATGAGACTAACTCAAATTAGCTCTACCCTTGGATCCAAACAGGGCGAAAGGCGATGAATTGAACGATAAGATGGGTTGGAAAGAAGGAACTGAAAGTGATGTCATCAAGTTCATGCATGCATGGTATGGTAGTGCCGGAGAATTAGTGTATCTAGTCTAATATTCCCTCCGTTCCAAATTATAAGTCATTTTAACGTTCTAAATTATAAGTCATTTTGACATTTTTTGATACATGCAGATACATAGCAAAATACATGTACCAAAAAAATTAAAGTGGCTTATAATATAAAATAGAGGGAGTAGCTTTTTTGACCGGGAAATGCACGCAGTGTGTGTGTTAGACATACCCTAAGTCCCGTATGTCCGCGATCAACGCAAAGGAAGCGAAAGGATACTACTTTTTTTCGAAACCATGCTTTAGCACTTTTTTATTAAGAGAAGTTAGAAGTTTATAGACCGATTTCTCAATAAGTGAGATGTCATAGGGGCGCCGACAACACTGACACAAGGCACTAGCTTTAAAGTGGAGTAACTTAATTTGCTACTACTTAGGAAACTAATTGTACGATAAAGAAAAACATAGAAGAGTGAACACTAAGAAGCGAACCGAGGGGCAATGCTCCTGAATCCAGCGGCAATCTAGGCATCCGCTTCTTCACCGATGGTGACGATGATCTGGGGCTGCTCCGTCCTACTGCCGTTGTCGATGATGCGCCTGTTGCGTTCTTTCCAGAGGATCCAAGAGATGAGCAAGACGGTGGAATCGAACCCCTTTCTAAACGCGCTCGGGATCGTCTGGCGCGCCGTAAGCCACCGGTCGATGAGCCTGGAGTCTGATTCCGGGCAAAGGTCCGAACGCCCAATGCGGATTAGCTGCTGTGCCAGATGCCCCGCGAAAGCACACATCCAGCAAGCATGTGGTCGGAGGTCTCCGGCAATTGGTCACATAAAGCACAGTCGTCGTTCTGCTGCCAGCCCGTGGCGCTTCCTGTGTTCTGCCGTCCAAAGACGTCCGTGAAGCGCGAGCCAGAAAAAGATACTACAAGGTGCATGGTATTGGTGTCCACTCGGGACTCAGCCCACGAAACGATTTGTTTGAGGCGTATCACGTATACTTTTCTTTTTAACTTTTACCACGAGTGTGTATGGTCTAAGTGAAAAGACCTTACCAGCGCTCAAAATAACAAAATTCACGGTGGCACTGGATTGGGCCTTTTCAGGGCAATGCATGCACAACAATTATACATTGGGCAATTATTATATATGGTAAAACTCAAGAGGCGCGAGCTTCTGGAATTGAACCGCGCGTGGCTGGAGGGGAAAGCCATGTCTCCCTTGTGTTGTGTTTCAAATTGCCTCGGATAAAGGGCAGGGCCGGGCTGTCTGTTGTCAGGGCGTTTTTGACGAATAAGACGAGGATAAGAGGGATGAGGACAATAATTTCAACGTACATCGAACTTAGGTATTCCAAGAATCACATAGTATCAAGGCCAAGAAAAGAGTTGCTGAAAAAATTGATAGGTAGTGCACTTGAGAATTTCACGTAATGTATTCCTCTTTTTTCTCTTTGAGCATTGCTTGTCTTGTAATTTTGTTCTTTCTTTTTTTCCCCTTTTCTCCCTCCGCCTTACATGCTGTTGTAATTTGACCTCGTATATGAAAATACCAAAAATATAGGTAGAGGACTCCCCTATTGACTTTTTTTAAAAAAAATGATTAGGATCACATCAAGTCCAACTCAACGTGTCGTATGCTATATATATATTCGTGCTTTCACTAAAATGCAAACTGTTTGCTGTTATACCGCCTTGCTCGTGAGTCGTGTGAGCCGTGGTTTTGGATTCTCCCCGGCCCGTGACCCCCAACACCCACGCCCGGGCCCGTCTGCATGCGAGGTGCGACGACTGACGACTGGTCAGCAGCGCCGCCGCGCCGCCATCGTCCTCTCGGTAGCAGCAAATGCAGTACACAACGCCGACGCATTCATCGTGACAGCTGAAATCAGAATTGCAGATGCAGCGGCGGCGTTGGCCGCTGGACAGCAACGACGACGGCGAAATAAAATTGCCGAGTAGTACTCCGTAGCCGTAGAGTACCAGCATTGACGCGTTGGGATTGGATCTTGTGTTTGACTGCTGCGGTGGCCTGCACGCTGCAGCAGCGACACTGGGGGGCCCAGTACCCCGCGGTACAACTGTTGACCTGCGTATACATACATCCGGGCACACAAGTACACAACTCAGAAGAACCGACAGAGAATGGTCCCAGCAATAATCTCCCCTCCATACGTGTTATTTTCCCTCTCCACAGTGTCTAGGCATAAGGATTTTTCGTTTTCCCTCTCCACCGTGTATAGGCTCCGAAAAGGCCATAAGTTCATTCTGAACGGCATGTATGGAGAAGCGGAGATTATTTGCCCTATGGACATGCTCGTTCTAAACTTCAAGCCGTTTTGTCCATTTTTTTCATAAAGTTTATAGAAAACCCATAAACACCTACAGCATCAAACAAGATTCATTATGTACACATGAAATATATTTTGATAACTATTTCTTCCTATATACTCGTGTGTATTCGAGAAAAAAATATAGTTTGATATATATAGTGGATTTATTCAATAGTGTGGATCTGGATATAGTTTTCTGTACTTTAAATTTGAAAATGGTTTTCAATTTGAAATGGAGGAAGAATCTTTTAGTGTGTGAGAGAGAAGAGACAGACATAGTCGGGCTTCTAGGTTCAAGCTAATTGACACTGATGAAATTTCCCCAAGAGAATTTTGGTCGGCACAAGCAGGGTCTTATGTTTTGCAAGAAAGCAATGGGCTTCTAGATTCTGGCAAATTGAAAACTTGGTGTGCAAGAATATGACAGGCAATCATACATTTTCTAAGGTTAGTCCTAGTGGAAATTTCATGAGGGTCACAATCTTAGTTAAGTTTATAACATGCGAACAAATCTATTGATGTGCCAAGTTAATTATGAAGGAAAAGAGAGCATCATAGTTTGAAGAATGAAACCTATCCTTCACCATTACCAACATGAGTGAAACTTGATCAAACCTGCATTGAACTATACATTCCAATATGCTTTTCAAAATCTCTTGCGCCCACGCCTCCTCCCATTAGATAAGACAACAGTGGTATCTTTTTGTCTATTTCATCTTCTGCAGGATGATATTAAGTTTTATTTAATCCTTCATTTTTTTTAAAAAAAGACTACAATAACCTAGATCATCATGCTTTTTGTGGTTTAAGTTGGTTCTAAACTTTCTGGGTCTAGAAGTCTTTGAGAAAGCCGCACATCATTGTGGCTGATTTAAGTCTAAGTTGTGGCATGGATTGTCACTATGATATATAGCTGCTCCAATTCTCACATACAATGGTGAACATAACTAGGGGAGGTTTGCCACTTCTCTTTCTAAGCTTCTTTTCCCTCTTTATATATTTTTGTCCTTCCTCTCCCTCTTCCTCAAGCATGTATACAAATGTTTGTAGCGCCTTTTTTTGGGAGGTGGTCAGTATGCCAATACTTAATTTGTGTACAATTTCAAGTAGTTCACAAGGCACACTTGATCACCACGCTATACTAGAATAATTAAAATGCCACAACAAGCTTATGTAGTAAAAATGAAACTAACGTACCATTGAGAGAAACAACTTCATGTTATCAATCCAAATATATGAAAGCTAATGTAAACCAGAACATAAATCACGTGTTTGGTCTAGATCAAGTATTAGTTTGCCGGTGGTCTATATCAAGTATTCATTTATCAATTGGATGTTGGATAGAGGTGATTATTTCAGTTAGACTCTATGGGGGATGGACAATGGGTTATTGGCGGGGTTTGGGTTATTAACGTACGTATACTACCTCTAGGGTCTAGATCAAATAGTATTGGTAGCAATCCAGAAGTGAACCAGTCTAGCTCTATTATAGTTGGATGATGATTTGCCGGCGCTGTATTCCAAGTCAAAGCACACAGCCAAGCAAGACAGAAGCATCATCCACACATCAGCATCACGCATATATATGTGTCGGGCTGTCGGCTGCACGTCTAGCTAGTGGACACAGCCCCGAGCAGGCGGGCACCGCTACGGAATGCGCGCTCCGCGCCGAGCACCGCACGCCCTGCCGTTCGGCCGTCGCCAGCAGCCATTCACGTCGGCACGCGGAATTTTCCGGTGGAAATGGAAAGTAAAAACAGCAGCTGACCGCGTCTGGAAGCCTGCGGGCGGCAGGAATTCCAATTCAGTACACGGGATGGAGACGCTGAATTTGCCGTCCACGAAGAATTAGAACTTGGAGGCCATCATACAACAAATTAAGCGCGTGACTGCGCGTCCAGAGAGGAACACGACGTAAGATGGTGGTTAGCAGGTTAGGTCATTAGGCGTACATTAATTAAGGTGCAGTTACAATTATAGGAATGGGCCAGCTAATAACACTACTGTTGTCCGCCTGGCCAGTGGCCGGTTCCTGTGTCAATGTTTTCTACTTTTCGAACATGAGAACATGATAACGTATGTAAGACACATGCTGGAAACCAGTTCATTCCTGCTCGTCGTGGCCTAGGCTGGAATAAGTACCGAAGTCCCCGCAAAGATTTTTTTTTATCTAAGTCAAACAACCACAAGTTTAACTAAGATTATTTATATGAATAATAATAATATTATGATAGTAAATATTGTAAACACAATCAAATTCATGCATATAATGAAGCAATATATCCTTATGGTAAATCTATTTAGGGCCATTTTGGATCCCTTCATTTTGGAGGAATTAGAATTTAATGGATTAGGCTATTTGGCAGGATTTCATAATTTTCAAAGTTCACATGTAAATCTATCTCAAATTTATAGAGTGAGAGATGAAAATAGATTTTATAGATCATCATGCTATGTTTGTATTCTCCTTCTTAATTAAAGTTATAGAAAGTATATACAGCCTAGCTCAAATATGTGTCTAAAATATAAGTATATACAACCTAGCTCAAATATGTGTCTAAAATATAATTTATATTACTAGTGTTATATGTGCTGCTGATCTTCCCTTACAAAAATGTGTTGATAATCTACTCTTTAAAGTTGGTTAAACTTAAAATATTAGAACTTCACTGTTTGCTGGACGTGGGTATCTAGCTGCCACCTTAATCATGCATCCACAAATGTCGTTGACGAATTGGTTCACTGTTTGTGCACCTCAAGCAATACCATATATAGCCGCCCGGATCCCTTTCCCACTAGCGACCGTAACGACCACAAATCCGGAATGAGATGACAAATCAGAGCTTTAGCAAGGCTTGCCATTTTATTCCAGGTCAAAAATCACGTAACTGAACCATCGTACCTTCTCCATCAGCACACCAATATGCAGTACCTGTATACAAGTATTCTAGTGGGAATAAGTTTTAGAAGTACGGCCTTCAAAAAGAAAGTAAGTTTAGAACTGGTTTAAGTCAAACTTAGAATAGTAGTACAAGTTAGAAACATGTTTCTTTTTTTCCTCAGATTTGTTGGCTCTCTTTGGGATCTAATCAGTTCGGTGTGTTTTTTTTATCATCAGAAATAATTGGTTGAATTCTGATGTAATGATTTCGATCTATTTATTTTGTCTATTCTACGGCAAGGTTTGATTTCTCCGTCAATCTATTCTAGAGGCGGAAAATTATAAACTTATTTTTGGGGTTTCTATTAGCCGATGTTCTATCACTCGTTACTAGATCTAATTCCTAGCGGCAAGTGATTTTGAGGCCATCAAAGTCTTGCATGGCAATGGTGTCTCTAGGTGTACTTTTCAACTTGTTGCTCTTTGGTTTTGGTTTTTAAATTCTGATAATCGAAGAAAGAAGGCAACTATATCAGCATTTTATTTTTGACGTGCTCAATTTTTATGGTCATTTTGTGACAAATTATCCATCTATTATAATAGTAAACATTTTTTTCTTGATAAGTATGTTACAATAGTAAAACTTTGAACTTCTCTTTTATGTTTTATCGAGAATGACGAGAACCGGGCATTGCACGCTATACTTGACCAAAATGCAAGTGCGCCGCTGCCCCTTTTCCCGTTCACTCCGCTTCCCAGCCGTAGCACCGCATGTGCTTGCAAGTCAACCCACTGCATTGACCGCCAGCCTGCTCCGCCCGCGCGCGGCGCGAGCTCAAACAGTCAAGACCACCACGTGCTCGCCGCCTCACCGCCCCTCTCCGGCTCCCCGCCAGCCTCACCGCACGAACAGGCACGGTCACGGGCACGGGCACGGGCATGCCGCTCTCCGCTTCGCCACCCGGCCAATGCCGACGCCACCACCGTCCCCCTCCCACCTCCTCCTCGCGGCCCCACTCCTCGCCATCCTTGCCGTCGCCGCCGTCGCCGCCAGTGCCAGTGCAGCGACGCCGGCCGAGGCCCTGCTGGCGTGGAAGTCGAGCCTGGGCGACCCGGCGGCGCTATCCACGTGGACGAACGCCACCCAGGCCTCCATCTGCACCACCTGGCTTGGGGTCACCTGCGACGCCGCCGGCCGCGTCGTGTCGCTCCGCCTGCGCGGGCTCGGCCTCACGGGCGGCCTGGACGCGCTCGACCCGGCCGCGTTCCCGAGCCTCACCGCCCTCGACCTCAGGGACAACAACCTCGCCGGCGCCATCCTGGCTTCGCTTTCGCGGCTGCGCGCGCTGGCCAGGCTCGACCTCGGCAGCAACGGGCTCAACGGCACCATCCCGCCGCAGCTCGGCGACCTCTCGGGCCTCGTCGAGCTCCGCCTCTACAACAACAACCTCGCCGGCGCGGTCCCGCACCAGCTCAGCAGGCTGCCCAAGATCGTGCAGCTCGACCTGGGGTCCAACTACCTGACCAGCGTCCCGTTCTCGCCGATGCCCACGGTGGAGTTCCTCTCGCTCTCCCTCAACTACCTCAACGGCAGCTTCCCGGAGTTCGTGCTCAGCAGCGGCAACGTCACCTACCTCGACCTGTCGCAGAACGCCTACTCCGGTCCTGTCCCGGACGCGCTGCCGGAGCGGCTGCCGAACCTGCGGTGGCTCAACCTGTCAGCCAACGCCTTCTCCGGCCGGATCCCGGCGTCCCTGGCGAGGCTGACGGGGCTCAGGGACCTGCACCTCGGCGGCAACAGCCTTACTGGCGGCGTCCCAGACTTCCTCGGGTCCATGTCGCAGCTGAGGGTCCTTGAGCTCGGCAGCAACCCGCTCGGTGGGTCGCTCCCGCCGGTTATTGGCCGGCTCAAGATGCTGCAGCATCTCGACGTGAAGAACGCCAGTCTGGTCTCCACTCTGCCGCCGGAGCTCGGCAGCCTCAGCAACCTCAACTTCGTCGATCTCTCGATTAACCATCTCTCTGGGGGATTGCCGGCGTCGTTCGCCGGGATGCGGAAGATGCGGGAGTTCGGCATATCGTCCAACAACCTCACCGGCGAGATCCCGGGGCAGCTGTTCGCGAGCTGGCCGGAGCTCATATCCTTTCAAGCGCAGACGAACTCTTTGACCGGAACCATTCCACCTGAGGTCGGCAAGGCGACGAAGCTGCTAATCTTGTATCTCTTCAGCAACAACCTCACCGGAGCAATCCCGGGGGCGCTTGGCGAGTTGGTGAATCTGGCTGAACTGGATTTGTCGGTGAACTCGCTCAGCGGACCGATACCAAGCTCCTTCGGCAATCTCAAGCAACTCACGCGGCTGGCGCTCTTCTTCAACAAGCTCACCGGCAAGATCCCGCCGGAGATCGGCAACATGACGGCGTTGCAAATCTTGGACGTCAACACCAACAACCTGGAAGGCGAGCTGCCTTCCACCATCTCGTTGCTGAGGAACCTCCAGTACCTGTCAGTGTTCGACAACAACATGAGTGGTACCGTCCCACAGGACTTGGGCGCAGGGCTGGCATTGACCGATGTGAGCTTCGCCAACAACAGTTTCTCCGGCGAGCTGCCGCAGAGCCTCTGCGACGGCTTCGCGTTGAATAACTTCACGGCGAACCACAATAACTTCATTGGCAAGCTGCCGCCGTGCTTGAAGAACTGCTCCGGGTTGTATCGGGTGCGCCTGGAGGGGAACCATTTCACCGGCGACATCTCGGAGGTGTTCGGGGTCCACCCCAGCATGGACTACCTGGACATCTCCGGGAACAAGCTGACTGGTCGTCTTTCAGATGATTGGGGACAATGCACCGAGATCACACGCCTGAAGATGGATGGCAACAGCATATCAGGCGCCATCCCGGCGGTGTTTGGGAACATGACAAGCTTGCGGGACCTCAGCTTGGCTGCGAACAACTTGGCAGGAGCTATTCCACCTGAGCTGGGTAATCTCAACCTCTTGTTCAATCTCAACCTGAGCCATAACTCCTTTTCCGGGCCGATTCCGACAAGCTTGGGCAACAATTCCAAACTGCAGAAAGTTGATTTGTCAGGAAACATGCTTAATGGGACCATACCAGTAGGCATTGGCAATCTTGGTTCACTAACCTATCTTGATTTGAGCAAAAATAAATTGTCAGGACAGATACCAAGTGAGATCGGTAACCTGTTTCAGCTGCAGACCCTGCTTGATTTGAGCAGCAACTCACTGTCTGGTCCTATCCCTTCAAATCTTGTGAAACTTGCGAACCTACAGAAACTGAATTTGTCACACAATGAGCTCAATGGTTCAATTCCAGCAAGTTTCTCTGGCATGTCGAGCCTGGAGACTGTTGATTTCTCTTACAATCAGCTCACTGGTGAGATACCGTCAGGCAATGCTTTCCAGAACTCTACGGCTGAGGCTTACATCGGGAACCTGGGGCTTTGCGGCAATGTGCAAGGCATTCCTTCTTGCGACGGCAGCTCCACTTCGGGGCGTCACAAGAGAACAGTCATTGAAATAGTTTTCTCAGTAGTTGGGGCTGTGTTGCTGGTAGGCATTGTTGCTTGCCTCATCCTAGCATGCAGAAGGAGACCCAGGGAACAGAAAGTGTTGGAGGCAAGCACAAACGATACTTATGAATCTGCGATCTGGGAGAAGGAAGGGAAATTCACATTCCTCGACATCGTGAATGCCACCGAAAACTTCAGTGAATCCTTCTGCATTGGTAAAGGTGGGTTTGGGAGCGTGTACAAGGCCGAGCTCCCCAATGGGCAAGTCGTAGCCGTGAAGCGCTTCCATGTGGCTGAGACAGGAGACATATCAGAAGTGAGCAGGAAGAGCTTCGAGAATGAGATCAAGGCACTGACAGAAGTCCGTCACAGGAACATTGTCAAGCTCCATGGCTTCTGCACGAGTGGAGACTACATGTACCTGGTGTATGAGTACCTGGAGAGGGGCAGCTTGGGGAAGACACTGTACGGGGAAGAGGGCAAGAGGAAGCTGGACTGGGGCATGAAGGTGAAGGTGGTCCAGGGGGTTGCTCATGCCCTGGCCTATCTCCACCATGACTGTAGCCAGCCCATTGTTCACCGTGACATCACTGTGAACAACATCCTGCTTGAGTCAGAATTTGAGCCTCGGCTGTCTGATTTTGGCACGGCAAAGCTGCTTGGCTCTGCTTCTACAAACTGGACTTCTGTAGCAGGATCATATGGGTACATGGCTCCAGGTAATCTTTTTGCATCTGCTTACTACTCATGGAGCATATAGTTTTACAGATTTCACTTGTATGCAAAACACCTGCTCTGAACTATTAAGTACACCAGTAACAACTAAGATCCCTCCTAGTGCTGAAAAGTAATGTTGTGAATTCAGATGTTTCATTAGCACTGACTACTGCTGCACTTTGCTTGATGATGTATCACCATATGCAGCATACTAACTTGTTTCATGTCTGGTTTTACTCTTGCAGAATTAGCATACACAATGAACGTCACAGAAAAATGTGATATTTACAGCTTTGGAGTGGTTGCTCTGGAGGTGATGATGGGGAAGCATCCTGGTGATCTCTTAACCTCCCTACCGGCTATCTCCTCTTCGACAGAAGAAGATTTATTACTCCAGGACATACTAGACCAGCGGTTGGAGCCTCCAACTGGTGACCTTGCAGAAGAAATTGTGTTCGTGATGAAAATCGCGCTCGCTTGCACACGTGCAAATCCCGAATGGCGGCCTTCCATGCGGTCAGTTGCTCAAGAGATATCAGCGCACACTCATGCTTATCTTTCAGAACCGTTCAGACAGATCACAGTAAGCAAGCTAACGGACTACCAGAAGTGATGTTTGCCTGTGCACAGGTTTGAAGCTCAACAGGTGAAATTTGTAGTTAAATGTATTTTTTTGGATGCAGTTTGAGAGGACTAATTTTCTCTCAGTTTGCATAGAAACTATGCTGGAGATCCTCAGAAGTCTCTATATGTACACAAAGTTAGCTGTATTAAATTCACTACTATGCTGATGTTCGTTTCCCCCTTGCCAAGGGGCTAAACATGCAACTGTACGATAGATAGATAGTGGAAAGCCAAAAGTTGTAACTTGTAAGAGGTGTTTTTCAGACACTTTGCTTATTATTTCTGAAATATGACAAGAGCTTTCTCTGAGATGATACCACACATTGTGACTAGATTGTGCTTTTCTACTTTTATTACTACTTAATGTAAGGCAAGGCTCTTGCCATTTTCCTTCAAAGAAAAAAAAAAAAATTTTGGCTGTGTACATCCACGGATGTAGAGGCCGGATATTTGTATCCATTATCTAAAAAAAAAGAAAAAAAAAAAAACCCACACAGATGTCTCACTACTTGATCAGTTTCATCATGTACATGCTGCATCAGTATTTCCATGGAAGTCAGGAACTAGGACAAGTGCTGCTGGCTACCACGCCCACATAATTGTAGAAATATACCAAGTAGAGTAGCGCGATTAGAAAATGGTTTTCACCGGTAGGAAAAAAAAAAAGACCCTACAGGTGCATATAAAGTGACCTCCATTAAATTGCAGCACAACCACCGACTATAATTCTTTTGAACTTCTTCCCAACATCTACCATGCTGGTGCAGTTGTGCTCAACGTGGTTGAGGAATCCCGTTTGCTATCAGCAGGTGAGTACCTTTTTGTGGTGCATGTGCTAGGACCTAGCTTCGTTTGGCAGCACCCAGCTAGCTGGATAACAGTGAGGCGCAATCAGATAGCTAGAATTTTGGGAGGAGAGGAAGAGCAGATTAGTTTAGGGTTCTATGTTTGACTGTTTGTTGTTCAACATGTCTGAATGCTCAGCTACCTCTTGTGCTCCTCGCATCCTGGTGACCTCTCAACATATACCCTGCTGCCTATCCCCTCTTCAACACAAGATGATTTGCTACTACAGGACATATTAGACATTGCAGAAGAAACTGTATATGTTCGTTGCAACCGTCCTGACAGATCCTAGCAAGCAAACTAACAGGCTACAAGAAGCAATATATACCTGTGCAGAAACTCCAGTTTTAGAGCCTTAAGTTTCTCAAGTTCTAGTACCAAAGACAAGAACTAGGAAAGTTTATTGGTAGACTGGCTGATAGACTGAAATTATTATGGAAGTCGCCAATTGCAATAATTACTCTGTAGTCAACTTAAGTGTTTTACTTTATTGCCATACTTATTATTTATTGCTCCATTTGATGGGAAGGGCTAAATACGTAACTGAATATAGATATCAGAAGGCAGCAAGCTAAGAGAAACTATTGTCACTTTATTTTCCTTACCCTTTTCTAGCACTGTGCATGATAAGTTCTTAGTTTTCTCTGAATATTTTTGATGATGGAAGTGCAGCTCCCAGCATACGTTTTCCCTGAATGGATGATGGGTATATCTACGCCACTTCTTGAAAATAATTTCATTTACATATTGTTTTCATAACAGTAGTAATAATGAATCAAGCACAGAAAAGTAAGAACTTCTTAAACATATCATATCAGAAAGGTATACAAAGAAAGACAGCAAATCTCCTTAAACATATAAAGTTTTTTTTTATTGAAATTGCTATATAACAGTTGAGTATAATCCTTCTGCCCTCCTCTCAGCATTACATCTTAAAGCATACAAATAAAGGCAGCAAATCTCCTGCTGTACTCGGGGAGAAAAAAGAGAAGATTGGACTGCCAAGTATAGTAGAGAAGATAGCATTACTCCATTCTTCAGGTTGTATCACTTGTAGAAAACATAGGTACAGAAGATGGATCGCTCTTTTCTTTTGAAAGAAAATGATTGATCGGCCGCACCTTTTCCATAACTTTGTATTGCATGCTATCAGCAAACAAGAAAACAGAAAACCTCAACTTTGCAATGGAAAAGAGCATCCCATACCACAGCCAGAACCCAAAAACAATTCCAGCGATCACACAGTAGTACAGCCATTGGTCCTGGCTGTCTCCTTCATTTCCCTCATCAGATGTATCTGAAGTATCTTGGCAAGGTTTCAAAGGAGGTCCACAGAGCCCAGGATTGTTGCTGTAGATTGATGGGTCATTGAGGGTCTGAAGTTGACTCCCAGTGGGTATCGTGCCTGATATATTGTTGTTCGAGAGATTCAGTGTATTGAGGGATGACATACTACTCAAGCTTGGAGGAATGGTTCCTGATAGTTCATTCAACGAGAGGTCAAGCGACTCAAGAACATTCAAACTTCCAATGTTTTGAGGAATTTCGCATGACAGGTTATTTCTTGACAAGTTCAGAAATCGAAGGCCCTCGAGATTGGTTAAATCTTCAGGGATGCAATGAGACAGTGAATTACTTGACAAATCGATACCCGTCATCAACTCAAGTATCCTTTGGAATATCAGCTCTTGTCCCTTCCAGATGATGTCAATTCTATCCTGATAGGTGGACCCATCTAGCGATCCTATACTGGAATTAATTTTTGGATGCTTCATGGACTCTAACTTCCCAAACTCTTTCGGGATCAATCCTGTCAATCTGTTGTGGGCCAAGTCTAGCAATTGAAGCTGTGAAAGCTGTGATAACTCTGGTGGAATTTGGCCAGTGAAGCTGTTTGATGCAAGTCTAAGGATTTTCAGTGCTGGAACACTGTGTCCAATCCAAGGAGGAATATTACCATGGAACTGGTTATTCCCAATATCTACAGTGGCCAGCTGCTGACATCCCCCAACAACACTTGGAAATTCTCCAGTGAAATTATTGCCGGCAAGATGGAGCGATTCTAGAGCACAGTTGTGGGTCAATGGGGCTTCGGGGATCTTACCCGAGAAAGAGTTGTTCGATAGGTCCATAAACTGCAGAGCCTGCATCTCCCACCAGCAGTCCGGCAGCTCTCCGTTGAGGTTGTTGTTGGACAGGTCCAGAATCTGCAGGGACAGCAGCCTGCAGAAGGCCGAGCCGGACCTGTTGGAGGAGGAGGAGCTGTCGAGCACGTTGAAGCTGTTGCCATACAGGCTCCGCCGTGCAGGTGCCCACTCATCAGAGAAGCTATCGTCGGTGAAGCTCTCGTCGATGTTGTCGTTGTCGTCTGCGGGTGCCACCTCATCAGAGAAGCTGCCGTCGGCGAAGCTCACATCAAAGTCGTCGTAGCCGTCAAGGTCCATGCTCATTGCCTGGTGCACTGAAGAAGATAGTACCAGGAGGCAGAGGTAGATGAGAAGGATTTGGAAGCGTCGTGCGTGCTCTGGCTCTGCCATGGCTAGCTCTGGGTTTGAGTCTTGGAAACTAGTGGTAGGGGGAATCTTTCATTGTTAGTTTCAGCTCGGAGGTCACTTTGTATGTATTCCAGCGTGGTTGACGACGACCGCGGACTCGCGGTCGTTGTGGAATTCGGACCACACATCGTGCACATTAACACGGCATTAGGAATTCAGGACAAGGGTGCAATCATGGCCGGCACGCGCCGGCAAGACCACGGTGGGGAGTTGGGGAGAACGGACCGACTACTAGTCATCTCAAAGACTGAAGTGCACGCCGGCACAAATCTTCAGGAGAGCAGGTGGAGAAATATCATATACCACCCGTCTGTTGGCCTGATGGGTGATCTCATAAAAACGTAAAGCGAGAAGGAAATGAATTTAGAAGGGAGATTATGTGAGAACCGATCGAGAAGTACCTTGAAAACGATGGGTACTCGTGGCTGCACTACCCAGTCGTGATCTCTTCCGCGTCCACTTCCTCCGCCATTTCGTCATTCTGGCGAGCATTTTGGAAACATCCGGCCCGCATCGTGCTGGTGCTGCGCCTTGGATACGTCACAACTCACAAGATACGCAGACGCGCCGTCGATGAGGCGTTCCGTCGAACAACGTCCGTGCGCGTACAGGGCAGGCAGCCACGACGCACGGACGCCCGCGTTGTGCAGCTGCACTAATGTCGCGTCGACTCAGGGACAGAATCCAGAGACAAGATGGCTCGCCGGAGGACCACGTGTAGGGTTACGGGGGTGCTACGTTAGCTAAAAAATAAAACTTTTCTACCTTATAAATCAGGATCTACAGGTCACAGGATTATCACTAGACGTACAGTTACAGCGGAAGACTCGATGTAGTCGAACGCGTCGCAGCAGTGCCGTGCAGTTGCGTGGTCGTCCGTCAAGTACTCCCTTCGCTTGCGGATCTTCCGAGCAGGTTCCCGACCACGTTCCTGACCAGTCCAGCTAGTCGCCAACCAGTCCAACTAGGCGCCGACCAGTTCCCGACCACCGTGACCGATCAGCCGACCACGGTAACCGACCAGATTCGTCCTTGTGCCGCAGATGCAGTACCTCCGAGGTATCACACACGTTCAGGGAGAAGCAATGCGCAACCGAATTGCTAGGTCCGCGAGGAGCAAAGGCTTGAGCGTGGGGTGGGCGACGGCGGCTTAAGCGAATCACGCGGATTAGGTTAGCTCCTTTGCCTTGCCCCTACCCCTTGCTTATATAGGCATCCCTTTGTGACCCCGACCTGGAGGTCCATCAGGAAACCTAAGCCTTGTCTAGTCCGGGTCCAACCCGAACTAGGCTTCTAGCCCTTAAGCGTATGACCCTATGGGTTCACGTACACATAGACATGGACCGAGTACTCTACTCGGCCAATAGTTGACAATGGGCTCTAGCAAGACGTGACAACTCCTATGCATACACAAAGATCATATCAGACGAACCACTATGACCACGTACAAGTTATTCCCTTTGCCACTGATATATGGTTCAACCGTGGGTTAACTCTTAACCCAAGCATGACCATGCATTTGTTGATCCAATCACTTGAGTGATCCAGTGATATCTCCCTCATACAGAGAGGGGCAAATTCTATCTTGACTGTCCATGTCTCATAGCATGCTTCCGACCACCCAAAGACCACCTTTATAACCGCCCAGTTACGGAGCAGTGTTTAGCAATCCCTAAGTAGCCATTTCACATCTTGAGTATATACCACAATCTCAGGTCTAAGGACATAACGTACATGACGTGAATATAGACTATCTCTTGTCGGGTCAGTCCAGCCTACATGTCTCACATGTGTCCACATTATTAGTTCGACATCTCCATGTCCATGACTTGTGAAGCATAGCCATCAACTAATACATGTGCTGGTCTAATATTCAAGTGTGTTCTCATAAGAACGCCGACCAGGGAGAATAACCATCCAAGTATTGAGTTCCACAAATAATTCACATAATTACTGATCAACACAAGTTGTCTATAATAGATATTCAATGAACACATTAAAGCATGTCATAAATACAACTGGAATATCATCATCACATGATTACCTCTAGGGCATATTCCCAACACCACACCCATGATCGGATCATCCCATCGGGTCATCCATGGAAAAGCATGTAAATCTTGGCTTATTGGGCGTCGTCGCCCTGCTATAGCCGCAGGTGGCCGGGTAGAGACTTTCTTAGAGAGTTTGTTTTTTAGTGGAGCACTGTCTTTTTTCATTCTGTTGGAAATTGTGATTCATTGATTGGGCTAACCCTAAATGGGTAGCTATATGTAGTGTGTCATACATGGGCCTAATACACTCATACTCCAACACCCCCGCAATCTGAACTACCGGCGCACGGAGTTGCATATTGGACATGAAAACGGTCAAGGCCCAGCGGTCAAGTCAAGGAAGGACGGTCGAGGTTGAGGAAGGACCCCCCATAGCTGTAACTAGCCACTAGTGATGTTGAGGCTGGAGCGGAACTCGGAGAAGGTCGACGAGGGGAGACCTTGGTGAAGATGTCAGCGAACTGGGAGGAGGTCGGGACGTGGAGGACCCGAACGTCGCCGATGGCCACCCGGTCGCGGACGAAGTGCAGGTCGATCTCAACATGCTTAGTCCGCCGGTGCTGCACAGGGTTGGTGGAGAGGTAGACCGCGGCGACGTTGTCACAGTAGATGAGCGTAGTCCTGGTGAGGGGACGGTGAAGCTCAGTCAGGAGCTGGCGGAGCCAGGTGGCCTCGGCCACGCCGTTGGCAACGACGCGGTACTCTGCCTCGGCACTGGAGCGTGAGACCACTGGCTGACACTTAGACGCCCAGGAGACAAGGTTGCCTCCTAGGAAGACAACGTAGCCGGAGGTGGACTGACGGGTGTCTAGGCAGCCAGCCCAGTCAGCGTCGGTGTAGACAACCAGCTCGGCCGAGGAGGACCGGCGGAGGAGCAGCCCATAGTCGAGGCCATGAAGGTACCGAAGGAGGCGCTTCATAGCAGTAAGGTGGGACGCCCGCGGAGCATGCATGTAGAGACACAACTGCTGCATGGCGTAGGTGATGTCGGGCCGTGTGAAGGTGAGGTACTGGAGCGCACCAGCAAGGCTCCTGTAAGTGGTGGAATCCACTGGTCCAAGAGCCGGGCCACCTGCCCCTGACAGCTTGCCCTGAATGTCGACCGGCGTAGAGCAGGGCTTGCAGTCAGTCATCCCAGCCCTCTCCAGAATGTCCAGAGTGAACTGCCTATGGTGGAGGAACAGGCCTGAAAGTCGGGGCTCGACAATGACGCCGAGGAAGTGATGGAGCACACCAAGATCCTTCATAGCAAACTCCTTCTAAAGAGAGGAGATGATCCGGTGGAGCAGAGATGGGCTTGAGGCGGTGAGGACAATGTCATCCACATAGAGCAGCCTATAGGTAGTCTCACCCCCATGGCTGTAGATGAAGAGCGAGGTGTGCGACTTGGCCTTAAGAAACCCAAGAGTCAGTAGATAGGAAGCAAAAGTGTAGTACCATGCCCGAGGTGCCTGCTTCAGACCACATAGGGACTTGTTGAGCTTGCAGACCATCTTGAGATGGGAAGGATCCACAAAGCCTGCTGGCTGACTACAGTACACCGTCTCTGTCAGAGTGCCATGGAGGAAGGCATTCTTGACATCCAGCTGGTGCACGGGCCAGGAGCGCTCAAGTGCCAGGGAGAGGACAGTACAGACCATCGCAGGCTTTACCACCGGGCTGAATGTCTCATCATAGTCGACTCCAGGGCGCTGAGTGAAACCCTAGAGAACCCAGTGAGCATTGTACCTATCGAGGGTACCATCAGCTTGCCGCTTGTGTATCTAGATCAACTTGCCGATGACGACGTTGGAGCCGGGCAGATGGGGCACCAGATCCCATGTCTGGTTGGCGAGGAGCGCCGTGTACTCCTCTTCCATCACGCGGTGCCAGTGAGGGTCTGACAAGGCGTCGCGAACAGAAGAGGGTACAGGAGAGACCTGCGTGTCACCGGGCAGCACCACGAGAGCCCGTCCGTTAGTCAAGGTCCCCTGTCCCGCGGTCAAGGCCCCTTCAGTGGTCGAGGCCCCTTGTGCCTGGGTCGACGCTCGCCTGTCTTCTATCGAGTCCCTGGGAGCCCGAGGCCGCAGGGTACCAGCCGCGTGTTGCGTCACCATAGGGTGAACATGATTGGGGTGTCGGTGAAGGAGCGGTGGGTGGTACACCGACGGCACGACACAGGCAGCTGGGGGCCATGGCGGTGGTGTAGGCATCGTCAGTGGAGAATCAGTCAAGGCCCCCAGACTAGAGGTGGGGTGGGAGGGGGTCGTTCGAAACCAAAGTCCGTCCATTAGCCAAGGTCCCTCCCGCGGTCGAGGCCCCTCCCGTGGTTGAGGCGTGTGGTATGACAGGGTGCTCCAGGACCTCGTATGGCACGAAGGGGAAATCTGGTGCCACATGTAGCGCAGTCGGGGGCTCCGAGGCCCCACGCGGTGCAGCAGGCATAGCAGAGACCGAAGAGAAGGGTGGCGGGACCTCTGGATCAGCAGGAAACAAGGAGGCCAGGTCGAGGTCGGAAGCAGGTGTGGAGGTGGTGGAGAAAGGAAAATCCGTCTCATCAAACACGACGTGTCGAGAGATGTGGACCTGGTGAGAAGTGAGGTCATAGCAGCGGTACTCCTTATGGTGGGGGGAATAGCCGAGGAATACACACCAAGTCGAGCGGGGCGCGAGCTTGTGGGGAGCTATGGCGGCGGTGTTAGGATAACACGCGCACCTAAAGACTCGGATGTGATCATAGCTCGGAGGGGTACCAAAGAGAGCATGGTGAGGTGTGAGGGTGGGAGAAGCAGTGGAAGGCAGAAGGCTGCGGAGGTAGGTGGCGATGCAGAGACTTTTGGCCCAAAAGCGAGCAGGGAGAGAAGCCTGGAACAAAAGAGTGCGCATGATATCGTTCGTGGTGTGGATCATGCGCTCAGCCTTGCTGTTCTAAGGAGAGGTGTAAGGGCAAGACATGCGCAGCTGAACACCATGAGAGAGAAAGAAAGAACAAGAAGTGGAGTTATCAAAATCACGCCCATTGTCGCACTGGACGGCCTTGACAGTGCTGCCGAACTGAGTCGACACCCATGCGAAGAAGTGAAGGAGAGAAGAAAAGATGTCAGACTTAGCGCGCAAAGGGACAGTCCAGGAGTAGTGACAGAAGTCATCTACCACTACCAGATAGTACTTGCAGCCAGAGCAACTGAGAACAGAGGAGGTCCACAGATCGCAATGGACAAGGTCAAAGGGATGAGGGGCATGGGAGGAAGAAGAAAGGAAAGGAAGATGGACGTAATGGCCAAGCTGGCACGCGTGACACAGGTGCTCATCAGGAGTCCGAGTGCAAGGCAGAGCGAAAGTGCGACTGAGTTGTGTCAAAGCATCACGGCCAGGGTGGCCGAGGCGACGATGCCAGGTAGTGTAGGAGGTGGTGGCGGTGAAGGTCGAGGCCCCTCCCGTGGTCGAGATAGGGAAGGGAGAAGGCGAAGAAGATGCAGCGGCAGGGGGAACCGAAGGGTGTAGAGGTGCCCTGTGCTGTCACATCAGAGAAGGGGACGCTGGGAGGCCAAGTCCCGCATGGTGAGGCCAGAGGGGTCAAACTCGACCGAACAAGAGTTGTCAGTCGTGAAGCGGCGAATAGAAAGAAGGTTGTGAGTGATACCAGGAGCAACAAAAACAGCAGGAAAGTGGAAAGAGCCATGTGTACGCGCAGTATGCACGGAGGAGACAGGAATGGAAGCACCATTTCCGACAATGATGGAAGATGGATAGGAAGGGTGGGGAGGGTGGACAGAAGAGAGAATGCCAGGATCTGGCGTGGTGCGGTATGATGTGCCTAAATCAGCAATCCAGTCGGGATAGACTGGCGGCGCCCTCACAGCAGGAGGGCTGATGGCCCCGGCAGCGAGAGCATGTGGAGGGCTAGTGGGCCCTGGCCATATAGAGGGAGGAAGGCCGTGGGCAACGGCGGCCAGGGTGGTGGCAGGTGCCGGTATGACAAGAGAAGGGCACGACCAGGAGGCTGAGGTCAGCTAGGCAGGATCTGACACGGGAGGAGGGGCGCCGGCCATGAAAGACGCCGGCGTAGTGAGGAAGGTTGCCAGCCAAGCAGGAGCTATAAAGGCAGCTGGTGAGGAGGAGTCGCTGGTGGCTGGAGGAGGGCACATCCCAGTAGGCCTAGAATAAAACGAGACCCCAGACTAGCGGTTGAGGCGGGGTTGTCTAAAGCCGAAGCCTGTCCATCAGCCGAGCCCCCCGGGAGTGGGGTGAAGGGTTAGAGGGGGACTTGATGCCTGGTTGAGGGTCAGAGGGGGCCTCGATGCCTGGTCGAGGGTTGGAGTGGGCCTCGATGCTTGGTCGACGGGCCCGGGAACATCTCGCTCGCGTTCCCAAGCGAGGACAGAGCCAGGACCCGCTGTGTGGAGGTGGGAAGTGGGCGGCACAGGAGGCGGGGTGGGGAAGGGAGAGGCACCTGTGCCTGCGCCTTGTGCTACGGCACCCGCGCCCACCACCACGGCGCCCGCACCTGGGCCAGCCGCGCCCGCGCCCGGCGCCACGGCGCCCGTGCCCGGGCCAGCCGCACCCGGGCTAGCCGCGCCCACGCCCGTCGCCAGGAGGAGAGTAGGGGTGGCAACGGCACTGGGAGTGCCCGGAGGAGGAGGAGGAGGAGGAGGACCAGCCATGGCTACAGCGGTGGCGGCGGCGGCTGGCGGCTGGGGAGGAGGAAGGGAGAAAAGCAACCCTAGCTTGATACCATGTTGAGTTGCATGCACCAACCAATTCAATCCAAAAGCTTAAGCTGATGGGGAGAGGTGTGCAATTCACTTATATTCCAACACGCCCCCTCACGTCGAGGCTTCAACGAGAGATCTCAGCGATGGACAAGGCTTAGACGTGGAATAGGAGCGAACAATAATTAATTTATTTTAATTGCGCTAACCAGGATTCGAACTCGAGACCTCTGGCTCCGATACCATGTTGGAAATTGTGATTCATTGATTGGGCTAACCCTAGAAGGGTAGCTATATATATTGTGTCATACATGGGCCTCATAGGCCTAATACACTCATACTCCAACACATTCAACGAAATATAGTTACAAATATCATGGGGAGACTCAAAAAACCAAACATGGCTACATTCTTACGGAGCTTCTAGCTTCAAGACGTGGAACTCCACTCTTACAAACAAAATCAATTCTTGAAAAGTCTCGTCCCCGAGCTGTCTTTGGCCAAGCCTATTTTTTCTCTAGACGGACTTCCATGAGCTCACCGATAAACTACTCAACAAACATATGCATCAACATAGGGCATTGAAAATATTTGTCATGTTGTTGTGTCAAAAAAAGAATTTTCATGTATCGCCTGTCGTCTCGCATACCAAACCACCCATAGCTGGACGACGACCCTTGTAAGCTCTTAATGCTTAAGCGATCACATCATCTCTGCAAGCCAAGCTCGAGCATCCAAGCATTGCACTTGGCATAAGAACTCAGTAATCTCCTCCCTTTCTAGGGCCCAAACACATCTGGCTAGGTTGCACTCCATCAGTGCGTGCCTCCATGAATCGTCTGCACCACATAAGTAACAACTCCCATCCCTGGCCACGTTCTTATGGTGCTTGACATCACTCATCGGAACTAAGTGCCTAGCCAATCTCTAGAGGAACACCATGATCTTGGAAGGCAGGGCCATGCCATCAAAATCAGAGGCCCTGTTCGAACTCAAAACCATGCCCTCTTTAAAAATAGAATATAAGATGTTCTGGCTTTTCAAGAGTATATTGGTTTTACTATATATGCATATATATTATATATTTTAGTGCATGGAGAAATTATGTATTTAGAAAAAACAAAGTGTCTTATACTTTTATGATTTGTAATGAAGAAAGTACAAAACAGTGACCCATAAAAGATACTTCATTACAAAGAGTAAGACACAATTCCCCATTAGAAGTTATCTCAAAATTTACATGCATCAATTCATCGGCAGTTCAACACTAGCTGCCTAGCGGAGATGATAAGTTTACTGAGTTTGAGTGTTCTCCATGGAGCGAAGACATTAAACTAAAGGACAGAAAGCAACGCACACGGACTCATCAGTCATTGCTCATCACAGGCAGACTTTGCTATTGAGTATCGGAACTAATCGGCACATGATAGGCTACTGCTTTTGGGGCCCCTAAGAACCTGAGGCCCTGTTTGATCGAATGGGTTGCACACCCTTGTGCACGGCCTTGTGGAAGGAATCTTGATCTTCCATAACTCACTCCATTTCTTCTCCTGCCATGATTACTTTAGCAGTCCTCCTTCGAAGCTGAATTCGTCTCCTAGCTTCGCACCAGCATGTGATGAGCCAACCTGAGCCTCTGAGTTGTGAGGGCAAGGGCTAGAGCTCATTACATATGAGCATGTTACAGTTAGTCCTCCTAAAATCCATTAAGGACTGTTCCCTTGACAAGCTCTTGTTTTTCAACTTTTGCATCCTTCATTTGTATTGAATCTTCCAAACATTCGATAACTTTGTTGGGAATATGCCCTAGAGTAATCATGAGATGATGATATTCTAGTTGTATATATGACATGCATTAAGTGTTCAATGAATATCCATTATAGACAACTTGTGTTGGTCGATAATTATGTGAATTGTTTGTGGAACTCAATACTTGAATGGTTATTCTAAAGTTGTCCCTGGTCGGCGTTCTTGTGAAGAACACACTTGAATATTAGACCAGCACATGTATTAGTTGATGACTATGTTTCACAAGTCATGGACATGAGATATCGAACTAATACTGTGAGCACATGTGAGACATGTAGGCTGGACTGACCCAACAAGAGAAAGTCTCTATTCACGTCATGTACGTTATGTCCTTAGACCTGAGATTGTGGCATGTTATCAAGATGTGAAACAACTACTTAGGGATTACCAAACGCTGCTTCATAACTGGGCAGTTATAAAGGTGGTCTTCGGGTGGTTGGGAAGCATGCTATGAGACATGGACAGTCAAGATGAAATTTACCCATCTCTGTATGAGGGAGATATCACTGGATTACTCAAGTGATTGGATCAACAAATGTATGGCCGTGCTTAGGTTAAGAGTCAACCCATGAGTTGAACCATATATCAGTGGCAAAGGGAATAACTTGTATGTTGCCGCAGTGGTTCGTCTGATATGATCTTTGTGTGTGCATAGGAGTTGTCATGTCTTGCTAGAGGCCGCTGTAAACTATTGGGTGAGAAGAGTTCTCGGTCCATGTCTATGTATACACGAACCCATAGGGTCGCACGCTTAAGGGCTGGAAGCCTAGTTCGGGTTGGACCCGGGTTAGACAAGGCTTAGGTTTCCTTATGGGCCTCTAGGTCAGGGTCACAGAGGGATGCCTATATAAGCTAAGGGGTAGGGCGAGGCAAAGTGATCCCGATCAAGCTATTTAGCTGCCGTTGCCCACCCCACGCTCAAGCCTTTGCACCTCGCGCTCAAGTCATTCTTTATATCTAGTCATCACCGAGCCTTGATGACTACTCGCACTTGAAAGTCTTTAAATTATTATTGAAAATCAATTTATGACTCCCTTGTTAGCCTTTTTGGTGCTCCTTAAATGTTTATCTTGTAAGTGCCAAAGCAACTTTATAACCTACTTTGTATTCTTTCTCTTAAGTCTCTTCGAATCTCGGGTCGAGATTCATGTTAAGTGGGGTAGATATATAACACCCCAAAACTTGTGTTTTGAGTTGTTATTAGAAAGCGCTAAATAAAATGTGCTTTTCTATATTCTTTTTTAGAAAATAATTGAATGGGTTTTGTTAGTATGATGCTAGCTTGTTGCTTGTGCTTTGTGCTTTTAGTGTGCTAGGTTATCGAAAACGTGATTAGACGTCGATCGATCCTTTCTGGGAATTTCCTCGACTTTTCCGGTATATTTTCCTATTTATCCGGGAGCTTTTCCAATTTTTGGGTGCTCAAAAATATCATTTTTGTTTGCTCCAAACATTTTATTTGGATTCATCTCGCCTCAATCTACATTTGGGTACTTTTCCATAATTTTTGGAGTTAAGGAAATATTTTTCAGGGCTTTAAAATGATTTTAGCTTTTTCTAGAATTATTTTCACACTGAAAATGTTTTTCTGTAATTCCCGAAATCAATTAAAATATCTGATTTTCTCCCGCCTCCAAACCCTAGGTATATATATGCCGGCGTAGCCCTTGCTGGTTTCAGATCAGAAAACCTCTTCGCGAGCCGCCACTCGTAGCTCCCGGAATCGATCGCCGAAGTTCATCTTGGCTAGGGTTTCAGCGAAGGTTCGGCGAGCTCTTTCAGCCATCTCCTCCGTCCTCCACGGAAACCGTCACCACTGCGAGGTTCGTATCGATCTCATCTACACCGGCACGCCTTTAGTTTTGCGATTCCATGCCTATTTGATCGATTCCCTATTATCGCTTTCTCTTTTCCGGCGAGGTCTTCCATGGCCGGCTTTCTTCATCGTCTCTGGCGGTATGGTGCACCGTGCACCGCCGCTCGGTGGGTCCCACCCATGGAGCGCCCTGTGCCGCCACCCCGGGCCTCACCCGTGCCGCCGCTAGCCAGCCGTCGCCAGCTGTAGCAGGCCGCAGCTGGCCGCCGCCGGCCGTAAAAGGCCGCAGCAGGTCGCCGCCGGCCGGCCAACAGGCCAGTGCCGAGGCCCCTTGCCCCAGCACAAGCTGCAGTCTAGCTGCCATGGCCATGGCCTGGAGAGGAAGATGGACAGAGGTAGAAGACGAGGTATTTACGACTTTGCCACCAAGCGATTTATTTATAGTTTTACCACTGATCGTATAATCTCTGCCGTTTCACCGTTTTAACTCCGATTCGAGCGATTCCAGTTGCGTTAGTTTCATGTTGTCACGATCTACGTAGGAGTAGTAAAGTTTATTATGTCACTAATTTATGAATTTATTTGTTTAAATGCAATTTGATTAATATTTATTTAGTAGTTTTATAATTAAAAGTAATCTATGGTTTTATATTTCCGATCTCGTTGTGCTTTGACCGTGTCGACCTTAAGCTTTGTTTTAGCAATGATCTTCATGATGTCATATGTCTGTGCATTTAATCTTGTTCACTTGTGTAATAATTAGTTGATGCTCAACTAAATAAAAGCAACCTAGGGCTATGCTTTCATTGTTCTTGTGTTGCGATCATGTCAACGTATGTTGCTTGTTATCAATAATGTTTGTCACATCATGTGTTATGTAAGTAATCTTGATTAGTAATAATGTGTGCTCTCTTGTATAAAAGTAATTTAGGTTTGTACCTTGAGTTTTTATACATGCCTATCAATATGACTAGTACCAACTTAAATGCTTCTTTATTAATTATGACTTGTTTAGAGTTACCTTGGAAACATGTCATGATTCATTAAGTGTTCTCACATGTTATATCATATTAACCTGGTTAATAACGACTCAATGTCCTTTATAATTTATAAAAGTAACTTAGTTTATATTCACATCGTCCTTTTATGCTAATGTGATTAATTTCAGCAATAATGCCTTTTTATTAATGGCTTGTTTAGTTCAACCATGAATCATAAATGCTCTAAGTTTAATATCAACATGTCTTGTCATTTATGTCCTGCTTAGATTAATCTTTAAACATATGATGTTTCTTTAATGCTCTCACCTGTTCTAAGCTTTATAATTTATGAATGTTTAATTGGCTTAGATAATATAATTGCTTATAAATAAAATATGACTAAGGTTTAACCCTTCTTTGTAATTTAATTGAGTTAACTCTGTGTTTTCTCATAAATGTCCAATACATTTCTTTATTTAATAAAAGGAATCAATATTATAGTTTATCTCTCTGTTATGTTGCATTTACCTTAATAGTCGTGTTCTCTTTAATGATAGCTCCATCGTTTGTCGTTCTTGCGCTCTTACGATCGTAGCACCGAGTTTTCCTATTTAGACTGTTGTGTCTTTAGCTTCCCCTTTGGTTGGTGTATTGTTCTTAGTCTTTTCTATTTTGTTTATCTATTTGTGTTGCTTGGTTGCTGCGACTAGACGAAGAGCGGTTTGTTAATGTTGAAGACTAAGAGCTGAGGACTGACAAGTGCAGCTGAAGCTGGAGGCCAGAACAGCAGCTAGACTTTGGATTTAAGGCAAGTGCAGGCACCTTTGATCATATTGCGCCTATTTACTTTTAATTAATACATTGCATGTGTTCTAAATTGGCAAACCATAGGGATTACTAGCCACTCTATCCATATATCACCTATGGGGGTTTTAGTTGATAGGTCAGTAGGTTGCTAGTGCTCTACCTCAGCTTTCACCTGCCTAATGAAGATAAAACTTGCTTCTTAAAAGATGTTGGAGCCATGGGCTCTTGGCTTTGGCCATTGAAGAAGTTGATGCTGATCTGCATCGTTGGTTGGCGATGAAAGACAGGGGGAAACGGATGCTAGTGGGACTTGTGTTGACAAGGGTATCCGTATCTCCTCCCCTTGTGGACCTATTCATGGAGCGGCAACCTGGGACTTCTATACATCTCCAGGCTAATGGTCTCTGGCTTGATCTATTAGCAGGACCATCATGGGCAGGGGGACAGCTTACCGACGGGTGGCTATAGCTATGATCGCTGGGGTGTTTTCAAGTATTTAGTATGGGAGGGGCTGTAGATCCGAGAGGGGGGCGACCTTACGGGGAAGTCTCCCATACGCTTGCACTCATTGCCAGCGAGTTGTCACTGCCTATGACCCTTGAAGAACCTTGTTGTGACCTCTTCCAGCCTATCTCGGTAATGGGCTAAGAGGGCTGATCACCTCAGGCACCAAGAGTAATCATAATCTAGAGTGAAAGTGTACACCTCTGCGCAGAGTTAAAATCGATATATCGTCTGTGCTCATGGTCACGAGCGGCCCATATCCTCATGACTTAGCCAAATGGTCTAAGCTGTTAAATCATGGTGATGTTATTTGAGGTTGCTACCTTAGGTTTTATCGGGATGGCTATCCTGTGTTCCCTTTGAGATGGCTATCTCCTGTTTAATGATATATGCTTATATCTGAGATGTTAAATGACACATTAATTGCTACTTGAACCTTAATAAAGGGTTGGGTGTTTCAACCAAGTTGATTAGAGAATAGGTACCAATAAGTAAAATCTTAATTGTTACATTTAAAATGCTACCGTAGTTTACCTTTCAGCCTTACCTTTGTATAAGCCATGCATGTCATTACTTTCCACCTATACTTGCTGAGTTTTGACATGGAACTCACCCTTGCTATAGTTTGTAGTAAAGTATTTGTCAAAAGAAGGATAAAGAAGTTGGGTATTAGAAGTGTTTGGCATACAGAGCCCCCAGTCAACAGTCCCTGAGAAGAATGAAGACTGCAGAGAAGTCTTAGCCAACGTTCCGCGTTACTCTGATAAGTATAAGTGTTAAATATATATGTTTTCACTATAATATACATTGTTTCTGATATTTATCTATTTTTTGTTGTATGTGTGGACTTCTTAGGCACACATATGATGACCTCTGGCCTTCTTTGGAAACCAGGGTGTGACAGTACTTGACAGACGACCATGCAACTACACGACACTGCTGCAACACGTTCGACTACATCGAGTCTTTCGCTACACTTGCGTGTCGAGTGGTAATCCTGTCACCTATATCTAGTAGTAGATCCTGGTTTATGAGGTAGAAAAGTTTTGTTTTCTAGCTACCATAACACCCTCATAACCCCACAAACTTCTACCCTGAATCCATTTATCTTGGAATTTCTATGTTGTCTAGAATCCAAGTTGGAAATGGGAGGGGTGGTAAATAGTGGTACAAGTAATGAAGTGCCATTGATAGAGATATGCAGATAAGAAGAGTCTGAAATGGTGTGGTTGCCTCCAAAGCCTTAAAATTCAAAGCCTCTAGATAGGATAAGTATTGAGATAGAGTTGGTGTACTCTGCAAAGGTAGTGAACTAACTTTTCAGACAAGTATTGACTTTGTGGTGGACATTGATTTATTTGGAAAATCACTTTGTGACAGCATCCCCAAAA